>OZ014506.1:63236959-63723970 GCA_963966075.1 Aphodius sticticus
AAACAAAAACATATCAAACATATTACAAGCACTAACCAAATATACTGGGTCCCCATTTTATTGAATATAGTAAAGTATTTTGGCCGCTCGTGCTATAGCAAGGTTTCGAACGCTACAAACGATGATAGCATTATTAACTTCCGGTTTGAACCGGAAGATGGTGAGAAAGGGTTGTGTACTATAGAAAACCTCCCATAGGAGAGTAGAAGAGAGCCATGAGACGGCGATTGACGTCAAATTGGAAAACCACACAAGTATGCTACCGTTAAAACAAATAAATCTCATCTGAAACCTGTCTTGCATTGGTACCAAGTTTATCGATTCAGTAACTTTAAATAAAAAAAAGTTTAGACAAAACTTATTTAGAAAATAAACTGCTTCCGGGTTATGCCGTGTGTCGAGATTTGTTAATGCTGACGTTTCGCGAACCATGTTGCTCGCATCTTCAAAGCTAATTCTTCAGTATTCAATTAGCACAAGTATATGCACAAAACTGAAATTTGGATAACAGTTTCTACCACAATGTCGTGCTTAGAAATCAACCTTCAACAAAACGTTCAAAATTCTTATTTAGATTGATATTCGGCATAAGGAGGAAGGATCATTTAAAGTCATAAATGTCCTTACTTAACTAGAAAAACATGTAGAATAGGGGAGTATTGCATTCTGTCTGTCTTTTTCACAACATTGTTATGACTTCTAAAGCGCTCTATTATCTCGGGAAATAGAGTTTCGGGATGGAGTGCACATCCTCAATTTTAGAACATCATATTCTAAGAACTTCAATTGTTGAATGATGGTTGTGTCGCTGTTGATGTGGGTACATCGCTGGGTGTGTTTAAGCGGAGGGCAGCATTGTGGCATTGTGACACTGTGGCATTAGCATCGCTGTTTAAGTTTCCTTGGTTATAATTGTAATGAAAATGTTCTTTTTTTACAGTAGTTTAATTGCTGGTATACTTAAAGAAATGTCGGAATTGTAATATTTTTTATTAGGAAGACATGGTGAGCTGGAAGAACATGACAGCTCTTAGGTGAAATGCACCATGAGATTGTTCCGGAATTACAATTTATAATATTTTCTATAAGATGTTGACACTAGTTCTGGATTTAGCGTATCCAAATACATAGGAATTTATAATGTTCAGGAATGGCATATAAGCTGTCTAGGTAATTAATTAATCTCATTTAAGATTTTTATACGGTAAAACAAAACTGCAACTGTGGTTTATTTATGAAATTGTACCAAATATGATATGGTAAACGTGATATGGTAATGATTATTAACAACGTTATTGCTTGTACCGATTGTTTGATAGTGTAATAAATGTATTAAGTTATTATTGATTTAAGTTAAGGATTATATCATTTGTAAACATTACACTTGCTTTTACAAATTTGCGTAAAGTCGTAAAATGTTAAACCGCAAATAGTGTTCCAATAGACAAGTTACATCATTGGCTCGAATATAGATTCAATCGAATATTAATGTCTGTATGTGGTGAAAGTTGATTCATTTTTATTCATTAATTGAACCCGAGAACCCGAGGTTGCACTGAGCCATTACTGAATGAACTTCATAAGTGTTAACAACATCATAACATTAAAAATTTTAGCAGTCACGTAGTTATAGTATTAGAATATAAAATATAAAATAGTTCATTATTCTTAATGAATTAATGCAGACTGAAAATACACTAAACATAAATTCGTGTAATCAGCTGAGTACATATTGTTCACTAGCACATTATCAAGCTATTCATCAAAAATAATTTTGATTCTTATTACTAATGGAATTAAATTCGAAATAACAATTTATTTCGTTGAGTGTTTAATTATGTTTGATTACGATCTTAGTTTCCCCACCAGAACTCTATGTAACTATTGCTTCACACGTAAGCAAATTATCTGCACCACAATGAAAAAATAAACAACTAAAATTTGTTACTTAACCATACCTACTAGAAATATTTCATAAATTAAGGAAGGAAGTGCTGACACAATTTTATCAATATTTATTAATAGAATAATGTATACTACACATCTAAGTTTATATAATTGAATTTGTCAACAAAATAATTATATGTTGTGTTAAATCCTTCAATTCCTACTCTGTCACTTCGATATTGTTGGTCGGCTCACTGCGTCCTAACCTTACTAAGCACTACTACGAAGTCTTTCAAAACACGACGCGACGTCTTCCTACACACCACGCGTGTACTGTCATCGGATCCAAGGTTAAGACAAAACGCCGGCTACCGAATCAGTAATACGAACTTCGCACATGGCTTTAAAATAGTATTTAATACGCTTAATGGCAGCAAAACAAATAAATGCAATACTTACATAAATCAAATTCTCCTTAAACCTTTTCTTTAAGTTATCGACGAAAACATCTTCATTTGTGTAGTCCTCCAAAAGAACAGAGTCCTGTACACCTACTTTATCTCTATCCGTTAGCGACGTTTCCATTATTTACCTGCAAGAAGATAATTTAAATAAGACTGATGTAATCAATAGTTTAATTCGAATTAATTTAATAATGGTTTGGCGCAGCTTAGATACCTTATTTTCTTCGCAATTAAATATGTAATGGTCTAGACATTTTTTTGTCCCAAAAGCGAAAACTCCCTATGTAAATACCTAGAAAGTGATTGAAAAAACCGTGCGGCTCGCAAGCACCTTTCACGCGACTTTCCTGCGAACGAATGAAACTCTGAGCCGCGGAGTAGGCGATGTATCGCGGCTTCAGCTTTTGAGGTCATCGCATGCAGGTTCTACCGTCGATGACTACCAGACTTTTCACCGGTTCTCAGTAAAATCTTAAATTGTTTGATAGGATTGAAGAGAATGAAGTATGGATAATTGTGGAGTTGTATTCAATGCGCGGGAACACTATTGTTATCCCCACTGACATAAAAACGTTTCAATTGCAAAATTTTCGCCAAGAACCATTTAGGCGCCTTTCGAGTTGACATCGTACCGATAGTGACGTATTTCTATGTTTGTTAATCACTGTAAGACTTTTGGGTTGAGTCACTGAGTTAAGAATGCTACTGAATACTTCGCATTGCTGACTCACCGATTTTAGGAATTTAATCAATACATTTTTTTAATACATTTAATATACACCAATAATATTTATTTCAAATGTGAAATATTTTATTGCTTACTCTTTGCACTTGCCGTAAAACTTCTATTGTATAGGTTCCAAGAGCAACTCTTGAGAGTCTGTAGCGCGCCTGTCTGTTATCAGTTCAGTAGTGTAATGTTAAATCTATAGATACATCGTATCGAAATTCGTTATGGAAATTCCTAAAAACTTAAGTATTTCACTCCTCTTTTCTTTTCTAAAAATGGTTAATCTGATTATATACATACAGGATTGCCCACTTTTTTCCCGCAAAACTTTTTTCAGATGGTAAATGTCATACTAAGTAAATAGTTTAGTTTGAACTTATTCGTTTTCTCAATTAATTAAAAAGTTACAGCCCTTTCAAATATTAACAATACCGTATTTTAAACGGCTCCAATTTCTTAAGAAATTGAGAAACGAATAAGTATCATATGAAACTTTTTAATTGGAATAACATTTCCTTTATAGAAAAAAAATCAGTAACAAGTTTCATATGGATTTTTTGTCATTTATTTATCATTTTTAGTATTTTTACTTTATTTTACTTATTTTTTTATTTATGTAATGAGTTTTGATTGTCTTACTTTTTCGGTTTCGCATTGTTTAATATCTATTTTATTTTTTATAAGACTGTAACTTCTTAAGGACTTGAAAAACAAATAAATCTATATACAACATGTTACAGAATCTTTCTAAAAAATCCTTTTGTGCGGAAAGAAAAAACGGCACAGCCTGTATATTTAAAGTGTATACAATGTATTTTACATTATGTATACAGGGTGTGTCGTTCCGCGTCTCGAATAATTTATAGGGAGAAAACTAAAACATAAACGCAGAAGTAATGAAATATGACGTTCAGAACACTTTTTGCATGACATTTTTTATGTAATACGGACGCCCATGTTTGGCGTAATTATCCCTCTCTGACTCTACCTGTAATTGAAAAGAAGCAACTTCTAAAGGCGCTGCCACAATATGCGCGTGTGTCGCCAATGTTTGTCATCGGTCATGTCAGCTTGACTCAACGTTGTGTATTCAGTTCACCATGTTAAAGTGGGGCAAAAATTGAGATACGCAACCAAATACACTTCATGAGTGTTAATAAGACTTACACCGCAATTTTCAGGTATTTCCACTCAAATTATAAGTTACCGTGAACTCTCTATGGAGACACGAAAGATGCTATTTGCCCGCCAGGCCTGTACACAATATTCCCAACAGATGGCGACCGAATGGTTTGTCCAACCAAAACACAGCTTTTGCTTCGGTTTGTCGTTTACGGTTAAAACGTCAACTAAATATGTCAGTGATTAGTCTTTAGAAACGGATTATTTTATTGCGATATTCTTGTGTAGATTAAAAAATTATTTGTGCACCACGCCTAGAAAGTGATTTTCCGGGCCTCAAGAAGTATCCAGGCTCGCTATGCTCGCCTGTGCAACTGTTCTCTCGGCCCGGAAAAGAACCACTTTTCGGGTTGGTACACAATAGTGATGCAACGGAACTGTCATAACAGAAGCAGAAGCGGAAACAGATGTCCAAAATATTTTTTAGCGGAAGCGGAAACGGAAGCGGATGCGGAAACGGATGTGTAAATACTATAAAAAAAATAATAGTTTTTATGATGTGACATTTTATTTATTAATCTAATATTCAAAATCTAACAAAGGCATGTTGTACTTCATAAAAAGTAATTTTGCCGCTACACCCTGTTTCTGTGATCTTCGTATATGAGGCCAGCTCCACTGAGTATTTGTTCACTGGCAACGTTACTGGGAGGAGTTGACAAATACTGCCGCACTAGTGGTAAGAGGGTATCACTTGTGTCCATTTAATTTCCGCCACATTGCACTCTTAACTTATGTTAAAACACAAAACTATTAAGTAAATAAACACGTAGTTAATCGTAAGTGCAAAATGCATACGACAGAGGTCACGGCGTAGTAATAAACTACAAAACAAAACAATCGTAACGCGTTCACCCAGGTGCCTAACTCAACCCTCGCCGCATGCGTTCGGCCAATTAGCGCGTATCTCGTGAATCACACCATATCTGGAAACTTCCGATACACTTCTGTTATAAAACTGCGGAAACGGATGCAGAAGCAGAGGTGAAAAAGTTTGCAGAACTTCCGCAGTTGCGGAAGCAGAAGCAGATGTCTGTTGCATCACTAGTACACAATATACTATTAGACCAGGCAATAGAGATTTTTTCGTGACAAAAATAGTATCAGCAAGGCGACGGTCCCAGGGACCGTATTCTCGTCATACTTTTGAAGCGAATGCGAGACTTTTCGAATGGTTAGGTGAGAGTGGGGATATCGGCGTTTGCCATGTGTTTGGAACGTATGGGCGCGTGCCTTATTGTTCTTAGCAACAAGCAAACTTGCCATAGATACGTTCGTATGGGCGTGGCGCGTGAGTTATTGTTGTTAGCGACAAGCAAATTTGCTCATAGATACGTTCCAGAGGGAAACCGCTGATATCCCCACTCCTTCCACCTAACCATTCGAAAAGACTCACATTCGCTTCAAAAAGATGACGAGAATAGGGTCCCGTCACGTGGAACAGTCCGTAGATGAATTGTGATGTTTTCGACTCGCAAATATTATTACTTAACTTGTTATAAACAAAAAACCACAATAAATCGTGCTTTTTTCGCTTTTCGCTTGTAAAACCTGAACCGATGGAGCAATCTTGATGCTCTCAACAGACGAATTGTAGAGAATGAAAAGACGAAAAAAACAAACCCTACGCAGACTCGATCGCATTAAAATTAACGGAGGAAATACGGACAAATCGGAAAAATCTGCGTTTTTTAAAGAATTCATATCTCCGCCATATTCAAAGTTGTTGTCCAGGCTTTTCGCGAGAAAGTAGCGATTACTATTATAATAACACGGCAAATAGAAATTGACATTTAAAAACTAGTAAGAAAATTATCTTCGTTAAGTATATATATATATATATATATATATATATATATGTAGAAATTGTAATGACTGTACTTTATTAATATTGTAAAAGATTAATGGGTAAACAGTCTGAAGTATATTTTATTTTTTTTTTCTTTGCTAATATTTCGGAATAATATTTCAGTTTTAGAGTTCATTGGCGAAACACAATCATTAATATGAAACATTTCGAGAAAACTCCCTCGAAAAAAGTTAACATCACTGTCCAATACAACCAAATTTTGATAGTCCATATTATGTCCAAGACGGTTAACATGTGAAGCCAATGCACAAGCTTCAGGCTTCAATCTTGAATCGCTTTTGTGTTGTGTAATACGTTTCTTGAGTTGTTGAGAAGTCTGTCCGATGTATTCTTGATGACAATTTATACATTTAGTTTTGTAAATAACATCTGAACGCAAATCCAATGGAAGGTCATCCTTTATTTTTGAGAAAAAACTTCCTAAACTCTTCATTGTACGTCGTGAAAAAATCAAATTTGGTCTTTAAAAATATTAATCAGGTTCGGAGTAAGACCAGCAATATAAGGTAATACTTTGAATTTTGTCTCCATGTTACGATTTCGTGCAGATTGTGTGCGTCTGTGCATATCACTGTTCAAATTTGATGTACGTGCACGACTACTGTAAAGTAGTTTACTAATCAGAACACGAGCATATGAATTTTCTTCTAATATAGTTCCAAATTTCTTGAGGTTTTTGCTGATCAACGAGGGATGGACAATTTTGGTTATTCTATTTTTCTGGCCCAATATAAAGTTCTTTTTCATTTGTAACGGATGATTCGAAAAGTAATTTATGTACCGGCCGGAACTTGTTGGTTTTTGATACCAATCTAAAATAATAGCGTTATCTTGTTGTCTAATTACTTTTGTATCCAAGAAAGGCACACTCCGATCTGTTTCATTTTCAACAGTGAATTTTAATCTTGAGTGATAGGAATTGAAAATATTCAAAATTTGATCTACTTTGTTTTCTGGTACCGCACAAATTAGGTCGTCCACATACTTCTTGATAAAAGGAAGCTCGAAAGATAATTTAGGTATTTGAGTATCCAATAACGTGTCCATTACTATGTGAGCAAGTATAGGACTCAAATTTGAAAAAAAATTTTCAATTTTTCCTTTTTTCGAAGGAGTTTTCTCGAAATGTTTCATATTAATGATTGTGTTTCGCCAATGAATTCTAAAACTGACATCAAAAATTTAAGTTCCATTTATACATACTTACTAAATTACAAAAACATTCATCCCACCCAGTTAAACCAACTTTGAAAATTTTAGATGTTCTTGTTCGTTTCAAAGTGTTACACTTCATGTCAATTATATTAGTTTTTAGGTTAGATTTTTGATGTTTTCATATATAAAATAAGGTTGGCTTTTTTCCCAATTTTCATCTCCATAACAAATTTGTTTGACAAGAATTTTTTCAATGTTTCATAATGTTATATAGTTTATAGTGATATTTCCGGTTTGTATTGTATTTCGTTTTTATATTGTTAATGTTTTAACATTATTAATCTTTTAGAGCTCTGATGAAGGATGAAAATTTGTCCGAAATATTAGCAAAGAAAAAAAAATATTTATACTTCAGACTGTTTACCCATATATATATATATATATAGAAAAGCTGGTTAATCGACGGTGAGATATAAAGGAGAAAGGTATTTGTCGGGCAATTCCGTCATACGAAGATCGAAGATCGAAGAAGCAACCGTAGACACGTGTTTCGGACTGTTAGTCCTCATCAGTACGGTATAGCCAAGGAGCAAGATGGGCACTCAATGGAAAAACACTGATGAGGACTAACAGTCCGAAACACGTGTCTACGGTTGCTTCTTCGATCTTCGATCTTCGTATGACGGAATTGCCCGACAAATACCTTTCTCCTTTATATATATATATATATATATATATATATATATATATATATATGTATTTGATCAGCATTGAAAACAGAATCGTTTTAGCTATGTCCGTCTGTCCGTCTTTGTACACGATAACTGCCGTAATTTTGAAGAATTGATCTGAAATTTGGTATACTGGTATACAAGCTTATCTCTTAAATAGAAAGGACAAGTTCGTGAATGGGCAAAATCGGTTCACTTGTTTTTTTAAAGTATTTTATGGTGAGGGGTATTTTAGCTTCAGCACGGCTGAAGATAATTTTCTTACTAGTTTTTAAATGTGATGTTCTATTACCCATATTTAAAAGATAAATTTCAAGGCTTGTTAATTTCTGAGTAAAAAATGTTAATAACCATTTACCGAATTCTCAGCGGCCACTGACTTATTGGAGAATTTGTTACTAAAATTACAGAATAATGAAAATTAATATCATATTAAGATGTTTGACATGCAACAAAAGAACTAAAAAGGATGTTGAAAATGATTCCCCGATTCGCGTATGCGCAATTCATTTATTACACAGCAATTTTGACTCATTGAATTTTTGTCTAACGGACTGCAGTCAAGTTTGCCGCGGTATGTGTACGCTAGATAAAGCTGTGGATCTGCCAGTATACATGACATAAAACAGTTATTGGTCGATCATTTGTTTAATTTCATTTATTTATTATTTTTAATAATACAGAAAATGAGTAGCAGTTGATAAATAATTGAGCAAAACTTTATTAATATTTTTGACTGTTAAAACAAAAATGAACAGTAAGTACGTAGGCTATTTTCTAAAAAAAATGAACAAGACCTTAAATTTATGACCATATCTTTGAAACATCCTGTATAAAGATAACATCGAAAAATACGCCTTATTTCCACCCTCTTAATTGGATTTTCAGAAAGATTTGCTTTTATATTTAAATAATACCAATTTGTGTAATTCAGGTACCAGAAGTTTCCTCTCTTCAATTCCAATCTGTCACTACAAAATTCAGTGTTGCCAATACTCTGCTTCCACAGAATGCTATGAATTCGAAATTGAGAAAACGAAAACGTTAACATTGAGACGCTGATTCAGCAAGCATCCCCAATATATGAGAGGTTAGGCCCTTAGAAAGTACCGTGATATATGGCTACTCACCACATAATATCGTGACGCTCTGTAAGCAGCACTGCGGCCGCCCATGTTCCTATGACTAATATAGTTACAGAAGTTGTGTTGTATTTCAGATAAAAAAAAGTACAAGGTGGGTGTGACATAAGGCACTTCTTAGAATTATGATATTCATATCTTGGAAATAATCAAGTTTCAACTGCATGCAATTATTTCTTATTATAAATTATGATGCTCTATCATTTTATCAATGACTTGGGTAGCTTAAGGATGTACCCAGCTCATAAGTACGTTGCTTCTCTTACGTGTTTTGCAGTTTTTCTAGACGTATAACATGAAAATGCCAAGTTATTCTCAGAATTAGTGCCGTCAAATGTCATTTTAACATTCTACAATATGTTTACCTTACTTATTATTTTCGGATTATTGCCCCAATTGTACCTCGGCCAGTACACTTCTTCCTGGAATGTTATGATGTTCTTGTGTTCCTTCTAGCTTAAGTAACTATTAGCCAGTCTCAATAAAACCCTAGACACGGCTAGCTACCTCGGTTCAGCGGAAAAATATTTTGTTTTAAGTAAAACTTCCTTCAATTTATGTGATCAAATGCAAAACGACCATGCTTCTTCATTGAGATATAATCAATATTAGATTACCGAGAAGACAGCATCCACTTCTGGGGCTATCTTTATAGACTGGTATAAATGGAAATTAGACCTGTGAAGGTGATCTGTAACACAGAGTTAAAACAATTCGAAGTGGGAGACCACGAGTCCTTAAAGAAAAAAAAACAGAAAGAATTCCTGTATAATCGAATAAACTAATTCGTACAAATACATACCTTAAACGTAGGTAGTAAGTAATTTTAACAGTGTAACACTTACACATACGTCAACGAAATGATCAATTATTATTTATTATCAGGTAACACATCTACCATGGAACACCTATACCGAAACATCCAACAATAACTCTTAACCTGAAACACTACAGAGAACCACTACAATGCGTGTATCTTACGCACCTAGCCATACCCAATCCGAATACCCTAACGATGATTCAAAGAGATCCCCGAATGTAATAGTAGTAGAAAATCAAACACCTGCCTGATCGGCTGACAGGTATATCGGACGCATTAACAGATAACTCATACCAGGGGACAACTCATACCACACCTATACACACCTGCAGAACTCATTCCACGGCAACCAGGAGGACTCATACAGAGTGAACCATCGCAACTCATGAGCTTGAAGTAAAAAACGTAAAAAGAGCTGTCACGTCGCACGTTGGCGAGAAATCCCGAAAACGTGGCCAAAACTCGTAATAAGCTTGGGCTTTTGAAACACAGGTGTTAAGCATGCTCATTCATAGAGGTTATTTGGGGTTTCTGATTGCATGATATTAGATTTTTAAAATTAAAATTTCGGAACCAATATGGCGACCAAAAATGATAAAATATATGAGATTGGCATAAAACTTATTTCCTGCGATATTGCTAGACTCCTGATTCCTAATCTGAATCAGTTTTTTTAAATTAAAAATGTCGGAATCAATATTTCGACCGAAAATGTAAACAATTTTCGAATTGCATGAATCTTATATCCTAGTATATTATAAGACTTCTGATTCCAAATCTGACATCAGATTTTCAACTCAGAATGGCGGAACCAAAATAGCAACCGAAAATGAAAAATATATCCGATTTGCATAAAACTTATTTTCTGCAATATTAAAAGCCTAGTAATTCGTAATATAATATCAGAATTTTCAGATTCAAACTGGCGAAATCAATATGGCGACCGAAAATGTTTGATTTGCATAAAACTTATTTTCTGCAATATTACAAGAGTGCTGTTGGGACACTGAGAAAGAGCTTAAAGAGCTTATTTTTATTTATTTTTTTTAATAAAAAAAATATGAAATAATAAAATACAAACAAATAATAAAATGTAGAAAATAGCCCTGTATATTGTTAAATGTTATGAATATTTTTCACACAAGAAAGTACTATTGTGCGCTTTTCCAAAGTTTATCTTAATACTTAAAAATGTAAATTCAATTCGAGATATCAGTCTGCGAAGTCTGCAGGTTCAAATAGGTATCACAGGATATAAGTTTCAATTAAAGTTTCTAGACGTTGGTTTGCAATATTAAATCCGACACTTTGAATTTTGAAAATCTGGCAACAGATTTGGAATTAGAGTTCCTCAAATGTCACAGGAAAAGGTTTCATCTGAATATATTTTCATTTTAGGTCCGCCATATTGAATCCGCCATTCTCAATTTATAAAATTTGACATGAGATTTGGTATTATGGAGCTTGAAATATCTCATCGGAAACAAGTTTCATGCGAATCCATAGCTTTCACATTTTAGGTCGGCATATTTAATCCGCCATTTTGAATTATTTCAATTTGACATACTTGGAATCACGGAGCTTGAGGAGGCAAGTTTCGCACGAATCCGAGAGTTTTTGGTCGCCATATAGACTCCACCATTTTGAAAATTGAATTGAGAATTTGAATGGTTTATCTTTTTCATCATTATTAAAGTGCATTAAGTAAGTACAAACCTCTAGGAAGAATACCCATTGAAGAATATCCAAAATTATCCACACAATACAAAGAAAATTGCACTGAAGGCAGTGTTGAATTATTGTACTTACTGTAAAGAATTATTCACCCGCCCAAGGCGATTTTAAGGGGATCATTCTACAAACTATGTAGTTTCAACTAGAAATCAAGTTTTCTTTTGTGTTCCAGATATGCAACGGTACCTACCTTATCTTGGTAACTTTAGTGAATTTTTTTACATTTGCAGCATTTTTATTAAGTATATTAGGTTTTAGCTAGCTTTTCGGGTATTTTCGCCATAGTGCGTCGGTAGGTACACTCATGGTGACCCCCAAACTAGTAGTTTTTGTTATGGACTTTTTCGCTCAATGGGTATATAGCCGCCCGTTGGGGAAGTTAGAATTCAATAGTTCAGAATTCTGAGCATTAGCGCAGCTGATTTGTCTGACCGTGTTTTGTTCCATCATTTTTCATGTATGACGTGTATTAGGAGGAGCAGAAAACAGCACTTACTAAAAACACCTGTGAATGCAGATGATTTGCTATGGCAGCTGATACGCGCAACCTGTTGCGCGGTGACACGC
The DNA here is from genome assembly GCA_963966075.1 of Aphodius sticticus. Classification (NCBI taxonomy): domain Eukaryota; kingdom Metazoa; phylum Arthropoda; class Insecta; order Coleoptera; family Scarabaeidae; genus Aphodius; species Aphodius sticticus. Next base: position 63,249,242 of record OZ014506.1, read on the forward strand.
GCATTATTCGCGCAGTATTCGCGCATTATTCGCGCATTATTCGCGAAAAAACAGACTTTAATTTGTTTAAAAAAAAACGCCGAGCATATTTTTTAATTATTATACTTTCAGAATTTTGTTTATTTTTCTTTGCTGGTTTTCTTATATTAATCATCAATGTCTTTATTTCTCCAGGGAAATAGAAAATATTATTCAGTAAAAACAGGAAAATAAACGAAAAGTAACCGCAATGGAGTTGACAAAGTCCAGGTCAACGAAAAAAGTGTTGGCTGATTAACAAGATCGGATTTTAACATGAGGTAAATAGTTAGGGGTTAGATAACCCCTAAGCGCCAATGGGATCGATGCAGGCCGTTGGTTTCGTTGATGCATATCGGTTATCTAACCCAGGGCATCTCAAACTTTTTTTATCGGCGACCCACTTGAACCCAACACAGTTTTCCACGATTCCAATTCACAATTATAAGTGCTATAATTACTATTAATTATAATCTATATAATTATAATCTAACAGAGAAAATAAATAGTCAACTTACCAGATTATTTTATCGTTTGTTAATTAAAAAAAAAGTTTAATCAGAGAAATATGCTATTTATTAAAATAAATATTTCAAAAATATATGCACATACTAGTCTAGTCATTTTAGGTACGACGTTGTAAATAATTCGGTCGCCTATGAAAATAGAACCAATCCAGAAAAATGTCCTGAACAACACATCAAAATGTTTACAGAATAATGATGATATTATTATTGAAATTAATTCAAAACTATCAGTGATTAAAAAAAAACGACATCAATATCTCCGAAAGTATTAGGCTTAGCAGAACAAATTATACACCATATAAAGACGAAAAATGTGGCTAAGATTTTGTTATTTAAGCGTCCCTGGAACGGGCAGGGTTGCAATCTTAACGCTGCAGGGGATTATCAGTGGATGTCTGGGATTGTTTCGTAATCTCGCCTGTATTATCAACTGTTATGGCGTTTTCAGTAAGTGCCTTGATATGGCTGGGTTAAAAGCCATGTATTTCAAATCTAATTTATTTTACTTGATAAGCTTGAAAAGCAGAGCTGGTAGTTTTTGCCGACTGCACCCTGCGAATGAACCCATGCTGGCCGAACCTTAAAACAAATATGGGCGGAGAGCATCTGAGCAGTTATTGGTTAATTGCTATTCAGAGGGAAAAGGCTCAATTCCAGAGGAATTGGCGGGGAGAGGGGAATTCACGTTTTGATTCAGATTCGAGAAGCACTGGCTTCACCTTTTGATTCTCTTTTGGTCAACATTCAGTTTTAAATTCATAGGAGACAGTTTCTAATACTGCATTGGCGACAGCGGGAGCCGTGGCCTCATTGTCGGGGTGTTTGCAGTTTGGTCTGGCCCAAAATGTGGTTGTGGGATTTTTAGTATTAATATTAAAATATAAAATTTTGGTTTACCTGTTCCGAACGCAGAAATACCTGGTAGGGTCCTAAGTTTACATTGTATTGTATTTTTGTTTATTACTAAAAATTGTCCAACTGTTCTTGTTCGTGATTGACTTCTGTAAACTTTTCGGTTGAGAGAATTAATTTAATTAACTTTTGTCTACCAGATTCGCATTATTTTGTTCTTGTTATTGCCTTACTTAGCTCGTAATACTTGAGATATTTCGTATTTTTCGGGAAGTATGTACCAAGTGGGTTTGGAGCGAGTAATTTGTTGGAATATTTTATGGAGATCATTTGAAATACCTGGTAGGGTCCTAAGTTTACATTGTATTGTATTTTTGTTTATTACTGAAAATTGTCCAACTGTTCTTGTTCGTGATTGACTTCTGTAAACTTTTCGGTTGAGAGAATTAATTTAATTAACTTTTGTCTACCAGATTCGCATTATTTTGTTCTTGTTATTGCCTTACTTACCTCGTAATACTTGAGATATTTCGTATTTTTCGGGAAGTATGTACCAAGTGGGTTTGGAGCGAGTAATTTGTTGGAATATTTTATGGAGATCATTTGTTTAAAGAATTAACTTGGCACATGTTGTTGTTCTGGCTGTTAATTTGAACGAACTTTAGATATTATTATATACCACTTGTAGAGTGGTATACTTTTCCCTTTTATTGCATACTATTTTTAATTATGCCTAAATTTTGGTAGGTCTAACTGTGTCTTGATTTGAACCTTTTGTTTGAAATTTTTAATTCTTTTTAATATATTTAATGTAATTTGAACCTTTGTTTAAAATTTTAGTTCTTTTTAATATATCTAATTTAATTTGAACCTTGCCTTAGTTGTTTTATTTTATTATTTCAAGATTAATTTCCTATTTACCCAGTGAATAAAAATTTAGCTCTAAATATTAGTGTGAGAAATGAGAATAGTCTGGTAAGTGCAGTCTATTATCTCGAATATTACCATCAAAATTCGCATGCGATAAATCGTCCATCCCCTTTCGATCTACTTTATGTCACCTGTTCATTTAACATCAAAAAATTAGCTAGCCGCTCGTCTAACGACACCTACCCACATGCTGGATGGTAACAGCTGATAAGCTTGGCCTAACAAACTTTCGATGCTGGAGGGTGTTCTCCGCATAGTGTAGCAGCGCCTTTATCTTCACTATTTTCGGAAATACAAGTGAAGCCATATTGTAAAAATGTTGCATTGTATTTACTCTTTTTTTGCTGAATATAGACTATGTTCATGCATGTTAATACCGGATGATCCCGGTACTGCAGGATCTACAGCTTCCGCAATATCATTTGTAGTTTTAGCAGTTGACAAATTCAACCAGTTATCCATGATAAACATAAAATGGTAGCCAATACTACACATCTGCCTACATTTCTCTTGACAGCTATGTGAATTTCTTCAGATGTTACCGCAACCCCCAAACATTTTTACCCTCGAGGGGTCGCAACCCATGCTTTGAGAAGACCTGATCTAACGAATAACTATCTATCTCTTGTTGGTGAAATCCGACACCAACTTAATTCTAATCAGCCGATTTTTGTTCTTAAAATGGAAGGCGGTCGAAAATGATACCTAAGTTTATACATGTATTACAAGTACACACATCAATCTCTATTATTCAAAAATCAAATACAACTTTGTTTTATACAAGTCTTCAAGTTTATAATCACCTACAAACAAATTAAAATGGCGGCAAACCGGCATTTCTCCTTAGTTGTTATTTTAAAATCATCAAAAACGGTAAGTGGATATCTCAATAAATTCCAACCAGATTGAATTGAGATTTGTAGACAATATATTTAAGGCGTGTAACTTCAAAACGTGTGATTGGAAGAAATTAATATAAATGATCTTTTATGTAGGTACTTCATGTCTTACGTACAATTTTAATGATAACCATTTTACTATACGACCGATAAGCACCGTTTTGACAGGACGAGTTTAGAGGCCGAAAGCGCTGTCCACCAATAAACTTGCCATGTCTAAACGATAGGAGAGTAAACTTTTTATTTCACGGAAAGTACTATCCTATGGTTAAGTCATGGCAACTTCAGTCGCTTAGTAGCACTTTCCGCTACTAAACCTGCCCTATGGCATTCAAGAACCATTTAGAACGCATGCTATCTATGAGCTCTTTTGTCATTTATAACGACGAAATGAAGGTGTGTACATAATCCATATTGCCGTTGATAAATTTGCCGATTACTTATATAGTTTAAATGACTGGACTATAGAAATGTATTTAGCATTGTATATGATTTTGCAGAAAATAATTTACTATTGGTATTGGTTGCGAATCAATATAAAGTTTTACTTCTTCAGGTCAAAAGTTATTTTGGGTGGTTTTGAAACTAACACACTGTAAATATTGATGTAATTATTTGATTAGTGCATTATACATTTTGAGCCACAGATTTTGAGATTCTGGTACACTTTACCATCTTTAATAATATTTAGGAAAAATTCATGAATCAAGTTCAATGAGACTCTCTTGTGCTATTCTCCCTAGTCCCTAGCCAGGCAGGCATTGACCCATATCATTATTTCATATGTCAACTGCTGACATATACGTATTTAGGTTGTGGCTATAATTTTTGATTTATTTAAAATTTGCATCCCGCCTGGATATCACCATTTACTTTACATTCATTAATCATTACGGTAAGTCCGGAAGGGTACGGTATGTCCGTACGAATATATATATATCTAGTTATATACGTATTTGGTGACATTTAACAAAGAATTGATTATAATATGTTTTAGGAAAATATCATCTGTGGCAAAATGTCTATACTGGGTGTCTGATGCCAGATGCGAAGTACATTGACCTTAAGAGATTGAAATACTTCTACGTTACTTCCATATAGGATAGTTTTTGATAATTATTTGCTCTACAATAAAATACTTTCACACATACAGGCTGTTCCACAACGACGTACCAACACAAACTTTAGTTTCTTCTTAATGGTACACTAGGTATATTATCCCAAATTTTTATTTTTATCCTAATCATTTTGGCAACAGTTTGTATTAGGCTATTATCAACTGTATCTGAGATGTTGTAAGGTTAATGTCAAAAGCGTGCATTCTTTATAAAATCATTCTTAGGTAGCTAATAACTATCAAGAAGTAAAAGAACTCTTTTTGGACAGTAAAACTACCACACTTTTACATAGTCCCGCTTGGACCGAGACAGTCCCGATTTGAGACATCGATCCCGGCCGGTTTGGTATTATGTCCCGGTTAAAATTCTTAACAGGCGTTTATAACAGTAACTAATCACACAGATCAAAAGATCGATAGGAACCTGTTGCCATCTAGGAACAATTATAGTTAAGCTCGTCTACAAGCTTAACTATAATTGTTCCTAGACACACGTGATTATTTTTGAAAAATGCAGCCTATTGTCGTTAAAACAGATTTTGATCTTTAACGTCTCTTTAACAATTGGAAGGAAGCATTTTAGAAATATGCAAAAGCTGCCCTCATGCTTTATGCAACTTCTTTGAGAGTGATACAAATTGAGAGAGATATCGGTGGTTTAGGGGTTATTAGCAACAGAGGGTTAAATGGTATTACTAACCGATTAATTATGGTAACAATATTGTGTACCGACCGCAATTGTAAGTTACTACTGAAAATTGCTGCATGACTTTCTTGCATACGACTAGATATGAATATACGGATATACGGATATCAGACGGACTTACCGTAGTGATGACATAATCAATATATAGTAAAAGGTGATATACTGGCGGGATGTAAATTTTAAATAAATTAAAAATTACATCCACAACTTGAATTTGAACCAGGGACCTGTGTGTCGCTAGCACCATACTCTCACCAACTGAGCTATTGGGGCCTATTAATTATGTTAGGGAAAATCGTCATATCAAGGAAAGGAAGTAGTAAACACTACCAAACCTAACCTATCATGACACCTATTTTACCTAACATATGTCATAGGCCCCAATAGCTCAGTTGGTGAGAGCAATGTGCTAGGTTGTGGCTGTAATTTTTAATTTATTTCAAATTTACATCCCACCTCTATATCACCATTTACTATACATTGATTTATTCCATACGTCAAAATGTAGATAATTAATCGAGTTACATAGTTATCCTTTTACGTAGCAAAAACCCGCTAAAGCACAATTAAGTGTGTGACTATCTATGTCACTCTATCGGTTGCAAAAGTATTGAGCACTGTGTTTGGAGCCTCGTAACTCTAAAATGGCTGAACAAACAGAATTGAAATAAAGTGTGGTATACTCCTGAATTATTTCTACATAGTATCAAAATTTTCTGCCCGTTTTTTTTATAAAAAGGGCGAAGGGGCCCAGGAAGAACCCACCTCCACCCCGCTGCCTGGTATCGCCGTGAAGCATTCTACAGTGCAGCGGCATCTTCCTTCCTTACCACAACAACAATTTGAATAAAAAAATCTGGGCCCCTTCGCTCTTATGCTCTAGTGACTTTATTTTTAAAACAAATTACAGCTAAACTCAGCCGCAGCTGACACCTTAAGAGGCTTACATAATTACCCTTAAAAGTAACATATAACATACAACCTACTTAACTACCCTACAGTTCCAAGTGTCTATGCACTTTACCCTACTTGCAGGCGACCTCGCGCACTCACTGGGACACATCGCGACCTATTTTCCGAAGTAGCGGTTTTTTTTCCTGCGGCTCCTCCCCAGACTACGGTGTATCCAGAAGTCCGTGGTCCGGTATTTCCAGGACCCTTTTCTCTCATGCTCCGGTTTTCCGGGAACATTCCCGCGCCGGTTTTCCGGTCGCTTTCATTCCTGTTTGCTTTTCTGTCTGTCCCGTAGACCGTCGCTGTCCCTTATAACTAAGGGGCGGGAGGTTCTCTCTCTCCTCGTCGCCTGTCTTCCTCGTCCTTTCGTCGGAGTATCGTTCCTATGATACGGGTAATCTGCTTCCACGCTTCCGTGCTTTGCAGCATTCTCCGTACCATTCCTCCTACACTGAGGTCATCCGCGAATGGGCACTCCCTTCTATAGACCTCCCAGCGGAACATGCAAATAGCGTGTGCTCCGGGGTCCTCTTCCTCTCCACAGTGGTAGGCTCCAAAGCATCCGTGCCCAGCTAGGGCGTGAGTGAGCTCGTAGGTCACGTCTCCGTGCTTCCTACTCGTCCACTCATCCAAATCCGGTATCAGCGTCCACCGACCGTTGTTGTCCTCGTCCCATTCCTTCTGCCAGGCTTCCATCGTGCGTCGACGATGTTCTTGTCTGGAGGCGCCATCCTGTCCGCGTCCGTCATATATCCTCCTTCTTTCGTCTGCTTTCAGCTGCACCGCCACCATTGACGCTACCACCAAAGCAGCGCCCGTCGACACTGTTCTGTATGCCGACGTGACACCGACGGCAGCCCTTCGCTGTACTCGCAGGAGCCTTTGTTTCCGGTTTTCCAGCTGTATGTCGTCTGCCCAGACTGACGCTGCATATAGCATCACTGATTCCGCGACCGACGCCAATACTCTTCTCTTAGCCGCCGACGGTCCCTCCATTCTAGGCATAAGTCTTAGCAGCCCCGGTAGTTCTCTCCGCTCTGAGTTAACTGAGTTACAGAAGACGGGAGCTGAGCTGCAGGACCCTGTATATATATATATATATATATATATATATATATATATATATATAGGATGTTAATTCTTGCAGAAACCTGCATATATTGATATGAAAATTTGAAATAGTTAATACAAGATATATATATAAAGGAGAAAGGTATTTGTCGGGCAATTCCAAATACCTTTCTCCTTTATATCTCACCGTCGATTAACCAGCTTTCCTATATATATATATATATATATATATATATAATGGATGTTAATTCTCGCAGAAACCTGCATATATTGAAATGTGTCTAAAGGTAGAAACTTCTACTCATATTTCTTTAGTGACAATTAACCTACTGTATGTCATAGGTCACGTTAGTCTAATTGGTAAAACGTCGGACCGGCAATCCGTACATCTGGGTTCGAATCCCAGGCGTGGCTGTAGTTTTCTAACTTAAAAAATTACCGCCATCTTGTATTAACAATTTCAAATTTATATATATATATATATATATATATATATATATATATATATATATAGGAAAGCTGGTTAATCGACGGTAAGATATAAAGGAGAGAGGTATTTGTCGGGCAATTCCGTCATACGTGTATACGGTTGCTTCTTCGATCTTCGTATGACGGAATTGCCCGACAAATACCTCTCTCCTTTATATATATATATATATATATATATATATATATATCAACATTGCGTTGACAGGGCGCGTTCAGCGAACGCAACAGTTGGAAGGTCAGCGCAAACGTGTTTAGGTTTGCTTAGTATCAAACAGTTGAGTATTCGCTGAACGACTCTGCTGCCAAAAGCGTTGGAATAAGAAAAGTTTCAGCCATACGCCAAAAGGTGGCATGTCCAGCATCTAATCACCGACAAATGTTCACTTACTACTATACATCAAGAGACAGAAAAGTCAATCTCAAGTACGTCGAAAAACTAATATAATTTGACACTTGTCAAAATGACATATGTGACTATTATTGTTCTTCACTTATTATTGTGCGCAAACGTCACAAATAGTATACTATTTGGGGTTAAAATGGGCGTTGAAACGCTGTCAACTCAACCAGAAAATTTTCCGCTGAGAAGGATGAGCAACGTTTGATTGTCAACGTCTAGTCAGCGGAACCGTTCAGCGAACCGCTGCCCTCAACTGTCGCAACGGTTGCGTTCGCTGAGCGCTCCCAATGTCAACGCAATGACATTCGCTAAGTCAAATTCATACCATCCATCTATAATGGACCCTGAAAACTGAATGCACAAACTAACTCATCTAAGCACCCTATTACCATCGCATCCTATTACTCACAAAGAAATGCTGAAACCAAAAGCAAAACAGAAGTTATATTTGTCCAGAAAATTTGTTGGCAAACATTTAAACTGTCAATGTAATTGTAAATAATAAACGGCCTATAAGATATCAAAAAGGCCTATTGATCGGACCACAAACAAAAAAGTTATAACACATAATTATAAAATGTAATTTCTTCGGTTATTCAAAATATCTTTGACATCATTAAGTATTAAACTGTTTTCTCCAGAGAACTTTCTAAAATTCATTCTAATAAAACCAAAATTAAATGCATAATACGTTTATAAAATTGCTGTGAGGAACAGAATAGCTCCAACCAAATTCTCCTACAAAGATGCCCTTACATAATTTTTAATTATTTTCGAAGCTGAAAATAATCATAATTGTGGATGCAACAGGTAATTTGGATAAATGATTACTACTACATTAAACTACCGCCCTACTACTCAATGTTTTCCCTACAACTATATACCACATCTCCTTTACCTATAAAAGGAAATACAACAAACTTTCATTCGATCGACCCCCAGGCAAGTCATTGCCTGGCAATTAACGAGTACAGATTTGCATGTATGCATAATCAGTGCTTAGAAGTCGTACCTACAGAGTATCTGTGCAACTTCGCTGCCGACTCCGCAATAAATAAAGAGTCCCTGTGTGAAGTACAACTGCGAACGTTCTCCAACAACAACGAAAGATGAACTTACTAGACTGAAAATATTCACACTGTATGGGTCAACAAAGTTGCACAAGACCAATGGGTCATGGTGTTCCCCGCTCCAAGGAAAGTTAAGAAGATATGTGGAGAAGAACAAGAACTAGAAATCCTAGAAGATACCTGCCTCATTAAATTAACGCCGGATTGTTCACTAAATGCCGATGATATTATACTCAAAACAACTGAAACCCAAACAGCAGACCCGAAATCCCAGACATCAACCTCACTCTACAAGGGATTCAACTGCCGACCTCGAATACAGATTTCAAGGAACTACGATCAATACACCTGGAGAACATCACTAAGATCACCAAAAATCTAGATGATCTCTCCGACGACTAACGTCAACTGCATGACCCTGAACTTCACGAAAGGCCAATAACCGTTTGGACAATTGTGCTATATATTTTCATATTTTGTTTGTTGCTAGGTATATTAACAAAGCGCGTTTTCCATACATGTGGAAAGGCAACAAACACCGACCCTTCGAACGACCTCAAGGTCGCCGATACCAAACCAGAGGCCGCCCACGGTAATCCAGGATCCGAGAGTCATCACCTGGCCTCGAAATGGAATCGTATGCGACCGAAATTTTAGTAAACGCTTATTTAGTAAATAGTTTTAGATGAGAATGTATTCATATAAAGCATGCACGCGAAGATACGCTGTTAGTTCTTCGCCGTTAGACCCACGCTTAGAAGCTTACCGCTAAATTCGCTACATATACTTGTTATCAAATAAAGTGATTTAAGTAAACTTTTTATAACCAAAAATAAAACTTGAGCAGGATATTAATATACATCCCTTTTCAGATATTTTAATTACTATAACACCAATAAGCGATATTAAAAACCGACACAACACTCAGTTATTATTTGTTCTATTGAGGTTTATCAAAAGGTAAACACTGTTATTTATCTTGTAACGTTAGAAATTGTGTTGTTTTAAAAATACGTCTTATCGTAGAATCATCACCTTTAATACCCCTTACTCCAAGAGCTAGCAACGGTTTTGTTAAGTTATTTATAATCAGGCTAGAACTTTCAGAATCTGTCCCTTGTAGCGTAAAAATAAGATAATTGCAAGTCTGGCAACCTTCAGGCGGTGGGTTTTGCGCCCATAGATTTTTAAAGGGCGAAAAGAAAAAAATATATTAATATAATCAGCTCGTCGCTTAGGGATATCAAAGTTGAGAACGTTTCAAGTTAAGGAAAAATCGTCAGACCGCTGGGTCGGTGGAAAGTGGGTGTAAGATGAGGTCGTAGTGGGTCAAAAAATTGCACTATTTACAGTAAAATAGTCAGGTTAGATTTGATCGATTAGTCTTAAATCCATCTCCACAAAGTAATCGTCCCGATAAAAGACTGAAATTCCGGTCGAAAAACCCGCCAGACACACAAAACATCCTCCCTGTTTGCGGGTGAGACAGTCTTGCGCGCGCGCGCGAGTGAGACAACCGCAACTTTGGTCTGGCATCAGGAAGATTATTTTGTGGGGGTGTATTTAAGAATAATCAATCAAACCCAACCTGATTAGTTTACTGTAAATAGTGCCATGTTGTGCGCCATTTCGGCCCCCTCTTTGAGCCACTTTCCACCCACCAACCGGTCAGGCGATTTTTTTCTTCACTTAAAACATTCTCAACTTTGATATCCCAAACCGACAGAATTTGATTTCGCACTTTAAAAATCTATGGGCGCAAAAGCCATAGAAATAGGTTGCCAAACTTGCGAGTATCTTATTACCGTAACAATTGTTACGGTACAAGGGACAGATTCTGAAATTTCTAGCCCTATTCTCTATGCTGTAACGAAATCCGTTGCTGGCTCTTCCACTACCTGTACGCAACATGATTCGCCAACCAAACGGCCAGTATTATAAACGTCGCGTAAGATTTTACTAGCAAAGAACTTTTTTCACATTAAGATTCGGGTGTTGCGAAAAAAAATGAATCCTTAATCGGCCTTTATAATACCCGGCCAAAAGGATCAAAATGTCCATGACTAAATTATGGAAGTTTTTGGGTTGTTGGCTCCCGGACTACTATCTTTTTTTGGTCTGTTAAAAGTCCTGGAAATGCAATGGGAAAAATCTGTACGTTTGCTTTTTTTTTCATGTAACTCGTTGTTCTTGGAGTTGGGTGGGTAAGTTTGGCAAATTTCACCAGCACCAATACAGACGTCAACTTAGAACTTCAAGGTATACCTTGAAGTCGTACGTCTTAATGGCTAACATTTCTGTCGGCCCTTTTATTCATCCAATTTCCCCTACATAACAATACTTTAATGATTTTCTAAGAATGGCCCTGTGCAACATCACATCTACCTTTCGCCCATTATGCTACGCTTAACATCAACCCAGCGCGGCATCGTCCAGCTTAATGTAAATTTAATACAATAACTTTCGTATTTAGAAAGCCACGAAACAATGTCGTTAACAAATCAATTAACCAGTAAGCAACACTTACCAAGGCAATGCGTTCGCATGATTGCCAAATTTTTAACATTCAAAACAAAGAAAATAACCCTTTTTAACATTTTACAAAGTTTTAAGTTGTAAATTACATTTACAAGTCCTACATCTTGTATGTATTGCCAACATCAAATATGCCTAATATTTATACAGTACATGTTACGTTCGTAGTAGTCATCGCAGTAAAAATAACTTGTCTATCATTATCAGCAATAAATATTATAACAAATATGTGCGGCGATGTCGATAGGAACACAAATTATGTCAATTTTATCTAACAATCGCCGATATCGACTTACGTAATCGACAGTACAAATTAATTTAATATTCTCAGTAATTCTATACACATTTCAGTAAGCGTAAGTTAATTTACTAATAAACGCAAAATAATAATCATATACATATTTATATAGACCTATAACAAATGCAGTTTTTACTGGATGAATGCCGTTACACTCGTTTTGTAAATAAAGCTGAATCGTTGTAACATTGATATATCTCTTATAAGGCTATAGCTTAACTATTATTAATAGGATATTTTTGTAATTCTTATAAACTCACCTTCGCACGTAGTTTTACTAACACGACTACAGGTAAAATTGTATTCAATTGACTAAGAAATAGATACCATGATCCGATAGTGGGTTATCAGTACTATCAAAGGATTACGTCATCAATGTGTACAGCATAAGCCCAGTCGAAGAAATGAGTAGTGATTGTTGACTTAAGTGTACCGGGTGGGACGAAATAGAGTACATTTTGACACATGAATAACTTATTATATTAATGAAGCAATTCAATTATTTTACATACAGAAAGATTAATTTTAGGACATTTGATTTATGATTATTAATTATTATTAATAATAAATAAACAATACGAAAACAACAATACTAAAAAAATAACAATTAGAAACTGTTCAGCTAGCGAATAAGTACAGGAAATTGTTACGGTTTAATTTTGTGTGCTATGTGCTATTTGTTTCTTATTGGTCTCAACCACGGGCAGGTTGAATATTTTTCTATTTTCATTCCTTCTTTTGGACACAACGTCTTGGTTGGGAATGGTCACATAAGGTTTGTTCGAACGTGAAGAAAACATCGTTGATATATCGTTTTTGGTGATGGACCAGTTATGTTACGATAGATAACCCAATGATAAAAAGTAGTGCTGACACATCTAGTGCAACACACTTCATAGCACCTAAACGGTATTTTGTGCATGTTGGAGCCTACCTATAGGCTATAGTCATCTATTCTGGAACTGCCGCTCTGGTAAATTTCGAGATCATGATTTTAAATTCCTTCCTTTGAACTTTATGATTAACTCCATTAAATATCTACATATTTTAGCCGTGGGTTTAGCTCTGTTTTGACACCACAAACAGTGAATGGAAGAGTATGGAAGCATGCCAAAATCTCAGAAACGGGTTTTTACTTTAATAAATCCTCGAAAACTTTGATTTAGAATTATCATAATATACATATTTCCAGTAAACTAAATCTTAAACTGTTTTTGATTTATGGCGTCATCGATAATTTTTTTTATTAGAAATCCCATATTTGTAAATAGAATGTGAATATGCGTTTTTGCCTAATTTCTTTGCCCTGACTATGAATTCGGGCTTGTAAGTTGTATATCACGTTTCTTTTATGGAAGCTCGCACAACACTTCAACGAACCTTTATAAATGCTTCAAAAACAGTCCTGAACAAGCTTTCAGGTAAAAGTACAAAGTTTAAGGTTTACTATGAAATCTTTTTGAGGTATCTACTATCTAGGACATTGAGTTCAGCTGGTGTACATCTGCAAAGATTCTTAAAATCACGTGATAGGAAAATATTCTATTTTAACGCATTTTCATATTGGATTTACAAACTCCATGTTCCCCACAGTCATCAATGTTTTACAATTTTGGATTGAATTGTTTTCAAAATTTTTCTGATTAAGGCCATAAAATGTTTCCGCTACCAGTAGGACAATGAGAAGCTCTACTAAAATCTTTAAGGAAAATATGGGGTTGCATATAAGAAAAATGTCGATGAAGTCATATCCCACGAACACTTGAAGTTCAGAAATTGAATTTTACATACATATGTTAAAACCGACGCGTTCGACAATTTTTTAAAATAACAAACCACCTCAGAGATTTGGGGCTTTCTTTTTGCTGATATTATGGTGTTCGGACTGTCTTTAGTTTAACTTTTAACCTATTAATTCCCGAATGTTTACATCATACACATAAAATAAAATCATCAGCATTTCAGCATCATTCAGCATCACCAAGTCCAAATTGGAAACAACAACGGATATAGGACTAGCGAAATAAATTTAATATAGACATCCATGCGAAAACATGCCAGATCTACCCCCATACACCATACGAGCCTGCACTACATAATCATTTGAACGGCATTTTACACGAATATAATGACTATACATGATTACACAATTTAACGGTGTATATCTTTTCGAAAAATTGTTTTGAAGCTCGGTATATTCTTCGCGCAATCTTACAAAATCGCGCATGCCTCCCCCAAAAGTTCAATATACACTACCTATCACCTCAGAAGCTATGCTCAGAAGTAGTCGCGGGAGGAACTAGTTTGAAAAAAGTCTCTCTCTCTCTCTCTCTCTCTCTCTCTCTCTGTGTGTGTGTGTGTGTGTGTGTGTGTGTGTGTGTGTGTGTGTGTGTGTGTGTGTGTGTGGGTGCGTGCGTGCGTGCGTGCGTGCGTGCGTGCGTGCGTGCGTGCGTGCGTGCGTGCGTGCGTGCGTGCGTGCGTGCGTGCATGCGTGCGTGCGTGCGTGTGTGTGTGTGTGTGTGTGTGTGTGTGTGTGTGAGTACCCGTTTTTTGTGTCGACGATTACTACTAATGTCTAAACTAACTACTAAAGGTATCGGGACGGATCTTCATATCTAGACGTTTCAAGACTAACTTTAGTCTAAGTTTAGAGGTGAAAGAAGTTTTATTCAAAAGGGTCCAAAGGAACTGGTTTACTCTTAGCATTGTTCAACGATTTTGCAAATGAGCCCCGATTTCTGTAGTCGTCGAAAGAGTTAAATAATTAATAATTAAAGTAGAGGAAATTTTGTATAACTTTTGTCTGATATTTTTTGGTAAAATTAATAGTTTAGCTGCGTGAGCAAATTCTATTTGATCCATATCGGTCGTGTCTCCATTAAAACTATTTAGCCAGGGTTTGACATATATTTTGATTCTATTCGCCTGAACGAGCAAATGTAGATGGCGCTGCAAACAATTGTTACGGCCGCTCTAAACGGGATAAAATCCTGGTGTTCTGTGTACATACGAGTACAATATGGCTTTAATTAGACATTTTTGGAAGGCTGCAAGATGGTATTGTTCCTAATAATAATGGTAATGTAATTGGTTGCGGTTATGTTGGCGAGAACATAATTATAAAGTGTTTAACCTCAAAATTTGTGAAATGACACAATGCCTCACTGTAAAATGAACTACACTGAGGAACACAACAATGGTTATTACTCTTATTGCTTCTTTTCATTGCCCTTGCCATGTTTTCGTTCAATAATAGGTTTATAAATGCACTAGTTTACCAATACTGGCCAGAACGTATCCCGTTTAGAGTAACTCACTCTTTCGGTCGTTTTAGCGAATTGACAGTGTGACGTACTTAATATACCGCTTGTCTGCGGCGTCCTATGACATTCCCACATCGGCCTCCTTGACACTTCTTGACATCAAGAAATCAAGTTGCCTTGCCGTGTCCAAGGAGCAATATTTATTTATTTCAACTTATATTTCATTCCATTTCCGATTCTCTAAATTTAAACACAATAACACAAATTAAACACAAATTTAAACATTCATATTTGACCTTTGATTATAAAACTTTTAACTTCCTCAATTTATTATTTTAATGTGGACTGACTTGCCCACAGACAGTATTCTCAAAACATCAGCGTTTGACATAGTTCGACACTGCTGTATAGTATGATAAAGTCATGTGCCTGGATGTAAGATTTTTTAAATTGACTTGTATAGTCTTACTACCATTATACTTTGTATTTTAAAATTGGCTAATTTGGCTAGTTAAAAAAAAATACATATATCATTGTAAACCTCGTGCCAATTAAGTATATAACTATAATTGTATATAATTAGTATATAACTCGGGCTGCGCCCGCCTCACTCCGGTCCGACAACTTAGGCAAAAATCAAGCTGAGGAGAAACACTTAATCGATGAAAATGTAGTTAATTTTTGTGTTTAGATGATGTACAGTGATTAAATATATGAGAAAAACACCTGGGAAGATAATTCTAAATGTAAATAGCTTCGTAATAGCCGTTGTAAGTTACAGAAAATAGGTTATGTTAACAGTAATTTTTCTTCTTTTTTATTTTGGTAAGTTTGAAACCGTGTATGAATTAAATGATTTGTGCGATTTATAACGTTATTCTGTGAAAATAGCGGGTGTAAGCGATCGCAAGTGATGTTGATGGATGTCTACGACTAGTCGAAGGATCCTCAAC
The DNA here is from genome assembly GCA_963966075.1 of Aphodius sticticus. Taxonomy (NCBI): domain Eukaryota; kingdom Metazoa; phylum Arthropoda; class Insecta; order Coleoptera; family Scarabaeidae; genus Aphodius; species Aphodius sticticus. Next base: position 63,265,324 of record OZ014506.1, read on the forward strand.
AATTTGTAAGGCATTTAGGTAATTGGGGTGCCATTCTCAAGGAGGGTGAATACCCGTGCCCTAAATGTGGAGAGAAAATGATAATTTTCCTGGATAACAATAAGTAAAAACACGACTATTTTTGCGCATTTCAAATTTCCAAACCGCTTTTTATATTTTAGGGTGGATGGAGTCCGTTGGTATTGTGGTAACACTAGTTAGAAGGGCCAACGTAAGCGTGTACTCACAGAGTGGGGCTTCGTACGGGGACGTTATTTTATCGCTCTCGACTCTCCTTTTACCAAATTTTGGCATTTGTGGTTTTATGGGTACGTCACCTTTCTGAAACTTATGCTTGTGAAGAATTGAAGATTTTGAGACAAACCGCGGTGAATTGGGCCTCTTTCTACCGTGAGGTTTGTGTCGAGTTTTTCATGACGAATAAGCAGAAATTAGGGGGTGTGGGGAAATATTTGCACAGTGAGTTAATTATTTATTTGGGCCAATGAATGAATGCCTGCCATTTATTTTTTAAAGATTATTTCATGTAAATGTTGCCTGCGGCTACGCCGTAGGTGGTCCCTCCGTGAGCTCCAATGTTGGCATACTTTTTCCAGAATTTCGCCCGGTATCTCACCAATGGCAGCTCTAATGTTGTCTTCTAGGGCTGGAAATGTGGCTGGCTTGTCCCAGTACACGAGAGACTTCACGTATCCCCACAAAAAGATAGTCAAGGGGGGTCAAATCGCATGATCTTGGCGGCCAATGGACTAGTCCAAAACGTGAGATTAATTGCTCACCAAACTCGCCTCTCAATAGGTTCATGGTATCGCGTGCCGTGTGGTGTGTTGCGCCGTATTGTTGAAACCACATGCCAACCAAGTCCAATTCTTCCATTTTCGGCAAAAAAGTCGGTAATCATCGCACGGTACCTTGCTCCATTGACTGTAACGTTGTGATTTTCATCGTCCTTGAAGAAGTACGGTCCAATGATACCGCTGGCCCACAAACCGCACCAAACAGTGCATCTTCCAGGGAGCATTGGCAGCGTTCGAACTGCCTCTGGCTGCTCTTCACACCAAATTCGGCAATTCTGTTTGTTGGCGTACACATTGAGCCAAAAATGGGCTTCGTCGCTAAAGACAAATTTTCGCTGGAAAAATGGTACTTCATCCAACGTTTCTATGGCCCATTCACCAAATAACAATACCTATACATATCGGTCATGGCGGTGAAGTGTAAGGAGTGCCAACGATCAATTACTGGTCGAGATGATCATTTGACTTGTTCTAAACTCACCTGCAAGAGTCAATTCCATGTTATTTGTGCCTCATTAAATGAGGAAAGTTTTGTGCAACTTAGAGATGCTGGTGGCTTGAATCTTTGGTTATGTGCGGATTGTCAACACGAAGAAACTGACACGTTGCCATCGGAAGATGACAAATCAGCTCCTACCTTGGTAGCTTGTTCACAGGTTGGTGATTTAAAAGCACTAATTACACAGCATGCCGTTGAATCCATAGCGTACTTGACATCTGAGGTTATCAAAACAATCGAAATGCTGAAGAACGAAATTCGAAACCTCTCAACAGAGAACTCTAACTTGAAACTAGAGGTTGATAACTTGAAGGCGGTCATGGGGCGTTGTGGCCACTCAACAACAGATGACGCGCATGGTGTATCTTCCAAAAATACTGTTATAAGGAATAATCATAACAATGGTAATACAAGAAAAGTTTCAGTAACTAAACAAACTGAGCGGACCATTAGTGTGAAATCGTCGTCTGGAGATTGCCAGCAGAATTCAAAGTCCCAGGATAAACCCAAGGAACAGCCCAGTGAGACTGTTAAGCCAACCTACACTAGAGTTCTTACCAATAGTCAGAAGCCAAGCATTACTCCCCCAATGCAAAACATCAGCGCTGTTTCGGGTGACCAGAACCAAGAACCTTTTCAAACCGTATCATATAGGAAGAAACGAACGACTAAGATTATTGAGGGAACTGCTGTAAATCTAAGCCTCAAAGGAGTTAAAAAAAAGGCACATCTGCATGTGGCACGTCTGAGTAAAGATACTACCGTTGAGGCAGTTCTACAGCATCTGAAAAGCATCGACATTGCTAATGCCGAATGTGAGAAGCTTTACTCAAAGCAGCCCGATAAATACTCTTCCTTCAGGGTTGCTGTTCCCATGGACCAACTGAGCACGGTGAGAAACCACGAACTGTGGCCGAGAGGAGTGTGCGTCAACCGTTTTTTTTTGGAGAGTTCCCCGAAAGAACCAAGATCCTGAAGCTGTTGCATATAAATATGCAGTGTATTTCTAACAAGATATCCGAACTTGAGCTACTTACTTTTGAAAATGACATTGATTTTCTTTGCATAAATGAACATTGGCTAAACTCACAGGAACTAGTTAGTATTAAAATACCGCAATATAGTCTTGTAGATTTCTATTGCAGGTCGCAAAAACGGCATGGTGGTGTCTGTATTTATGCTAGATCTGATCTGGGCTCGGTGACGTTGAATCTCAAAAGTTTTGCTATGGAGTCGGATATGGAGATAGCGGGTGTCAGGTTGGGAGATTCTGTGATTTTGTCTGTATACAGGTCGCCATCGGGAGATTTTCAGAGATTCTTGGATGGCCTGGCCGTTGTTATTGGTAGATATGGCTCAAAGAATCAAATGTTATTGTGTGGTGATTTTAATGTTCACTTCAATACTAACGATGCTAACGTCAAATCACTTTGTAGTATGCTTGCTTCATATGGTATGATTCCAATAAACACCGAAAACACTAGAAAAGAAAATTGCCTAGATAATATATTCATCAGTAAATCTGTCGATCTCAAAAACAAAATAATTATTGACTCATTAACATCAGATCATTCGGGAATTTACGCGGAAGTGGGACGCCCACAAACCATAACATCTGGTAAAAGAGTTACATACACACCTGTTACTGAGTATGGATTGTTTTTGTTGTACAATACATTAGAGAATGTAGATTGGTCATTTGTTGACGATTTGAACCAAGACCTGGATTTTAAAATGCATAAGTTTATCCATGTAATTACTAACGCAATGTCTCTGTGTTTTCCAACAAAAACAAAAATAATATACAAAAATAAACCATTAGTCAACTGGTACTCTGACGAACTGTATGTTCTTCCCGAAAAAATCTGTTTTATGAACTACCTGAACAGAGTTTCTGTGAATGTGATCAATATGACTGAACTGAAAAATTTAAAAGAAATCTATAGGCAGAAATTAACCGAGTCGAAAAAGAGGGCATTTGATGCATATGTTAGAAGGCACACAAACAAACAAACGGCCTACTGGAAAATCATAAATCACTCACTTCCTGAAAGGAAGTCACTTCCTAAGGATGCACCGACTGCAAGTGTGTTGAATGATTTTTTTATCAGTATTCCACAGACAATTCTGAAAAGCGTGGGGGAGTCAAATATTGATCCTGTCTCGTTCGTTAGCTCTGTGGATGTCGGTTCGTTCAGTTTTGTAAGTGCAAGTTTTATTGAGGTCAGAGACACTATTAAAAAATTAAAAAATTCTTCGAGTAAGGACTGTCATGGAATTGACGTAAAAATTGTTAAAACCATAAATAATATAATAGTTTATCCACTTACAAAGCTGATCAACCAGTGCATCAACAACGATTACTTTCCGAAGGCTCTGAAAATCTCCACAGTGATACCTATCCATAAGAAGGGTGTCACTTCCGAGTGTAACAATTACAGACCAATTTCATTGACACCAATATTCTCTAAAATATTTGAAAAGGTACTGAAGCACCAACTAACAACCCATTGTGAAATTAATAAAATTTTCTGTAAAGCTCAGTATGGCTTTAGAAATGGCAAATCAACATCTCAAGCTATTGCAGAGCTAACGAGCATGATATCCGGAAGCTTTGAACACCGACACCATACAATCGCCAGTTTTTATGACCTAACCAAGGCATTTGATTGTCTGAGCCACAGCATCTTGCTACAAAAACTTGGATATTACGGGTTCAGTCATCGAGCGATAAATTTACTACAATCCTACCTCGCGGACAGACTGCAACACGTTAAATTCGGAAACAAAATTTCTCAAAATTTATTGATTACGCAGGGTGTACCCCAGGGATCAGTCCTGGGGCCTATTTTATTTCTGCTCTACATAAATGATATCGAAAACGCGGATTTAACCTCGCGTTGCATTTTGTTCGCGGACGACACAACCATTGTCAGGAGTGGAGCAGTATACGATGACTTGTTGGGGGAACTGGATAGAAGCAATAAAGCATTCAGGGATTGGTTTTTTGCTAACAAGCTGAGTGTTAACGAATCAAAGTGTACCTCGTTGCTATTTACCTTGCGTCATGTTACGGATGAGTATGGGAGCGTAAAGTTTTTGGGTACCACTTTGGACTCCAAGTTAAGCTGGGATACTCACGTGGACGACTTAGCTAAAAAGCTATCAAGGGTGGTATTCTTCTTAAGAACACTAAAATCTTTTGTGTCGACTAATTGTGTCCGAGTAGCATACTTTGTAATGTTTAACTCAATTCTGTCATATGCAATTTTAAATTGGGGCCATTCCTGTCATGTCGGGAGGGTATTTAGTTTGCAGCGCAGGTGCATCAGGGTTCTAACTTCCTTGAGTTACAGAACCGACTGCAGACACAAGTTTAAAGAGCTCGGTATTCTGACGGTACCGTGTATGTATATACATTGTTGTTTGTTGTTTGCAAGGGAGAACTCGAAAATGTTCACGAGGTCGGGATCGGTCCACGACTATGGGACACGTAACGTTGAAGCGTATCGTCAGCCGTTTTTGCGACTTTCAAGAACTCGTAATGCCACAAATTATTGGGCACTTAAATTTTATAACATTTTACCGGATTATGTGAGGTCCATGAGTTTGGAGAAATTTAAAGTTGTTACAAAGAAGTTCTTGATTGCAAGTTGCTACTATAGTTTCGATGAGTATTTGTCCGGAAGTTGTTCTGATTTGCAATGTATGTATAGCTCCTAATCTACTACTTGACTTGTGTAAACATTCTGTAATGTATCTAGCACCAATAAATGTATTATTATTATTATTAAATAAACGACGTTGTGGTACGTCACCTGGCTTTACTTCTTGCAGCGGCGGGAGAGTGCGCTCAAATACAAGAAGTGTGCCCATATGCTAAGGGGCATAGAGCGAAGGTACGCTATAGCCGCAACATCAGCATATAGGACGGTGGCAACGGAGGCGGTCGGAGTGCTAGCGGGGTGCCCTCCCCTCGACCTGCTAGCGTGGGAACGCGCCTGAAATTGGGAGACCGGAGGACAACGCACAGACGAGATGCGCAAACGACTAATGACCGCGTGGCAGGCGAGGTTGAACAATTATGGGGGATGGGCGAAGACTTTCATCCAGGATGTCCGCCGCCAGTGGATGAAAAGGGGCCCCCCAATGGACTACGCGATTACCGGCCATGGGTGTTTCGGCAGGTATTTCCGGGAATTCAAGAAGAGAACATTTGATCAGTGCTGGTACCACTGTGGCGCGGCCGACACACCGCGCCACAGCTTATTCCGGTGTGCCCGCTTCGACGAAGCAAGAAGGAGGCTAGAATTGAGCGTGGGAGATTCCTCTAGATTCCTCCGAGAGACAATGACCGCCAAACACCGGACAAAGCTGGAGCATCAGGCCCCTCCAGACCAGCAAGCAGCCAAAGAGAAGGGCCTACATATAACATCTAGCATGGACGGCCGCGAAGCAATGCCTCCGCGGTTCCCGGCCGTCAAGATCAAAACATGGTAAAGTGAGGGGGTGTTTTTAGTGAGGTAACCCTGGCATACCACCTAGCCAGGACGAGTCTCACACTCCCGATCTGGTCAGAGGCGCCATATCAGATCGGGGCTCAGTGCGTAAAGCATTTTCTCGTCCACATGCGCTAAAAAAATGCTCTTGCAGCAGCTGTATTTTGTATTGTTTCATACTGAGGTCCTTACGTAAAATCTTCCAGGTGGTCGAATAACAAAAGCCGAATTGTTGACAACAGCGACGAATTGACACATTGCGATCATCATGGACACTGGCCGATACAGCAGCAATATTTTCGTCGGTACGCACTCTTCGCATACGGGTTGGTAGATTAATGTCCAATAAAGTGAACTTGGTGCGAAATTTGGGCACAACAGCTTGAATAGCCTGTTCGGTGGGTCGATTATGACGACCATAAAATGGACATAATTTTCGAAACACATTTCTGAAACTGCACGCATTTTCAAAATAAAATTCAATGATTTGCAAGCGTTGTTCGTTTGTAAGTCCGACCAGTTTTCTGACTAATTGTGAAACCGTCAGGGATACAGAGACGCTTGCAGCTTGCCGTCGTGCTTTTTCCCGGCTCTTTTCAAGGCCACCAAATGAATATAGGTATAACGGAATAATAGAAACGATAACCAAACGAACGTTACAGTTTTATTAGGTATATTTGTTGGCATAACAGGTTTACGATGGGGGTTGAACAGTTTTCTTTTTGCGCCACGGTTGAACTGTTTTTGTTTTCCGGCACGGTTTTCTTTGTTGTGCTTTGAACCGTTTTCTTTTTGCGCCACGGTTCGTTTGAGGGTTGAACTGTTTTCTTTTTGGGCCAGGGTTGGTCGGGTGGTTGAACTGTTTTTCTTTTTTGTGGCAGGGTTGGTCGGTTGGTTGGAAAGATGCATGGATAGATGGTTGGTTGGTTGATTGGTGCCAGATCATCAGCATATGCAACAAGAGAGACACCGTCTTCTATCTTCAACTCCAGGACTTCGTCGTAGAAGATGTTCCAAACCGTTCCCCCGACCACGGAGCCTTGTGGCACGCCGCAGCTCATCCTTTCTTCTCTCCCCACAGGCAAAATTAATTGTCTTTCGGACAGGTACAACTTAATAATCTTTTTAACTCTACCACTTATTCCTTTTATTTCAGTGCCTTGTTTATCTTTGACCACTGTGCGGAATTAAATGCATTCCTTATATCTAATAATCCTCCATGTTTTAGAGACACCTACTTTATGTCCTTTACTTTTCTCACAATAGTAATTAGTGCATCCACTGTACTTTTCCCTATCTGGTAACAGAACTGCTTTTTGCTTATTATTTTCTAGTCGTTAAACTCCATCGATATCTTGTTGATTATTAATCGCTCCAATACCTTTCCTAGGGCACTGAGAAGGCATACCGGTCTATACGTTTGCTCCTCTGACGTTTTTGGTTTTTCTATGAGGACTAAAACAGCTTTCTTCAATATTTTCGGAAAGACCGATTTGCAAGTTCTCTTGGGCCGTTGAACGTTGATGTGGATCCCTCGTTCAGGAGTACGAGGTTGGTCCTCGCTATCCACTCTTCTAACATGCCCCCTTTCTTGTTTGTTATTATGTCCCCAGCCGTTATTGTTCTTGCATTATAATCCCCCGCTATGATCACCGCCTTCTTAGTTCTTTTAGTTTCTGTCACAAAACTGTCCAAAAGTTCTTGAAATTCTTGATCGCTTCTACTCGGGGCGAAGTATACTGATGTCATCATCAGGTTTGGTAGTTTCAGTGTGATGTAGCCGTTTCCTTTTCTCGATCCAACAGGTATGCCAAGCTTCTGTCACACTTGTAGAAAACAGTCCGCCCTCAGATATGTGTGCAGTTGTTTAGCCTTTCAAATATTAGGCTGTTGTCCCACATTATATGCGGTTCAGTTTGGCCTGACCAGGCCCGACTTTGGGCCCGGCCAGACTTTTGGCACGACCAGGCCCGGCCCGACAAGGCCCGGCCCTGACACTATGTTCGGCCCGACCCGGCCCGACCCGGCCCGATATGCCAACACTGCTCAGAAGACACCGTGGGCGACTAACTCCATGTTGTTAAAATTTTACGTTTTGATTTTTTGCGTTTTTTACGACAGTTCTTACCTGGCGTGTATGTGAAGTGTGTATTCTAACATGTTATTACCCTTTTCAGGGAATCTGATGATGACTGTTAAGTCGAAATCGATTGCATGATTTTAAAATAAAATACCTTGCAAACAAAACACTTTTTATCTCTTTATCTCTTGGCGCATCTGGCGCGAAATCGCGTACCTCTACAAAGATATATGTTCGTCTAACGATGATGTGACCTAATTGCAAAGAGTGCACATAAAAAGCAATTTCAAGCTTAAAATTGAGGCATGTCTTATGTTTCCTGCACGTCGGGCTAGCGACTACAAGAACCAAAATTAAATATGGCCCATATAATACAAACTATTACCGACACCTAATTTAAAAGATTAGATTAGATTAAAAAATCAAATTTTCTCTCTTTTGATCCATTCGAGTGATAATACGTAGGTATTGATGTGCGAAATTAGTATAATAGTTGGGCAATAATAGTAATAGCAACATAGTTTATTTTGCTATCAATCAATGTTACACACAAACAGCTGTCAAGATAAGATTTTCTTGTCTTTGAGTAGATAAAACTAAAGTAAAATAGCAACATCTTTTTAAAATTTTATTAACCACTTCAATGGGCACGTGAGGGCTTTAGTTAAGATTGTGGGTCGTCGTCGTCAGGCTTTTCCACACCACTCCTGCCTAATTGTGAATTACAATATAATTTCCGTTATATGGTGATGGGAAGAACCCCTCACCACCCGCTGCACGGCATCGCCTGAAGCCAATAAAATTCCTGCAGAAATATCTCCTAACATTTCTCCCTTCGCCTTTTCCTTTAGTCACTGGCTCCTTTGCACTTGCTTTATTTACCATAAATTTTGATTTGATTTTTTATTTAAGTGCCGCTTTGCTGAATCGCAAAAAACAGTAATTATCTAATGATGGAAATAATGACGAAAAAAAAATCTGTTAGAAAAACAGAATTTTGAGTTAAAATATCTGCCATTTTGCGAACTAATGCTTTTTTATTAATTTTTATTAGGTAATGTTACACGGAAATTAGACAGAAACAGAACTAATAACCATTGTCACAAATTTCATGCAGTATTAAAAATGAAAAATGGTTTAGAACAAATGTTAATACAATTTCTTTCTCGTATACTTTTTTATCTAGTATCTAGTCTATGAAAAAGTATATAGAGCTAATGTTAAGACCAGTTGTTTCTCCTACAATTTTATATTTACATTATTTAAACGCTGGCCGGTTTAGCTAATAGCAATTATCAGATCCTCCTGAAATTACAAAATGAAACTTAACCTAGCAATTAGACGTTAAATAAAAATATAAACTATTCTACTTGAAAATACTGTAATTTAAAATAATTTGTATAGGTACATAGTATAATATCGTAAACACGAAAAGAACTCAATATAGTATACCATTTATAAAATAAACCTTTATTCTGTAATCGAATACGGTTAAAAGTTATCTAAATGTTCTTATAGATGGTTAAAAACCCTTTTTCCCGTTAATTTTTTTAAAGATCCTTTTTCTGCAGTTAAACTGAAACTTGGCAACCAGTTTCCTTACGATTAATCGCCGGAAAATAATCGCCCACAACTATTGCCATATTATTCGTTCTCCAGGAAGATTTTTCACCTATTATTAACTTTAATTCAATTATAAAGAAGTCATCGTCCAATGAATGGCATGGTCTCCATTTGAGTGTTTTTCCATAGAGTGTCCATCTTGGTCCTTGGCTATACCGTACTGATGAGGACTAATAGTCCGAAACACGTGTCTACGGTTGCTTCTTCGTATGACGGAATTGCCCGACAAATTACCTGTCTTCTCGAATATCTCACCGTCGATTAACCAGTTATCCTTCATATTCCCATGGGCTATGGTGTACCTAGGGTGTACCAGTCACCTCCGGCGCAACGTCACTTCTTGTCTTCGAATCCTGAAGATGTTGGGACTGAAGCACCAAGTTGGCGACATTGGTCACCCCCTTTATGGTCTCCATTTGAGTGTTTTTCCATCAGAGATATATATATAGTGCTTCCCAAAGGTAACGGATAAATTCTATAAAATCTTAAATAAAAATATTTGAGAAAAATGCTCCGACACGTCGATTTTTACTTTTAAATTACTATCCTAACATACACTTTTCAGCCCCCCACCCCTTCACCCCTAAGGGGTGGTAACCACAACTTTAAAAATTCAAATAGCAAAGTACCCCTTGCGATACCTCAATTGATAAACTTTTTTAATCTGAATACAAAGAAAAAAAATTATCGAAATCGGTTGATAAATAACGGCGATATTTATCAAAGTTTATTTATACACGAAATTGAGGAATAACAAAATTTAATTAACTAATCCTTAATTAATTGTTCAAAGTGCTGCGCGTTAAGGACGAGACAATGCCCTAATCTATCCCCAAACGCTTGTTGAACATTTTCTAACATTTTATTTTGAGTTTTCGAAGATTCCTGGAGTCATTAAGTGAATGCAGGAATTCTTTCCTTTAACGCCTCAATATTTACAGGTCTATTAAAATAAACTTTACTTTTTAAATAGCCCCAAAGAAAATAATCTAGTGGGGTTAAATCTGGCGATCTTGCTGGCCATTCAATATGCCTTCATCTACCAATCCACTAGGAAATTTGAAAATATTTGGATTAGGAAATACTTGATCGAGGTATTCTCGAACTTGTCGCGCATAGTGTGGAGGCTTGCTGTAACCAAATTCTGTCCTTGTGTCTATCAGGATCTTCTGCGTTGGGAAACAATACCGCTAAAGTAGGTAGTAGTTCATTTCGTAGTAAGTTCAGATAACGTTCACCATTCAGTGTTCCGTCGAAAAATATGGTCCAATAATTCTAGAACCCACCACACCAGCCCACACATTAAGGTTTTGAGGATATTGTGTGTTCGCTTCCACCATCCAATGCGGATTTTGACGAGCCCAGTAACGGGAATTTTGTTTATTGGCGGTGCCATTCAGACAAAATGTTGCCTCATAAGAAAAAAACGATGTTTCTAATTAAGCAAGGATTTTCATTAGAGAGTTCCATCATTGTCTCACAAAATCATACTCATACACACTCATACTCACTTCATACGGGTGAAATTTGTGTTTTTGAAATAATCTGGGCACTGTACTTTTTGACGCACTAACTTGTGAAGCGACCTCCGCAAGGGTTGAATGATTTTCTTGCACCATTAAAACAGCATCCAATTGTCGGTTTTCAATTAAGGCCAATGGACGTCCTGCCTTAGGCTTATCCCGTATATGACCGAGATCGCGAAATTTGTTTTCGATTCGACTTACTGTAGATTCCGATATTGGCGGACGGTCCGGGTGCGTTTCATTGAACAAAACACGAACTTCTTCATGCGCCCGGCTTCTATCTCCAAACCCAATCATTAAAACTTCGATTCTTTCGGTTTCTGTAAATCTCATTTTGCAACTATTTCTTCAATGACGAAAAATCTGAATTGTGTTTGACATAAGTAAAAACAAGTTGCAATTGTTTGAACGATATTGCTATGCCTGCGTCAACAGCGCTTACTCGAATATTGACGTTCTTCTTTGAATACATTTTGGTAAATATCGCGGTTATTTATCAACTGATTTTGATAATCTTTTTTTCGTTGTATTCAGAATAAAAAAATCTGATGTGGCCAGGCACATGACTTTATCATACTATGTATAAAATTAATAGTTTAGCTGCATGAGATTCTATTTGATCGAAATCGGCTATGTCTGCATTAAAATAAAACTAGCAGAACTAGACAGGTATGTCGATTAGAGCTGCGTACGGATATTGTACTCCGTTGACACCGGGTACACCATCCAAATGACACTTACGTGTTATTGGGTGGAAAAAGTGTAACGGTGTACAATATCCGAACGCAGCTTATATTGACAATAGGTATTGTCAAAACATTAACGTTTGACATTACCTTCTGTCATTAGAATCAAAATATCTATTTTAATTTATTATTTAACTATTTTGACGAAATTACAGAAATGGCGGCTCATTTGCAAAAACGTTAAAAAATGCTAAGAGTAAACATCCAGTTCCTTTCGACCCTTTTGACCCAAAAGCTTTTCAGCTCTAAGTTTGGTCATGAAACTTCTAAATATAAACATTCGTCCCGATTACTTTAGTAGTTTTTCCGGTATCGTCGCCACAAAAACGGGTACACACACACATACACACACACACACACACACACACACACAGACATTTTTTTGTACCTTGGTCAAAAATGTTCAGGGGACCCAAAAAGACATATTTCCGCTAAAATCTCAAAAAAATTTTTTGGCATGATTACAATACTTTACATACTGCGTATGATAAAGTAAAAATCTATCAATTGAGGTATCGCAAGGGGTACTTTGCTATTTGAATTTTTAAAGTTGGGGTTGCCAGGGGTGGGGGGCTGAAAAGTGTATGTCAGGATAGTAATTTAAAAATAAAAATCGACGTGTCAGAGCATTTTTCTGAAATATTTTTATTTAAGGTTTTATTGAATTTATCCGTTACTTTTGGGAAGGACTGTATAACCACAAAATTAATACCATTGTTAGTATGAAAAATAGAATTAAAAGAAATTGTAGTCCCGAATTTGTTAACACTTCCCTAGAAAAATTAAAGTCAGTCTTTATTAATAACAATAACCAAACTCCTGTTCTCGTCCGACAGCTTTACTAGAAGCATTTTTGATGAACCGTTGCAAACTAAACCCACCTATCTTAAACTAACTTCTGTCGCCAGAATTGGTAGCCAACTTAAACAAATATTCAACAATGCTTTGCCTGACGATAAACAAATTGTTTTCCGTTATCCTCACAAAATTAATAATACAGGGTGAGTTATTAGTATCCCGGCGGCCGATAGTTAATAAATCGTTTGAGAAAGAAAAAAATATTTTATACAAAAGTTGTTTGACTCGCCATTTTCTACAACGGAAAATTATTGTCATTTGTACATGGTGTTGCATTTAGGTGTGACGGAAAGTATGTACATTTTTTTAAATGGAACTCCCTGTATATTTTATTATATTATGAATACTACTAAATTCGTTTATCCAACCGTGTATGTTGCGTTAATAGTCACAGCGTTAATAGTTCGAGAGATATTCAACTGTTTTCACAAAATATACCCGTTGCAGGATCTTTTTAAAAACTATGTAAAAACGACATTTTTGCCGATTTTGCCTTTAAACTATTTGAGACAATAGTCAAAGCCAGTAGGTAGATGATAGTATCCGAAGATATTAGATACACTATACAGGCGTTCATTGAACTTAGTAACTTTTGATGTTTTTCAAATGGCTTTTCCTCGAGTTTTTTTAATGGAACAGCCTGTATAATATGTGTTCGCTGTAATAACCGTTTACTTCGCTCCAATTTACATCTAGTATGTCATACACCAAATGTTACTATTTCTGTGATATTTGCAATTTAACGAAAATGTAGTGCAATTGTAAATTTTAATATTGCTGTGAATAAGGTATTTGGTAGTTTGATGTAAAGTCTTCAAGTAGCGATAGAAGAGATAATTTAGAAACGATTTAACCAGCTTGTTCCTTATACAGAGTATTACCGTTATCAACATATTAACAATTTTATATGAAATGTTGTAAGCATATTTTGCCGTCTATCGTTTGGCAACCAAACACGCGATTTAAAAATTTCAAATTACTGCTAAAGTAAAAAACTAAACCCTGTACTTTTAGGTTAACTATCGTGAAAATGTTTTGATTTCTGAGTGTTGAACATCGGATTTTCTTTGATGTGATTTATGTGCTCATACACAAAAACCAAGTATGCAACAAAAGCAAGCTGATAGACATCTTTAGATTCAGATTTTCATTCATAGCAAAAAAAATTCTATTAAAAACACTTCCAAATAACCCACTTTCCATTCACATTATCAATATTACTCATACTATCATTCATATTATCCCAATTTTGAATTGTCTCTCCAGAAAAATAACCTATTTTAAACCAATTAACAATAGTAAGTAGATATTGTTGGTTGTTTTTTGTATTGAATACAAATCCGTTCTCAAACGTAGCTCATCAAGACAGGTTTTATCGTTTCTGTTTGTTTTTGTGTATGAGCGCACATACTAATACAATCAAACGTCTCCGCACAATTTTCACAGAAGTGAACATTTTTTTCACGATACTCCTCCTAAAATTACACTGTTTCTGGTTTACTTCGGACCCCAACTGAAGTTACTAGGTCTTCAGGTTCGCTCGCTATACGTTTGTAAAAATTGCAAAACATACTTATAAAATTGTGTAATACCTTGATAACCGTAATACTTTTTATATCATCAAATACTGCTAGAGAAGCTGGAGATATTGGGATTTCGAGAACAGGTGTTACAACTATTAAAATCTTTTCTCAAAACAGAAAACAGTAGCAACCAATCCACATACAGGTGAAGATATAGCCTCGAAATGGAGACAGGTAAAACGGGGAATCCCTCGGGGATCGGTAATAGGATGCATCTTGTATGTAATCTACTGCAATGAGCTACCATGTATTTTGTCATATAGGGTGGGAATGTTTGCGGACGACACTTCGCTGATTGTTCATTCAGACAGCAAGGAGTCAATGCAGAAGAAACTCGAAGATAGCCTGATTAATCTATCAGAGTGGTTTGATCACAATTGCTTAACATTGAATATAGAAAAAACGAAAATGGTGCAGTTTGTTTTAAAACAGGACGAGGAAATGAGTATTGTGTACAAGAAGAAAACACTAACATCCGAAAGCTCGGCAAGATTTCTTGGGGTTGTTCTTGACTCGTGCATGAGCTGGAAGCAGCACGTAGGGTAATTATGTACAAGACTCTCAAGTTTTATATATGCCCTCCGTACCATCACCAACGTAGTCTCCGAAGAAGCGGCAATGGCCTCATATTACGCTTATATATATATTCCAGGATAAAATATGGTGTCCAATTTTGGGGAGTTTCGGTAGAGGTTGCAAGAGTAAAGAAATTACAAAAGGCATGTTTAAGAAGCATATTTCAACTGAAAACAAGGGATTCCTGTAAAGAAATATTTAAGAAGAAAAAAATGCTTACCCTCACGGGAGTATATATTTTTGAGTGTGCCGTGTTTGTGAAGAAACACTATGAGGACGAGTTTACAAATTATGAGATAGACCATCTTCATAACACAAGAGGGAATATTACGAATCGGCTAAAAATCCCACAAACTGCCTCCGCCCGAATATACAAAAGTGTAACTACACAGATGTTAAGGATATATAATCATCTTCTCCACAAGTATAAGTCATCGATGAAATTGTTTAAATCTGCGTTGAAGACTCATTTAATTATAAACGCCTTTTATGAAGCTCAAGAATTTTACGAATGTTCTATTTTTGATTAATTGTTATTTATACCCCTATATCGAATTTTGTTTTATTTTGACGTGTTCTATACTTTTTTGTCTACTGAATAAAAGATTGTAATAAAACTAACTGTGGCTTGCAAAGAAAACTAAAACGCTTTAATAATTTCTAAATAATTTCTCGGGGTTTTCTCTTCTTCCGGGCGGGAAGAGGAGGCCAGGTGGGGGTTTGGCGATTCATTTAAACATTCTTCTTACAAGATTTATTTATTTATTTATTTATTTATTTATTTATTTATTTTTATTTATGAATAAATCTAATTAAATAGGTTCTAAATGACTTCTTCTATAACCCTTTAAATATTTTACATCATGCTACCCAGCACACTGTATACAGAGCAATATTAAGGTACTAAATAGCATACTACTCCTTAAATTGCAAATATCACAAAAACTAGTAAAAATAGATATACGATATAGTGAATATAAATTACAAAGAATTTAAGAGACATTTCAATTAGCAATAATATACAGGGTGTTCCATTTAAAAATCGCAAGAAAATGCTATTTAAACATGTTTAAAAACTAATGCATGCTATGATTACCGTGTAGAGCCCATCTAATTTTTCATGACATCGCCATGTAGCTATGGGTTTATTTATTATGTGACAAAATTTTTAAGACATTATCCAATTTTTAAGAATTTGCCAATTTTTTGACAAACAATTGAATGTCTCAGAAACTATTTACCTTACACAGGTACAACTTACACAGTTGGAAAGACAACTTCCTTAGTTTTCGTAATATGGTATGATATACAGGGCGTTCCATTTAAAAAAATGTTCTGTCTTTCCGTCACGCCTAAATGCAACACCCTGTATAAATGAAAATAATTTTACGTTATAGAAACTAATGAGTCAAACAGCTCATGTATAAAACATTTTTTTCTTTCTCAAAAGATTTGATGATTATCGACCGCCGGGATACTAATAACTCACCCTGTATATTCAGTAAGATTAAAGATGTTGTGTACTGCATGAACTGCAATCATTGTGGAGCTGGGTGGGTATGGGTATGTTGGCACTACCTCACAATGGTGAAAAAATCGTGTTTCACTACACAAAAGCGATTGTAATACTGGCAAGTCAAGACGTGCATTGTCCCACCATTCTCTGATGTGTTCACATACTTTTAATTCTGATGAGGTTAAGATTTTAGACAGGAAGCGGGCTACCACAATCACGTTTCTGGAAATGTACCATATAAGAACCACGGAAAATACAATTCATTTTAAAAGTGATTTAGACAATTTAAGTAAAATTTAAGAACATCGTACAGGCACTACCCTCTGACCGCCAGGATTTCTACAGAGCGCGGTCTGCTAACATTATTACCAACAACTATCTTTCCGTAGATGCACATGTTCTACACTCATCACCATATGATTCAATTTATAAAAAAAAACTTTAGCTTTTCTAAAGGATAAACCTGAGATCTTAAGAACTAGGGCTGACAAGGGCAGTGTAACGGATGCCATCAGTAGAGTGAACTATGTTGGTGGGTCATTAGCCGTCCTTAACGACATCGCTATATACCAATCTTTAAGTAGAGACCCTACAATGACTATGTAATGGGGGCGAAACCCCTTTCCCATATTTTACTTTAAATCACACTCTAAGGCGAGCCGCACACTGAATAAGCAGGCAGCAAGCAAGCAGCAAACAGAGAGCAAAAGCATCAAGGTGCAAAAAAAAACGGTCCCATGTATTTATATGTAGACCCGCACACTGAGCGAGCATTTGCTCCTAGGTGCAAAATGCACGCTGCAAGCTGTATGTAACTTTCAAAGCCAAAGTAACTTTCGATACTGGAACCATCGAAGTTAAGAAGGAACAGTTGGACGTAGAAGTCCCAGCAGAACTGTACGCCATTGACTGTACAAATGAACCTATAGATGTGACACACGTTGAGACCAAGATTGCGATGGAATTAAAGAAGTTGTATGATGATTACGATCCAGAGAAAAATAAAAAAAAGAGCACAGAAATGAAGGCGAAGATAATCCTAAAAGATGAGATACCTGTATTCCAGAGACCGAGACGACTTGCTGAGCGGGAAAGGCGTGAGGTGGACCAACAGGTACAAGAATGGCTCCAAGAAGGAATTATTCAACCCAGTAACTCAGAGTATGCCAGTCCGATCGTAGTGGTGGGTAAGAAGGATGGTTCTCCACGCCTATGCGTAGATTATCGCAAGATCAATGAGAAGATAGTCAAGGATAGATATCCAATACCTCTTATAGAGGACCAGCTAGATAAATTAAGAGGTGCAAAGGTATTAAGCACGATTGATTTAAAAAATGGTTTTTTTTTCATGTGCCATTAGATCCAGGAAGTGACGCTTTACCTCATTTGTGACGCCGGGAGCCCAATACGAGTTCCTCAAGGTGCCCTTTGGAATGTGCAACTCTCCAGCCATATTCCAACGGTTCATCAATGATGTATTCAGATCCCACAACCAGGAGGGAAAGATGTTAACTTACATGGAAGACCTTATCATCATAGCAAGAGATTAAGATGAAGGCTTGAAAAGGTTGAAATAGGTGATGAAGACTGTAGAAGAGTTTGGCCTTAAAATCCAGTGAAAGAAATGTCAGTCCTAAACAAGAGCATCGAGTACCTAGGACATCAGGTGGAGTACAATGCCATAAGACCGTCAGAAGCCAAAACCAGAGTAGTTATAAAATTTCCTCGACCGAGAACTACAAAGCAACTACAAAGTTTTTTGGGTTTGAGTGGCTATTTTAGGAAGTTCATTCCCAACTACTCCATGATTTCCAAACCATTGAGCGACCTATTAAAGAAGGATGCTGCCTTTGTATTTCAAGAACCCCAGGAGCAGGCCTTCGAGAAGCTTAAACTGTTATTATCTGAGCGACCAGTGCAGTGTTAGGAATCTATCATCCGGAAGCCCAGTCCAAACTCCACACAGACGCTTGTAAGTACGGGTATGGAGCTGTGCTGCTCCAGAAAGGTGACGATGGTCGACTACATCCAATTTACTACATGAGCAAGAAGACCACCCCTGCTGAACAAACCTACTGCAGCTATGAATTGGAGGTGCTAGCTATGATTAACGCCTTAAAGAAGTTTCGAGTCTACCTTCTCGAAACCTTCCACATATATTATATATGCATCGATATAGCAACAGATAATGCCAGGATGATGTAACCGTCAATCATTCAAAATGAAAGATAATTTTAATTTTTAGTGGAATTAATTGCTAATATTCAGGACAATCCCGTTCTATACAATCTAAATTATAGCAATAAATGAGTTAAAATTACTATTATACGGATGAACCCAGTAAGGTAGGCCGCACACTGAACGAGCAGTCAGCAAACAAGCAGATAAAGATCAAGGTGCAAAAAACGGTCCCATGTATTTATATGTAGACCCGCACACTGAACGACCATTTGCTCCTAGGTGCAAAATGCACCCTGCAAGCTGTATGTTTGCTGTATGCATGTTTTCTGTCAACCGTTTTTTTTTGCTGCGTCGCACACAAGCAGCATCCAAGCAATCTTGATTTCTGTGATTTTGTGACTATTGTACTGAATTTTTAAACTAGCACATGATCATACATGTTGAATTAGACGCAAAAATAGGATTGATTTAGTAAAAGAACTACAGCTTCGCCAGTGCAAAATTAGTCAAATTAAAATACTATTTGACGCAAATTTTTACATTAAACCTTTGTTCTAAAATTTTCA
Source organism: Aphodius sticticus (assembly GCA_963966075.1). Classification (NCBI taxonomy): domain Eukaryota; kingdom Metazoa; phylum Arthropoda; class Insecta; order Coleoptera; family Scarabaeidae; genus Aphodius; species Aphodius sticticus. The sequence continues at coordinate 63,284,374 of OZ014506.1, forward strand.
ATAATTTATTTGCAAATGATAAATTATATATTATATATGCATCTATATAGAAACAGATGTAGGTAACATGATGATGTAACCGTCAATCATTCAAAATGAAAGATAATTTTTATTTTAGTGGAATTAATTGCTGAAGGTGAGGACAATTTGAGGACAATTTGAGGACAATAAACGAGTTAAAATTAGTATTATACGGATGAACCCAGTAACTTATCTTACGTTTTCTAATTAAACGCCAGATAAGAAAGTCGGTATGGCTACTAATGTGTACTAATGTTCGCATGATATTGTGAATAAGCCACCTGTTCTTTAAATTATAAATTAGCATAAAATGCATTAACACTAAAAATACCTGATATATAAGTTTATTTTCATTGAGTAATTATTTTTTAACAAATTATCATGCTTACCACAATTTTATTTATGAGCTATAGGCTCATTCCCATCTTATAATGCACATTTTTATAAATTTAAATGTCACTTCAAACAAACGTCATGTTTGAGTGTTGTGCTCTTGCTGTGCTCTCACAGTGTGCGGTATGCGTCGTGGAAAATGTTTCTAGGAAGCAAAATGCACGCTGCTTGCTGCCTGCTTGCTGCTTACTTGCTGCCTGCTCATTCAGTGTGCGGCTCGCCTAAACTGAACGGGATGCTTAGCCACCATTTTGAAACTCAACCCCTAACTTGACTTATCTTTATAGCGTCAATTAATTATCTGGTTTACCAGCCTATCTGCTAACTATCGAACTCTTACGGAGGCTTAAAATGCGGGTTCTTTCTCTGAGACTGTTAGAAACGCTTGAACCCTTACTTATCAATCAAAACTACTTGCAAGCCAAAATGCTTCTCCATAAAAAGGACAGGTTTATATTATTCTAAAATGAATAGCCAAGTAACACCACATTAGAATCTATTAACAATATTAAAACACACATGCAGAACTGCTTTCAGAAAATATGACTGCTAAATTCTAAAACTATAACAATAATAATCTTTGGCAACGTATAGTGCGAACCAGCAAGTACAGACAACAAATAATTACCTTATAATTGTTGAGAACGAGAAACACCAGGCATCACAGCTATTCTATAAGTCGGCCCCATTGGGGCTCTAACCCATTGGGCGCACGCTCGACACAACCGTCTTCTTCTAAGACTCGATACCAAAGAGAGCGTAAACAATGCTTGGAGGGCGGACGAGCCATTCCAACCTCACGCGGTCAGACTTTGAACTATTCAAAATCACCGTTTCCGTCTGCCGCCAATACTCGTGGCTAATACCAACCTCTGATCCGTCTTATACCAACATAACACAAAATACGCCAGCGTGCAAATTCAAATCCCATTTTAAAATTACGCGCAAAATCTCGACTCATTACATTCGTCCGACGTTAACATAAATAATTATTTAACCAAATATTTATCTCCAAACAAACCAAACCAAATAAACAAATTGCTGATTGTACCATCTCCCCTTACAAAACAATTCTCTTAAGGGGAATGCGTACCCCCTACGTTCTACTTGCAGAACACGCAAACGTTCTGAGGCGTTTTCTCAGCAATTAGATCACATAATCGTAAAAGAAATACACCAAATTAAAGATAAAAGATGTATAATTTTCCGTCTAGTGGTAGATTTTTGATAGTTCTGTTCGTTTTTGACAAATCTGTCTGTATATGACATAAAATTGGCTGATTTTGCAGTTTTTTTTACAAAGAACTCAGGTTAAAATTGACAAAAAGTACCACATAATAGATCCAAGTTACTCCTTCCTCCATAAGTGTACAAAATTTCACGTAAAAATATCAATATCTTACATGCTTCTTTCAGTCAAAACTTTACTTCTTCGAGTGCATGAGTTATATTTTAAGTTATATTTTATCACGTAGCATGGATACAACAACAACAAGTAATACATAATACATATACATTACCACAGCAAGTAATACACCTTTATCTATAATTTGATGTTGTAACCACCCGGGTTACTGATTATTATTAAAATATGGGAAATTGGACGCTGAGTAGTCGATAGTTGATATTTGTCGCTAGGATATTATTATTTAAGCGTTGCTTGAACGGGCATGGTTACAAAGTCTTAACGCTGCGCAGGGTTATCAGTGCATATCGGGAACTGTTTTGTAATCTCACGTTTATGGTCAACTGTTATAGAATTTTTCAGTAACAGTCTTGATATGGCTGGATTAAAAGCCATATATTTCAAACCTTGTTTATTTTGTGTGATATGGTTCGTGGAACTGACTAGGCGCGAACGCCGCGTGGGTTTCGGTCAGCAGCCCGAAAACTCGGAAAGTGCGATCGTAGCGGAAATGGTGAGAAAAAAACGCCATCTTGATCGTTAAACGAAAAACCCGTGATGGCCGACTCAAAAGGGGAGGGTCCGTGCATTACCTGAACAAACATTGGCTCTGGACACATGTAATTCGGTTTTTAAGGGCAGTTATTGGGTTATGACAGTCACGTTTGGATTCAGATTGGAGAAAGATTGCCTTCACCTTTTGATCCCTTTTTAGTCAACGTTCAGTTTCTAAATTCATGGGAGACAAGTTCAAGTAGTGCTTTTGTGTTAGTGGGGGCCTTGGGCCCATCGCACCGTCGACGTCGGGGTGTTCGCAGTTTGGTCTGGTCCCAAATTTGGTTGTGGGCTGTTTAGTGTTATTGTATCTTTCGTTTGTGAGCGTTAAGCTGTGCCTAAAAATTTGGATTTACCAGTCCCGATCTCAGAAAATAGCTGGTCTTAAGATAGCACTGTCTTGCATTTCTGTTTGTTTTCATTTGCTAAAAATAGTCCGACCGTTGTCGTTCGTACTTGCCGTCTGATAACGCTAAGGCTACTGCGATTGAGAGAAAAGTACCGTTGCCCGTTCGATCATCAGGATACATTAATTAGCTTTTACTTTGCCACATTGCCATAATTTTGTTCTTGTGAGTGCCGTCATTTGGTATTGTCAATTATTTATTTATTTGGTATTTTTTTAATTAATTTGTCAATTAATTGAAATATTTCGTTAGAGTATTGTTGGGGAACTTAACCGGTACCAAGTTGAGTTTGTTGTGAGGAAAGTTGTAATATTTTATCGAATTCATGTTTAATTAAGTAACTTGGTGCCCGTTACCGTTCTGGGTGTTAATTGTAACAAACTTTGAATATTATCAGATATTACCGTCAGACGGGTGCACGGCGTCCGTACGGTTTTGCCCGTCCACGGATCGAAGTGTATGAGATTAAATGGAACCTTACACACGTACCGACGGCGGCGACGGCGCGGTACGTGTGTAAAGGTTCCATTTAATCTCGACGGGCAAAACCGTACGCACGCCGCGCCGTGCACCCGTCTGAAAAGGCTGTTATGGTCATAGTGTTCCTTTTATAGCATACAGTGAGCGCGTAAAAAAACATGACAAAATATCAAGAGCGGTTTGCTATTTTAAAAAATCCTCGAGCACGTCGGTTTATAATGATCAAAATACACCTTATATCAAATTGATTTTTTTACCTTCAATTGTTTTTAACAGATGACGCCATCTGACGTCATAGACATATTTTTTAAATGACAACCCGGTAGTTTTTTAATGAATTTGATTGATCTTTTAATTGCATTAATAGTAGCATAATATTTATATGGCCTTACATCAGCAAATTTTCGAGTAAAAGACAAATGAAAGTTATGAAAAGTGACAAAATCTCCGGAACGGTTCGGCCGAATTTTACGAAATTTTGGAAGTATTTTGCAACCATGTGAAGTCACTGGCGTTATCATCGCTGATGCAACGTTTACACTTTCTGAGATATAACCTCAAACTTTTGAATTTGAAATAGAACACCTGTATATTTTGACATTTTCTATTACAGTCTTCCTTTGCCCATTCAATGTTACTACGCTTGTTACAGTATTATAATAAAAAACATCTAGAAATTAATCTAGAAAAGCTTGCTCGTTATCAATTAACACCACTTGTAAGCCAAAATGTTTCTCCATAAAAAGGACAGGTTTATATTATTCTAAAATGAATAGCCAAATAACACCACATTAGAACCTATTAACAATATTAAAACACAAATGCAGAACTGCTTACAGAAAATATGACTATTAAATTCTAAAAACAATGATAATAATCTTTGGCAGAGTATAGTGCAAACCAGCAAGTACAGACAACAAATAATTACCTTATTATTTCGGTTAAGAACGAGAAACACAGTTATTCTATAACTCGGCCCCATCTACCACTCTACCGCTCTACTCCATCTACCCCCACGCGGTCAGACTTTGAACTATTCTAAATGACCAATATTCGTGGCTAATACCAACCTCTGCTCCGTCTCATACCAACTTAAGACAAAATACGCCAGCGTGCAAATTCAAATCCCGTTTTAAAAATTACGCGCAAAATCTCGACTCATTACAACTATTCAAAAAAATAGTAATGAATTTGTCAACTTATTGAAGAAGAAGTTTTATATTGATACTGACACAGCCAAATCTCTTATCAAATATAATTCCATCCCTATATACAGTGCTTCCCAAAAATAACGGATTAATTCTATAAAATCTTAAATAAACATATTTCAGAAAAGTACTCTGACACGTCGATTTATATTTTTAAATTACCATCCTAACATACACTTTTCAGCCCCCCACCCCTTCACCCCTAAGGGATGGTAACCCCAACTTTAAAAATTCAAATAGCGAAGTACCCCTCGCGATACCTCAATTGATCGATTTTTTATTCTGCATACAACGAAAAAAAATTATCACAATCGGTTGATAAACAACGGCGATATTTACCAAAATGTATTCAAAGAAGAGCGTCAATATTCGAGTAGGCACTGTTGAAGCGGGCATAGCAATACCGTTAAGGGTGCCGAAACGGACAACTGAACGTACCCTAAAAAGTTCAGCAAATGGGGTAAACGTACTTCGTACCGACCTTTAATTTTGTTTTTAAATTTGGATTCATTTTTATAAGTACATATATATATTTTATATTTTTCTAATGATTAGAATATATAAATTTTTACATCCAAAACGTTGTTTCATTTATTAACAAATATTTTACCTTTACGTCAACTAAAATAACATGGATAAAACACGCAAAAACACAATTTATTTTGATCACAGATAATATATTAAGGGCCGATCTTACAAAGCACGTTATACCATGGTATAACTAAATATTGGTATAAATGCCAGTATAAGTTGTTATTACTATGACAACACAAATATTTTAGCCAATGGGAGGCGGAATAGCACTATTTATACTGGGAATAACTATTCCACTACTTAGGCCCGCTCCTACCAACTCCCTGTTATCATCCGGTTTAGATGCCAAGGGAATACGACTTGCCAAGGGGATATTAGGATTGTGGTTACTACCATCGCATTAAACCAAAGGTTAGCTTATTCCCCTGCAAGATGACATGCCTAGGGATTTTTTCGAAAAATGCCAAACTTGAAAGTGTCGAATGACCTAATGTCATTTATTTGCTCTAAAATATAACAGATATTACAGATTTGTGACATATATATATATGATAATTTTGTTTGCAAAATTTAAAAAAGAAGAAATGGTGATGTTAAGTTATTTGTAGTTACTAGCAATAAACAATTGCTTTATATGAACAACTTATTAATAAGAGACTAAATTGATGGATACATTAAACGAGGAAGTGGATGCGAGATTTGCAGCACAAGCTGAAATCCATAAAGGAATTATTACTGATAGAGTATTATTAGATAGAATATACAAAGTTAGCTGCTCTGGAATTAGCCATCAAAAATGAATTTGATAATGTGAAAAATATCAATACTTAAATACGAGTTATTTTTTTATTTACCGCCATCGTATTACAATAATAATTCTGAAAAATATACCACCATCTGCTATCATTGCCATCTCTTTCATCGATATCTTTATCACAAGTCATGTGAAGATATTAAGATATGTTGTGTGTTACCTGGACACTGAATCTTAATGTGAGTACAAAAACGGATGGAAAATGAGTTATTACCAGTTGATTTTTTTCTCATATCATCCCCTTAAGGTATTTTGCAATACCGTGGGCATAAGTTACCAATTGCAAAGCTTACTATTTTAGTTGTAGTAATAATCTTTATTCCAACATCTAGCTCTATACATTAGGTTTATTATTACCTAAGTTATATTATATTTCATTTATTGTTAGGAAATCTGGAAACGATTTTCTAAGAAGGGGTGTTATACAGGATTTTTCGTACAGTAGGACATTAGGAGGGCTAGGAAGGGGGTTGTTTGGATGTCTAACTCTTGTGATGGATCATCTAAAACCTATTCCTTCAAGGTGCATTTCTCCAGCCCCACCATGGCAGATTTTGAAATATCGCAATATACCAAAGTTTTGTGTTAGTTTTGTGTCGAATTGTTCCGTAAAGAAAAAGTTTTGTTCCTTTCTCGTTCGCGAGATATAGCCATTTTTTTGAGGAGGGGCTGGGGAAATGCCAGCCCCACCACATTGGAATTGTGAATTTTTTTTTATGCCAAAGTTTTGTGTTAGTTTTGTGTCGTTTTGTTCCGTTGAGAAAAAGTTTTGTTCCGACCTATTTTCGGAGATATAAGCAATTTTCCGAGGTGGGGCCAGAACAGCTTTCTTAGAATTTTTAAATTTTTTCGATGCCAGACTCATGTATTAGTTTTGTGTCGAATTGTTCCGTAGAGAAAAAGTTTTGTTCCGCTTTATTTTTGAAGATACCAGCAATTTTCCGATGAGCGACTTCTACTTACGTTAGCGACATTGCCTATATCAAAATTGATGTACTTATGTATCTGTGTGTGTCAACAAAATATGTATATATGTATAAATGTGAAAAAATCGTGTCCAAGCATAGTCATTACGTCTCGTAAGTCGTACTCCGTGGTTGCGTTCCAAGCGACTCTCGGCGCGGCGCGGCGCCTCGCAGCCAGACATAGGCGACACGTGTAGCTCGGCAGTAGTGGTAGCAAGCCGATTCGGGAACCTCCTCCGTGACCTTGACCACACCTCCACCCAAGGTCAAGGTCACGGAGGAGGTTCCCGAATCGGCTTGATGGTGAAAATTACGAGGACTCCTCATTTTAATTTTAGACGACCTTACCTAATTTCGAGTGATCTTGAAGGTGAAAAAATGAAGGTCAAATTTTTCGAGTGACCTTGAACTCGAAAAAAATCACTGCTCAAGGAGATACGTGCAGCTCTGATGAGTACCAAATCAAGGTCAACATGAAAAATGAGGATGTTCCCAAACCGGCTCCTCCTCAATCTTAACCTTGATGTCAAAGTATCCAAGGTTATAGAGGATGCTTCCGAATCAGTTTAACGTTAAAAATGAGTAGTCCTCAAATCAAGGTCAATATTAAAAATGAGGATGTTCCCAAATCGGCTCAAGGTTTATGGTTTGTGGTTTGGAACCCCTTCCATCACAAAACATAAGATATATATATATATATATATATATATATATATAACGGCTGGATTACTATTAAACGTTGTGCAAATTTAAAGTCCTCACAAGCGAATCAGTGAAGTTAACGTACGTCAACCAGTAAAATTACGAAAATATTAAGTATGTTTCTTCTTTTCAATAATCTAATATGAAGTTATTAATTGTTTAAATATCGTTAGAAATGCTGTCAACGGTTCCAGACCTGAAACGGGCGATTCAGTTGCAACGACAACAATACGATCTTCGTCGTCAGGATCTAGAAAATAAAATTAAAAATACTGTTCTTCCGAATATATACGTTTATCGGTGGGAGGCTACCTTGGATCTTCAATGGCAACTTCAACCAATTTATTTGGGTATTCAGTTTTGTGAGGAATATCTGAATGATAAAATATCTATTGACATGTTCATAGAAAAAATGCAGAACCATGATTTATTATCCAGCATATGTAAAGAGTTAGATGACCAGCTCAGCATAACATTGCTCCTTCGCTTAATCGCTTAGACGTACTTGTGATATAAAGTAAAATAAAGTCATACATCGTATAAACGTTTATTATTTTTGTATTACCAACTATCTTGTACACTTCTTACCATCGAAGCCGAGACATTCATTGAAGATCGTCAGTTTATATATCCAAATAAATATTTTCAATTGTTCTATACTACTTTTTTATATAAGGTTATCGTCATTCCCGAGATTGTCATTCCACTTTCATCCTAAGAACGAAACCTTACCTTCCCACTACTACTAGTCGTCATGGGTGTTTCTTATTATATACGGTACGTTTTCTTCGATGATAACGGTAAAAGATTGGAGCTGGATACTCTGGAGTCCTACAAATTCCAAATGGTTGGACAGAATGTAATTATACCTCCTAGTGCAACGATGATTAGAATAGTTGGTTTCCATGAAGAAGATGAAGATGATATAACTGTTTATTCTGATTCCGAGTCTGAACTGGACGAAGGTGAAGTAGATGATGACGAGGAACATAGCGATGAAACTATGATATAGTATTTTTTTGATAAAAGATTATCGTTACCTCGAGATTGTCATTCCACTTTCATCCTAAGAAGGAAACCTTACAAATTTGGTGATATGAAGTTTGTTGTATATTCATCATATAAAGAAATAGAATAATAAAGATACTACAAAGAAATGTTTTTATTTATTTATTATCGTAATCCTTACAATAAATGCACCTGCTATCGCCAAGCTTTTCGAAATTCAATCGGTTCAGAGTGTTTCTCGCCATTAAATATTAGCTGTAACTGTGTTCCAGTGTTGTTGACATACTGTATTTGCGCATCTGAGATCCTTTTAACCAATCTCCTGGGTACAAACAGCTTAACACGACCGCATAAGTAGCACACAAGTCTGCGAGATGCTTTCAACCTGTAGACACGTTCAAGGGGGTACCTGACCCCGATATTTACATGCTTTAATTGAACCAGTAGCACCTTATCAGTATCATCTTGCAATACTTGTTCAACAGTGTTCATGATATTAAATATCGTAGTGGTGGGGTCGATCACTGTACACTGTACACTGTACGCTGTATACTATAGTAGTATTTCACAAACTTGGCGAAAAAACGTACTCCGCATTATATATTCAACCAAACCCCACCCAAAACATTCCGCGTGGGGGTTTAGAAGGGATTAACTATATTTAAAATAAAACACGAATGAGGAGTATTTTTATTTATGTTTTATTTTTTATTACGTGTATCATAACATAACCATTACAAATTTGTTGTTACTGTTTCGGTGCCATTACAGATTTCTTGTAAGTGTTTCGGTAAAAAGCTATACAAATCATCTCGTATGTTTAAAAGTTTTAATTCTTTCAAACGGTTTATTAATTGGTTAATATTAATTCTATGCTGTAAATAGTCTTCACATGTAGACCACCCTTCTTCAAATTCCTTCCGACGTTGCGATAAATATTCAAACTCAAACTCACACCTAAAGTTGTTTAGCGATAATGCAGCTTCGCATGCTAATGTTGAGTACTCCTCCTGTTGCAGATTCACAGCTTCTATTAAAGTTGCAGCTTTCTGTTGTGAAATCTGGTCAAGAGAATAACATGCCCACATTGTTGATAGTTGTTGCTCACTCATGTAATAGGAATGGAAGACTGTGGTGAAAAACAGTGCAGTTATTATGTATTTAATAGTTCAACCCCACCACTTCGATCCACAAGGACGTCACACAACTTTTGGTTAGGGAGTACTGGACAGCACAGCAAGTACCACCAAAAACTTCCAACAAATGACTGCAAATAATTGGATTAATATAATGTAGAGAACGTAAAATGTGATGATACTTACATCAGTAATTTGTTCCTCCTCAATATTATCAGGACACCTTGCAGTACGGTCAGACACGTTAGCCCACGTCTTTTATTTATCGCACTCATTTAGTGTTGATGAGTAACAATGTGAGTGACTCATCGTACCTACAACAGTTTCGACTGTTAGTACTGCGGAACCATATGGAGAACGGTTTAAATATGTAAAGATTCAAGTCGTGCTGGAAACCAGATTTGCATAGTCTAGTGCAATAACCCCACGCTGTGGCAATGTCTACATCCTCCGACCTCTTGACATTGAAACATGTTTTGTAAGATGTGGAGGGTGATAACCTCCTGACGCGAGGAGGGAGGGAGCCTTTAAATACAGCGCTTGCAAAATAAAACCTCAGTTTGATCTCCTCTATCATCTTGAACAGTTAAAATGTTTGAGTGTGAGCAGTGCGGTAAAAGTTTCACGCGTGCGGATAATGTTAGACGTCATCAGAGAACAGCATGTGTTGGAAAACGTCTCAAATTAAATAATCAGCAAGATAGTGATAATCAACGACAGTTGACCAATGTTAGAAAATGTGAATACTGCGATATTGACGTAAACCAAGCGTCATACTCGGCACATCTACGCAGCAATGGGCATAAAGCGAATGCCTTAGTATTAACCGATGATGGTGTTGAAAAAATTGCGGGAGCATTTGGGAACAGAATTGTAACCTATAGAATATCAGAGCCAAGACACTATATACATCTGGAGGATTTTCAAAATGATATTCGAGAAAAAGTAATCAATTTAATTGAGAACATGCGTTATGTTCACAACTGTGTGAAGGTTAATGTTGAATGTTTTGCGTTGTATTACCTGGCTACGAAAAAAGATACTGAAATTAAATCATTCAACACGAGAAATGCTGTTATTACGAGAGGTGTTGATTTATACGCGGTATATACATCATTTGTGAATGAAATATCGACAAAAATGTCTGAATTTCAGGAGCGGGATTCAGGTAATATAAATGTTATTGTGAGTAGCGCAATAATGAATAATGAAAAATGTTTTTTGTAGGATGGACATTGGTTCAAATTTTGTATTTGGAGGTGAATATTAATAAATATAATCCCTTGAAGGCATCAAGTTATATCGATCTACCACCAGATATAAAAAAGAAAGAAGCAGTAATCAATGTGCAAAATCATAATCAAGAATGCTTCGGTTGGGCTATAACATCAGCGATTTGCACACCAACAGGTTTACCACAAAGAACGTCGTCCTATCCGGAACCATCAAGAGTACTTAATTTAAGAGGTTTGCAATCCCCAGTAAGTTTGCATGATGTGCCAATATTTGAAAAGAATAATAACATATCTGTAAATGTATATGGTTTGCAAGCAACATTCGATGATGGTAAGGTTTACAATAATGTTGTAGGACCGTTGCATTATACAGAAAGACGACAAAATACACATGTAAATTTGTTAATCATTAGTAATGATAATGGTAATAATCATTATTGTTGGATTAAAAGTTTGTCACGACTTGTATCTAAACAGTTGTCGCTAAATGGCCATGAAAAATATATTTGTGAGGGATGTTTGGTATATTTTTCGGAAGAAAGTAAATTGGAACGACATATGAGGGAAGATTGTAAACGTGTTAAGGCGGTCTTACCCACCAATTCATTGAGAATAAATAAGATTGGGGAAACAGTGAAGGAAAATATTTTACAATTTGAAAATTATGAAAAACAATTGAAAGTACCGTTTGTTATCTATGCCGATTTTGAGGCGTTGCTGAAACCTACCCCTAATGATGGTAGAGAATTCGATCATTCAATTTCATTTACAACCAAATGTTATGAGCATGAACCTTACGCATTTGCATATTATATTAAATGTTCGTATGATGATTCATTATCCAAATTTGTAAAATATAGAGGACCGCATGCCGCTACAGAATTTATGAGTCAATTAGAAAGCGATGTGCAGAGAATTTATAAAGAACATTTGGGCATAGTAAAACCAATGAATAAATTAACCGATGATGAAAACCGTTTATTCAAAGAGACAAGCATGTGTCATATCTGCAATAAATTTGTGAATGTTAAGGATAAAGTTCGCGATCATAACCACCTAACGGGAGCTTTTACAAATGTTGCACATTCACTATGCAACCTCAATTACAAAATTCCAAAGTTTATACCAGTCTTCTTTCATAATCTTAGTAATTATGACAGTCATCTGTTTGTGAAAACAATGGCGTTAAAAGAAGAACGAGTAGATGTTATTGCGCAAAATAAAGAAAAATATATTTCATTTTCAAAACGAATAGGTGTTGGACATACGATTGATGCTAAAGGAAAACAAAAAATTATTTTTAAAACTTAGATTTTTGGACACCTTTAAGTTTATGGCATCATCGTTAGAGAAATTAGCATCATATTTGGTTGATGATAGTTGTAGAGAATTAAGAAGATATATAAAAGATGATGTAAAATTTAGGTTACTTCGACAGAAAGGAATTTTTCCTGATTCTTTTGTAGATTCATTTGAAAAATTAGATTATCCGCAACTGCCTACGGCTGAGGATTTTTTTGATTTATTGTCGGATAGAAGTGTAGATACGAAAAGTTATGAACGTGCTCAGCGTGTGTGGCGCACATTTGAATGTAAGACACTTGGTGATTACGCAGATATATATTTAACATCGGATGTGCTGCTTTTAGCTGATGTATTTGAAAATTTCCGCGATATATGCATGAAAGATTATAAACTTGATCCGGCACAGTATTTTACCGCCCCAGGTTTGAGTTGGGATGCTATGTTGCGTATGACTGGTGTTAAACTCGATTTATTAACAGATATTGACATGTTATTATTTTTTCAAAATGGTATTCGAGGAGGTGTTAGTATGTGCACAAAACGTGAAGAAATAGCAAATAATCCATTCCTTCCCAATTATGATCATGCAAAGGAAACATCATACATTCTTTATTTAGATGCTACAAATTTATATGGGCATGCAATGTGTCAAAATCTTCCTGAAGGATCATTTCGATGGTGGACGAAAGAAGAAATTGATAATGTAAACGTTGCAAACCTGTATGATGATCCTAATGTTGGCTATGTGTTAGAAGTCGATTTGGATTATCCCGCTAATTTACATGACGATCACAACGATTTCCCATTTTGTGCGGAAAGCAGAACACCTTTAGGGTCAAAAAATCGGAAACTATTAAACACTTTGTATTCAAAAACAAAGTATATAATTCATTATTTAAATTTGAAGCAATGCATAGATCATGGACTTGAACTGGGAAAAATTTATCGAATTCTCGAATTCAAACAAAGTAAGTGGTTAAAACCTTACATTGATTTTAATACGAGTAAAAGAAATGAGGCCACAAACGAATTTCTCAAAAATTATTACAAATTATTAAATAATAGTATATTCGGTAAGACAATGGAGAATGTTGAAAATCGGGTAGACATAAAGTTATTAACGCATTTCGAGTCACGACATAGGAAAATTGGAGCAGAGGTTTTTATAGCAAAACCAAATTTTAAATCAGCAAAAATTTTTAGTGAAAGTTTGGTTGCGGTTGAAATGAAAATTGTAGAAGTTCATTACAAGAAACCATTGTATGTAGGTTTCAGTGTATTGGAAATTTCCAAAGGTATTATGTACGATTTCTATTATGGTTACCTTAAAACAAATTATGGTGATCGTGTATGTCTTTTATATACAGATACAGATTCTCTAATTGTATCCATTAAAACTGAAAATGTTTACAATGATATTAAAAAGAATGTTCATAAGTTTGATACCTCTAATTATCCCATGTCTAATATTCATCAGATTCCACGAAACAAATCTATTATAGGTAAAATGAAAGATGAGTATGGTGGACGAATAATTGAATCATTTTACGGTACAGGTGCTAAAGCTTACTGCATACAAGTTGCAGGAAGCGATGTAAATGTTGCTGAAGATGTTAAAAAAGCTAAAGGAGTTAAAAAATACGTTATAGACAAACACTTAACTGTTAACGACTATAAGCGGATTGTGAACGAGGGGGGGCAGATACTTAAGAAAATGTATGTATTCCGGTCACACTTACATACAATGTATACAGAATTGAAGAACAAAATTGCGTTGTCAGCAAAAGATGATAAACGGTACATTCTAGATGACAATTGTAACACATTGGCATGGGGACACTATAAAATCCAAAATGACGAGGCAAATGTAGTGTTAGATGAATTAATAGCTATGTTCTATGAAAATAACTAATCTCTTATAAACTTGTGTAAACAATTAGAAAATAAAAAACGTTCTAAATGAAAAAAAGTGTTTTTATTAACTTTACCATGTACAATCATAGTTTACAATACATTGTTTTTTGCTATCCAGGAATTATGCGCATCGCTGAGACCCATCCATTTCACGAGGACTTTGTTTCCTTTACGTTTAATAACCTTTTCAACCAAGAAAACGTCTGGATGTCGAACCTTCTGCAATTCATAGTCATAAAAACCTCCTAATATTTCTACCTCTGAATCTTTGATTATGTAAGTTCACGGAAATGTATTTTGTATTCTAGAGATGGTAAAAATTTCATTAGACCAGTTCGGCGTATAGTTTTTGGCAAAGGCCTGTCGATGTTTACTGATGCGAACGTAGTCACCAACCTTCTACTTTGCAGGTTTGGGATCCATAACTTTGAAGGAATTATATACAGTGTTGAGAATATTTTTAGCATTTTTCTGATTCACTTTAACTGGTTTAAATCCCGTTGTACTATGAACAGTATTGTTATAGGATGTTACTATTTCCGGTAGTAAATTCAACCAGCGATAATTGCCCTGCATGGAAAACTCTTTCCACATCTTTTCCTTCAACGTTCGATTCAACCTTTCAACGATTGAACTTTTCAGAATGGAGTATGTACTGTAATGGTTTATTCCATAACGCTTCATTAAGTTTTGGAATGCTGCACTATAGAATTCTTTCCCCATATCGGTTTGAAGATTCTTCGGTATATTCTGTCTCCTTTCGAGAAATATCTTGTTCATCTGTTTTGAAACTTCGTAACCAGTTTTTGTTTTTAAAGGTTTAGCCCATGCATATTTGGAAAATGTATTAATAACCACTAATATATACTTATATCCTTTGTTTTCTGTTGAATATGGAATCATTTCGACCAAGTCCGCTTGAAAAAGATCCTTTAGTCCTTTGATAATAACTTTTCGTCTTGGAAAATCTCTTCGTACAGGAGCGTGAATTTCATTAATCAAATCCCTTTTAACTGAACTCATCGTTGGATAGTAATATTTCAACAAAGTAGGATTCTTTAGGTCTTGTACGTTTTGAAATATATTTGATGGCAAACGAGTCACCAGGCTTAATTTTATATCCGATAGGATCTATAGCTGTAACACCGTTGATGATGAGTGTCATGGTTGAAGGAACGTTCACAAGTTTTATTGTTCCTTGGTATACAGTATTTCGATAATAATCCTTGAAACCCTTGTTGTGAATTATTAATTCATCTGTGGATGAAAGCGTACCATCTCCAAAAAATGTAATAACGTAATCACTTTTTTGTTCAACGCGTAAAGCTCTGTGTTTTGCAATGTATTTCTTATGAATCAAGTGTCTTCCCAAACGATCAATGGTCATGGTTGTTGATATGATAGAACAGATATATTAGAAATGAAGGTCAGCGGAATATGTGCAGCTTTATAAATGAATGTGGTATACTCAATATATAATGTTCGCTTCTTTTAATTCTTCAATAATTGAAATAATTTCATTTTTATGTCCGTTGTGACCAGCCGATTCAGAAGCTAGTAAGAGACGTAACCGATTGACAAGTTCGTTCGGATTGTCCCAATATTGCAATTGCAACTTTGTATTTGGATTGAACTGTTTCTGAATATAACCCGAACCAGTTTTCCACGATTTAGCCCACCACACATTTGGCGCTCTACCTGCTAATGTAGGTTTGATAATATTCACGTACTTGTACCCTTTGTTGGCAGATATTTGTAATTCCGGATTATAGTGCAATCTAGCAGCATGTGTTCGTCCTAATATATCTCTGTACTGACGAACATCTTGAGGTGTAAACTTTCCTGGCTTTTTCTTAAACACTAATTCATACAATCCTGGAGTTCCTTTGTATTCAAAACCGGCAACGCTTAGGTTAGGACCAAGAAACTCAACTTTGCTACTTCCTATGTAAAGATCACCTTCAACTTCTCGTACTCCGTACTTTTTGTCGAATATATCCTCAACATCTGTATTATACTCTTCAATGTAAGCGCGAGGTAATCGATGAAATTGTTGTAAGACTGCTTGTACCTGTGGTTGTTGCATATTTTCGGATAACTTTTTCTTGGTTTCTTGAAGACGTTGTGAAGCATCACGACTCAATTCATCTAAATCGAAGCTGTCATCATCTTCAACTTCTTCTATGTCATTATCAGAGGGCACATCCGTTTGCTGCGCCTCCGTTTCAGTTGCAGTTGACAGAGATCCAATTTCTTCAAGTTTCAGAAAGTTAGGTGTCTTTTTTCGCTGCGATTGTATTGGGGTTGAAGAATCAGTTAGTGATTGAAATTTAGAGAATTTTGGCTTCGGTTTATCATGTAGTATAAATGACTCATCTGCTTCATATGAGTCATATTTAGACGTTTTCCTTTTTTTTTTAGAATTCGTAAATGACTCATCTTCTCCGTATGATTGCTCCAGTTTTGGCATGATTTGAACCGTTTGTAACCGTTCTGCAATAGCTTTCTAAAGGTTCTGTTATTGGTGTATAAGCTGTCTCAGCACTTTGCCTGGATGTTGCAATTTCAGCCTTCAACAATCGAAGCTTATTACGTAATACTTCACGGGTGCGTAATAATTTTTTAGTAAGTTCCTTATCCATGTTGAATGAATTACAATTTAATTTCAACTGTCCAATATCGGTATTAGAGTTGTATATATGTGTCAAATCCTTTACGATACCGACCGTTGTTTTTTGCACAGTCAAGGTCAACTACTAGGAAACCATAAGTATCAGTCCAACAATGGCGACAGATATCCTGAAATTTATCAAAAGTCATATCTGCGCCAACGTGATTATCAAAAATGTGTTTCAAATTCGTAACATCTTGACGGAAAGCTATAATGAGATTACAATTGTCCCTCAACAAATGCTTTGGAATTGCAGCGTAAGATTGACATAAATAAAAACAATCAACGTTCTTATGTCGTCCGAAGGAAAAATATTCCTTTATAACATTTTGCAGTGTACATTGACCATCATCGAAGATGACAACGGAATATTCTTTTACTGTACAAGGTGTAACCATATCATCTACATCGGAGCATTCATAATAAAAGAATTCAGGCATCGGTTTCATTAAAGAACGTAAATATTCATACTTCGATTGATTTAGCGATTTGGAGCAGAGGTAAACGTTTTGAAAACGTAATCCGTTGGGATGCGTCAGTAGTGTCAGCAAGATGTTTGTTTTTCCCGTTCCCGAAGCGCCAACGATGATTGCTCGCTTGCAGAAACCCCCAAAGAGGTCACTATGTCGTTGAAATGTTCTCAAATCACATTTTTCATCAAAATTTTGCACTGGCAGTGCGAGTTTATGTGTAACAAACTTCATATCACTAAATCTGTAAGGTTTCGTTCTTACGATGCAAGTGGAATGATGATATGGAGGGTAAGGGTAATCTTTTATAAAAAAATAGTAGAAAAGAATGTAAAACATTTATTGCAGCTTATTTGTTAACAGTTGCACTACATTCTCCAACGCAGTACGTATGGCATTACAATCCCGTTCAACTGTGTGTATGAGATCATCTAGATCTCGCAGACAGCAGTTGAACGAAGCCGCGACCTCTGCATCTTTCAAATGTTTCAAATATAGCAGAAACGAGTTGTAACTGCGTATATTCGACTCCATTAATGCCACTACATGCCGGTATGAGGCTTCATTCCTTCCCAGGAAATCCGCTTTCATACCGGCTATGCATTGCTGCATATGTGGTCGATGCCATACGTCGGCGTTGAGTGTAGAGGCGTGCTGTAGCGCAGTAGAGGGAGGTGTGCACCGTCTAATGATTGTTGAGGTTTCCGATCCAGTTCCGACGGCGCTTGAAGTACTGGGTCGGACGTCGAAGGAAGGCTGCAAAAGCTTGTTCTCTAATATATTTAGAGTTTTTACCAGCCCAACTTCCGACGAACCCTCAACATGTGGGCTCACAACCATTGGTGGACTCGATCCGGCAACCGATACCGGTGTAGCCGGTGCAACCAATGTTGGCGCCTCATAATTCTGCGGTCCCTCTGCAACCGAAACAACCGAACCTTCGGAAGGAAGATTAGAAGCATTCTTAGCATTCTTTCGATAATGATGCTTTGCCTTTTTCGCCTTATGTGCGGTTGAGGAAAGCATCAATGGCTCATCCAGCTCCAGATCATCATCATCTACCTTCTTCATTGACAGCCTCAACTGTCTAAGCAGTTCACTGCGGCCAATTTTCATTGGGGAGGGTCTTTGCAATAATTCCTGATGCGGAACCATCACCTGCTCGGTCGGCTGCAATTGAGGTTGCAATAATTCCGGGTGATGCGGAACCATCACCTGCTCGGTCGGCTGCAGTTGAGGTGGAGACGTCTCATCGGATGATGATAGCATAGGTGCGGTTGGCTTCGCATTATAAAAGTCCACAGCCTCCTGGCTGTTCATCGTTAAGTGATGGGAAGTGATAAAAGGCATGGCTAAGGAAAAGCAAAAAAAATTCTAAGAAGCTGATAATAATAGTAATAGTAGAACTTACCGTTGGTTGTTGCTTGTTGTTGTTTGTTGAGGAGGTGCTGGAAGTACTGAAGGCATTGATGATGCTCCTCAATTTATACCTACTCAGTGGTGAAAGGAAGTGGGTGGGAGACTGGTGGGGGGGTCATGTGGTTTGAGAGTGGTGGGGGGTCACGTGGTTTGGGATCGGTGGGGGGTCACGTGGTTTGGGAGAGGGGGGGAGTCACATGGTTTGGGATCGGTGGGGGGTCACGTGGTTTGGGAGAGGGGGGAAGGTACAATCTCATTATCATTGGTCTTCTTCAACCCCAGCCTCAGGTGTCTAACAAGCCCACTTCGGACAATCCGCATTGTTGAGGAAGGTTCTGAAATTGACCTTAAAGGTGAAGCTGCGTGCATGCAAAAGTGGCCGGTTTGGCCGACTTCGAGTGACCTTGAAGGTGAAAAAAATGAAGGTCAAATTTTTCGAGTGACCTTGAACCCGAAAAAAAGCTGCACTGCTCAAGGAGATACGTGCAGCTCTGCTCGCGACGCTGCGCTGCGCCCGCCCGGACCGGACATTTATAAAACTGCAAGCGGTGCGTGCGCCCGGACCGCCTTCGGCACGGCCTTCGGCCGTGCCGCGGGCGGTCCACGGGCGCCACGGTTGTGTCGACCCGTGCCTTCCGCCGCCAACACGCGCTTCGCGCGTGCTGGCAGCCGGCCGCTACCGCGGCCGGAGCACGAACAGAGCACGAACAAAGCGATTTTTTTTCGGGTTCAAGGTCACTCGAAAAATTTTACCTTCATTTTTTTCACCTTCAAGGTCACTCGAAGTCGGCCAAACCGGCCACTTTTGCATGCACGCAGCTTCACCTTTAAGGTCAATTTCAGAACCTTCCTCAACAATGCGGATTGTCCGAAGTGGGCTTGTTAGACACCTGAGGCTGGGGTTGAAGAAGACCAATGATAATGACATTGAGTCCCCCAAAAACCACTAGAACATGCAAAGGATTTTTACAAATACAAATTCAAGACTTTCTTTACAAGTCAGTTTATTGAGGAATATTACAAAAGTACAATAATCACATTATTCAATATTCATGTTTTTACTGCTTCCTTCTTTAACCCCATTATCAATAGGGGGTATCAATTCCAACGCAATGGTGATTTGGATAATTCTCATCGTAATACGGAAGTTTTCTTCGCAAAGTTTCGTTCTTCTGATAGCGCTTTGGTAGCTTATCCCATATTTGCACCAATTCATAACAATAAACTCTACTTCTTATAAATGGTAATGGAATGTAGTTAAAATCTTCTTTTGATAGAGGTATAAAAGATGCGTGACTTTCATACATTTCCAATACTTCCGCACTTTTATTCACCACATAGTTCACAATTCCAAGTTTGAGCAGATAACTTAAAATCCATTTCATTACTGACATCGTCACACGTTCCTCACGCGAAACAGTTTCTACCTTTAGTGACTTACTTCAATTCACCTTCACCATTTAATACTTCAGCAATCGCATTGAGGTTGGGGATTTCGGTAGAGGGGAGAGGAGGGAGAATCGTTAGTGTTAATGAAACACAATCTTACTATCATATTATTTATTAAAAAATATTTTTCATTCAACAAAACACTTGTTCGTCATGTACTATGGCATCACAATCTATTTTCATTGAATACACATTATTGATTGCACAAATGCAAACATCTTTTTCGTGAAATGAACACATTGGAACTTGTCTTTCTATTCTGCGGCTATTTGAATTATCCAACGTTTCCACCATGCTTTTATTTGAAACAAATTTCTGTATGTACTTGGATTTCTCTTCACCCCGCACGTAAATTTTTTCATACTTCTTTGATAGTTCACCGATTATGCTACCTATTTTACTTGCTGAAATATATCCTGCGGTCCAATTGATGCAATGATGAAATTCCGATAACCATTTCGCGGTTCGTTGATCCCTCGAAGATAGAATTTGTAATGGTGCGGGGGGTTTGAATATGAAGTGGCTCGTCTTCCAGTCGTAACTTACTGCTGCTAATTCCTTCGGTATGAACGTACCGCCCGTCCAAAAACCTTGAATGTCGATGATTACGTACTTCATGGTAACAACTTCCGCTAATGACTAAGTAATTTTATCATTGCGATTTCGTTATAAGCATGGGTTTACACCTTAAACCAGTTGCCTAACATACTTAAATAATGGAGAATACTGGAATGCGCGATTGTGCAGAATTAGACAATACGCCGCTGTGTCTTTCGGTACGTTTTCGCGTGTTGTAAATTCAATCCTTATTTCCACGCCGCTCTTATGCACAGCATCCTTTTGATGTGTGCAATCTATTCCTACTAACGCTATGTTCTCTTTAAACTGAGCAGGTTTAAACGCAGGTTCACTATCTACTCCACCATAATAACGTTCTTGAAAACGAGCATACATTTCATATAATATTGCGTAATGATTATTTTTATAATCGATATTTAAGTTATCGTATGGAAATCGTTCTCCATTTAAAAATACAGTTAAATTTGTTAAGTTTACATTATCAAATTTAGCCATATTCTTTTTCATTTGTCCTTTTCGATTGGTTTGGAAACCTATAATGATAAATCTGGGAGTCTCAGTTTGTGGAGCAGTTTTGACAGCCCACGAATGTTTCGTAGTTTCTGGAAGAGATGGATATTCATGCATTTCCCAGCTTCTAAAAGGTAATTTTGAATGTCGGTATTTTTAGTAGATATCTTATCGAATAGTATTTGCTCTCTTAAACCCACATTGACGTGGGGAACTCGCCACACAATTTTTTCTATTGTTATGTGCACCTTCTCATCCTTATTCACGCTTGGTACAACCGTTTCGACAACGGCGTCGGTATCATCGTTACACCGAATTAATACCAGTTCCTGCCTAGCATTTAGTATGACCTTTCTATAATCTTCTGCAAACCCTAATAACGACCTTAATGGTACGCAAACGCTAAAATTTCCCATGCTATCCACAATGTCGCTTGTATGGTCATCATCAATATTCCAGCCTGCATTTCTCAACCTAACCATATCATTTGGAGTGTACGAAAAATATCCCTTCATTAAAGATGAAAGACCTACATATCGTACAGAATCTACTTGCACTCCATTTATATTATATCGTATATCGCTGAAGAGAAAAGCGATGGGGTTGCATATAAATTTTGTTGCTTTGGGAACTCCTTCAATGGTTCCATCAGTTTTTTTCGTTGCTGTTTTTACAACTCCATCTTCGTCTAACAAATTCATGCGTCCTTCTACGTACAAATAACTTTCACCGGGCACTGTAAAATTATCAATTTCTGGTATGGTGATCCGTACTTCATCGCTGTTATTAAAACTTTGAGTTCCAAATGGCTGATGTGAATGATATTCATAACTTATTATGGAATTATCAATTCTACTTTTATCCGTAACACTTAAGATATCCATTTCTTAACGTACTATATATCCTAACTTCTGCAAAAATTTCTTATTCGCAACTGTTATTGTCTTCACAGTTCCACAACTACTGTCGCTTGTATTTGCTAACGCTTTCCATTTATATTTACTTCCCGATTTAGAATTTATAACTTGCAATATGTTGGTACCATTTCTCCGCTTTCGTTGTCGTCGTACACCTATCATCATTTCACCCTTTCACTTCCTGTAGATGTATACGAATTGTTATTTCTTCTTTTTCACCAAACTTTACAACCTTTCCGTACTGATCCAAAACCTTTACGACTATACTTGTGATATCTTCGATGAGTACTGGTAAATAAATCGGTGGTTGTGGACTTTCTATTATTTTAAATCCGGCTGGAACGTTTGGGAAAAAATGGTGTAACACGTGAACTTGTCGCCCGTTGTTGTATGAGCCGCTTACCAAATTACAATAGATCTGTAGTGCATTTACAGGGTTAATATTTACTCGATTTTCACTAATATGATTCACATTCTTTACAAGTTTCCTCCTTGCAAATCCTAACAATTTACCGATCGATCGATCTTCATCAAAGTGGATATCTTCGGCACATTTAATGACAACTTTTTGAGTATTAGGATTTCCGCGAATGCGTATCTTTATTGATTTATTATTCAGTTCACTTGTGATTTGCTCTGCGAGATCATCTACATCATATGCTCCGGTAGGAATTTCAATTTTCTCTTTCTTATCACCATACTGCAATACATTATTATCTTCCGTCACGTTAGCAATTGAATTATACGCGTCAAAATTTAACAATGCTAACTCATACTCTACATCCTCCTTCAAATTTATTGGAGGATACACATTACAACCTAATTCCGAACTTGGACCGGTTAACGTGAACGTATAAGAATGTGCCACCATGTTTGCAATTCACCAAGCACACATCTACTATAACATTAATAACTATGCATATCTACTTATCAAAAACTTTAAACATAAATGACCACAATTATATGAATTACTTTTCTGATATCGATTATAGTTATAATCAATTACTCTCCCACCTCCGGACAATAGATAACTTTGCACTTCTATGGGAGGTTGCAAATCGCCAAAACTATCGAAATATGAGATATGATCACCTTCCTTCACGTAACTCGTCCAATGAGTTCCTTTACCATCATCATCATCCAGATTAATGATTCCGCTTTCGGCATGGTGAATGCGTTTCGGTAACTTATCCTTCATAAAAACACCTCTAAAATTCGGTATTTTCAGATCCTTAACATACTTCAGTAACTGAACGTTGGTTAGCGGTTGATGAGGAAGGGATTTAATCAGTTTTTTGAATGTGATGATAAATACAGTCCGCATCCGGCTTTGTACGGTTTCAACTAATAACCACTTCCCGTCATTTTTTGTGCTTCTAACGCGCGATTATGCCTCTTAGCTTCCTCCATCTGTTCACGAGCGGCTTTCGCTTCATTAACAGTTTTTGCTATTGCTGCAGCTCCGCCTCCTAATGAACCTAACGCTCCCAAAGCTGCGAACAATGGTATTAAGGGGAGAAACCCTCCAGTTTTTGGAATTGGAATTATCCTACTTCTCGGGGGAGTAATTTTTTTCTTCCTTAGTTTTGAATATGCGATGTTTACATTTGCTAATAAGCTTCTGTTCTTACCACCGCGGGAGATAGCTTTTCTAGCTGCCTTCACAGCTTGCGTAAAACTTAGCGCACCTCCTCTCATTTTCATCTTTTTCAACCCTTTCTTTCTTTTCGAATTTCCCAATCCCAACTTTGTTTTTCCTTTCATTATTGCGGCAATAGTTGAAGCTGCTAACTTTTCTCCAAATCCTGCGTTTCCACTTTTTATACGTTCAACTGCTTTTTCATACAATTGGTGGTCAGCTTTGTGTCTATGGCTTAAATCGTCACTTTGGGAATATGAAATATCGTGTTCCTTGCAAGCTTCGTCTAACCTATTCACACCGGTGTGACCTTTCGCTAATCTTTGCTGAAGTTTCGTTCCTGGTCCGCAAAAATTATATCCGGGTATGTGCAGTTCGAATGGAAGCTTATTTATTAACTTATTGATCAACCCTCGACCTGCTCTTTTTGCTTTCCCGTGATGACTAGTCGGTTTTGCTACCGCAATCATCATTTAATACTACAAATTTCTCACGAAAGGTTTACGTAGACTGTCACGTTCCCCACAATCGTAGCTATATAAATGATGAAAATTTATCCCTACATTTTTTCACTCGACACGCTTCCCACAAATGTTCTGTTACGTTTTTAAATAAAACACATTTTACGTTAACGCAAAAATTTATTATAACTAATTTATTAATACATACATTAACACTACATTACATTACATGTACTACAATCATTATTATTGTGATATGAACTTTTAATGTAGGAACATTTGACGTATTTCGCAATCCAGTTTTATCTTGTCTGATCCCAGGGTGATAAATTCTTTCATAGTGCAAAACTGTTCGGAGACTTCACCATTCATTGCTGTCAACACATTGGTCAGTATATCACCTTCCATACAAGCGGCTCTTCCCAAAATCTGATTATAATAACTGCCCATGTTCAGAGCTTTTAAGTATGTTAAACGAGTATGAATTATTTCCTTATATTGCCACATTTCCTTGAGTCCTTCACATGATAAATACAACCATTCTTCACCGCGACAAATTTTCAACACTTTGGTATAGTTTTCAAACCATTCACAGTTTATTCTAAAACCCATATTTTGCATTGCCGGACACACTTCCTGGGTTTGCATGTTCATTAAATGTTGGGTAATTACATGTTCCTGCTTCACAAATTCGTTCCACTGATCCGCGGTAAATGTTACATTTTGTCTTGCCTTCCCAAATATACGCACTGCTGGATCTAAACCAGATTCCATTTTCAAGCCTACAGCTAAAAATTTGCTGTTACTCTTGTTCAAAGAGTACACATGTTGACATATTAATGGTTTTTGCATTCCTTGATTTTGATCATTAAAGTCATATACGGCCACTTCTTGCATCATGTTCTGCAGCACAGATCCATCAGTAGAATGTGTGGGTTGCACATTCACACCATTAACGGGTTTCGATAATTGTGTTGCAGCCATGCTAAGATCTAATGGGTTTAGTGTTGTGCACTCACTATTAAACAATGGTAATAACTTCGTAGATTGCACATGTGGAGCACGTTTTCTCCTTATTTTTTTTGGGGCATCACATACTCCACCACCCGGTCCTACATTTTGTGTTGGTGTTGTTGACACTAAAATAATGATTTCAATTGATATTACGTTTCTTCAAACTTACAAACCTCACTTCTTCAATGCGTCACTATTTCACTGTTTCTCTGCCGCTTTTACACTGTATGCAAAACATTTCCCACACTACCTTTTATACACAAATCCCACCATCAATTGTTACCAAGTCATAAAACCTCCTCATTAACCTTGACCAGTCACTCACCTCCTCCAATTCGATCTCCTCCTGATTAGATAAGGTCGTCTAAAATTAAAATGAGGAGCCCTCCTAATTTTCACCATCAAGCCGATTCGGGAACCTCCTCCGTGACCTTGACCTTGGGTGGAGGTGTGGTCAAGGTCACGGAGGAGGTTCCCGAATCGGCTTGCTACCACTACTCTCGGCCCCGTCTGGCCGGGCGCTAGACGGAGAGAGTTGCACCTAGGGATACCATATGGTATCCAAATGGAGGACATGTCCTCCTTTTTTAGTTAAAATATACTTAAAAGTTACACAACTTCTTCGTGAAGCAAATGTTTCAAACGAAGAAGCACAAATTATTTGCAACGATTTTCAACAGGTCTACAAAGCATCTTTGCAGTACTTAGAAAAATGGATCGTCCGTTAGAACAACTGAAATGTTTTGCATGGATGAATCTTAAAGATTACGAAAAGTACACATATGAAGATTTATTTCTATGCATTGAATACTTAAAGAAAAGAGGCATCTTTATTGATGATGTAAAAGTATACGACCAATTTCAGAACCTTATTTCTTTCCTCAAATCCGAAAAAGAAGGGGGTCAGTTTTCCAAAAGCATAGACTGAATGAGCAATAGAGGATATTTTTTACATCATGCCCCAGTATTAATTGCTCTTCGGAACTGCTTAAAATCTGTGAATTTTATTTTTGTATTTCTGCTCACAACGCAAATGTTGAAAGGGTTTTTTCACTAATTAATGCACAGTGGACGAAAGAGCCCAATAAACTTGGAGCCAGTTAGTGCCGGATTAAGCTGGTGCGGGGCCTGTAGCAACTATTATCAAGAGGTCCTTGGTTTGATGTAGGATATAAAATTACACATTTTTTAATGTGATTTAATGCGATTTAATGTTAGAAAATATAGAAATAAAACTAGCAAAATCAATTTCTCTAAGTAAATCACATTCAATGTTCATTAAGGTGAGATTATTTAGGCGATCTTGTCCCATCGTGCTTCTTAACTCATTCTTTATATGCTTGAATGCCGAAAGAGAACGTTCTCCACTGCAGTTAGTAATCATTAAGGACAAATAAATGCGTAAGACTATTTCCACATTTGGAAACCACGCCTCTAATGAATTTTCCATTATAAGTCTATAATATTGCAGTTCAGGCCCGTATCTCTGGCTCTGCTGCTCATATTGACTATTTCAATCTGGATACAAGGGAAAATAAATTACAAAATAAAATGTAATCCAGTACTTTCTATTAAAGTATTAAATTATGTGATCCTACAGTTAATATTAATATTACAGGATGTACAAAAAAGTAACGTAATAAGGAAATATCTCGTCCTCTGATAATTTTATAAGAAAAACATTCGTATAAAACCTCTAGGAAATGACACGAAAAATTACATCATGAAAGCTATAAATCCCAGCAGTACTTTTGAATATACTGTTCGATTTATTTGCACTTAGCGGGCAACAGTGCAATGTTTTTAAATAGAACACCAGTATATTTTTTAATTTTTGTTAATCTATTGAAGTACAAATTTATTTGTGAAAACCTCATATCTATTAAGTTGTTTCGTTCAAAAGTTATGGGCTCAAAAAGAAAAAAAAACATTTTGAACAGTTTTATTCATTCTGATCAAGTTGCCACAAATAGGGATTTGAGATCTCTAATCGATCAGATCGAAAAGATTGTTCAGATCGAAAAGAAATATTAGATTGAAGATTGATCATAAATTTTTGAGATCACACACCCCAATTTGTGACAATACCAACGGTTACTTGATTACTACAAATAAAACTTTTCATGTTGTTTACTTTTTTCGGCCCATAACTTTCGAACGAATTAACTTATGGATATGAAGTTTTCACTGACAAATTTGTAATTCAATCATGTACCAGAAACTGAAAAAAAAATATGCTGGGCTTTCCATCTAAAACTATTGGACTTTTACGTGCTCCGTGCAAACAAATCACTCTGTATATTCAAAAGTACTTCAGATTTATAGCATAAATCATTTCTTAGAAGTTTTATTGGCATGTTTTTCTTGTAAATTTATCAGAGGACAAGATATTTCCTTGTTACGTCACTTTTTGTACAGCCTGTATAAATAGTTAGTTTGAAGGTAGTTTGAAAGTTTGGATAGAACTACAGCGTGTTATGATCAAACAATCAAGACAAGATGATACATTGTATTAGATAGCATAAAGTTTTCGTTTTGTTTGTTATTTGGAGAATATGCATACTATGCAAACTAATAACTACATAATTACCTAATGTTCAACGATTTCCTCAGAATCACTAATGCTAAAATTTTAAAAAAAGTTTTAAATCAAACAGCAAGTGTCACTAATACAACAGGCAACGGCTAAACCACACCGCAATTGCACAATATCTACAATCTACATATCTGTTGTCCGAATACCGACAGCCATCTTGTCTTATCGCCCGGTAACGCGGTAACCTAAACGAACCTGAACTAAAAAGTTGAACAGAACAAAAGTTGACAGTTGTAGACTTGGGTTCCGGTTAACATATGGTTAATATTATGTAAATTAGAATTTTATGTAATAAATCAGTATGTATTAAAGACGAATAATCACAAAATAAAAGTGTGGAGGGTTCATAAATGAAGAAATTATTAAATATTTTGGAGCGGTACTACTTGACGCGCAAATTTCTGTGGCGTAGGGTTATCTACCGATTGGGTTGCTTTGGGGAGAGTATGCTTAGACAACCTTGGTCGGCTGTCTCTCTGTCTCTTATATGAAGAGAAATGCCTTACGACGTCAGGATGCCTGTTTTGCAGCGCGTCACACTCGCCGTACCCTACCCGATGACGGAATGTATTCCGAATTTCCGAATCAAGTCTAAACAAAGCTCAATTCAGATTTGTATTCCCCCTGAGCGCATAGCGCGGGGCCCTCAGAGGCGCGGGGCCTGTAGCATTTGCTACTTCTGCTACGTGGCTAATCCGGCCCTGGAGCCAGTGAAGGCGTTGATACTAGTACAGTACAACTTTAAAGCAATGCACTGCAAGGATTTTTATAGTTATCTTTTGAAAAACGAAGATCTATTGTTAAAAATTGGCAAATCTGAAAAATATGAACAAATTTAGTCACATATTTTGTTAAAGTGGACGTTATTGTCTTTCTTTTTGATAAAAGTTTGTATTAGATTTATTTTTTATTTTGAAGAGCTTTTATATAAAAATCAAAAACCAAAGTTACTTATTTGTTGTTATAGAATATGACCTTGTTTTATTTATTGTACCGACAGTATTGCGTACACTAAACATTTTTTTTTATTTTGTCCTTTTTGTCCTCCTGTTTAACTTAATAGTCCTCCTTTTTTAGCTTGATTGTCCTCCTTCTTCACTTTTTCATCTGGTAACCCTAGTTGCACCCATTGCAAGTTGTAAACACAACCGACTCCATTGTCTATATGAGTGAGATAATTTTATATTCCATTTTATACAACTGATTATTATGTTTTTTCCATACATATGTATAAACTGAATATGTCCGGATTACGGTTGACTTACAGCGATGCAAGTATCATTATCAAAACTTTTCGAATAGTTATTGAGGTATATGCATCGAAATGTTCAGTACAGAAACAGATGTGCTCCTAAGTATTTCCGCAGATAAAAGTATTTTTTCCATTACGTCTGCGATATCCCGGCTTAGTAGCTGGAAATTGGAATTTCTTTCATGCCAACGGTTAATGTTAGCATAGTATAGAAATTTTCCGTTGAAAAAAAATTGTTCCCACCGATTTTCGGAGATATAAGCAATTTTCCGGATAGTTTGTTTGGAAATCCGTTTCTTTTAGATGCTAATTAATTGTTCCGTACAGATAATGTTTTGTTCCGCTTCCGTTAGTGAGATTTAGGCGCATTTTTTCTGAGGAGAGACTGGAGATTGGAAATTTGCAATTTTCTCGATGCCAAAATTTTGTGTTTGCTTTTTATCGTTTTGTTCCGTTGAGAAAAAGTTTTGTTCCGACCTATTTTCCGAGATATAAGCCATTTTCGGAGGAGGGGCCGGAAAAGCTTTTTGGAAATTTGAAACTTTCTCGATGCCAAAGTTTTGTGTTAGCTCTGTATCGTTTTGTTCCGTTGAGAAAAAGTTTTGTTCCGACCTATTTTCCGAGATATAAGCCATTTTCGGAGGAGGAGCCAGAAAAGTTTTTTGGAAATTTGAAATTTCCTCGATGCCAAAGTTTTGTGTTAGCTATGTATCGTTTTGTTCCGTTGAGAAAAAGTTTTGTTACGACCTATTTTCCGAGATATAAGCTATTTTTAAAAGGAGGGCCAGAAAAGACTTTTTGGAAATTTGAAATTTTCTCGGTGTCAATGTTTTGTGTGAGTTTTGTTTCGCATTACTTTCGAAGATAGGCATTACTTTCCTAGGGCGGCTGGGAAATCCCAGCTTATTGGTGGAAAATGCTATCATAGAGGAATGAGTGACAAGTTTTAAGCTATTTAGGAGACGTTATTTTTTGTTGTTTACGTATATTTTAAAATAATCATACATGTTGCACTAATTTATGCTTGCCTCATATACCTACCGGCTACCCTGATTTTTACCTGCTGTGTACGTAATAGTAATTAGTTTTACCTTTGTCCTATATACTATAAGCGGGGTTTGGTACAAATTTTAATTGGAAGTTTTAATTGAAAGTCTAGCCTAAACATAAATTTAGCGAAAACAGTTGTCAAATCGCTCGGTAAACGAACTGCCAAACTTCACTGATCGCGTGGTAACTGACCTCGACATTGCAAACGGTGGGCTTCAAATTCGGTATTTACATTAATTAATTAACAATTATCAACACGACTTAGCCATTAAAATTAAGGTGCTAATTTCGCATACACCGTATACATTTTTTAATTGTTTCTTTTTCATACTTTTTTATATTTTTTTCATATTTTTTATGTTATTATTTTTTATTACGCAAGCATTCTTGTATATAATATATATATAATATATATATAATATAATAACATAACAATATGTTTTTTAAGATAAAATACATGATTTGAATCGAACGTATTTTCATACATTTGTAACAATTTATTTCTGAACGTGAGGTGAATCCATACGTTCGATAAATCTCAATTACGTCTGTACAGTTTCTGTATAGGTGGCTTAAAGTTAGGATTATACCTGTTGTAATTTTGTGTTTTAGACACATTAGAATGGCCTTTTTTGCAGCAGCTTTCTTCCTACATTTTTTGACTAACTAGAACAGCGCTTATCAGCTCATCCCATTGTACACATCTACAAAAACAATGATTTATTGATTAAAGAATAAATTATAAAATATACACCTGCATTACCCTGGTTCCAACAAAATACATTTTATAACTAAAACATAACTAGTCTATTCACTGCACCACTCAAACTTAAAAACGGAACTGAATCAGAACTAAGTAATAACTAAATAAACTCAGACAAAATATGTTGTAAAATACAAGCAGCACCATAATAAGAAAAGATACAGCTGCCGCCGAAAAATCAACACAGTGCACTGCCGGGTCTTCCTGGCAACAAAATCATAAATGTGGCATCGCATTCCCGCTATTAAATGTGTTATGTGAGAGAGGGACGAGAGCGGCAAGGAGTCGACTAGCCCTATGCTTTGCAATCTTTGCGTATCATACAGGAAATAAAACTACGCTAGGGTATTAGAAATAGCGGGTAGTCCCATGCGCGACCAAATGTAGGAGAGAGAGGAGAGCGGTAAGGGGTCCTAGAGTATCGCTGTGGAACGGGGTTCACAAAAACTGCCCGCGACGATGTAAATTGAGATATTGTAAGAGAAAATACGATATAGAGTGGGTTGCGCCATCTGTTGGCCAGTTGTGTCACTA
Organism: Aphodius sticticus; assembly: GCA_963966075.1. Classification (NCBI taxonomy): domain Eukaryota; kingdom Metazoa; phylum Arthropoda; class Insecta; order Coleoptera; family Scarabaeidae; genus Aphodius; species Aphodius sticticus. Next base: position 63,315,780 of record OZ014506.1, read on the forward strand.
GACTCATTCCGGTCTCCGTTTCGGCACCCTTACAACAATTGCAACAGACTACTCTAGACGGTGCAATGGGGTTTAGATGTATGTAGAGGCGCTGTTTACGACTGTAGAAACCGGTATCCACTGTGCCCTAAGTACAGAAGCAATAGATGGTGCTAAACGCACTCGACATTATTTCTGGCACTGGTGCAGGGTGCTTCACAGAAATCAACTAAAGACGTTGTACGCAGGTTCGCAGGTTATGTAAAACACAATTCAGATTTTTCGTGATTGAAGAAATAGTAGCAAAATGAGACTTACTGAAACCGCAAGATGTTTGGAGATAGAAGCCGGACGCATGAAGAAGTTCGTGTTTTGATCAATGAAACGCACCCGTACCGTCCGCCAATATCGCAAATGGCAATCTACGGTCATGACCGGGATAAGCCTAGGCAGGACGTCCATTGGCCTTAAATGAAAACCGACAATTGGATGCTATTTTAATGGTGCAAGAAAATCCACAATCAACCCTTGTGGAGGTCGCTTCACAAGTTAGTCGCTCCTATCTCCAAACCCAATCATCATTAAGACTGATTCTTTCAGTTTCAGTAAGTCTCATTTAGCTACTATTTCTTCAATCACGAAAACCTCTGAATTGTAGGTTAATAATATGGTGACATACAGGCGGGATGTAAATTTTAAATAAATCAAAAATTACAGGCACAACCTGGATTTGAACCAGGGATGTTTGCGTTTCTAGCACAATGCTCTCACAACTGAGCTACTGAGGCCTATGTCATTTGTTAGATATAATTTGTCCTCAGTAGCTCAGTTGGGAGAGCATTGTGCTAGAAACGCAAAGGTCCCTGGTTCAAACCCAGGTGGTGGCAGTAATTTTTGATTTATTTAAAATTTACATCCCGCCTGTATGTCACCATATTATTAACCTATAAATATTAATTTGACAAATTATGTCGTTATACATTTTCATTCCTCTGAATTGTGTTTGACATAACCTGCAAACCTGCGCACAGCGCCTTTAGTTGATTTCTGTGAAGCACCAGTGTCAGAAATAATGTCGAGTGCGTTTAGCACCATCTATGACTGCTTCTGTAACTTAGGGTACAGTCACAGTGGATACCGGTTTCTACAGTCGTAAACAGCACATCTACATAAATATTTGACAGCAGGCATACATCTAATCATTCTAAACCCCAATTGCACCGTCTATAGTCTGTTGCAATTGTTTTAACGAATGTCGAGTGCGTTTAGCACCATCTATGACTGCTTCTGTAACTTAGGGTACAGTCACAGTGGATACCGGTTTCTACAGTCGTAAACAGCACATCTACATAAATATTTGACAGCAGGCATACATCTAATCATTCTAAACCCCAATTGCACCGTCTATAGTCTGTTGCAATTGTTTTAACGATATTGCTATGTCCGCTTCAACAGCGCCTACTCGAATATTGACGCTCTTCTTTGAATACATTTTGGTAAATATCGCAGTTATTTATCAACCGATTTTGATAATTTTTTTTCGTTGTATTCAGAATAAAAAATCTATCAACTGAGGTATCGCAAGGGGTACTTTGCTATTTGAATTTTTAATGTTGTGGTTACCACCCCTTAGGGGTGGAGGGCTGAACAGAGTATGTCAGGATAGTAATTTAAAAATAAAAATCGACGTATCAGAGCACTTTTCTGAAATACTTTTATTGAAGATTTTATAGAATTTATCCGTTACTTTTGGGAAGCACTGTATATATATATATAAAAGTTTCAGAGTATAAACACTATAAATAAAATATATATCATGCTTTTTAGATACTTTTTATTTACTCTATAAATAGGCATTTACAACAGTATGTATATATTATGTACATTGCAATTTATAAGTCCGATCTGACACCAAAACCAGGGCCTGGTGGATCAGTTTTCAATGAAGTAAATTCACCATGTGGTTCAGCAGCAAACCTGCCGCTCCTTGGTCCAGCACGTGGTTTCTTTCCTGCTTTCAAATCAGCCAAAATTTCCTTAGTATCTTCAACAGTCAGGTCTTCCTATGAAGTAAAGAAAAACAACAATATTTAGATTAAGACTAAAATGAATTTGCACATAAATATAAATGTGTATTTAATATTATAGTTGTTAGGGATTGTGTATTTAATATTAATAGTTGGTAATAGTAGATAATAGGGAGAGTGGCGTAAAACAAAATATCAAAATTGTCAGATCAAAATACCAAGGATGACAAAATTTGCCTAATCACGTCAACTAGAAGTGCTTGCTACGGTTGCAGATCCATCCTACAATTTATTTATGGCAATATAATTCAAAAACTATCCAATAAATTCTTATATGCTTTTTCTTGAAGATTCCCTAAAATACTAAGAATTTCTGAGTGAAAGTCTGATACAAAAATTGTAGTTTCTGAATTATATCACCTCAAAAAATGTAGGATACCTCTTCATCTATAATTGAGGCAAAATCATTTAGCAATAATGTCAGGGAGGTGACATACCCAATAATGACTAATAATTAATTAATTTTTCAGCCGGATTTGCCAACTCACCAGCCATTTCTTACTGGCCCAGAGAATGGTAACTAATGGTAGATAAACTTTTTAACCCTTAACTAGTGGCCATGGGTCAGATTCAGTTTCTTTTATGACCATTAGATTTGGTCACTAGTTAAGGAGCAAGTATACCCCACTAATGAAAATTGTTGTGTTTAGAAAAAAAACTGTTTGTAATGGAAACTAACCACATGTGATATAGGACGTAAAAACAGATGAAATGAACGGTAAAGTGAAGGATATTTAAGAATTTTTTTTTAAATCGTTGATTCAAAATCACGTCAAAAGATAAATAATTCAAACTAAATTGACACGTGAAAACTTTCGATTTCTTTATGTTTTACACTTTAATGTCATTTTCAAAAGAATACATACAATGTTTACTAAAAAGCTGAATAACGATAATTATCGTTTTGTTACTTTTATATACTTTCCCGGATGTAGTACTACATCAATACTAATGTAAAAATTTTATATCTATACAACACGTATTAACACTAGGATTATGAATCTACGGTACACATCCGGTAGACTACATCATTAAGGGTTAAACGTTTCCTTATTTGTAATTGAGTCAATTGGTCAGCAATGTCAGAGTAAAATAGAGTATATTGTTTGTTTCACTACAATCTCTTGATTTAACTTACCACAAAGGATAACTTTTATATTAATGAATAAATTCTTAAGAAAAAGCTCTTAGACCAAAGTTTCTCAACTAGTGGTTCCGCAAACTCTGGGGCTCCGCGATATATTGGGTGGTATTAATAAAAATGAGTACATACTTTATGCACAATATTTTGAAGTAAACATGCCATGCCTATAGAGTATTTATAACAAGAGTGCCCATGGGATTGGTCGTCTAAAACATATTCTGGTATTAGCAACAGATGGCGCGCAGTGTGGGTTATCAGATATTTTCAAATCATTTAGTCTAAACGAGAACCAGTATACCGCCCGACAAACACAATAGCTGGTGCTGTTCAGGAAACTCGCCATAAAATTAAGTTCAGAGCAAACAGTCTTCGGGCCAGTTTCGCTGTAATAGGAGGTGTTCAGTGGAAGCAGGCAAGCCTATTTGGCGCAAGTACAATCGAAGCAAGTATCTTCCCAAGTCACACGCGCACAGCTGGCTTGCGGCTGCCGAGCGGTAGATATGCTAATTCTAACTTTACACGATTATTTTAGAACAGGAATGCACAGACCGCGGCCCGCATGTGGCCCTCCGTTGATATACGGGTGGCCCGTCTCAGCAACTGACGCCCAATATTGTCGCCTGTATTCGACGTCTGAAAAATGTTGTGTGGTCGTTTAACAATATCATCTGCTTGATTTGCAAAACTACTACAGCCTTTCCAAAAAAAAATTACAATTAAACAGACACTATGGCAGTGTGCTTACTATATTTTTGGAACGACCCGGAAAACTACGTAAACACTGATTTGTGAGCAATCACTTGATTGCAACAGAAATAAGTTTTGAAATATCTTGCGTTATTGTAAAAAAAATGTGAACCTTTGACAGATGGCGACTTCATTAACGAGTGATTTCAGATAGCTACTACAAATATGTGTCTGGAACCAGCAAACTTTGAGAAGATTGAATTAAATCGCACGGCTGTACAAAGGAGAATCACTGCAAAGTAAACAAATAGTAGTGGCACGTGGAATAACTCACTATGTCGAAGTGAGTGAAGCGCTGATCGGAATGTGTTCATTATAAGATGAAACCAAGGGAAATGACAAATTTGAGTTAGATCGCACAAAATTAGCAGGCATTACAAATGATGGAGCACCCTCCATGGCAGGATCTAAGTAAATCTGAATTAGTGACACCATTGAAAGATCATTTGGAAAGGCACAACGATTTCACTGCATAATCCAGGAGGAGAGTTTGTGTCTTAAAAACCGGGGGGAAGTTAGCTATAAAAGTTATCCATAAAACTTTTTTTTTATCCGATTTTCAGGTTCCGTCTCAAAAACATCGCAACTCCGAAACGAAATATTTCGTTAGGATGTTTTTTTTTACTGGGAGTGATCAGCCTGTCCCCCACCAACGTATAGTCACCAGTTATAGGCGGTGTTTAAAGCTCCTGACGTCTGCTGTCAACACCGGGCAGCAGAAATATGGGCAAATAAACAAATTTCTGGCAATTACGCTTTATTATCTGAATTATAATGTTTGGGTTAAAATTGTACTTAAACAAAAAAAATCTGATGTGGCCAGGCACATGACTTTAACATACTATATATAAAATTAATAGCTTAGCTGCATGAGATTCTATTTGATCGAGATCGGCCATGTCTGCATTAAAATAAAACTAGTAGAACTTGACAGATTTCTCGATTAAAGCTGCGTTCGGATATTGTACTCCGTTGACACCGGGTACACCGTCCAAATGACACTTACGTGTTATTGGGTGTAAAAAGTGTAATACAATATCCGAACGCAGCTTATATTGACAGAAGTTATTGTCAAGACATTAGCGTTTGACACTACCTGCTGACATTAGAATCAAAAAATCTGACAAATCCTGGCTACTAGGTTCAATGCAGTACGCCCGATCACGATGAAATAGAATTTGCGCATGCAGCTAAACTATTGATTGTACAAAAAAATGTCATAGTGAAAATTTATTCAGAATTTCCTCATCTTTAATTTATTATTTAACTATTTCGACGAAATTCCAGAAATGGCGACTTATTTCCAAAATCTTTCAAAAATGCTAAGACTAAACCTCCAGTTCCTTTGTACCCTTTTCAACAGAAAGCTTTTCAGCTCTAAGTTTGGTTATGAAACTTCTAAATATGAAGTTTCGTGCCGATACCTTTAGTAGTTTCTCCGGAATCGTCGCCACAAAAAACGGGTACACATACACACACACACACACACACACAGTCATTTTTTTGTACCTTGGTCAAAAATGTTCAGGGGACCCAAAAAGACATATTTCCGCTAAAATCTCAAAAAATTTTTTTGGCATGATTACAATACTTTACATACTGCGTATGATAAAGTAAAAAATCTTTTGTATCATGAGTTGGGTTAGATGTTTTATATTTGAAAAAACCAAAGATGTAGAAGAAAAATTAATTTTTATGTTTCCAAAAAATTATTTTTTATCCAGCCCAACTCGTTATTTATCTAACAATTTGCACTGCAAATTTCATAAACTTTGAACAAGAAAGAACGTTTTTATTTGAAAACGCCTTTTAGGAGAGGTAGAACTGGGATTTTAAATGAATGACACATTCTGGAAAGCCTTTAACGTACTGAGTCTACAGTAGTTATTGTAGAGGGCGCAATTCATAATTACTACCTAAAAAGTTAAAAAGAAAGTATGTTTTGCTTAAGTTGGCACATTTTTTACAAGGTCATATCTCCGTTAATTCTTTACCAATAACAACAACTGTTACAGCAATCAAAAGTACAAATACTTTCAGTTATTGCAGCACAAGTTTCCGCTAATTAGTTCCCTAAAAAAATCCTGAGCTTTGAATATTTTTACTCGGAGATGAGAGTATAGAAACACATCGTTTCAAAAAAGCAATTTGCATAACGCCTTTTTATCATCCGATTGTAACAAAAGATACACCAAATGAAAGAGGAGGCTTGGTTCTACTTATGCTAGTTATTGCAGTCAAAGTTTCCGCTAATTTAGTGGTCTAAAAAAATCATGTACTTTGACTATTTTTATCCTGAGATATGAGAATAGAAACATACACCGTTTCAGAAATGCAATTTGCATAACTTCTTTTTATCATCTGATTGTAACAACAGATACATCAAATGAAGAGGAAGCTAGGTTCTACTTATGCTAGTTATTGCAGTCCAAGTTTCTGTTAATTTAGTGGTCTATAAAAATCATGTACTTTGATTATTTTTATCCTGAGATGTGAGAATAGAAACATACACCGTTTCAGAAATGCAATTTGAATAACTCCTTTTTATCATGTGATTGTAACAATAAATATACCAAATGAAAGAGGAAGGCTAGGTTCTACTTATGCTAGGTATTGCAGTCCAAGTTTCCGCTAATTATGTGCCATTTTAAGGAAATAGAGACTTAATTGATTTCTCTGCAATAATTACTGTATACAACATACCATTTATTAGAATCCATTAGAGAAAAATTGGATAATTTTTATGCGGAACGTTGGGCTTCATTACTTTTTCGATGTGCCAATGCCGCCACAGCAAACCGACGAAGGTCGTTTGTCTACAACTTTTTCTGCGAACAAATAACACCGGCCCCGTTGTCGGCTTTGAGCAACGAGATCTCTTGGACTAGGGATATTGTTTTTCACACCATGCCAATCTGTCCAAATTATTTTTGATTATAATGGTTAATCAATTTTGTTCCAATTTTTGCAATCATATTTTTGTTAATAATTTTAATTTTATTTTAGTTTATTTACCTTTTCCATATTAGCTAGTTGCTTTTTAAGTCAGCCTATCTGACTGTAAAAATGTTCAAAGCAGCGATTTTCTTAGGGCACTAAAATGCGTATCGTCAACATGTGTTGTTATGAATTCATAAAAACAAATGTCTTATGTAACATGAGTTATCGAGAGATGTTTGCTTCAGACGTATATCTCAAGATTTAAAGTTCATGAATTTTTTAGACCACTAATTAGCGGAAACGTGGCCTGCAATAACCAGCATCCCAACAGGATGTGTCCCACCCAACAGATTCGATGTTATTATCAGAAGGTCAAGGACTCAACTCTAAGTGTCAGGAATTTTATAGTGCCATGCTTTCTCTGGATTGTGATGTGGTGGGGCTGTCCGAAACATGGTTGTCGTCTGGTGTGGGGAATAGTGAATTGTTTTTTGATCGGTTTTTGGTGTGATAGAAGAGAGCAATTCAGACGTAGAGGAGGTGGTGTATTGCTGGCGGTGGATTGAAAGTTTTCAGTGTGTGCGGTTGATTTGTCTGGTTTCTATGATGTATGTTTGACTATTGATATTGTTGGTTGTAAGATAGGCATGGGTGAGCTGGCTGTTTATATGTTTGTTATTTATATACCACCTGATGTTAGTGCTAACGATTATGAAGAATTACTTTCTTATTTGGAGCAGCTTCACTGCTTGTACGATGCAAAGGTTCTCATAATGGGTGATTTTAAAGCACCAAAGTTCTCCGTTCCAAATGAGGCTGACTTGCGTTCAACGATAATTAACAACTTTCTTGATTTTTATAGCGGTACTGCAATACCAAATTGCAGTAAGTAATTAACCTAATTAAACATCTTTTCGGACAAAATTTCTTAGGCACACCTGCAATTTCCTTTTTTATTCAAATCATTTTATATTACATATAAATTATTCGTAGTGACGTTTTAAGCATTGCTCACACCTGCACGACCTCACAACTGTGGAGCGGGAGCGGGAATTAGGTCCATTCTACATCAAGTAGAAATGGTTACGTTTTGTCGCTATCGAAATGCGCGGTAGACCACTGCGCACGTCATTACTATCACTTTGACGTATCCGTTGCGACTTGATGTAGGATAGATCTAATTCCCGCTCCCCAGTCGCGTGTTCGCGCACGTGTGGCCACCGCTTTCTAAGGGTATGATTTTGTCGCAGGCTTTCCGTCTATATAAGATGGCACGTTTGGACATGGCTTTACTGCATGCCACTGCTATAACATTTAAAATACATTTCGGTGGTGCAAACTAGGGTTGTAACGGAAGTGATCTTTGCGAAAGCGGATGCGGAAACCAAATAGTCGACTTCTGCGGAAGCGGACTGAAAGCGAAAGCGGAAGTAAAAAGAACATTTAGTATTGAAATACAAAACCAATATCAAACTGCAACAAAACGAACAACATGAATAACATATTTTATTAAAAAACACGAACATAATACTCGGTCTACTTTGCAACAAAACAACAACAGTCAATCCAAAAAGTATTCATACATCATACAAAATTGAGAAATTCAAGAACCTACAAAATTAAATCACTCAGTTTGTGTGGTGTCGAAGACTTATGGATCTGTTATTTAAAAAAAAAAAACAAAATGTTCTTGCCATTCCACCACTCAACTTAAAAACAGTACAAAACAGTACAAACGTGCCTAAAAATAAAAATTCTGGCAGTGAACAACAGAAAGCTTTAGCGGCACCCAGTTATGTATCAAACATAATCGCCGACGTCGGAAATCTCTAATTTTCTTTGTCGGCACCGGCGGCGGAGTTACAAACGCTCGGCATCCCTAACTTCCGCAATAGATGCGTTTACAAAATCGCGGATGCGAAAACGAAAGTGGAGAAATAATCGGAAGCGGAACACCGTTACAACCTTAGTACAAACTGCTCAGGATGTTAGCCGATTTGATTGATTATAAAGTTGCTCTGTCAATCATGGGCAAATACACCCTGACATAATTTCCATCATTAAGCTGCGTTCCCACGGAGCGTGATACGATAGTGTGAGACACGCGTTCGAATAATACGACCGGTGTGAACGAAGTGTCGTGGGTTAGCTGCTGTCACTGCGTGCTGTCACACAAAAGCGTTCTGCTCACGCCTCAGATCAAACTTGTTTGATTTTTTGTCGTGAGTTCGCTCGCGTATAGTTCCCGCCATCGTCTTTTCTTCCGTTTTTTTTTCGGTTCTGGCAACCGATTCATCCTTTGTGCTAAAATAGCACCAAAAACCGAACGACCACTGCACAAGTCTCGATGAGCAGCTCGTTCATGGTCGACTTTCCGCGATCAACTGTCAACACGTTTTCGTTGACACGCAGTCCGTGTGAACTGTCCACGACCCACGACTGGTGGAGGCACTCCAGCAGATGCACGACAGCAAGTACGAAAGTGTGATACACGTTCATTTTCACGCCTCATGGGAACGCACCTTAATGCACAAACTAGTTGCCAACTGTTACTGCAAATAGAGCTAATATTAATAATTATTATTAACGACTTACATAGTAATCATCGTTGATGGACATCATGGGAGCATTCACACAGGCACCCAAACATTCTAACTCCGACAATGTAAACATACGGTCAGATGTCATATGCCCTACTTCAATTTTCAACTCATCCTTGATAGTTTTCAAAATATCATCAGATCCCCGCAGCCAACAAGGAGTAGTCGTGCAAACTCCAATATGATACTTTCCAGTTGGTTGCCTCAAAAACATAGTATAAAAAGTAGCTACCTCATAAATTCTCATTCGTGGCAAATTTAAAACTTCTGCAACTTTATGCATGGCAGATATTGGTAGCCAACCGTGTTGACGTTGGGCTAAATCTAGCAGAGGAATCATTGCTGCTCGCTTATGTCCATCTGGGTAAATTGCCATAATAGCATCGACTCTCTACAATCACATTAGTCACAGGTTGTCTTTTCGAGAGAACATAACCTACCTTCTTATTTTCCGCCGAAAATTCGAACGGAACATCGGGATTATCTTCGGGTGAATCACGATGTACAAAAAGAGCATCAGACTGCAAGACTGAAGACGTATTTATAAGCCTAGCATTAGCCGATCGCAACTGTAAGAAATAATTAAGGTAAGGTTATGTAACATTAAAAAAAATTGTGCTTAACACTGCATCATGCTGTAATCGGTTTACTTATTCATTGGCCAACCTACCAAACAATGCGTTGCCCTTTTCAAACTAGACAGCATCTTGTTAGCTGCTAATTTGCACAAAATGGAATATTTATTTTGGTTCGGAGATTTGACAATTCCGTCGAATTGGTGGCAGCAGTCAGTCAGTGTTGCCAACAATAGTAGTGTTCGATTGCTGCCGCGCTTAGTTGTGGTTAGTTCTTTTATGGTTCTGTTCAACTGATTCCCCCAATAGGAAGCAAGTATTTCAAATTTGCGCTCAGATTGAACTGAGCGCGGCCGGCAATCGAACACTACTAATGCCAACTCGGTAAGGTGATTTTTATCCTTAAAGGTGGAAACAGATAGAGGTAACGAGATGCTACCGTGAAGTTACAGTAATGCCGCCATCTGTCAAACAAAAGTAGAAGTACGGCTAAGTAGATCGAAGCGCACAGAACGAAGGTAGCAAACCGCAATGCTGCAGCAAGGGTCGGCGCTATTCTACTTTTCCGTAATGTTGGAGCAACGGCCAACGGCAATTGACTAAAAGTGCGCATGCCTGCCCTGTGACACATGGTCGCAGATATGTTTGTTTACAACTGTCAACGAAATGGTTCTACGTGTTTTCGAGGAGTGATATATGTACCTATGTACCTATTATGTATTAAAAAGTAGTCTTTTTATTGTTTTATATTGATATGTAAATATATTAACGGTAAGTTATTTAATTTGAGGTTATGTGTATGCAATATATAAACATTTTAGGTGATTTTGATTCCCAAACAATAGTTCATTATTTTGATAGCGCAATCGCAGTGCCACACTGTCATTCACCCGTAGTCCAGCCAGATGACCACAAAGTTATTCTCTACAATTGTGCAACAATACAATTTATTGTTGTAGATTATGACGTATTTTGGACAACGTACATGATGGAGTATTCGAACGATTTGAGACTAAGTACTATATAAACCTATCGTTTCAACTGAAGTTGTTAATGATATTGAAGAGTGAATTCCTCAAACCCTTGCGTAAAATTTCTCAACAAGTAGGTATTGCCAAAATAACGTTCTGACTTTCTTTATCGTTACATTAATACATTATCTTTTTAGATGTATTACGTATTCCGAAAAAATTTCCCTGCTTCCGCATATCAAGTGAGCGTTCTTCGACAACTATAGCGCACGATGAGCATCAACTAAGATATTGTAGGTGATTTATCGACCATTTGAAGATCAAGAAAGTAGATAGAAGATTTTTAAGAAAAATTATTTTTAGCATTTATAGTGAAAATTCAATGTTGATCGAACCATATTTAACAGAGGCTGTGTCATCACACTGCTTGACCGTTTAAATTTGTAATGTTATAACTCTCGTCACTGGTTTGTAGGAACCTGCGGATGATCCGCTGCAATTCATTAGAGATCAGTGCAACTTCTGTCATTATGTTACTCGATCAATCTTGATGAGGATTGTAAAAAACCTAACTTTTTATTTTGTTTTGCATTTTTTTTGTGGTACAATTTTGGAACATTGGTTAATAAAGGCATTTTATTTTTATTTATTTTATTTATTAAATGTGTTTGATCAAAAACAATGTCTAGACAAGTGCAGTGTGTACTGTACAGAGATCAGAATGATGCAGTCCATAGTATTGAAAATGTAACATCCAAGGTATTTTTTTCTCGTTTTCTGAATTATTATAATATAGCAAACATGCAATATATTGCTTGTTGTTGCTTGGGTAAAGTTTGTAAAGTTACTATTTTTGAATTGGACCTAAAAGTCATTTAATAATTTATTTTTTATCCTATAATTTAATAAGAGTATTATAAATTATTAGGACGATCCATAAACAACATTATCAACAACGAATTATTTTCAAACAGTAGCACTATCAACAACAACAAATTATTATCAATTGTAAACTAAGTATAAAATTAAAATATTTATTAATCATTTTATTTGTTCATAATATTATAACAATCTTTTAAAAACGCTCAAAAGCGCTTAAACGTTACCGCAATCCTACCGAAAAGTTGAAATAGTTTCAACTTTTCTATTGCATTGCGATTCGTTACCTCCATTCTGTGCGGTCCGATCTACTACCATGCACTTCTACTTGGCCTTGGCAGTCGGCGGCGTTACTGTTGCATCGCGGTAACCGCCATTCTGTTCGGTCCTGTCATATCTACTCCATTATACCGTCGGCGCTGCTACCTTACTACAACGGCACGATAGCGGCACGTCTATCTGTTTCAGCCTTTAAGGCTGATATTATCATTATAGGTATGATCAATTTTTGGACGAATTTACGACCGCTACTGCGCAGGTGATATATAGACAACCAACATTGCATATGTCAAACTTAGGGGTTATGCCACTAAAAATTTATAGAATATAATAGACAAATATACTTGTATAAAAAGAAAACTTTCAAGAATTTGCATTATGTACGCAGAAATAAGCATAAATAAACAAAAATTGGTTTGGTACTAGAATAGTTATGTTTACGTTATTATTCTTCAACCATGCAGCGCCGCTCCGCGGATATTAACGTAACGAAGATTTTCGCAGATTTTCATCCCCACTCCACATGAGTATGGGCATACCTCTAATAATAATATTAATAATACCACGCCCTAACCTAACCGTAAGTTAAGAATGTGGTTAACAAGAAGATAACCTAACCTCACTAACATACTGCTTATTGTATTCCATATTCCATCCATATACATAATACATTTTGTCTATTAACTTGTTGTGTAGTCTCGAAGTAGTGAGACCAAAGTAAGACGTGAAATATACTATATATTATATAATGTCGCAGTTATGTATGATGGACGAAGAGTTGGCTGCATTACAGATGGTGAACATGTTGAATGAGGCTCACAATAACGCTCAACCAAAGAGAAGGTATCACGTTCGAGAAAATCCCTTTGACGTGCTTTCAGAAGCGCAATTTATAAAATTGTATCAACTTACAAAAGAATGTGTGAATGAACTTATACGCAGAGTAACACCACACATTGTTTGTGGTGAGAGATCGGGTGCACTGGACATTAGGACAAAAGTAATTATAAAGAAAGTGTGTATACATTTGCATATTTTTTTTGTGCGTTCTGTTTTTCGTGCAGGTTCTTTGTGCATTAAAATTCTTTGCATCTGGTAGCTACCAAACTGATATTGGGCAAGGAAAAAATACTGGTATGTCCCAAGCTGCAGTCAGCAAGTGCATCGCTGAAGTAAGTGATGCTCTCAATCATCCTGATGTATTCCACAAATTTGTTAAATTCCCTCGTAATTTGCATGAACTGTGTGATGTGCGAAACAGGTGAGTGAATGTTTTTTAGTTGTTTCTCACTATTACAGCCCTCAGCAAATCAATAATTAGGCACCAGGCTTTTCTCTTGTGGCAGACAAACTTGTGCTAACTGATTGTTCCATGACTGCTTAATAATATAGCAGTAATATAATACGCGAGTCCGTTTCTTCACCAGATGGATTACATGACGCCATGCACTGATGGAAAGGAGTAGGGGGATAGATTGTGGTCTGATGGATAAAATTTATGTTGGAAATCCTGACGACCTGATGTAATAAACCGGTGAGCGTGCATTTTATTGGTGACAGTGACAGTGTCTGAAAGAAGCCAACTCCAACTTAACCTTCAAATTTAAAGTATTTACTGGGCAGTAGTTGTTGTATTCCCTACCGTGGTTTTGTTTAAGCGGCTGCTTAAACTGTCCAGTTCGTGGTCACTTCCTTCTCATAAGTTTAGTATTGGAACTCCGAAGAAACCATTAATTGTTTATTATTTAATAGTTTGTACAGCTCGTTCGATACTTGTAATGGATGGCTATTGACGTGTCCTAGTTATAATGATGTGGATGCTTTGATAGTTGCAATTTGTTTAAAGAGAGATTAAAAGTTGAGGATTGGACACGTCTTGTCACTTGGACGTATGGATAACGAAGAGACCCTTGCTAACGGTTTTTGGTCGCAACTCAAGTCTACTCCCACTCAACCTTCGACTACAAGGGCCACCAAGGCAATTATTAACTACTTAAATCGTAGTAAAGTAGAACAAGGAGAAAGTGGCAAAATTCCTTTACATGCGTCAAACGATTGAAAGCACATTTACAATACATACTACATATTTACAAAGAAACAAAACAGTCTTTATGAAGACGGTATACAAGGTATACAACACCTCCCCCCATTGAGACAGAAGACTATGTTGTATATAGGATTCTGGAATTTCACTAACATCCGTCGAATTTTTTGTAGTACTTCATGCGGTATGTACTGTACATAAATCAACTCTTTGCATTTAGATAACTCATACAGGAGTAAGGAATAGGTTTTAGGATTGGAAACGGGTAGATAGAATTCTAATGGCACCATAGATAAGAACAATGTGCCATGCTGACATTGTAAAAGAAGTGGCATGAGCTCATAACTAACATTAAAGCCAATTGTCTCCAAAATAAACCTTTGATCTTTACAAGAAATATTTAGAAAGCGCATAGTGGTAATTATTTTTAACTTTAACTCATATTTATGTTTGAGTATGACATGCAATATTTTATTATTTTCTAATTTATTACTTCTGAATAGCATTTGCTTTATTATTTCGATTGAAGTAATAGCATGTTTTAATTTATGATGTCGGAATATTTGTAGTCTAAGTTTACATGATCTGTACCAATGTTGGATTTTGGATGATGCATTTTTAAGTATTAAGTATTTTTTTCTTTCTTGTTGCATTATAATTTTTGCTCTAAATTTTTGTTGAAGATATAAACTTGCTGATTTGATTTTATAATATTGAAAAAGTTGTTTCTTCATCATTAATTTGGCTCGGTATGTTTCTTGTACGTTCAAAGTAACTGTTCTTAATTTTATGTAGTTACTTCTTTGAATATACATTAATTTAATTGATTTATATCGATTAGAAACCACCCTAACTGCCTTCTTTAATTGCAAGTAATCGTTCTCACTTTCTGCGCTAATTGCTTAGCCCTGAATATTCTTTGCACAATAACAGCAGAATTCTTCAATGCTTGATAGTTATATTTTTTAAGTTTAGTCAGTTTATTAGTTTTATAAAGTCTTTGAATAAAAATAGTTTTTTCTTTAAGTTGCAAATACATATTTCGTTGAATCTTCATTAGTCTAAAAGCACGATATACTCGTTGTATTGACACTACAGCTTTTCTTTCAGTTATGAAATTATTTCTAACCATCTGACCTAATTTGTTTGCTCTAAAACGTCCTTGAATAGTGATTGACGACTGCTATTTGACTTTGTTCATTTTCTATCATTGGTGTACTACGAATCTTCGTGTTTGCTTGATGTGAGGTTAGATACTTATCGTGTGTTTGAATGAACTTATTAAAATTTGAATTTGGATAACGATTGGAGTTTTTATATTGCCTCTTTCGGCATTCATCAATGGTGTGTCCTAATTTTTTGCAGTATCTACATTTTTGTTTCGTTTTTGATTGACCTTGATTTGAATTAATATTGGAGCTATGCTCCGGGTTATTTGAAGATTTTCCAAATTCTTCATATTTGGAAATAGGATCCCTGGGTGAACTTTCACTTTTAAACCAGGTTTGTGAAAGTGTATTAAAACTTTTATTTGATTTGGTATTTGTTTGCTTTACATCTGGAAAATGTGTTAATAATAATTCTGAAATTTCTTTCCAGGTATTTAAATAAAAATAAAGATCCAATTTAGCTTTCGCTCGTCCGCTGATTTGATTTTTGATATATAACAATAAAGCGCGATGGTGTATCTCTGGGCTTATATCAATAACTGAGTTCACCGCATCTACAAATGACGTAACATTGTCGCTATCCGGGTCACAAGAATTTGGTATTAAATCTAACAATTGTTCGAAAGTGTACCCAGCGGAAATGGCTAAAGGAGACATGTTGGATTCAGATTTAGGAATTAGATTTTTTTTTACGTTGGTTTAGGAATTATATTTTTATTGATTTGATTTAAGACTTTTTTTTCATTATTTAGGAACTCAACATACATGTTTGATTTAGGAAGGAGTTATGTTGAGTTATGTAGGATAAAATTAGCCAAACACAGAGAGATTGAAATGAACAGTACTTACGACGATTCCTTTGGGCGTCTGGACGTTGAACGGGTCTGGAACGTGGTTGGTCGAGCTTTTGCAATTGAAATTGCGACCTCTTCTTTTGCTGTAGAAGTTCTTCCGGTGTCGAACCAATACTAAACCGACTGCGTCAATGTTGTACTCCTTTCGGCGTTTGGACTTGCACGGGCCTGGAACGCGGTTGGTCGAACTTTTGCAATTGAAATTGCGACCTCTTCTTTTGCTGTAGAAGTTCTTCCGGTGTCGATCCAATCCTAAACCGACTGGGTCAATGTTGTAATCCTACCGGCTGCGCCAATGTTGTATGGCGACCGTGAGTTTTGTTTAAGCGGCTGCTTAAACGGTCCAGTTCGTGGTCACTTCCTTCTCATAAGTTTAGTATTGAAACTCCGAAGAAACCATTAATTGTTTATTATTTAATAGTTTGTACAGCTCGTTCGATACTTGTAATGGATGGCTATTGACGTGTCCTAGTTATAATGATGTGGATGCTTTGATAGTTGCAATTTGTTTAAAGAGAGATTAAAAGTTGAGGATTGGACACGTCTTGTCACTTGGACGTATGGATAACGAAGAGACCCTTGCTAACGGTTTTTGGTCGCAACTCAAGTCTACTCCCACTCAACCTTCGACTACAAGGGCCACCAAGGCAATTATTAACTACTTAAATCGTAGTAAAGTAGAACAAGGAGAAAGTGGCCAAATTCCTTTACATGCGTCAAACGATTGAAAGCACATTTACAATACATACTACATATTTACAAAGAAACAAAACAGTCTTTATGAAGACGGTATACAAGGTATACAACACCTCCCCCCATTGAGACAGAAGACTATGTTGTATATAGGATTCTGGAATTTCACTAACATCCGTCGAATTTTTTGTAGTACTTCATGCGGTATGTACTGTACATAAATCAACTCTTTGCATTTAGATAACTCATACAGGAGTAAGGAATAGGTTTTAGGATTGGAAACGGGTAGATAGAATTCTAATGGCACCATAGATAAGAACAATGTGCCATGCTGACATTGTAAAAGAAGTGGCATGAGCTCATAACTAACATTAAAGCCAATTGTCTCCAAAATAAACCTTTGATCTTTACAAGAAATATTTAGAAAGCGCATAGTGGTAATTATTTTTAACTTTAACTCATATTTATGTTTGAGTATGACATGCAATATTTTATTATTTTCTAATTTATTACTTCTGAATAGCATTTGCTTTATTATTTCGATTGAAGTAATAGCATGTTTTAATTTATGATGTCGGAATATTTGTAGTCTAAGTTTACATGATCTGTACCAATGTTGGATTTTGGATACTTGGATACTACATATTTACAAAGAAACCAAACAGTCTTTATGAAGACGGTATACAAGGTATATAACATAGTACTGGACTTGGTACTGGACCACGTTCAGGAATAACGCTCCGAGATCCGAGTAGATGGAGCGTGGTCTAGTTGCTCCACTTCCGTTCAGAAACGCCAAAATTTGAAACAGAGCAGTTACTCCCTGACGTTCAGAAACGACAAGAGTAAACGCTCGGAGCGCGCTCGATTATACCATGTTCAGACCTAGTACAAGTGGAAGAAAAGTGATTTATAGGTTATGTTTTCTGGCCTTAGGCAGGTGTCATCCAGGTGGTTGACTGACGATATCACCACCGATTGTCAGTTGACGCATGGCGACCAATGGTGACGTGACAACAAATAAAACCATTATTTTAAATTATTCTTTAAATATAAGAGAAAATGATAATAACGAGAGTTCTAATATCATTCTAAATAGTTTGAGAATGGCTTCTTGTGAGTGTTTTAACACATTTTGATTACAGATCTAAGTATTGAACAAATGGGAAGTTTAAGAACAAACTAGAAAGAGTAGTAAGTATATACAAAATAATAGATAAACGTATGACTAGAAAATTCCATTTTGATTAGTGAAACTTGAAAAAATAATGTTGTCCAATAAAGTATTCACTGAATTTAACGCTAATAAGGCCCCAGCCATAGGCTCTTATACATATTTTTACTTCTTGATGGACAGATGACTGATTAATATTTTGAAAATGACAGCTAAGTCAGGATTGTCAGGATTTTTACGCTCTCAAACCGTTCAGGAAATAGAAATTTCAGAGCGCGATCTGACAGCAAAAACAGGACAAACGCTCTGGACTAAACGCTCCATGTTCCTGAACGCTCCCCTGTGTACAAATAAAATGACTGAAATTAATAAAGGTATTTTGTTTGAATTTCTGATGAGCATTCATTTATACTTATTATCTTATATAGAAAAGTGCTATTCATAAAAATATGTATATTTATATTTTTGAAAATTATACAAGATACAATAAAAGAAAAACTAAAAAAAAAACAACTTAAAATAACAGACTCAAATATGATACGGCAAGAGTAACGTAACTAACAATAACGATTTAAATAAAAAACCAGTACGTAGGCTTTTATGGACAGAATAATTTAGAAAATAAATTGTTTTCGGATTATGCTGTGGATCAAAATTCAAAATTACTGATGTTACCGAACCACGTTGCTTGCTTCTTCCGAGTTTACTGAATATATAGTTAGCTCGGAAGAAACAAGCAACAAGCTTTCCAATTGTCAGTTATTAAAAATTTTGAAGCACGGCATAACTCGGAAACAATTTTTTTCTAAACAAAATAAATATTGAATGTAAAGTAAATGGTGATATCCAGGCGGGATGCAAATTTATTATTTTTTATTTATTTTTTATTATTCTATAACACAGGAGACCTTCATTACTGTGTGTTATTATTTTTTACAGATAGTCACTTTCCACTCTCTTCTTAGTCTCTTATCTTCCTCGTCAAGTTTCAGTTTTCCTTTCAGATATTTCGTCATGCTCATTCCCCCCTCATGTCTTTTCTCCTCGATTTTATCGTTTTCTTCATCGCTTACAAGTATCCCTCCTAAATTGGTGTCTGGTGGCGTTACGCTTGCCGTGTTTGCCAAGACAGCGTCGAATTTTTCAAAAAATGTCCACTTTGTTCCCCTTTCAAACAGATTACTATATTTATCGTTCAAATCGCAGCTTGCAACAAAATACCCATATTCCTTATATTTTAATAAAATCTTTTCCCATATATTTTTCTTGGTTGATGGCAGGTTGAACTCCTGCTCCATTTCCAATCGAGTATCCAACAACAAGTTTATCGTGGAGGTATTCTATGATAATTTAGTGTTGACTATCGTTGGTGTCCTGATCACTGACGGGGATAGCACGTGGGGTGTATTACTTTTATTTTTAATTGAATCGAGCAACATCTGTGCAAATGTAGCATCTACAAAATCATAATTATTACTTTTACAGTTATGTTAATATTTACTTAATTTTACCTTGATGAGCACGTTCAATATCGTCCTTGTTTACCGCAATTTTGTAACTTTTATTATCCTCAGCATGTTGCAGGATTCATATTGACGACGATCATGTTGACGCCTCCATTTTGTATGAAGTTTTTTATGGTCTTTTTCTGGTTTGCATTTGATTTTTATTATGAAATGTCACAGATATTTTAGGTTATGCCATGGTTATGCATCCGCCAGCCGTAACAGCGCACTCGATCAGCTGATATTCCCCTCTCCAATCCATCAGATCCACCCATGATGTAAGGACTTCAAATGGTTTGTGCAAAACTTTGCCCCTTCCTCTCAAATTAACTCGAAATTAACTACGGTACCAACACGAAAAAGTAAAATATTGCCCCCTTCGTTGGAATGCCTAACATGAATAAATTAAGTTTGATTTGTTCTTGGTTTGTGTTTGGGTACTTGTGTTTGTTCATAGGATGATGTCATTATAGATAATGTGCTTCAAACTCGCATTCCTTACTTTTCCTGGAATACCAACCCAAAAAGTAAAATTTTATTCTTTGTTATGAACACCTGTGCGATGTATCCAAACAAATCAATTCAAATGCAATTTACAGTGTGTACAGTGGATTATTCTTGTGTTTGCCAAGAGAGAGCTCCCTTACTTTACACTTTAGGTTATTAGTTTATTATTAAGCATTATAGATCAGTTTTTATTTTATTTTTAAGTCAACTTACTTAAAATGCAACAAACTACTGCGGAGAAAATTCCTTGTCAACAGAGTAGTCTGCCATTGGAACCGCCTAAGAACTGATACCATTAATTCTACTTCCAGAAAACAATTCCAAAATCGCCTTGACCAGCAAATGAAAAGTTGGACCATGTCCGTTCTTGTGCACTATTCTGTATAGACTCAGAAACTTATGACTGTGATAACACAAAACAAAAACACACTGGTGTTATCTTTTTAGTCTTTTCATTAGTCACTAGGTCAGAATGACACACACACAACTTGCTTTTAAAACGTATATTAAACAACTCAAACACAACAATACAACGCTAACCTACAATACAACGCGAACCTACAATATCGACCGACCGTACTCGTCCAAAGCTACTCTCTGACTGCTACCGCCGTCACGCACTCCCAGTGTTGCCAACACTGGGATGTCAATATTAAACCGTGATAGCTCGGCAGTCTCATCAGATTCATTCGCCTACTGTTGATAATGATAATAATAAGCTGAAGCATAGTCCGGCATGGAAAGTGATAGTTTTTAATGGACGGTTGTGTGTGTTCTCAAAAAATAACACAAATACTGTTAAGCTTGTTGATTTGTACCTTATTAATTATAGTATTTAATAAACATTATTTCCTTAAAGTAGTCTATCTCTTCTGAATATAAATTTTATATATTTCTTTGGAACTTTTTCAGATATTAGAAACTTCAGTTAGCTCCGAAGAAGCGAGCAACATAGTTCGCAGTAAAACGTCAACATTTATGTATTTTGACACGACAACCCGGAAGTAATTAATTTTATTTTCTAGTTTCTTATTTGAATAACGTGAAATGTTCCAGCAAATCATTGTTTGGCTTTTTCATAATTTGTAAAAAGTTTTAAGCTCTATTCCATGATATGTATACGAGATTACCTTTTGTCATAATTATAATGTTTTAAGTTTTGACGTTGAAATATTACACTTTGATAAAACGACATACAAAACAAGATGTAAGAATTTTAAAATAAAGAAAACAAAACATTTACTAAAGTGTGTATTTGTGAAAAGCATAGACATTTAACAGTACATATAGTGTGCAGAAACATTGGATATTGTTCGTTTTCAACGTAAGTAAGTATACGCCTTTGTCTTTTTGAATATACTTTTCTTGCTTTTATAAGAACCATTAAAAAATACTATAGACGTATTCAGCTATAAGAGGCAATTAAATCCCATCATAAGCCTACCCAACGGAAACTCTTATGCAATTTTTGGGTACTTGATCTGCAAATAAAAAAAAGTTTTATTTTTACTAACCTCTCAATTGTAGGGTATGTTTGGTCTACTACGAAATTATCAACATTTGGTTGCCTTATATGTTCAAATTTCGGATAATCGTATTGCAATTCTAGAGTTGTTTTGTTTAAAAAATTGTGGGTGATACCATTGCTAAAATATGTACTACAACGTCTCAGTAATCTATGCACCCTAGAATTGTACATACTAAAGTTGGGACGCCCAATTTGTTTATACGTTCTAGTAGTTCATGTTTGTACTCCGTACGCATCTTTTGCACGGATTTTCTTTTGAAGCCCAGCCGGATAATTTTGCACAAAGGACTGCGTTGGTTCTACAAATTAGAGCATGAATTTGTTATCCACCAACGCTACAGCAAATTTTCTTGTGACTATTGTCAAATGGTTTCACATCTACGAATAAAATCATTTTAATTAAATGTATAATGTTAATTTCTTTTTCAAATGCGTACATAGGGCCACTGTTTGTAGGCGAGGAACGCAACATCGTCACAACTTTTTGCATTTTCAACGTGCTTACGCAAGACAACACGACAATGCCAAACAGAGAACAATATTTTACTTTTTGGGTTGGTATTCCAGGAAAAGTAAGGAATGCGAGTTTGAAGCACATTATCTATAATTATATCATCCTAAGAACAAACACAGGTACCCAAACACAAACCAAGAACAAATCAAACTTAATTTATTCATGTTAGACATTCCAACGAAGGGGGCAATATGTTACTTTTTCGTGTTGGTACCGTAGTTAATTTCGAGTGAAGTTGAGGCATATTTGTGGGGAAGGGGCAGAGTTTTGCACACACCAAGTTAATTCTTACATCATGGATCCACCGAGCTTCAACTCCGATGATTTGATGGATCCACCAACACCAAACCGGTGAACAAAATTGAACAAAATTACGCTATCGGCTATACCGATGTCACCGACTAATGGCATCAAGATTAAAATAACCCTTTTGATGCCATCAGTTCCCATCACTGACGTCCACCGGTGAATAAACGGACTCGCGTATTATCATGAGCAGTGGTGGCTCATAGGTAATATTAGTGGGGGTGCTGTTCCAGAAATGTTTTTGTCATTGTTTTAAAAAATATTGTGTTAAAGGAAAAAAAAAGGATAAAAAGAAAATTTATTCAGAAACGATGGAATCGTAAAAGAATTTAGGGAATAAAAACGGCTGTCTTATTTACTTTATATAAATTGGTACAGTTAAATTAATAAATTTATGTAAAAAATACATTTTCTAAAAACTACGCTTTAACAAAATGTACTAAAAATTAAAAATGTTCCATATTTTTTTAATGTTTCATGCATTGTTACCAGAAATCGTCTACATGCTAAAATTGAACTCGATTGGACAATGGGAAGTAGGTAAAATATCTATAACAAGATTTATACATAACAAACAAACAAGTGAATTTAAGGTAAGCGTAGTAATAAATTTAAGTAAAAAATACATTTTTTAAAAACAACGCTTAATGAAAAAAACGCATTAACAGTAAAATTTTGAAAATTGTGGCAAAATTTCCAAACATTTTTCAATTTTTTTTCCTTTATGCATTGTCACCGGCAATCTGTCCACGTGCAAAATTTCAACTGGATTGGATATTGGGAAGTAGGTAAAATATCGATTACAAGATTTAAATGTAGCAAACAAATAAGTAAAGTTAAGATAAGCGTAATTCTTCTTGTTTTAATTTGCGCGAAAATATCAATAATTTTATCCTTGGTCTCTGGATGATAACTGAGGAATTTTTTCTCGATTGAAACCACTGCAATTGTTGTAAAATACGTATTGCCGTTTGATATGCCATCCGCAGTTTCTAAAACTACCTTCCACCAGCCGAGGGTCGACACTGCCCGGACAACAGTTCTCTCTGGTCTCTGTATCTGTATCCAACAGGCCGCTGGTTCGCTTGCCGCTGCTGTGTGCGCATGCGCAGAACAGCCTACTGGAACTGTGCAGATCACAGTTCCATACAACGATTTTTGAATCTTTTTCTTAAACTGGGGGATGGCTACTGACATTAAGGATTATACTTTGTACAAGTATAAAGAAAGAATTCAAGGAAAAAAGGCTCATTATATTAAATGTTATCTATAATATTAAGTGGAAATAATAGGGGGTGCTGCAGTTCCACAATGCCTATACGCGAGCCGCCACTAATCATGAGCTATAATCCAACTGCACACGGTCCTTCCATAAGCCTAAAGCTGCTTATTACATATGAAGTTTTGTGTACATACTTTTTTTTAAATAATAGAATGCTAAATAACTTCAGGTTGGGTCAGAAGTTTTCGAGAGATTTGACTTGAAAGTTTTATGAGCGCGGGTTAATGAATAAACAAAGAACGTGGAATAATATTATTAATATTATTATTAACACGAAAAATTATTATTTGTATCACATGCTTTATCTCTTTGTTTATTAATTTAGCCACTATCGCAAAACTTTAGAACATCTCGAAAACTATAGTCGATAGAAAAAAGGAGGTATCAAATTATAAATCACCCTAAATCACATATAAACATAAGTTCTCAATCAAGTAGCACGTTTTTGTAAAAAATGGCAATTATCGTGCAGCTGGCTCGTCGGCTTCGCACCATATTTCAACACTTTCTAACAAATTGATAAAAAATGTTAATTGTTAATAAAAGCACCCGGTATATGCTATGAAGAAGATGATTATAATTTCGTATATGACATATTCTGATATTTCTAAATACTTTTTTAAAATAAAATTTTTGCATAGCTTGCACCATAAATAAATACATTCTCATATTTGCATTTTAGGTTTCTCCTATTAGTGTCCAACTTTCTTCCCTACACGGCATAAGCGCGGACACGATTATTTTATTAGAACGGAAACAAAAGACCTGTTGTTAGAAAACAGGATACTACAATATTTAATTATTAGTGACTTTACAACGTACGCTATAGTTTGTGTACATCGGTATCACGCCCTTTTCAGTCGAATCAAATATAGGGGCACCAGTCTGTGCTATCTAATTCGAAAGTCGACATCAGTTGTTTTCTATCGTATACACTAATTCTATGTAGTATACGGTATTGACCCTGTGCATGACCCATGGAGGGGAGACAAAAATCGATCTAGGAGCCCATGGCGGAGAAACGGAGAAATATCGGCCTACAGTCTGCGCTGTAGTTCAAGGCGCATTATGTTGTTGCTTAGCTGTCATAACTCATAAGATCGTTCGTCGATAACATCGTAATGGGGGGACACTATAAGTGTTGTGTTGAAAACTGTACCAATAATAGGAGAAACAACAACAAATGCAAGTTTTATAGATATCCAAGAAAAAAAATAAAATCGAACAGAGGAACAGATGGATTGCAGCCGTAAATAAAAAAAACGTACTTTTATTCAATCTAACGAATATATATTAAACTCTTAAAGTTCACTATTAACAGTTATTATCCAAAAACAATACAGGGTCATCAAAATGGAGCGTCTATGGAAAAAAACCTTTTTTCCGCTAAGCGCATATCAAAATTTACTTCCACTTGGGGCGCGAAACAAATTCATATGCTAGTAGCGATCTGATTGGCTGTCTGCTTATCCTCTCCCTTCCTACTAGCAACACGCCATTGGCGTACCATGCGTGCAAGTCAGCTGATTTAAGGGGTTGTTATTTTAGTTTGCATGTTCGTTGCAGTTCATTGTGCTGTGTGTTTGTGAATGATTGT
Source organism: Aphodius sticticus (assembly GCA_963966075.1). NCBI lineage: Eukaryota > Metazoa > Arthropoda > Insecta > Coleoptera > Scarabaeidae > Aphodius > Aphodius sticticus. The sequence goes on from OZ014506.1 coordinate 63,341,154, forward strand.
TCTTCAGGATGCCCTATGTCCTACACAAATGAACAAGACACGTTTATTGTGGAGGCCTACTTCCGAAATTGCCAGAAAATGGAGAATAGGGAATGGTCCTTTTCGGTTACGTTGTGCGCCGAAGGGCTTATTCAAAAGTTTCCGGGTCAGTTAAATGTTTCTTCGTTTCGACGACATATAAATCGTCTTGTAAACAAATTTCGATTGACAGGTCAATAGATAGGAGGCCAGGCAGACGACCACCAAAAATTAACCGAAGAAGTGCTACAAAATATTAGAGCTGATGTTGTACGCTGCCCTAACAAATCAGTGCATAGGAGAGCGCAACAAGCGGGTAGGCACACATTTATTGGTGGTTAAATTATAATAACGATAATTGTATAGCACATTTTCTGGCTAAAGCCCGACACCCACTGCTTGCGATGCTATGCTACGCTGTGGGATTCCTTTTGTTGTAAACACAGCATGGCATAAGTAGATGCTTATTGAAACATAAATTTTAACATGCTTGCTGGCATAGCATAGCACAGCGTTGTATAGCATCGGAAACAATGGACGGCAGTCTTTAGTTTTTGTTGGTTAATATCACCATGAGGTTTTTACTAATGTTTAATAATGTTGTTTTGTAGGAATATCTTATGGAACGATGCATACTGCAGTGCGAAAAAAGCTGAAGATGCATCCGTACAAAATATCGGTTGTCCAGGAACTGTATCCCCTTGATTTCGGTCGAAGAGTGCATTTTTGCAATTGGGCTAGGGACACTCTGGAAGATGATGTTCTTAACTGCTCCTTTTTTCGGATGAAGCGTGGTTTCATTTAAGCGGTTACGTCAATTTCATTATTTTTTGTTATATTGGTTATATCTTGTTAATAAATGTATTGATCAGTAATAGTGTATTTTCTTTTAAATATGCGTTTTCATTTTATTTATTTCTGAACTTTATGGGAATAATTTTATGTATGTATAGGGAACTATATTTACGCGTATGTACATTCGGCTGCATATACTACACCCTTTGGCTTCAGTACCCCTAGAGACGAGTCGCTCCGTTCGGATCGCAAATGGACGAAGTTTTGGTATGCGGTTAGCGGAAAACAGTATTATTTTCATGGACGCTCCATTTTGATGACCTGTATAATACACAAGTATGATTGGGCCACTAAAACACTACAGATAACTGTAACATATAGTTGCGAACTGCTCCATTTACGCCTCGTGGACATAGTACTCGCCTACACAGGGAGAGGCGCTTGGATCACGCACCCGGCCAATACCGAGAGCTAGGGATGTTTCGATACACCTTGCTGTACCGGTATCGCGTATCGTATTGTATCGTATCAAATGTACCGGTTCTGTACCATACCGGAGCACAAAGTACCGGTACATCGGTACCGGTACATTTTTTCAAGACGGAATTCCGAATAATGGTACGTTCAGATACGCGCAAGTTACGCAACTGTATGCTGCGCTGTCGCTACAATGACGCTAGCGTCGTCGTTATGTCTACGCTCGTCCACGCTCGCATAGTTTCTCCTGCGCTCACCTAAACGCTGGAGCGCTCTTAGCGCTTGCTACATCGAGTTTAATATATAGTAATCTGGAGGTCGCATGGTACAGGAGTGGGGGCGGCCGAAAATTCTAACAGCCTCACAGGCTCCTGAAGTTAGGCTTTCTAGTGATTTTTAAGTAACTAACTTTAGTTGCTAACGTCAATTATATTTTTATTGCGCTCGGTTCGTGTTTGATATCGCTCTTATTCTAATATTTGGACGAAATATTTTAGCAATTGGCCTATCACCTGTGCCAGCAATGGTAAACAAGTGCTGTATTGGAAATTGCGGTAGCAATTCGTTACAAACTATTTGCTAACATACCAGATAACGATGACTATTTAGATTTCTCAGACATAAGTGCTTTTTCTATGAATATTGTGGAATACATAGCTGGATTTGTTGTCAAAAAAATTAAGAAAAAAACTGTTGTGGCTGCTTAGATGCTTGTATTTCATCATTGCCAAACAAAACGTCATTAATATCTTTTAAGAGTCATGGAAAACTAATACATCCCTCAAAGGATCTGGTATTAATGTGTCACGAGAGTGAGCGAGTTTGTCGAAGGATGTTAATTATTACTAATAATACTCCACCAAATTTAAAAGATATTCTTGAAAATACAACTAATTCTGTTTTTTTGTGCCGTTTACACAAACGTCTTGATTGAGATTGGTAATAACCATAAAATTTGACTAACGAAAGAAGTGGCAAAAATGTATTTAGTATGCAGATTACATTATATTTGTAGAATGAGTGATATTCACACACAAAAAACAAACATCAGACAAAAATTGAATAAAATAGTTCTTTTTAGTAGGTAATCAATAAAAATGTTTCTTTTTTATGATTTTAATAAATAATCTTTTATATATTTCATATATACTATTGGTGAAATAAGTACTTGAATAAAAAACAGTTTTTTTTGGTATTCATTCGGATAACATTTGTATTTGCTATCATAATCAATTCATTTCTTATCCTCTGACTTGGTAATTAATCTCTTTTATAAATAATAGAAATCCGGTATTAGTGGGGTGCAACTAAACATTAAAAACCTTGGAACCAGATGAATATGGTAAGATTTTTATGAAAGTGTTTGCATTTTTTTCAGACTAGATAAAAACAAGAAAATTTTCGAGAAAACACATTTTCTCGTAAAATATTTATTACTCTAAAGTATATAGATTTTTTGTAAATGGCAATTGAATACGTTTTTGATAGATTTCAATTGCATATCCGTAATTTATTTATTTACGTTAATAATTTAACGTTGCATATTGATTATAAACAAAAAATCCTTAGAAATTATGTAAAGTAAGTGGTCTATTATTATTGTTTTCGAACTTCCCACGCGTTAGCCCTCTATAATCGCCTGTGATAACTAGTCGGCTTTAGACCCGTTTTCGCCGTGGTGGGGACTATAGCGTGCGGCCTCCAGATACTATTATATTAAGAGGCTGGTTCAGCCTAACTTCAGGTCTGTTCTGGTGGGCCCCTATTGGTCCAATTATTCAAACTGTTTAGTGCTCGTGTGGGTTTATTATTGAATAACGATAGCATCTTATGAGATTATAACAATCTAAATTAACTCTTCTTGGTCGGACTTGCTCGATATTTATTATATCCATGCCCAATTTTAAACAATTGCTGCTCAAAATAGACGTATAATTAGATGTCGTGATTTCAGGAATAACAATGTAATTATGTTTTTTTGTGTCAAGTCCGCCGTTGTTTCACTTTACGTCAATGTAATATTAGTGAAAATTCCACTAAATAAAACGAAATAAAGCCACACTTTTAAAAAATCGGCGTCGTATTTTCCCAATGTTTCCATCCATGTTCGAGGCCATTTCTAGGCTGGACAGTGTGGCCATCTACGATGTTGTCGAGAACTAGACGTCATTAGACGAAGATAGTAATGGGTCTATCCAGTGGCGGACTGGCCATAATGCCAGGTTGCCCGATGGCAAGTGGGCCCCCCCTTAAGTGGGCCCCCCCTTAAGACAATATGTTGATAATATTAATAATACATTTATTTATACTGAAATTATCACTGGACCGCCGCACGAAAAGATATCAGGCAATAAGAGGTCCCCACCTATTTGCAATAAATTCGGTAAGAATTTATATTTATGTTTGGCAATAAATATGAACCCCATAAGAAAACTGCATGGTGAGTTTTAAGAAACCCACTTTGGGAAACAATGAAAATTCTCCAAAAGGCCCTTGTTAAGAGAACTTAAAATCTATTACTAATCGAACTTGATATTTTTTAATAGACGTTTAAATTTCATAAAAACACAAGCTTTTTAAAAATTGTATTGACCAGTTTCTGGCAAAAATATTATTCATCCGAAATTGAAATACCAATACGTCACAGAGTACAGAATTATTATGGCATGATGTGGTAGTTTTTACCAAGAAACATTAAAAATAGAAAAATCAATGCTATGACGAACAAAATTAAAACTTAATCGGATAATTGATATAGGAAAACATTATGGAATATTGGCTGAACATATGAAAGGGACCAAAATAAATCAAATAAATAAAATTTTACTTGGGTATAAAAATGAATCACTTGTACAGAATGTTCTTTTATACATGCAATAAACATAAAATAAAATTTATTTATAAAATACAATATGTAATTTAAAACAAAATAAATTAAAAAAAAACATGAATATAGAAAAAAATATTAGAAACAAAGTTGCGCATTTTTGTGTTGATCAATGATATAAAAAGTAATATATCTTTTTCACTTTCGAAGATATCATAAAATTGATGTACAGGGTGTTATAAAAGTTATAGATAATCATTCGCCCTACAGCCAGAAAATATTGGCATGCTTACAGGGTGTCCCACAATAACGTACCAACAAACTTATGTTTGTTTAAATGAACACTAGGTATATTATTGCAATTTTTGATGAACATTTTTAGCCTAAATGTTATGACATCAATTTGTATTAGGCTATTATCAACTGTTTCTGAGATATTGAGAAATGTTTGTCAAAAATGAGCATTTTCAAAAAATTATTCTAAGGTACCTAACTAACAAGAATAAAGAAATAAAAGAACACATTTTGCATAGTAAAAGTATCGCATTTTTTTACAGTTATTATTCATTTGCGATTCAAATATGACTTATCCTGAATAACTGGAGATTTGCTAAATGTCAAATAACTTAAGAATTTTAAATGGAACAGCCCTGTATATCTTGACATCGAAAGATCGATAAATCAACTTTCCTAAAATGTCTAACTCGGTAAGTCTATCGTCAACAGCTAAAAGTTATTAAGCATCTAATATAACATTTATACGCATGCAAAATATTTCATAAATTAATATAAAATATCTAGTTGTCACGACGAAATTCAGCAATCGCACAAATGTAAAGATTCTTCTGCAGCAACATTTAGTCATTGAAAACTGTTACTATGAGTTACACAAACGAACAATTTATGATCATCCAAGAATTAGTTTTATTAGTACCAGACGAAACTTATTTAAAATTTTTATTATTTATTTACGTAATATTCTAAATTATTTAAAGAATTTTAATGGATCCTTGGGTTGGTTGTAGTGCTCTAACGCCTTAGCCAGCTAAATCGCCTGTTCAATTTATTTATTTCGGGACATGTTAAGGAATAAGTTTATAGGGATGTTCCAGTTACTACTGATAACAAAAGCAAGGAGTGCTTTGGTAGCAATGTGGTGTTCTTCAGACATCCAAACATTTCTGTACTCTCATAAGAATAAATAACTAAATAAATGGATAATTGTAAACTGAATAAATAATTATTATTTCAGTACGATTGTCAATAGTGCACATATCCTTATATAGCATTGACCCTCTCAGGTCAATGCGTTTCAGTCTTGTTTCAAATTCTCGGTGGAAATCCTTGGTGGAAATATTACATTTTCCATGGTTTCCACAAAAACATTTTGACGCCTCCTTATTTCTATTCTTCATGTTTGCTATCGTAGGTAGTTGTAATATTCCCATAAATGTTTTCCTCCATATGTCTTCAGAGTCACAAATCAAACCCGATTAAATCAGGCGTCTAGTTTTCCAATGCGTTGGACCACCATGAACAATTTAATGTCTTTGATAAGTATTATTTAAACAATTTTAGATTGATACATAAATTACTAATTCTTAATCTTTGAAGAAAATAAATATCAAAAATTATATGTTTGTATAAATCAAACTTGCAAAATGCTATTACTAAAAGCTGCTGCATGAAAAGAAGAATTATTATAATTGAGAGATTGTTGGATTTCATCGAACAATCGGATATTTAATAGTAATTTGGGAATATTGTGCATAAGTTACAAATGTAACATTAGATGCTTAATATATTTTTAGCTGTTGACTATAGACCACCGAGTTAGACATTTTAGGAAAGCTGAAAGATATATAAGATCGATAAATATACATTTATGATATATTTTTAATATTTTTATGTTTGTTTATTTGTAAGAATACTATTTATTTTGTTTGAATATTATTTTTTTTTATATTATTAAAACTATTGTACACCAAACACAGTTTTACTTTACCTCCATAATATTTAGTCGAACATTTTATTTCATAATATTTTTGTAAGTTTTTTTGTAACTCTTTCATTTTTCACTTTTTTCTCCTGTATAGTAAATGAGATACTGTGTTTGAGTTATTAACAAAACCGTATTTTAACCGGCTCTAACTTCTTAAGCAAAACCAATAAGAAAACCAATAAGTCCATATGATACTTTTTACTCGAAATGACATTTGTTTTCTAGAAAAAAATAATAGAAAGCTTCATATGAATTTTTTGGTTCATTTTTATTCAATTTATGTCGATTTTCTTTTAAATATTTTTATTTAAATTTATTTACTTTCTATCGTTGTAAGGTGTAGTGGATGTGTTCAAACGGCTGAAACTTTTCAAGGAATTGAGAAAACAAATAAGTCCTTATAAAAAATTTATTCAGAATGACATTTGATTTCTAAAAATAATTTTGCGGGGAAAAAAGTGGGACATCTGTATATGTATATACCGGCAGCATGAACAAAAAAAAATGTGGGCCCCCTCCTGGCTTCCTGGCAACCAACATTTTTGGACCCAGTCCGCCACTGGGTCTATCTCTATCTACCATATACCACAAAAAAAGGCTGACTCGCTAAAATTCACACATTTATATTTACTGGGACAGATTTCGAGAGTTCTAACCTACAAATTCGATATAATCTGAAAATGTAGAAAACTGGGGACACTGCACAAAGAAGTATTCTAATCGAAATTCGGAGATTACATAAAAATTCTACTATTATATCAGACATCAATCAGGTTTGTGCCTAAAGAAGTATACTATTGTTTTTTAAAATTTCCTTTTCAATTGTTAGGTTAGTTAGCAGAATATACATACAAACAGTGCTGTTTTATCCATTCTACTACCAGAGAATTCAAGCTCCAAGTATGGTATGATGCAGATAGCTCATTACGGGTTTTGTAATTGGATTCAAATCACATTACGAGGAATCAAAATCCTTACGTACTATTTTGTTGATCGAAGAGGATTTCTAGACAAGAGATGTGATTACTAATTTTCATAATTTCCACGAACTGACAATAAAATTATCGAGGTATGCTGAAGATTACCGATTTTTTATCAAATTTTTTGGTAATATTACTGGAAGACGTCTATAACATTATTATATGAGAAATGTATAATGGGACATAGTCGACTTGTCAACCACTGACTCCAGATGTGTTTCTTCTCAAGTGCAAAGTGTATGGAGAATTACGTTTAACACAACAAACCGCAGATAGTATTGCAATTAGCCCCGAAGAACCCGTATGCGTGTGGTCTCATGATAGTGAGGATCAACATTTTTGTGATTTTGATATAATATATTAATAAAGCTATATAATATTATAAAGCTTATGTTGTCTAATTGTCGTTTATAAATAATATATGAATTACAAATTGGTAAATAAAGAATAACTTATTAACTGTTTTGTATTTCTTATACGTCATCAGATCCCTGCGCTGTGGATGTACATACGTATGTAATATCGACCCATGCAACAAAGACTATAGTAACTACATTTAGTTTGTTAGTTACGATAGTCTTCGTTGCATGGGTCGATATGTATTTGTTTTTCAGTAGCTAGGCATAAGTGTATTATCGGCTGAGAAATGAGTGCATAATCTATCGTACCAAGAGTAAGTAATCCGTGACCAAAGTTATTGGTACGGGGTTTGTTTTTTAGGAGGTATAAATGTATATGGGCGCATAATCTCAATACACTTTCAAATATTATTATAAATATTATGATTAGAATACACCATACTAATAATTTATTTATGTTGTCAGGTAGATTGTTATTTGTATTTATTGTTATTTTATTTTTTATTGTTATTTCAATGTATTCTTTTTTATTATTTTAAATATTTATTACATACATTTGTTTTCTGTTCAGCTCAATTTTTAATTTTTATTATGTTTTTGTAGTGTTCAAATTACCAAGAAAATTTACTGCTGCAAAATGAGAAACCCAGGATGAAAATAGAGGAATTACGAGAAGATGCTCAGATTAAATTAGGACATTGTAAGTAATCGTGTACATATTAGATACATTTGTGTAAAATTTAATAATATGTATAATAGGCTGGTCCTAATTTTTCAATTTTAAATTTTTTTTCTTCTTTCCGTAGAATCTGAATCTGAAAGTAGAAATTTTGACTTTAGTCTAGATTTTCAGAAAAGCAGTGCTAAAAAGCTGTAAAAAAACCAAACATGAATTTTTCCCTGAAAAACTAGATAGAATTGGGAAATTCCTACTTTCAGTTTCAGGATGTACGGAAAAAAGCATACCAGAAACCGTTTTCACTTGTCCCATTTTGTGCTTTGAGGGTCAGGATAGTCATTTAGCTTAGATTATTATTATATTTTTCACAAACTACGTACATGGAAATCTGTGAAATGCTCTGATATATAGACTTGAACGTTAATAGATTATTAGTTTTTAGATTTAGCTAAAATATCATTGAATTTCAAATAATTGACCTGACTCACAAAGGTCCTTTATACTCCCTATAATATGCATTATAAGATTGTATATTTAAGATTGTAAAATTATATATTTCCAGATTGGGTGACCAAATAGTAAAATTGTGTGAACATTCTACAATGTTGTTTGATCTTGCTGTGACTTGCAGTTGATAGTGGACCACGCAGAAATACGATAAATACGAAGAGTTTACTTCAAACAACACAAATGCATGTCTCGTCGAAATTCCTGATACATGATAGTGGACCACGAAGAAGGACGATAAATTCGAGGAGTTTACGCCAAACAACAAAGATGCATGTCTCATCGAAATTCCTGATTATTGTTTTTTTTAAGTATTTTATATTTAACATACAAATGGTGTAGCTTAAAATCACTGTTTACTTTGCACTGTTTGAAACAGTTCCCTTTTTTAAACAAGTAGTTGGATTAAAAGTCAATTGTTTGACTTTTTTTTCAATGCTCGTTTTTAATTAAAAAACAATCTTTTTCACAAGGTGATGTTAGACCATTTGCGACTTATGCTGTTAATGCATCTAATGGATCTAATAATATTTATTATTTTACATATTGGACAATAGGAAAACAAACATTTTGCTAGTTTCTGGTTGTTATTACTTTATTAGAATTGTAAAAATAAATTACTCAACTACAAACTATGTTTACTAATTGGTTTATATACGTAGGCTATAATCAAATGTATTGAAAATTATAATTACTTATATACCTACTTATATATGATACAATGATTATTAGTATAATAACTAAAATAATATTCATTAGTGATACCAATAATATATACAAACAGTAGAACTGAAGAAGTGAACAACACAGTTTGCACACGTCAGCAAATATGATTTTTTTAAATTATTTTCTAAATAGCCTTACTATTAATTACTTTCCTATCTGCTTCAGTTAACTAACATTTACTGTGATCTTATTTATTTAAAAAAGCTAACATAGTATTGTAATGAGTTTTGGTGCTACAATTTTAAATAAATATGTACAAAGAACACAATGAAAATAAATTTAAAAAAAGGAATACTTATAAATTATGTGAACCAGAGGAAAAGAAGTGCTGTAAATAAGTAAGTATAGAATAGTATCGTGGTAAAGTTATTTATTAGCCAAAAAAAGAAAAAAAAATACAAAGTCCTGAATTACCTACATTTGTTTATAGGAAATATCAAATAATTAGACGATGCATATTGTGATCCTCAAGATCAAAACCTGAGTTAAGTAATAAATGATATGTAACTGATATTTGGTTGCTTATCAATATACAGTGCAGATACTACTGTATATTGATAGGCAACCAAATATGCATTTTAAATTAACGACACAAATTACACAATCACATACAAAACGTTTGGTAAAACCGTTTTTGACGAATTATAATAGGCACTCTCGCGATTCCTGTGGTATACTGCAGGTGTGGTTCTTCGTTGCAGCAAACCTTATCGTCTTTTATTATGGGTAGTAATGGGATCTTCTGTGTATGCCTTCTTATAGTACACTGTGTTCTATACTATCATCTATCGATGTCTAATTGTAAGAGACACTCTTGAAATTCCTGTCGTACACTACAGGTGTTTTGGATATATCTCGAAGCATACCTTATGGTCCATAAGTTATGGACCTCTGTTGTAGATGGGTATAGGGTTTTCCATGTGTTTCTTCTTATATAGACTGTTCCATTCTATCTTTGTCTCAACTGATTGAGCTCTTCTCAAATGAGATAACACACACCTGTAAAATTAGTAATTCATTCCAATAAAACGTGTTCAATATGATACAAAAGTAATTACCCCGTATTTCAACCTAAATCTTATTATGTTTTTGGTAAACACAAGTATATCCTCCGTTAGTTTTATAGTTGCACTGTGGTTGCACTTATTCTTTGTAGATATCTTATGTACTGCTTTCTCGAAACCACTTAAACACGTAGCATATCTTCAATCCTTAATAAAATACAATAAAAACATTGATTTAAAATGTGTTATAATAATAACATGTACCCATACCTCATCGCATTCTTCAGACACGTTCCCATATGTATTTATGAAATAAAGTTCTCTAAATAACAGCTATGGCATTACTACAGTTTACTGGAACAATTGGATCGTCGGCAAGACATCATATTCGATCATGTACCTCAAAACTTTTTACGGAAAGCCGCGAGATGATCGCCCGTTGCAGTATGTTTAGGGGTTATGTATAAATTTTGTTGACAGTAGCGACCAGGCGCAAAAATACATACGTTGGCATCTTGCGTTCATAGCGTGGGCCAGCGCATGGCCAGCGTGGGCCAGCGTTTGGAGCGTAGTCGAGCGCAGGCGAGCGCAGCGCACCGCAGCGTAGAGTCAGCTTATGTGAATGTCATTTTAAAGAAATATTTTGCGTAGCGGCAGATACCTACACACATTGAAATAAAATAATGTACCGTGGAATAAATATGTATTTTTATTTTAAAATAGCATATATCATATGTAGGTATACAGGGTCCTGCAGCTCAGCTCCCGTCTTCTGTAGCTCAGTTACTAATTAAGCTAAAGGTACGTTCCCATACGCGCAAGCTACGCAACTGTACGCTGCGCAGGCGCTACAATGACGCTAGCGTCGCTGTTATGTCTACGCTCGTCCACGCTCGCATAGTTTCTCCTACGCTCACCTAAACGCTGGAGCGCTCTTAGCGCTTGCCACGGTAGGATCTCTGTCTAATGTCACGTGTTCGGTTTACGTCAGTTTTGAGATGCTTTTGAGGTTATCGTATAAATTATAGTCCATATCAGTGCAATAGAAACTACGTTTTATGGAATTCTTTATAGCAACATGTTCAAGAAAGAACCTAGATTGTTCTACGTCTGTTTGCGAAGAAACTATAATGGATATAGAGATGTAAGTAGAATATCTGGTGAGTTTGTTGTTTTTACTAAGTACATATTTTATTTATAGCAGGAGAAGCATAAACTCATCGGGGCTTTATGTTGAGATAATCTACAACCACGAAACCAATATTCTAACAGAACCTTGCTTGTTGGTAGTATAGAATCTGTGGATACTATTATGTTCAGAATGGTAGGTGGAATTTTTATCTGATCTGCTGTGAAGAATGGGAGGTCTAATGCCTCGATTAGTTTTATGGTGTCGGTGTTCCCTGAAATCTCATAGTTTTTTAAGTACAGTTGATCTTCTGCGTTTAGTAGCAGCAAATAGATGTTGCGATTAAAAAAATTATTTGCTCATACCCACATTGCTTGTGGTTGGTTTGTTAAATTAATCGTGTTGTTCACTCGCTGCGATCAAATGTTGAAGATAGTAGATTTTATACCAACCGGCATTATAAATCAGTATCGTATTGTCACTGTGATGGTATTGTTGAAAACACTTATCTAACCGTTTGCTAACCATAAATGCAACAGAACGCTGAGTTCTTCAGTAGTTCAGTAGATTATGTATTACTTTGAGTACGAATGGTACAGAAGTGGTTCCGTTTAATCGATATGATACGCTTTGTAATACCGGTATAATTAGAATACACCATACTAATAATTTATTTATGTTGTCAGGTAAATTGTTATTTGTATTTAAAACTCAATGTATTCTTTTTTATTATTTTAAATATTTATTACATATATTTGTTTTCTGTTCAGCTCAATTTTTAATTTTTATTATGTTTTTGTAGTGTTCAAAATACCAAGAAAATTTACTGCTGCAAAATGAGAAACCCAGGATGAAAATAGAGGAATTACGAGAAGATGCTCAGATTAAATTAGGACATTGTAAGTAATCGTGTACATATTAGATACATTTGTGTAAAAAGGTGTAAATAGGCTGGTCCTAATTTTTCAATTTTAATTTTTTTTTGCTTCTTTCCGTAGAATCTGAATCTGAAAGTAGAAATTTTGACTTTAGTCTAGATTTTCAGAAAAGCAGTGCTAAAAAGCTGTAAAAAAACCAAACATGAACTTTTCCCTGAAAAACTAGATAGAATTGGCAAATTCCTACTTTCAGTTTCAGGATGTACGGAAAAAAGCATACCAGAAACCGTTTTCACTTGTCCCATTTTGTGCTTTGTAGGTCAGGATAGTCATTTAGCTTAGATTATTATTATATTTTTGACAAACTACGTACATGGAAATCTGTGAAATGCTCTGATACATAGACTTGAACGTTAATAGATTATTAGTTTTTAGATTTAGCTAAAACATCATTGAATTTCAAATAATTGACCTGACTCACAAAGGTCCTTTTTACTCCCTATAATATGCATTATAAGATTGTATATTTAAGATTGTAAAATTATATATTTCCAGATTGGGTGACCAAATAGTAAAATTGTGTGAACATTCTACACTGTTGTTTGATCTTGCTGTAACTTGCAGTTGATAGTGGACCACGCAGAAATACGATAAATACGAAGAGTTTACTTCAAACAACACAAATGCATGTCTCGTCGAAATTCCTGATACATGATAGTGGACCACGAAGAAGGACGATAAATTCGAGGAGTTTACGCCAAACAACAAAGATGCATGTCTCATCGAAATTCCTGATTATTGTTTTTGTTAGTTGGATTAAAAGTCAATTGTTTGATTTTTTTTTCAATGCTCGTTTTTAATTAAAAAACAATCGTTTTCACAAGGTGATGTTAGACCATTTGCGACTTATGCTGTTAATGCATCTAATGGATCTAATAATATTTATTATTTTACTTATTGCACAATAGGAAAACAAACATTTTGCTAGTTTCTGGCAGTTATTACTTTATTAGAATTGTAAAAATAAATTACTCAACTACAAACTATGTTTACTTATTGGTTTATATACGTAGGCTATAATCAAATGTATTGAAAATTATAATTACTTATATACCTACTTTTATTCATGAATAATTGATACAATGATTATTAGTATAATTACTAAAATAATATTCATTAGTGATACCAATAATATATACAAACAGTAGAACTGAAGAAGTCAGAACAACACAGTTTGCAAACGTCAGCAAATATGATTTCTTTTATTTATTTTCTAAATAGCCTTACTATTAATTACTTTCCTATCTGCTTCAGTTAACTAACATTTACTGTGATCTTATTTATTTAAAAAAGCTAACATAGTATTGTAATGAGTTTTGGTGCTACAATTTTAAATAAATATGTACAAAGAATACAATGAAAATAAATTAAAAAAGGAATACTTATAAATTATGTGAACCAGAGGAAAAGAAGTGCTGTAAATAAGTAACTATAGAATAGTATCGTGGTAAAGTTATTTATTAGCCAAAAATAGAAAAAAATACAAAGTCTTGAATTACCTACATTTGTTTATAGGAAATATCAAATAATTAGACGATGCATATTGTGATCCTCAAGATCAAAACCTGAGTAAAGTAATAAATGATATGTAACTGAATTTTTCTTATAGAAAGAAGCTTACATAAAATAACAAAAATATATAATATGGCGATTGGGGGTCACATATTAATATCTAGGAGAAACAAAGCACAAAGCCCAAAATAGTGAAACTTACATTATGTTCAGCTTAGCTTGCTAAAAATTGCTCCAAAAAAGTTATGAGCAATCGGGATTTGAAGTTTTTACTTAACTTAAACAAATAAGAATAAAAAAAAATGTTTTATCAATATAATGCTACTATACAGTTGTGCAATATGTGTCGTTAATTTTGGTTGCCTATCAATATACAGTAGTATCTATACAGATACTACTGTATATTGATAGGCAACCAAATATGCATTTTAAATTAACGACACAAATTCCACAATCACATACAAAACGTTTGGCAAAACCGTTTTTGATGAATTATAATAGGCACTCTCGCGATTCCTGTGGTACACTACAGGTGTGGTTCTTTGTTGCAGCAAACCTTATCGTCTTTTATTATGGGTAGTGATGGGTTCTTCTGTGTTTGCCTTCTTATAGTACACTGTGTTCTATACTATCATCTATCGATGTCTAATTATTGTATGAGACACTCTTGAAATTCCTGTCGTACACTACAGGTGTTTTGGTTATTTCTCGAAGCATACCTTATGGTCCATAAGTTATGGACCTTTGTTGTAGATGGGTATAGGGTTTTCCATGTGTTTCTTCTTATATAGACTGTGTTCCATTCTATCTTTGTCTCAACTGATTGAGCTCTTCTCAAATGAGGTAACACAGAACTGTAAAATTAGTAATTCATTCCAATAAAACGTGTTCAATATGATACAAAAGTAATTACCCCGTACCTATTTCAACCTAAATCTTGTTATGTTCTTGGTAAACAAAAGTATATCCTCCGTTAGTTTTATAGTTGCACTGTGGTTGCACTCATTCTTTGTAGATATCCTATGTACTGCTTTCTCGAAACCACTTAACCGAGTCGCATATCTTCAATCCTAAAATACAATAAAAACATTGATTTAAAATGTGTTATAAATAATAATAACATGTACGCATACCTAATCGCATTCTTCAGACACGTTCCAATATGTATTTATAAAATATTCCATAATATACACCAAAACTCTTTACGAAAAGCCGCGAGATGATCGCCTGTTGCAGTATGTTTAGGGGTTATGTTGGGTTATGTGGGGTTATGTATAAATTTTGTTGACAGTAGCGGCCAGGCGCAAAAATACATACGTTGGCATCTTGCGTTCATAGCGTGGGCCAGCGCATGGCCAGCGTAGGCCAGCGTTTGGAGCGTAGACGAGCGCAGCGCACCGCAGCGTAGCGTCAGCTTATGTGAATGCCATTTCAGAGTTTGACATTTTGCCAGCTTACTCTGTACTTCAAGGTACATTTCAAGAAATTATTTTTGATTATACAGGATGTCCCAAAAATGTGCAACGCCAACGTGATATATTTTTTTAAATTGCTTGCTATATATTTTTTTACACATTTGGAAGCTTGTTATGGTTGCCTACATACCACAAAAATTTTATTGAAATCGGTTGAGTGACTGCAGCGCAAAAAAATAAAAATAAAAAAAAATTGATTTTGCATCGTTGGACTTAAACAGGATGACTGTGAGGATGACCAAAATCTAGTGTCAAACTTGTCAAACTTCAAAGCGTGTTATTGTTCTTATTTTAAATTGGAACCCATACATTTTTTTAGGTGAAACGATGCAGAATTAAAAAATAAACATTGTTTCTAAATACAACCCCATCACAATTCCCGATATTTTAAAAGTTATTCGCCAAAAACTCATTTTTCAACGTTTCCAACGGCAATTGTAGGTAATAAATATCGTACGTGGCGTTGAAAAACAATTTATTTCATAAAATATAACGCAGAGAAATATTTTAGATTTGAGTGTATCTACTTAATTAAGTAGTTGTTCAATTGCCAAATTTACTTAAAAATTTACCTAAGGGTGGAAATGTGGCTGCAACATGATGGCGCTCCAGCACATTACTCGTTACATGTCAGGCACCAGCTCAACGAAATCTTCCCAAATCGGTGGATTGGAAGAGGAGGACCAGTTGCGTGGCATCCTCGATCACCGGACTTAACGAAACTGGATTTCTTCCTGTGGGGCTACGTTAAGGACATCGTTTATGCTGAACCTCCAACAACACCAGAAAACATGCAAGAAAGATGCATTTCTAACTATTACGCCCGACCTATTAAGAGAAGCGTCTAGCCAGCAGCTGCAACAAACGATCTTGCTGATGTATGGCTGCAGGTATGCCACCCACCATACACTATTCACGAGCGCATTGTGGACCTAGCCCCGGTTATACTGGGTTCTATTTATTCAAAAGATTTTGGTGTTGTTTCGGTTAAGAAAAGCTGAATATTAACGGTAATCGGTAAGTAATCTATATTATAATAAGTATATTAACGACTTTACAGTAAACGTATTTCTAGTTTATTAATCTCAAGCCTATTATTCCCTCAACATGGGTGACTAACAAAAACAATTAAATCGGCCAAACAAATGTAATGAATGCGGTACAAAATTTAGCAGTAGGAGCAATTTAAGAAGTCACGCAAAAAAATTCCATGAACGTAAAATGAACGTGTTGGCTCCGCGAATTTATAAAGACTGTGCCGAATTTGGGTTTTCTTGTAACAATTGCGACAAAACCTTTAATAATAAACGTAAACCGCGTTACCATATCTTAAAGGTACACAACGGAGAAAGATCGATAATTAGCCAAACTTCAAAAAAGTGCTATAGATATGTATCTATAAATGTCTTTCTAAGAAACCAATGATAACTAGCGGCGCGTTATGCCATCATGGGGCCCTGGACAATTTTGAATTTGGGGGGCCCCATATAACGTGTTGAATTAAGAATTACTTTTTATACAAAAATAATATGTACTAATACTAAAAAATCATAAATAATAAGTAAGGTATTTGAATTTTTTGCAACAACATTTACTATAAGTACCTACATCGTTATTTAGAGCAACAAATGACTATTCTTAAGAAATACAAAATAAATAAATAGCTTAATAATTTAAAAATCAAAATTCGTAACAAATAAAATATATTATCTTAATTCATAAATCGATATTCTTAACAAATAGAAATAAATAATCTTTCACATTAGGGAATCTAGATATATTGCTGCTTGAACAGCTTTTTTAATTAAGTACGTTTGCATATTGCAAGCACTGCGATAGTTCATCCTTAAATACGCCATAGCCAGTATCTATGTCCTCTGGATATGTACTTGTTAAATTTGTAATGCAGTTTTCATAGTCTTTTGGAGATGTTTCTTTTACTAAACTGTAATTTCCTCTTTCATTTGCTAACATTGTCGGTTTCATAAACTTTATTGTTAGTTAACTCATAAGATTCCGATTCCATATCATCAAAAAGTTAACAAGAAGAAACGTAACGTGTCAATATCTGGTCCTGAAAGTTTAGAAGAAAGAAACCAAATAAAAATTTTAGGAAATTACTTGAGCTACAAACTTAAATGACTTTTGAATATACAGGGTTATGCATTTGTAAGAAGCAGACCAAATTCATTTTTTAAATATACCACCCTGTATATTTTTCCTGTCCAAAACTCCCTGAGATCAGTCGTTTAAATAATAAATATAATATAATAAATAAACAGTATTCAATCAGTATTCAATTAGCTTTGAAGAAGCGAGCAACATGGTTCGCGAAACGTCAGCATTAACAAATCTTGACACACGGCATAACCCGGAAGCAGTTTATTTTCTAAATGATTCTGGCCGTGAAAGCCTTACGTACTTACTTCAACTACAAAATGTTAAACCGATTTCTACCATCGTCAATACCTCGACCTCTGAGAATTTTACAAGAAAAAAGAATAAATAAATGTTCTTGAAAATGATTTAAGCTATAAATACAAAATACTTTTGAATATATAGTTTTATACATTTCTAAGCATTTCAAATTTGTAGCTTAAGCAATTTTCTACAACTTTAATTGGAATCTTTTCCTTATCAACTTTTTTGAAAAATATTGAAGATCGAATTTTTATTTTACAGACTTTTTTGGAGAATTAATTTTTGCAGAATAGATTTCCATAACAAAAGAAAAAGTGTCGATTGAAAATCATCAATGTATTCATACAGTATTTTCTCTTCTTCAACTTTGTCAAGGGTTTCTCAAAACTAGATGTTTCTTTTATGAAAAAAAATGAGTTTAACGGCTAAAACTGCCTCTAGGACTATGCTAAAGTTCAAATTCGATATTCTCACTACATTAATTTATTAATTAATTAATTTATAGAGAGCACGGAAGACATTTCGAACAACTACTTAATTAAGTACATTCAAATCTAAAATACTTCTCTATGTTATATTTTATGAAATAAATTGTTTTTCAATGCCACCTACGATATTTATTACCTACAATTTGCCGTTGGAAACGTTGAAAAATGAGTTTTTGGCGAATAACTTTTAAAATATTGGGAATTGTGATGGGGTTGTATTTAGAAACAATGTTTATCTTTTAATTCTGCATCGTTTCACCTAAAAAAAATGTATGGGTTCCAATTTAAAATAAGAAACAATAACACGCTTTGAAGTTTGACAAGTTTGACACTGGATTTTGGTCATCCTGTATAATTTGAATCAATGACACTTGGTTAACGAGACTACTAGATCTAACCTAATAAGGACGTCGCAAAATTTTATTAACGAGGTGCAATTTGTGGTTTTTATTGATTTTGAAAGCCAACGATGCAAAATCAATTTTCTTTTGTTTTTATTTTTTTGCGCTGCAGTCACTCAACCGAATTCAATAAAATTTTGGTGGTATGTAGGCAACCATAACAGGCTTCCAAATGTGTAAAAAAATTTATAGCATGCAATTTAAAAAAATATATCACGTTGACGTTGCACATTTTTGGGACAGCCTGTATAACCAAAAATAATTTCTTGAAATGTACCTTGAAGTACAGGGTAAGCTTGCAAAATGTCAAACTCTTAGCTTAATTAGTAACAGCTACAGAAGACGAGAGCTGAGCTGCAGGACCCTGTATATAAAGTTCCAACTGAATGTAGTAGGCATGCACAGATTTTCAGCCAGAGTTGGCATATGCATTTATATTCAATAGAATGTTCATAATACATGCCAACTGATACTTGTCATTTTGAAGTACGTCAAAAAACCGCAATAATTTAACAATTGTCGGAATAACACTGGACAATTCTCGCCTTAAAAGTAGAAGAATATGGAAAGTATCGACTCACCCATGGTATACGAACTACTTGATTCGCCATGGTGCCACCAGTGTTTTCCAGAAATGAATGGGCTTTTTAATTATGATTTTGTACAAAATATATAAATTCATTATGAATGTATTTTTCCGACGAAAATATCAAACAGCTATATTATCACATACGCCATACGGAACTACTTGTTTCATCATGGTACCGCCCACAGAACCACCAGTGTTTTCTTTGTTTCTAATCTGTATGTTGGATGCCACCGTTGAAGGTGTCTTTTTTCAAGTTTGTCGTAAGTTCCGCAATTTTAACGTTAGTGTTACAAAGTTCGCATTTTCCACCCAACTTGTTAAACACTTTCCATACGCTACTCGACGAACGTGGCATGGTTGTATATATTTTGCTGGTAAAAAGCACTATGGCTAATGGCTTTAATGACTTTTGCACTCAAAGATTTGCACACCAAAGTTAGGTTAAATTTTAGTCGGAATTTCCCTGATCGTTTACTGACACTGTAAAAGAACACAAATACAAATTCCTTCGTTGTCTTTAAAATAAACTTATATTGGTTTGCCGCTAGCGTACTCCAGTTGTTGGCAACAACAAATACCGCGATACAATATCGTGCAAAAACGTATCGTATCGTACCGAATTGGATGCTATAGTACCGGTACAAAATATCGGGTATCGCAATGTAAAGTACCGGTACTTAAAAATATCGTATCGTATCGAACATCCCTACCGAGAGCTATTACCGAGAGTCCCGACTGAACCTAACGGCTAACACCGCCTGCGCTCGTGAATGTCCGGGACTACTTACTAGACTACTGGAGGACCATGTAGACGCTAGTCAGATTCGTTCACTGATGTCAATACTAGATGTAAACACAAACAATTATAGGTTAGCGTCACTCAAGCGCATGCCATGCGTCTGCGTGCCAGTCTTGATCAAACGATCACCGGCCAATATACGGCAGTCAACTTGCAGCGTGGTTACGGTCCAATCAACCTCCGATCAAGGTTGGTACAACGAAAAATGCTGCGCTGACCAATGATCGACGTGATTGGACGGTCATCAGAGTTGGTACAACCGGGCGTTAATGATAACCAAGAATGAAATTATATTTCATAAATTGTTGTTGAATAACTATTTTTGCTTTTCTCTATATTCCTCTATATAGTAAGATTCTATTTTTATATTTAAGAAATAACCTCCAAAAGCGTACAGGTAAAATTTATAATTTAAATAAAAAATTTAAATTAAATTTAAATTAAATTAACACAAATATTACTTTTGCTTAATTTTAAACCCTTGGTTTCAGAAACAATAAGGTCCATGATTTATTTTATTTGAATATCGATAAACTCAAAATTCTATAGCAATTTTCTTAATTATATATTACATAAGTTTCTCAAACCTACTCAGGACGAAAATTATTAATAATTAATAAAATCGAAACAAATATCATCTCACTTACGGAAATAGCCCAATAGTTATATCAGTATACTTTCGCTAACGCGACTACAGTCTAATACGTACACCAGGGGTCAGCACACCTCATACCAAGACAAGTCATACCCGGACAACTCATACCAAGGGACAACTCATACCACAACAACTCATACCGGGACAACTCATACCAGGACAACTCATACCAGGACAACTCATACCAGGACAACTCATACCAGGGCAACTCATACCAGGACAACTCATACCAAGGGACAACTCATACCACGATAACTCATACCGGGACATCTCATACCAGGACAACTCATACCAGGACAACTCATACCAGGACAACTCATACCAGGACAACTCATACCAGGACAACTCATACCAGGGCAACTCATACCACGACAATTCATACCAAAACACCCATAACAAGCCGACAAATGATTGTTGTCACGTACGGTGTCATCTAGAATGATGAGCAGGAAACTCTGTTTAACGCCTTAGTATTAGGTATAGTCCAGGCCTGGCCAACCGAACCGGTTTCGCCTATTTCTTTACATGCCGCGGGCCGCACTCTTTGGCCAGGCCAAAGAGTTTAATTTTCGACATTGCCGAGTATAGGCATTATATGTAGATAACACATTTTATACAACGAGGAAGGCTAGGCTACCGCCATCGAGTGAAAGAGTGATGTAGGTACCATGAACATAACCCAAAAAATACGACGCTTGCTGTTCACAATAAAATAATTTAAATTTAGATTTCTACAACGGATTAGATGAAATGTGATGACTGATGCTCTGCTGGTCTTCTGATTCTGATTCTGACGTTATGCTGTGTTTATGTGCGTGTTTCATAATTCTTTCACTAGATGGCGTTCGACTTCCGCGTTGTATAAAATGTGATATGTCTGCCAATACTCATCAATGTAGAAAATTAAACGCAAACACCTAATAATAAGGCATTGCAGAAAATATAGAGAACATGACCTAAGTTTGCTAGATGACACCGTATTGACACAACAATCATTTTCGGTTTATTTTATGGATGTTTTGGTATGAATTGGCGTGGTATGAGTTGTCGTCGTATGAGTTGTCCTAGTATACGTTGTCCTGGTATGAGTTGTCCTGGTATGAGTTATCATGGTATGAGTTGTCCCTTGGTATGAGTTGTCCTGGTATGAGTTGTCCTGGTATGAGTTGTCCCGGAATGAGTTGTCCTGGTATGAGTTGTCGTGGTATGAGTTGTCCTGGTATGAGTTGTCCTGGTATGAGATGTCCTGGTATGAGTTGTCCGTTGGTATGAGATGTCCCTTGGTATGACTTGTCTTGGTATGAGTTGTCCCGGTATGAGTTGTCGTGGTATGAGTTGTCCGGGTATGAGGTGTACCCGACCCACCCCGTACACCACATAGTCCGAACGGGCTACAACTCTGCACTACCTCGTAATCCAAACGCCCCACCTGTTTTTAACTCTTGCCCGAACAGAAAAATTATAGTATGCCCTTGCTATCAATGGGCAACGTTGTACTCCGAACAACTCATTAGTTCGAATGGGGGTATGCAAAACCGGATTCGGATTAGCGACAGCGTAGTGTATTCTGTTTTGAAATGTGTAGAGGACGCCGGGCGTTATCAAAAATTTAAAGTAGGTGTTTGACTACAAGTACACAATCAATTTGGTTTACGTAAAAACTCAACCCACATTTTTGCAACATTTAAAAATCATTACTAATATGTTAATTTAGATTGGGATAATTAAAAATCTCTCTTAATCCTTTGTATTACCTATCTTTATTTTAATAAGATATTTATGTGGAGTTTAAGATGCTGCGGGCTAAATGTATCCGGTGTTCATGGTCTCTTTACAGAGATTATATATCCCGCATCGAAACACATTATCAGTTTAATATTAAATCTTTCTCGTCTTATGTTAACAACCTGAAATCTCCCCCAAACTATGTATCTCGAAGATAGAATGGCCTCGGGACATTTAATCCTTGACTTTTTTGCGGATCACTTTAAAACCATTCATACTGTAGCTTCCCCATTCCCTAACATTGATGCTGCTGCCGGCGATTTGAGATCCCTAAACATCTATGATACTATCTGCATCACCGAACCTGACATCATGACTGCCATAAGACACCTAAAGGACTCCCCAAGCTTTGGTCCGGATCAAATCCCACCGTTCTTTGTTAAACCTTGTTCTTCATCCTCGTTTATCCACTCAGCGTATTTTTCAATAAATCTATTGAAGCAGGTTTTCTGCCCAGTAACTGGAAACAATCTTTTGTATCACCAATTTATAAGTGTGGGAGTAGACAAAACATTGTCAACTATAGACCAATCACCTTGTTGTGTACCCTGGCTAAGATTTGTGATGCCTATATGGCGGATAAAATAACGAGTTCCTTTCGCCTCGTATCATACCTCAACAGCAGGGCTTTGTGAAGTCAGTAATAAGCATGCTTTCGTGCTTCTAATAAGCATGTGTGTCCGTACCTTTATCCTTTTTTAGGTATAATTACCACACCCCTTTTAATTACCTTCTGCATGGCCAATCCCTGGAGTCAGTTGAGGAGATCAGAGACCTGGGGGTCTTGATGGACAGATCTTTCAAATTTACTAAGCACCAAGACAGTAGTTTGAAATGCGTTTTCAGCTCTCGGCTTTTAGATGATATCCGCAAATTAGAAGTTTTGTGTTCCTTTTGTTTCCGAGTTATAAGCATTTTTCTGAAGGGGGCTGTGAACATGCCTGGCCTAACTTCCAAATTCGACACAAAAACAAACTTATTTTGATGCTAAAGTATTGTGCTAGTTTTGTACTCTTTTGTGCCGCAAACTAGAAGTTTTGTGCTCTTTTCGTTTTTGAGTTGTAAGCATTTTTCTATTTTGGAGCTATCCGTCTCTCTCTCTTACGTACGGTGCCCGGGCTCTCGCAGGCAACCCGTGTGTTGATAATGCTTACATACGAGTTTAACAGCACTGTTTGTAGCTATATAACTTAAAAACTATTCAACAGTTTTTTATCGGGGTTTCGCTGAACTGTTCTTTGTACTAGAATAGTGGACATGTGTAATTCCGATTAAATTATGTGAAAGAGTTTTTTTTTGTTATAACGTCACAAAGATTTAATATTATTTCTTAATATTATGCACTGTTTTCAATTATCACTTAACAAATAAAGAATTAGAGATGAATATACGGGCATACCGTATCATACGGACTTACGTAATGATGAAAATAGTCAATGTACTAGGAGAATGTGCAGGCCTAATAGGCCTGCTGGTCGACCTAGGTAGATCGCCGAAGCGTTAATGCTCGTACGTTCGAAGCGGTTACGGGGCGCCATCTATTGCTTCGTAGCGTAATCCCAACAGCGACATGATGATGTGCCGCCGTCTGGTGACCGCGTCGCGAAGCGCGCGACCGTTGCCTAGCAACCTCGATAGGTTGCCATGGCGACGCGCTGACCTGTACACTCCTAAAGCATAATCCATAAATTTACCCGAATCGAGTTAAAAAATAACGAAAACTGGGCCGAAAATGGACGAAATCGAAGGCCTAAGCGCTGTAGAATCAAATTTTAGGCGGAAAATCGGCGCCTGCGGCGCCGATTTTCGCTTCTCCGAGGAGCAGACATTTCCCCCGATTCGCCGATTTTCGTAAACTTCTGGCGCGGACTGTGTTAGACTTTTAGTATATAGTAGGGATAGAAGCTGGTGATATACGGGCGTGATGTAAAACTTAAATAAATTAAAAATCACAGCAACAACCTGGATTTGAACCAGGGACCTTTGTGTCGCCAGCACAATGCTCTCACCACCTGAGGTATTGGGGCCTATAAAACAAAAAAGTCATGGACATAAATTATTCAGAATTTCCTCTACTTTAATTTATTATTTAACTATTTTGACGAAATTACAGAAATGGACTTTCAATTAAACATCCCATAACAATACCTTGTATTTACTGCCCTGAAAAACAGTCCTAAAAACTGCTATGTCTGCGTCTTGCTTAAATATAAATAAAAGAAATCTTCGGGCAGATCGTTTATAATTTTTATTGGCTTTTAAGGACGGTGAATCAAAATATGGCATAAACATGGCATAATTCAAAATAGCAAATTGTGTACACATATTTACTAACATTTCTAATATTTCTCAAAAAAATCATTGCAAACTAGGCTTGCAAACCTGCCGCGGCCATGACGCTGCGTGGAAATCCACGGTCTCTGGTTGACATGATTTCTCCACTCAAGGTGGTCAGAAATGAAACAATCAAATGCCGTTATATTTCTATACACAAGTAGTTATTGCTTGTTGAACCAAAAATAAAAAAATATTTATATTTGAGGAAATGGCTTGTCAAGCTAAATTATCGAATTAGCTCATAAAATCAAAAATATTTTTAGCAGTTCAATATAAAAATACATAACGGATTGAGTTTCTGTTTCCACCAAGCGATTAAGCAATGTTTGTTGAACATGCGGTGAAAATTTGAAGTTGATCTCACCAATAGTTTTTGAGTCATAATTGCACAAGTTGATATGCGGCGATATATGGCGATATATGATTTTAATTAAAAATCCGCCATTTTGAATTTTGCAATGTTTGTGCCAGAATAAGATTCAGCGTCATTCAAAATACCTAAATACTAAGTTTGAAGGAGTTGTGAGCCAAGGTAGGGTAGTTTGGGGTAAAATACCCCAAAAAAGCATGACGCAGCAGACTTTTTAGGACTTTTAGTATGTTCAGGGCACTAAATAGAAGATATATACCAATTTGCAGATTGACTTTATTTTGTTCAGGGTTTTGATTGAATTTAGTCTAAAATGACTGGGCTATAACACCATCGATGTATGAAAACGGTCGAAAAGTAAGAATAAACGTTGCACTTGTTGCTACTGCTCTGCGAACTATGTCGTGGACATCTTTCCGATTACAATAATACCAAATACTTGATATTTTGTTGATATTCGTAGCGTACAAATGTTGTTAGAAGCAAGGAAATCGGAAAAAAATGACTCACTGGCCAAAAACCAATTAAAGCACGCTAGAGGGCGCCAGTAATGCAATGTCGGCCAAAGTCGATTTAGTTAGTGTTTATTTGACCATTTTCGATTATTTTCACCAACAAAAGTTCAACCTAGATTAATACACAAAAAAGTTATTTTTGTGTTGCCAAGGTGATAAAAATTGACGGTCGATGTTTTTGTGTTCAGAATGTCATCCTGATTGAAAATATCACACAGAGAATATTGGGTGCCATTTAAAATTTCAATAATGACGCCATTTCCGGAAAAACCGGAAGCCATATTAGCCTCAAGAGTACCCAAAGAATGGCATTTTTTGTCTATTAACACTTTCCCAAATTTCATTTGTCCAGCTTTATAAACAAAAAAATAAACGGCAGTACCTATGCCGTGGATCACCCGGTATACCAACAATTCTACTCAAGTTGTAACGCACGTCTTCGGTAGTGCGGTGAAGCGTGACGTCACACAATAATATTTCTAAAAATATCTTCCTTGTATAAGGTAGCTTTCGTCTTCGGGGCCAGAGTACGTTGTTCGGTGCAATAAAAAGTCGTCGAAGTAAATTGTAAAATAAAATTTATTCGCTTGTACTAATGGAAAAATAAACATAACATTCGTAGAAAAAAATCGGCTCGGTAAATATTTACAAAAGGCAAAATAAACGGTAACGGGACGGGATAATAATTCGCCCGCCTTCTGCCAACTGAATTATTATTAATTAACGGGTACGGGATAATAATTCGTCCGCCTCCGGCAAACTGAATTATTACTGATAAACGGATACGAGATATGCGGCGGCAAAACACTTACGGATCTCGTTGAATGGTGCGGCACTCTGTAACTACGAACTTCCTATCGCCATCCTCCGGACAGCTGATAGCAACTTGACTCCCTACCAATCTCCGACCAGCTAGGAAAGTCTTTCAGTCTCATCTTATACTCTAACTTGATGCATTTCGTGTAAGAGGCAAGGGAATACCCTTTATGCCTCGCCTTGATACGTGGATTGCGCAAAAGTAGCCGCGCAACTGAATTGTGTTTTATGGAAGCAGGTTTCTAATGTGGATATGCTGGTGTGGATGTCTTGGATAAATTGCTGGAGGATTATATGAAGGGGCAGGATACTTGTGGGAGGAGCTAACTTGGTTGGTGGAATCTTCGGTTGAACGGCCGTTGCATAGGTGCGGGCGGGTAGAACGTTGTGGGCGGGGCTTGTTGGTTTGGACATGAGGAGCAGTGGGGTGGGCGTGTCTTGAGTGTGGATGCAGTACTGACTTGGCGTGGGGCTGGGTTTGGGTTTGCGTCGGTTTGGGGCCTTCTCACAGCCCAGATAGCTTGCCCGATGTTGTCCACCGCAGGCCGCGCACTCAGGGGGCTCGTCAATGGTGGGACACTGGTCGATGTGGTGATTTTTGACACAGTGCAGGCATCTCTGTTCGGCGTAGCATTTAGTGAAATAGTGGCCGTAGATTAGGCATCTGCGGCATTGACCTGGTAGTGGTGGGCGTTTCAACACCGCCGTGGTGACTTTATTGCCACACAGATCGGCGACGTCGTAGATGTGCTGTTGGTCTCTGGGTACTGATACGAGGATAAGGGGCATTTCTGCTCTCATTTTGGGGTGCTTCATTCGTATCACTCTGCTGGGGTTGAAGCCCCGTGATTAGAAGTCGTCTTCCACTTCCTGCAGCGGGAGGTCCAGGTATGCGCCGCGAAATACGACCTGGAATGCTCTCTCCCCGACAGGGGTGTAGGTGTGGTGTGGAACTTCATTGTCTTTGAGGTATTGCGTCATCGACTTGTGGTCCTCGGTGGTGGAGGGGTGGACTTTTATTCCATGGAGTGAATTATAGGCGGAGCTGATGTTAAGGTTTAACTTGGTAAGGGCGGTGCGGACGGTGCGGTGGGCCAGTTGGTTTTATCCCTGATCACTATCGGAGGGATATTGAGGGCTGGATTGTCTGTGGTGGTTGGTGGTGCCTTATTAGTTTTGGGGGGGGAGGTCGGAGTGGGTGCCTTGGCGGTGGATACCATTTTCGGGATAGCTAGGTGGGATTTTTTTTTCCTGGATATTGGATGCTCGGGAGGGGCGGAGAACTCAGAAAAGAATTCAGCCAGGTTGGGTATGGCGTCGTTGGCTTCTCTCTTGGCTTTTGTCTTGTGTTTCTTCCTCTCTTTTGCTGAGAGCGGACGCTGTGATGGTCGGTTTTGAGCACGAGAGACAGACTTCAGGACGTTTTCAAGCAACCCCCGCATTTGGAGGCATTTCGCTTGTGTGTGACAGAAGTCCTTCACAAAGTACCTAAGCTCCCTGCGGATGGTGTAGGGCAGGGATGCACAGACTTGTTGGGACCAAGGGCCACATCGATTAATTTAGGCTTATGGAAGGGCCGCAAAGAAAAATCATATTGTTCATTTTTATATATATTTTTGTATAAGTATACATATTTTTGTATTTTCATATTTATCGAGTATTGCACAAAAATAGGTAGATAGGTATCCAGATAAGTTTTTTACGAAAAACAAGATGTTAGTTTGAAGCGTGACATTGCATTGTCTTAACCATTTTTGTAATATTTGGTTCAATTTTGTGAGTGAGGCGGGCCACCAGTATATCAACGGAGGGCCGCATGCCGCCCGCGGGCCGCGGTCTGTGCATCCCTGGTGTAGGGTGACAGCAGTGAGTACCAGTTTGGAAGGACTCTGCAATGGACGCGTTGAGTTGATGGTGTTGATGGCATCGTAGCGGTGCTGGGCACTGTGCAGAGCAGTCTCAGGATTGGACGGGAAGTATGTACAGGGGGCGTGGCTTAGAAATGATAAGGTAACTCTTGGTATATTGGAAATTGAAACTAAAAAGGACTCGGAAAATAAATAAACGTAATTGTAGGAAAAGAAAACGGAGAAAATGGAAAATAAAACGTGGATTCGGTCGTTGCTAGTAGGCTTCCGGCGGTTGCCGTCGAGACGAATCATGGTCGCTTGTGTTGTCGTTGGAGGACCAGTCGCGTGTGACTGGCGGTGCCAACAAAACCAGAACGCTGGACAGGTCTCGCTGTAGGCAGTCGGAGGAGCGGAGCACACGTCTGGTCGCTGTGGAGGCTGCTCGTGACGTCTCATCTTATACGGCCCGCGTCTGGTCTTTTATAGCCCGATCCCTTCCACGTTCGACCCCCACCATGACGGCCGGCGAGAGAGGTGGACGGTTAAACCAGATTCGTAAACCCGGACGGCTTTTCACGGCGTTCGAAAGAAAAACATGACACGAAAATAAATGTGAATAAATGTTTTCTATACAATGCAAAAACTTATCGCTAGCAACATTACAAATTTACATTTATTTTTTAACGAATTGTCGGCGATTCGTTACAATGTTTGCCCGACTATAGTAGTGTCGCCATCTACATCTAGTAAAACTTTGTTTGGAAGCTCTGGGGAAAAGAGCGGCAACTCTACGTTCGAATGGACGTACGGGCGCGTTAATACGGCAAAGTATTTATGCTAACCAAATTATTATAGTTGAATCAATTTAACTTTGCGTGTTGTCAAAAGTGACATGCGGTAGTTACGATGTGATTAAATGCATTCCCACTCTTTCTACTGCATGCTAAACTATTGACACTAACGTTGGACGTATGTCTCGGCTGGCTAAGGGCACGGACACACATCGAGCGTATAGCGTAGCGGAAAGCGTTTTTATATGTTCGAACATACAGAAAACGTTTTCCGGTCTGCTATATGCTCGGCGTTTTCTATATGTTCGAACATACAGAAAACGCTTTCCGCTACGCTATAGGCTCGATGTGTGTCCGTGCCCTTAGACACACGATCTCGAATGCTAATATGTATACTAGTGCGCAGAAGAAAGACAGAACTGCAGTACGTCAGTACGTCGCCGTCGGTCATTGGGTAGTTCGGATCTCCAGCGGCGTCGCTAACATGAGATTCAGGGTAACTGTCAGTTGTGCTGGTAGATATACAGGATGTTCCTAAATATCATGTAAATACGAAAAGGGGTAATTCTTTGGCTTATTTAAAGACCAAAAATTCATATAAACATAGGTCCGCAAACGCTTCGCTGCCGATCTACAGGGTGTTGAAAGTTCAGGATTTTTTTAGTTTTTTCTTTATAGCTCTTGTATCCTAGTTTTAATTTTTAACAGTTGGTGGCGAATAAAATGTCAAAATAACTACAAACAAAAGGTTACCTAAATCAAGCAAAGGCATACTAGACCAATTATTTAAAAAAACTAGTTTCATCTAGCGAAACACAGAAAAGCCTTTATTTTTTTTTTTTTCGATAACGGTGGTAAATACGAAAAAACTACAAAAGATTAAAAGGCTTAAGAACAAAACAGAAAATGCATTTTGTATTCTAGAATCCACCAGCGGCGCACCGAAAAAAATTTCATGGGGAGAAAAGGGGGCATGACCCCTGAAAAAATATCTCCCTGTAGATTCTCAAAACCATTTGGTATGCCCAAAGATGTAAGTCCTACAGCGTAACCCATATTCCAAATTAGAGCTAAATATCTTAAAGACTACAAGAGCTATAAAGAAAACACTAAAAAAATCTTGAAATTTCAACACCCTGTAGATCGGCAACGAAGCGTTTGCGGACCTATGTTTATATGATTTTTAGTCATTAAATAAGCCAAAGAATTACCCCTTTTCGTATTTACATGATATTTAGGAACACCTTGCGTATCACACTTTAAAATGCCGGGAAAATATTTAAATCCTCAAACGAAATAGTTTGTGGCCAATCTTATAGACTAATTTTCCTTAATGCAATTCAGCACGTATTAATTACTGTTCATTCGTCCTATTGCGAACATTCTTACATTATTTCTTAGAGAGTTGCGGATGCATTAAAAATAAGTCTAAGGACAGTATCTGATATTAAAAATGCCAGGGAGACAAACGAGTCATTTTGTACCAGAAGAAAATCTCGAACTCGGAGGATACCAAAAACCGAAGACGTTGATGAGGGTGCAAAAATGCAAGTTCGCAACACACTGTATAACCTTTACGCTGCAAGCAGAGGCAGATTTCTCATAAGGAACGTTAGGCACGTGCCTAGGGGCGCGCAAAGGAATAGGGCGCAATCGCAAGTATTCCCGAGCGTTAGTGCACGGACACATACCGTGCGTTCAGCCAGTTTAAGCCGCTTAAGCGCTTGAACTCAGCAACCAATGGCCATCGCGTTCATGTTGTTGCTGCCCAATTGCTGACGTCCGCTGAGCTCAAACGCTTAGCGCTTGAAGTGGCAGAACGCACCCATAGTTAGCGACGCTGGTAGCAATGCTTCTAGCAGTGCTGGTAGCGGAGCGTTTGAATCCGGGATGTTAAATTACGGTAATTTATTTTTTTCGTAAATTGCCGTTGAAATTAAAATTATTAATTTCAAATATTAAATTACCACGTAAATGAAAATTAAAAATGGTAAATTATGTTGCCTTAAATTACCGAGTAATTAAAAATTCAAAATGGTAAATTACGCGGTTTAAATTACCGGGTAATTAAAAATTCCAAATGTTAAATTAAATCGGCTTTATGGCCTTATTCTCTAAGCCTCTGTTACGCTTTACATTCTATTATGAGGCTGTTACGCTGTTAAATTATAGACTGTTAAGAAATTGGTATTCCGTAAGCCAATGTTAACAACAGCTGTATATAATGCCTCTATAAAAGCTCTGTACAGTAACAGCGGCAAAACTGTCGCCTTTATCTAACAGTACTTGGCGGTTTGGGGTTATGTGATGTATATCTCTGTCAAAATGTGTACAAATGTAGTAATGGATACAGAAAAACGTATTGTTGTTAATGAAAGAATATTCGGAATAAAAAATACCAAAAGTTCTGTGGATTACCACAGAATCCCTATTTTTATTTATTTATTTTTAAGAGAAGTAGAAAATAGGTAAGTAACTGTAATATGCATTTGTTAGTACAATATTATGTACAAACTGCTTGCTGATATTCATGAGATATTACCTAATTAATTGCAATTACATTTAAAAAAAAAATAGTGGGTAGATAGTACATAATAAGGTACAACAAAAATGTGTACCTACTTATTGAAGATCATTTTATATTTTTATTTTAGAAATTATATGAGAATTAAACGAAACAAGCTATCGAACACCCAAAATCCTTTCGACATACCAAATTATAATTTTATAAAATTGTTAATCAAAACATCAGCGTTTGACACTACCTACTTCACTAGAATGAAAATGTGTCAAATCCTGGGTTACTAGTTTTATATTAATGCAGACACGATCGATCTCGATCAAATAGAATTTGCTCATGCAGCTAAACTATTAATTTTACCAAAAAATGTCATGGACATAAATTATACATAATGTCCTCTACTTTAATTTATTATTTAACTATTTTGACGAAATTTCAGAAATGGCGGCTCATTTGCAAAATCCTTGAAAAATGCTTAGAGGAAACATCCAGTTCCTTCGGACTCTTTTGAACAAAAACCTTTTCAGCTCTAAGTTTGGTCATGAAACTTCTTAATATGAAGTTTCGTCCCGATACCTCTAGTAGTTTCTCCAGAATCGTCGCCACAAAAACGAGTACACACACAGACGTTTTTTTGTACCTTGGTGAAAAATGTTCAGGGGACCCAATAGGACATATTTCTGCTAAAATCCCAAATTTTTTTTTGGCACGGTTACAATGCATACTATGTATGATGAAGTAAAAATATGTTATTAATAATAATAAGAAATGTTCTTTTAAATTTTAGATTTGTGATTTGTGACTGCGTTTAATTTTTCGGCCAATTCTTCCCACTTCTTATTCAAATATTTTGGGTCAATATTCGGGTTTATTGTGACCGTTCGAAAAACTGCATCCGTCTCCATTACTGTCAAATACTCCTCGTATTGACTGCCTGAGCTATTTGCCAGTCGCTTTCGCTTTGAATCTATCAGAAAACCGTATACAAAACGTAAATATAAGTATGTACTGTACACAAGGTTGTTGCCATATGTTTGGTTATGGTCACCGTTCGACAACGACAGTGACAGCCGCAGTTGCGGATACGTCCGAATAATTCAGTTAGCAGTGCACCACAGACAACCATTGGCGGAAATTACAGAGGTTGATAGAGAATTGCTTTCGCGAGTTGCTCTGTTAAATTCTCTGTTAGATTTCGCTGTTATTTAAAATTCTGTTATATAACATTCTGTTATGCGGTTTTTAGAGAATAATTATTCACTGTAGGTTATGAATGCTACTTATGTTAATAAAAATTTTTGGTAAGTAAAAGTCATTATTTTGTAGATAACTAGCCATCTGACTAAGAATGTTAAATTTCCGTAATTAATTATTTTGGAATATTACTTTCTAATTACCGGGTAATTTAAAATGACAATTTACCGATGATAGTAAGTTATGTAAAAAAAATTGGGTACAGCCTTATGTCATTATATCAGAGATAGCCACCAATCGCTGATGCTTTTCCTGATTTAATAGTAGTAATTTATTATTAAAATGATTTACACTACAATAAATATACTTTTTATACCTGCAATTTATAAAATAGACAGTCTCACAGCATAATTATAGTATAAAATACTGTAATTTATTACCGACACACAAAACGACAACGCCCGGTTTCACAACCTGATCACATTTTATCCGGATTACCAGAACATTTCTTTAAATCATGAAATGTGCAGTATTGGCTCCACTGAATTAAGTAATTAAAAATCCGGAACTTACACTTAATTACGAAAATTACGAAAAAATTTAGTAATTTACCCAATAAACTACGCTCTTACATCCCTAAGTAGCTCCCAGGCAAAGCACAAACAACAGTGCATTTGACTGCTTAGGAGTGGTGGGGTACATTTACGCAAGTACAAGTTTTTGAAATGAATTTATAAATTCCGGTAAATTAAAAAATGTAATTATAATTTCGGTAAATTACTTGTAAATTACCAACGGTAATTGACGATAAATTCACCATCCGTAATTTAAGCCGTAAATTACGGTAATTAAAAATTGGTAAATTACCATTAATTACGGTAATTAATTTGGTAATTTACGGGGTAAATTACGCTTTTACATCCCTGGTTTGAATACACAGGTGCTTATGGCAATGAGCGCGCGCGCTTGGAGCGGTGCTGCTAGCGGTGCTGATTCCGCGGACTGTGTGTTTATTGCCATAAGCACCTGTGTATTCAAACGCTCCGCTACCAGCGCCTCTACCAGCACTGCTATCAGCGTCGCTAACTATGTGTCCGCGTTTTCTGTATGTTCGAACATACAGAAAACGCCGAGCGTATAGAGAAGCAGAAAGCGTTTCGGTATGTTCGAACATATTGAAAACGCTTTCCGCTACGCTATACGCTCGATGTGTGTCCGTACCCTTAAGCAGCGTGTGACGGCGAAACTTAAAAAATAATTGCAGCGAATAATAATAATTAATAACATTTTAATGATTTTTCTTACTGAGATTAAACCTTGGTCCTTTCTTTTGTGAAAAGTCTGAAAAGAAAAATGTGGTGCTGAACTTAAAAAATTATTGATACGTTATGTTTTTATTTTAGACCTGTTTTATGTTTTATTCACTTGTCAATATTAAAATAAAAATGTTGAAGGCATTGCTTACAGTAAATTAATAAATGTCCAAATGGTAATATTGTAACAATTAAAATTAGTACAAACTTACATATCCCATGTTTTAGGTATGTGATGCAGATTTGAACATTCTGAATGTGAATGCTCGTTATCCAGGAAGCTGTAGCGACTCCTACATTTGGAATAATTCTGCGTTAAAGGCTGCGTTAGAAAAGATCCCAGATGAACATAGATTTTATTTGTTAGGTTTGTTGACATCAATGTCATGAAGTTTTATTTATCAAGATTTATTGGAATGATATTTTGTTTTTCTTTTTAGGTGATTCTGATTATCCGTTAAGGAGATATCTGCTAACTCCTTTGGCAAACCCAGCACCAGGAACACCTGAGGAACGATATAATAACGCATTACTATCAACAAGAGAAGTTATTAAAAAATGCATTAAAGTTTTAAAGGGACGATTCCGCTGTCTATTGAAGAATCCTGCACTGCATTATAGTCCGGAAAGAGCTTCAAAAATTATAAATGCATGCGTTATTCTCCACAACATTTGCGTTCACAACAATATTCGTGCCGAGGAAGTAGAAGAAGTGAATGATCTTGGAGTCATTGAAAATAATGGCGACAGAGAACCTCTTCATAACTGTACAGTAAATCGGGCACTAGAGGCTGGACAACGATTACAACAGTCTGTGATTCAACAGTATTTTGCTTAATATATTAATAACAGTGTTTTAATGTATGTAAGATCTTGGATATAATAATAATAATAATAATAAATGACTTTATTGACCTTACTTAAAAAAAAAACAATAGTAACAGGTAACAAAAAATGTAAAAATGGTCAAAAGGTGCAGAGACAGGCGCAATGCCTGATATCTACTCCGAACCGGTGTACAAAAAATAATCACTAATTCTAAATGGTAGGCACAGCAAATAACGTAAACTAAAATAACTACACTTCTATAGACATATGTATTGGCAAGGATCTGTATCAATGGTTTGCTTGCTGACTCAATAGAAAGCTTCTGCAATACCTCCCGAACGTTAGGGCACTGAGCTTCTTCCAACTTACTGGTATGCTGTTATAAATCCTAGCCGCGCAATAGGAGAACGAACGTTCAAACAATGACGTTTTGTGCCTCGGAATTGTAATCAATGACTTACGTCGAACATTGATATTGTGAACATCCGTTCTGAATCGGATTTTGGAGTAGAGATGGCTTTTGTGTGACAACTACTTTGTGGACGAGGGAAGCGGAGTGCAGACTCCTCCTATTACACATATTTATACAAGTTTTAGTTTATGTAGGATGCTGGAGATACAAGCTTTTATCCAAATGATTATTCCACGTATTCGGCACACATTGAATCTGAAACATTTTTACTGCCATACCCAGCTCTAAAACCTGATTGCGTTTCAGGTAAGAGATTATTAGCTTCAATATACTTAGTCAACCGACTCCATAGCAACCGTTCACACACCTTTGATAACACTGGCAAGATACTAATTGGCCTCAAATCTCCAAAATCAGCCACCCTAGATTTTTTTGGCAATGGGAGCACCATCGCTTTTTTTCCATGCAGCAGGGAATTTGCCGTTCAAGATGCAGGTATTGATAATATCTCTAATCTGTGGAATAATGTGTGGGCAGCACAATCTTAGTGTCCTTATATTAATACCGTCATGCCCGCTTTCTGTGCTCTTTATTGAGTTAATTGTTATTTCGACTTCCGAGTCGGTAACCTGGTCAAATGTAAATCGAGAATCAGTGGATTTATTGTTTAGGTAGTAGGAACACAGGTCCATATTTATACTCGCGCTGGATGTTATATTAGTAAAAAATGCGTTTATCTCATTGGGATCTGTAAGGTTCAGAGGAATGGTAGGCACAACTTTCCGTAACACATTCGTACGTTTCAAAGCCGCCCATGTATTTTTTTGAGTGTTTAATTGAAGCTCTAAAAAAGCTTTCCTTTCGGAATCAATCGCGGTCTTCACACCATTCCTCAGAGCCTTGTAGTACTGCCACTTTGCGTCTGTTCTCACAGTTTTAAAATTTCTTAGTGCCCGACCCCGCAACCCCTGCATCAGTCTAATAGTCTCAGTTATCCATGGTGGCGACGGTCGCCGGAGAATAATTCTTTTAAGAGGTGCATGCAAATCAATAACATTTAATACATTGTTCGTTAAGTACTCCACTTTACCATCGACATCCGGTATATCAAATACTTCAAAAAATGCGATGGAATATAAGTCGCATAAAAAGCAGTCAATGTCAAAATTATGAAAAGTTCTTCGTATAATATATTTAGGCTGCTGCGCGACCGCGCCCACATTCAAGCTACAATATGTTAACTCATGATCTGACATTCCAGGAGCTGGCAAAACACCCACATCGCGGACACTATCAGGGTCCGACACAAAGTTCAGATCGATCAAAGACATTGAGGTTCTACTGACTCTCGTCGGTTCGGAGATAATCTGCGTGCAGTTAAAAGATTCCAGCGTGTCCACGAGGACACTACCGTAGTATGTGACCGCTAACGGACGTACAGCGCGTGGCACCAGTGTGTAAAATAGCAACAAAGAAGTGAAAAAGTGGAAAAATAGTCTCAAAAATTCTGAAATTTGGGCCACTGCTGCATCTCAACGAGGGCAACAAAAAGTGTTAAAACCTTTTTTGGATACTCGGTTTTTTTTCGAGGTCTTAACGCAGGTGTAGTTTTGGAAATAGTGCGTTGGCACATATTCCTGGAGTTCTCCGACTTTGCGGGGGCGTTAGGGCACCCAGCGAATTTCTGGTGAGAGGAGTGTTCAACGCTAATCGGACCCGACGGCTGGAGGCTGATTTTGTGAGAATCCGCCAACAAATAAGGGAGTTGGAAGCACACCGAAAAGAGGGTGTGGCCCCCGGTTTTTCATCTGGGACGTTGTCGGGGTTGTTCTCAGAGACTGGAGAGTGCGCGGAATAGATTCCTAGTGTGGAGACCGTTAACGTGACACCGGTCTCGGCCGGATCCGCGGAGATTTTTTCGCCCAAGGTAGGTGGACTTTGTCGATTTTCTCGGGGCGAGGGTGAATTGTGCCGGAGTGCGGGTTTTGTGTGCGAGAGTGATCGGGGTGGATTCGCCGCGACGTGCTCGTCGTTCTGACACCCCATATGACGGGGTAGCGCGGCGCGAGTGTTATTTCGCGATTTCTCCCGGATTTCGAACTTTTTGGGACAAAAAAAAAGTTGAATTTTGCCTTATCCGGGGCGTGTTCGCCTGAACTTCCTCAGGATGAGCGAAATGCAGAAGAAGGATGTGCCACAGAGGGGGTTCAGCATCGAGGGGTGGAGAAAAAGAGCCAACGAGCAAAAGCAGAAGTTGCCATTACCAGGACTAGATACATCGTCCGTCAAGGAGGTGGCAAAAAACGCGAACACTCAGGAGGAAAGCATGAACCAGGAGGAAGACATATCTGTCAGAAGGTCAGCTCTGCTAAGGTCTCCACCCCCAGAAGGAAGACAGAGACTGGGATCGCTACCAGCGATAAAAATAGCCGGGTCGGCAGAAGGGAAGTTGGCGTCAGTCTCCCAAAGAGCCAAGTCAGGACATACAACGCCCGAACCAACACATGACCTGCCCGATGGAGCTATGTCGGTATGGCAAGACGTGGGAGGTAGAATTGACCTCAAGAGGAAAAGAAAAGAGGGCGAAAAGAAGAAGGAGGAGGAGAAGGAAGAGAAGCTGGAGGAAGTCTGGAAAAAACTCAACCAGAAGGTGAAGGGCCTAAGAGACACCGGTAAGAGCGAAACCAGTACAAAAGAGGAGATGGAAAAGATATCTCAGGAAATGGAGAAAATGATGGCAGCGGTAGGTGAGGAAATCGTAAAGATTCAGCACGACACCAGAAGCCCGGACACGAAAGTGACGCGCAGAGAATGTATCTGTAGATGCGGCGGATACAAGGAGGAGGGTGAAATGCCACGAAAGGAAGAACGTCTACAGAAGGTAGAGGGAAACCCCCTTAACGCGCCGCAAGACCACGACGTAGTGATAGTTTTGGGAGGGGGGGATCAAGAGGCAGGAATAAAGAACAGACTCCTGCGAACCTACCCTGAGTATGAAGAGGCGGAGTGCAACATGGTCGGCGTAACAGAGATCGTGCGAGCAATCACGATAAAGTCCGGAGGGAAGGTCGTCGAAAAGAAGAGGCGAATTTTTGTCGCGCAGAGGGGAGAGGGAGCCCTACCAATGGCAGACATGCTAAAAGAGCTAAAGGCCAGTATCGGGGATGAAAAGAATGTGGCGATAAATGACCCGGAAGGAGAAACCGCGGGAGAACAGAGAGAGCGACTATGGGACATTTTTTGAAAGAGGGTTGTCCTCTACGTAAGAAAAGGAAGCCAACAAGAGAAGAAAAAGTATGCGGAAGCCGCCGCATAGAACGCTAGCGGGACAACGCAAAGGGTAATAAAACCCAACCCTCCCTCAAGGGAAAGGCAGTTCCCATTATTGCCGAAAAGAAGGGATGGAGCTGTCATAATAAAGACGGATAGCGCATCCTACGCGGAGACCCTAGCACGGGTCAAACAACAGGTGGGAGTCAATAAGACAAACCTGAACATCAAGGGCGTCAGAAAAACGAAGACTGGAGACTTGATGATAACGGTCAAAGACAAGGAGAGTGCATCAGTCCTACAGGACCAGATCAGCAAAGCGTCTGGTTTTGAGGCTAGAGTGGCTGGTAAGACGAAAACCCTGCTGCTTAAAGAACTGGAGGCAACCAACACCAAGGAGGAAATTGCAGTCGCCATCAGCGAAGCGGTGGGAGATCTTAGCTCAGAGGTCACAGTAAAATCTCTGAACGATGCGCACCACGGAACAAAAACTGCAGTGCTGGAGGCTTCAGAAGATGCAGCGAGAGCGCTCCAACGAAGAAGAGCTCTCAAAGTAGGATGGGCCGAAGGGCAAGTACGGGAGCGGCAACAGATGGCGGCTTGTTTTAGGTGCTGGGAGACCGGTCACCTGGTAGCCAAATGTGAAGGCCCGAACAGGACAAATCTGTGCAGGAAGTGTGGGGAAGAAGGGCACTTTGCTAAAGACTGCAAGAAGCAAGGAACTCATTGCCCAGTGTGCAAAAAAGATGGGCACAGGGCGAACAGCCTAAGATGCCCAACGTATGCCAAAGCACTAGAAGGGATCCAGAAGGAGAAAAACTCAGTCCATAATGCCTAGCTCCTACCAGGC
Source organism: Aphodius sticticus (assembly GCA_963966075.1). Lineage (NCBI taxonomy): Eukaryota > Metazoa > Arthropoda > Insecta > Coleoptera > Scarabaeidae > Aphodius > Aphodius sticticus. The sequence goes on from OZ014506.1 coordinate 63,380,787, forward strand.
AGCATCGGGTCGATCGGAGAACCCAACAAAGAGGAAGAAACCGCCGTCGAAAGTCACAAGAGACCGGAAGAGGATGCAGATCCACATCGAGAAGATGCGGACCGGCAAAGCATTCATCAGTGGTGGAATCATCCGATCGGAGACACGCGCGTGCATTCAGTACGCGTGTGGGAGGATAGAGGTCTTGAAACCGAAGCCACCCAAAGATACCTGGATGATAAGAGAGGAAGAGATAACTGAACAGGACAGCCTGCGAGCGAACGTAGCGGAACCGGAAAGGCCCAAGGAAGACAGAAGCGAAAAGAAGCCAGGATGGTACTCCGCGGTCCCTCCGATGGTGCGATTAACGAGACAGAGCACCAGTTATGCCACACAGAGGTTGAGGGAGAGAACGCTGTTCGACTTAGTCCGAAGCCACCTGGGCTACTTCGAACGTACCGACGACGGAGAAATAGTAGGAGGCGAGAGCAAACTCTCTTCCGAGATCAAAATACAGTCGGAGGGCATGCCGTGCGGGAAAGAACTGAGATCAGTGTATCTCGATTTCCTAAGAGGAATGGGGGTGTCCGAGAACGAGGCGATCAAGGACCTAGAGCGCGTGGGGTCGTACCTAAGAACGGCCCGGATAATGAGGTTACAGTCCATTAGGGATTGCGAGAGGCGCTACATGACTCCATGGCCACCTCCATCCTACAAATAAACCTAGGAAGAGGGCGGGCTGCTCAAGAGCTACTGATAGCCACGGCAGCAAGGAAGAAGATCGACGTCATGTTGGTCTCGGAGCCTAACAAGGCCATGACCGCGAACCTGGGATGGCTGATGGACCGTGACAGGAAAGCTGCCATTGGTGTGAGAGGCCGCAAGGTAAACGTTACCAGACAAGGATCGGGAGAGGGTTTTGCCTGGATGGTTGTCGGTGGGGTAACAATGATTAGTTGTTACGCCTCCCCGGCGATGGAGCTGAGAGAGTTCCAAGACTTCCTCGATAGGTTGGAAGGAATCCTCCAACGTTTGGAAGGAAAGTGTCTTGTCGCAGGCGACTTCAACGCTGTCTCAGGAGTGGGGATCGACAACAACCTGCCGAAAAGGAGAGGCGCTGGGCGAATGGGCGGCGAGAGGTGGACTTGTACCTCTGAATGAGGGAGACTCAAACACCTTCAGAAGGAGGGGAGGAGGAGGATCGGTGATCGACGTTTCGTTCGCCACTGACAGGGTAGCCAGGAAGATCGACGGATGGAGTGTGGTCGAAGAGGAAACCCTCAGCGACCACATGTACATTGAGTATAGACTGAGGGACCTGGTCGCCGCGAAAACAGAGGGGCGCAACGAAATTCTACGGCGGTATAACGTTCAAAAAATGGACCGCGCAAAGTTTAGAGACGCCTTCGAGGATGCAATTGAGACGCGAGGAGGGTTGCCTAATGTGGAAGCATGCGAAGCGGCTCTCTCCAAAGCCTGCGAAGAAGCAATGCCCAAAACCGGAGGAAGTGGGCGAAGGGCAGTCTACTGGTGGACGGAGGAGATTGCGGAATTGCGGAAGGAGGGCAACAGCGCCAGAAGAGCAGTACAGAGGACGAGAGGAGACGAGGCCAGAAGGGCGATCCTCTCCCTCGTATACGGTGAGGCCAGAAGAGCACTTAAGAAAGCGATCTCCAAGTCGAAGGAGGGGAAATGGGCGGCGGTACTTCAAGAGGTGGAGGCCAACGTTTGGGGGGAGGGTTACAAGATCGTAACCAAAAGGCTGAGAGCCAGGTTACCACCTCCAAATCTGACGCTGACCGAGATGAAAGAAGCGGCGGAGACCCTGTTCCCGGAGTATGAGCCTGTGGAGGAGGATGCTCTCGAACCGCACGAAGAAGCCCCAACTTTGTCGATAGAGGAAGTAAGAAGAGCAGCGGGCAGAGTCGCACCAAAGAAGGCGCCGGGACCCGACGGCATTCCACCGGAAGCGATAAGGGAGATGGTGGCGGTGGCGGGGGGTTACGTGAAGGACGTTCTGAACGGTGTCCTCAAGTCCGGAAATTACCCCGCGCAATGGAAGATGGCAAATCTCGTACTGCTGGCGAAGAAAGCAGCCACTGAAGGAGAGGCGCCAAAGTACAGGCCCATCTGCCTCCTGAACACCGTCAGCAAGCTGATGGAGCACCTGCTCGTGGACAGGCTAAAGGCGGAACTGGAAGAAAAAGCGCCCCTAGCGGACAATCAATTCGGATTTCGAGAAGGAAGGTCAACGGTAGACGCGGTGAGAAGTGTTATGGAGATGGCAGAGAGGGCAAATCAGAGAACGTCTTTAACACCGTGCCGTGGAAGCATCTCATCGCAGAACTGCAACGGAGAAGGGTGAGTCCATACCTGTTGGACATGATCCGGAGTTACCTGCGGGATAGATGGCTGATCCTTAGGGATAACAATGGTGAAGAGGACCGACGGAGAGTTAGCAGCGGCGTCCCTCAGGGGTCCGTCCTGGGTCCAACGCTTTGGAATGTCCTCTATGACGGAGTGTTGCGACTCAGGCTGCGCGGGGTCAAGCTGGTGGCATACGCGGACGACCTCGCGTTGGTCGTCACGGCAACCACATGTGCAGAGCTTGAGGCGAACGCGAATCTCGCCATCCACAGAATAACCAAGTGGATGGAGGAAAGAAACCTTGAACTTGCGGCCGAGAAGACAGAAGCGGTGCTCCTCACCGGAAAGAGAAAATGTCAACCGGTGACGCTGACGGTAGGAACCAAGAGAATCCAACCAGGAGACAGCGTTAAGTACCTGGGGGCGAGGATCGAAAGAAACCGCAGGTACCGAAGGCACGTCGAGGAGGTGGCAGCCAGAGCGGAGAGAACCACCGGGGCCCTGCTAAGACTTATGCCTAGAATGGAGGGACCGTCGGCGGCTAAGAGAAGAGTATTGGCGTCGGTTGCGGCATCAGTGATGCTATATGCAGCCCAGTCTGAGCAGACGACATGCAGCTAGAAAACCGGAAACAAAGGCTCCTGCGAGTACAGCGAAGGGCTGCCGTCGGTGTCACGTCGGCATACAGAACAGTGTCCACGGGCGCTGCTTTGGTGGTAGCGTCAATGGTGCCGGTGCACCTGAAAGCAGACGAAAGAAGGAGGATATATGACGGACGCGGACAGGATGGCGCCTCCAGACAAGAACATCGTCGACGCACGATGGAAGCCTGGCAGAAGGAATGGGACGAGGACAACAACGGTCGGTGGACGCACCGACTGATACCGGATTTGGATGAGTGAGTGGACGAGTAGGAAGCACGGAGACGTGACCTACGAGCTCACCCAAGCCCTAACTGGGCACGGATGCTTTGGAGCCTACCTCTACAAATTTAAGAGGAGGGACGGCCCCGAATGCAGACACTGTGGAGAGGAAGAGGACACCCCGGAGCACACGCTATTTGTATGTCCCCGATGGGAAGTCTATAGAAGGGAGTGCCCATGCGGGGATGACCTCAGTGTAGGAGGAATGGTACGGAGAATGCTCCAAAGCACGGAAGCGTGGGAGCAGATTACCCGTACCATAGGAACGATACTCCGACGAAAGGACGAGGAAGACAGGCGACGAGGAGAGAGAGAACCTCCCGCCCCTTAGTTATAAGGGACAGGGACGGTCTACGGGACAGACGGAAAGAAAAGCAAACAGGAATGTAAGCGACCGGAAAACCGGCGCGGGAATGCTCCCGGAAAACCGTAGTATGAGAGAAAAGGGTCCTGGAAACACCGGACCACGGACTTCTGGATACACCGTAGTCTGGGGAGGAGCCGCAGGAAAAAAAACCGCTGCTTCGGAAAATAGCTCAGGATGTGTCCCAGTGAGTGCGCGAGGACGCCTGCAAATAGGGTAAAGTGCATAGACGCTTGGAACTGTATGTTATATGTTACTTTTAAGGGTAATTATGTAAACCTCTTAAGGTGTCAGCTCCGGCTGGGTTTAGTTGTAATTTGTTTTAAAAAAAAATAAAGTCACTAGAGCATAAGAGCGAAGGGGCCCAGATTTTTATAATTCAAATTGTTGTTGTGGTAAGGAAGGAAGATGCCGCTGCACTGCAGAATGCCTCACGGCGATACCAGGCAGCGGGGTGGAGGTGGGTTCTTCCTGGGCCCCTTCGCCCTTAAAAAAAAAAAAAAAAAAAAAAGCGTGTCCACGAGTAACCTCGCAGACGTGCTGGGGTTGCCAAGCTGATTTAAGTTAAAGTCTCCTAGAATAATTATTTTGTCATCCAATAGGCAAATTCTTGACATATAAGGGATATAATATAATATAAGGGATGCGGATGTGTTACCTCTACATTATAACGTTATTCGAGCTAATAGAAGATGTAATACGGTTGGTCGTTCCACGGGCGGTGGCGTTCTTTTGGCACTTGACAAAGTATGCATACTCGGTTGCTGATGTCTCGCATATTTCGAATTCTGTTCCGTTGGTGGACCAAATTGTTTGTAAGTGTGTGATTGGACATATTACGTTTATGTTGCAGTCTGATATCAGGGAGGTGGCTATGTATGGTTTTGCTACGTTTCTTAACCTGGAGCAGAAGAACAAAATTGTGAATGCACATGATAGAAGTTTGGAGTTGGTTCTGACTAGTAAACATTTTGAAGCGACAGTTGAGCGAGCTGAGCCTCCCTTTATTCCGGAGGATCTTCATCACCCTGCTCTGTCTGTTGATTTTCATTATATCTGTTAACGTCGACCGGTAAGCTTTCCGGCCTGGCAGAGTTATCGTTTTAACTTTCGCCGAGCTAACTTTGATAATCTGCATAACAGCTTGTGTGAGGCTGATTCTACATCGATTGAGAGTTACATTGGGGTTGACGATACTCTGGATGCATTCTATGCTATAGGTACTATATAATATTCTGGAAGACTCTGTTCCAAAGGTACGGTTGGTAAATGTTAACCTTGTGTATCCTGGCTGGGTTTCTGCTGATATTATTCATCTGTTGAAGTTCAATGATTATCATAGAAAGAAATATTCCCAAACTGGCAGCAGTGACTCTCTTTCTGAGTTTACGCGTCTGCGTGTACTGACCAAGAGCGTGATTTCCCAGGCTTATCTCGACCACTTGCATGAAGTTCAGGATAACATGCGTTCTGATCCTTCACGGCTTTGGGGTTTTGTGAACACGAAGCGGGGGTCTTCGAGGATCCCGGGAGTAATGCGGGATAACGATGATGTATGCGACACGCCGCGCCGTCGTCAATCGTGGATGCGTTCGCGCGCCTACTGTTCAAACCCGAGGACCACTTTCAGCGAAGATTTTAGTTATCTGCCGTCCATTTCCTTTCCGGGAGTCTCCCAGGGGGAGCTTTTTCAGTCCATGAGCGACATTGGTGGGGACATGACTTCGGGTGACAACGTGATTCTTTCCTTCCTGGTACATGATGGCAGACTTGCCTTTGCTAAGCTTCTGGCTTTCATTATTAATTGGCGATTCGAACTTCTACATTTCCAGCCGTGTGGAAGCTAGCTAGAGTTACACTTGTTTTTAAGAATGGTGACAAATCCCATATTGAAAATTATCGACTAATATCGATTTTCTCCAACTTTTCTAAGGTATTCGAACGTGTTTTGTTCAGGTTTATTTGCGGCTCCGTGAGGTCTTACCTTTCTCCTGATCAGCATGGGTTTATGCCGGGGCGGTCCACTAGAACTAATCTGTGCGCGTTTACCCAGTATGTCAGCGAATCATTGGATAGCGGCGGGCATTTTGGCGCGGTCTACACCGACTTTTCTCGAGCGTTTGATTCGATCAACCATCACGACATATTGAGTAAATTGAGCGTTTTTGGTTTCTCTAGGGTTACTAGAATGCCATCATACCTCAGCGATAGACCTTAACTATGTGTTTTTTAATGGTTACGCATCTTGGAAATTTACGGCTGCGCCTGGTGTCCCTCAGGGCTCCAATCTGGGGCCCCTCTATTGTTTAGTATCTACATCAATGACTTAGTCGCCTTTTTGTCTTGCCCAGTTTTGGCGTACGCCGATGATCTTAAATTGTCCGCATAGGGTGTCTAGACTCTAGATGATCTTGGTGAGCTTCAGATGAACTTTGACAAAGTTCGTCATTGGTGTGGTCGGTATCGTTTGCGGTTAAATGTATCCAAGTGTTTGTGTATTACTTACTCTCGGAAGATCGATTACACTGCTGGCTCTTTGGTATTGCGGAGAGAGGACTTTATTTGGGATCTGGGAGTGACCTTTGACGAGCAGCTGACCTTTGGACGTCACATGGCGAGAATTGATGCGGATGGACTCAAAATGGTGGGATTTATTATGAGATACACTTATGCCTTTGTGCGTAGCAGTATCTAAATTTTTCATATGAAAATGATTTCAGACGCATCTGGATATGCAATTCGCCTGAACGAGCAAATGTAGATGGCGCTGCAAAAAAAGTAGTTATGGCCGCTCTAAACGGGATAAAATCCTGGTGTTCTGTGTATATACGAGTACGATATGACTTTAATTAGACGTTTTTTGGACGGCTACAAGATGGTATTGCTCCTAATAATAATGCTAATATAATTGGTTGCGGTTATGTTAGCGAAAACATAATTGCAGAGTGTTTAACCTCAAAATTTCTGGAATGACAATGCCTCACTGTAAAATGAACTACACTGAGGAACACAACAATAGATGATACTCTTATTATTGCTTCTTTTCATTGCCCTTTCCATGTTTTCGTTCAATAAATAATAGGTTTACAAATGCGCTAGTTTACCAATACTGGCCACACCGTATCTCGTTTAGAGTAACTCATTCTTTTACCACGAGGGGGCGACTCTTAGTTTGATTTTTCTGTACATTACGTTAAAGTGAAAGGAACATACTACCACAGATGCACTATCTAGCATAATAATTGACTCCAATGATCTTAAAAATATGTCAGATACCATCAACGTAAGTATTTTAACACAATCAAAGAACCACTATAATGAAAACAACGAAACTGAAAAAGGTTTAAAGCAACAAGAGTGGACAGGCCATCCAGCACTCGTTGAATTGCTAAAGCCACCAGAAAACTCAGTTGAATTAAGACACATGTTAGAAAGAGAAACAAAAAAATCGGGAAGTAAACAAGTAATAAAGTTTTATATAATAAAATATTAAAGGTAATCTATATTAATCTAAGTATTCGATCAACACTAGCCCTAGACGTGGAGTTGATAAATTTAGGTAGAATTTGTGGAGAAAATAAAATTGCGCAATTAATTATAGTAAAAAATCCGGAAAATTACCAACTAATAACCCAACTATCAAAGCAAATCGAAATGATCAGAAATTAAAAATTATAATTTGCATAATAAACAAAGCAAATCGAATAGATTGTAAACAAACTCGACAATTGATTCTAAATGATTTCCACATCTTCCGACGGGAGCGTTTGCAGGAATCAATAGGATGTATGCAAATATTAAACGTTACTATTTTTGGGAAAACCTTAAGAAAAATATAACTAAATTTGTTCATAAATGTGATGCTTGCCAAAGATACAAACATTCGCGAGCTCACACTGAGCCTTTGACAGTTACCACTATAGCCTCATCAGCGTTTGAAAAAGTAAACTTGGACCTTGTGGGACCTTTGTCACAAGATCAAGAAGATAATAATTATATTCTAACAATTCAATGTGAACAGATTTGAGCCTCAGACTGGTTAGAATTCACAGCCTAAGACAAAAATCTGCGGTGTAAATAAGACAATAAATACAAGAGAAACACAGTAGGGAAAATAAATGAAACGAGCATTACCTGGTTGATGAAAAAACTCTTCTTTATTAGAAAATAATCGGTTTATATACAATTCTTGATTTTACAAATTAAGCACTGGTTCTAAAAGTGATGATATGTTTATATTACATATTATGCACAAAGTTTGAAAGTATTGATGTGTACTATTGGGAGCCGCCGATGTCTTGTACTTGGTCAGCAATTCGTCGTTGAAATGTGCAGCGTGCGTGTTTACGCGATCGCGGCACGTCCGGTATTACAGCAAATAGTTCGATATTTGTTCGCTTTAAAACTAAATTATTTGACTAATAAAATTGTTTGATTTTGGAGTAAACAAGAATAAAATTGTTTGATTATGGATTAAACAAGCTGCGGGGGCGAAAATGAGAGAGAAAAAGAAAAAACAAACAAACTAACACTTGCACTTCACAAGGTCTTCATGACTCAGTGTTCACTCTATGGTGTATGTCGGCGTAAATGGGCTGCAGATTAAGGTCGTTCTCAGTATGGGCTGCGCGGTGTGGAAGGTCTGAAGAAGATACCTTCTTCGGCTTCTTCGCGGATGTGTGGCGGCATTGGCTTTCGCGTCCGGGGACATGGCATGAAGTAGAAGGTTCCAGCTATCGTGTCCATGCTTACGACAAGGCTTGTAAGAGATGAATGGTGCTTTAGATGATGGCAGATCTTGTCATGTAGCTGACCATTTACTAGCTGTTCGTCATTAATTAGTTTTAATAACTCCTCGGATGGTCTGACTATTGCTTCGTCCTTGATGGTCGCTGGCGTCCATAGGTCCCTTATGGTAATGTTAACTGGTGGGTCGACTGGATGACTGAAGCTCACGAGATTAAAAAATATGCTTAATAGCAATAGGAGCAGAATTACTGCTACTGCCCAACATTTACCATCCTGTAAAGGCCCAGTATCATAGCCGATCCATGTGCGATGATTGCAGTTTACTTCAGAGATTTCTATTTCTTCGTGGAACTTTACTGATTTCACGCTTTTTTAGCTGTCGTAGGGTTTTTACTGCTATGTATGGAGCAGTGTTCTCCTGGATTGGTCTGGGAAGTGCTGGATCTCACAAGAATTTTGTGATCGGCTTGATCATCTTCCGCTTCTACGCGGTTAACCAAACTTGTGATTGAGTAGTTATGTTGCTCTCTATCTTCATGTTACCAGACAGTATCCAATCAAGTTCCGTTTTCAGACCCAATACTCCATCATTGGTTCTCGTGAAGCCTTGTTGTAGAATTTTTCCATATTCTTCTGCTCCGAGGATGGCATCAATTGGGCCTGGCATATGGTATGTAGGATCAGCAAGGATTTTGTTGATCCAGTTTTGAGGATTTAATTCCGGTAGGATATCATTAGGTAGAGATTGGGTTAGCTTTGTAAGGACTAAGAAATGTGTTTGAAGGGAGTAGTTGCTAGGAAAGTGAGGATGAATTTGTTGTTCTACCTTCCAGCGGGATATCTTCGGTGTCTCATCTTCTAGTCCACATATTTTGGTACGTATTTCTACCTGGGTTGGCCTAGTCGATGCTCTGCTTCTTCGGTAATAAAACACCATGCTTGAGATCCTGGATCGATGAGCACGCGGAGTAGTTCAAATGACCCTGATAATGTCTTTGCTTTTGTCAGGGCTGTTGACAATAGAACTGTATTTTCTTCGTTATTAATCCTATTGATGGTTTGGATAGTTATCTCCTTTGTATTGGAGACCAGAACAAAGTTCTTGGGATTAGAATTGTTACTTTCATCCCGGTGTAACATTGTGTGGTAAGGCTTGTCGCAAATCGGCACATAGCGGTTGTGTTGCACTTGGCACCGAATTCAGTTTATTAGTTCTGATGAATTCCGGGTCTTTCTGAGACTTCGTACTTTGCGCAAAAGTGTATCGGGTGATTTTCTTTGCAATATTTGCATTTTCTTTCTTCTCTTCCTGGGGATGGAGGGGGTTGTCTCTTTTTCTCCGTATCAGCAATGGCTTCTAATGACTGAAAACGGATCTTGAGAAATGCCATTAGTTGTTGGAATTCTTGGATTTCATTGGAATTCTTCAGCGACAGCTCGTAGCGTTTATTGGTTTAATTATCCCATTTTCTAACGAGAATTCGCGTGATGATCGGGCCCCATGACTCAGTTGGAATTCCTATGTTTGACATGGCTTATAGACATTCTGATGTTGTGTCGTACATGTTTTTGTTTCTGTGCATCTTCTGCACTTGTGGCTGGTAGGTCAGGAATTTTATCCAGAAGCTTGGAGAGGATTAGGCGATTACTTTGATATCGAATATGAAGTAGTTCCCAGGCAGCATCGTAGTTGTTCTCTAACACACATAGATGTTGCATTACACGGCTGGGCTCTTCTTTCAAGTGCGTCTTGAGGTACTGCATCTTCTCGACTTTATTTAAGGAAGTACTTGAGTGTAAAATTTTTAGGTAAAGGTTATGAAAGGTAGTCCAGTTTTCGTAGGAAATTTTATTGCAGGAAAAGGGATAGAATTAAGGATGGGATTTCTTGAAGGCTGGGAAACTAGTTCAGAGGAAATCTTCACCATTTCTTCCATCACCGTGTCGAATTCTTCTTCACAGTTGGTGTATTTATTTTCGGAAAACTAATTTGGTCGAAATTTGGTTTCATACACTTGTATGTCTTCTTCTAGTCCACGGATGTTGTCCATTTGATATTGAAGTTGTTTTCGTAAGTATTCGTAGGTGCTTTTGGCTGTTTGTTCCACCATTTCTAATCTGGCTTTGTTGAGTAGTTCTGTGATTTTCTTTAGCCTAACTTCTTGTCTCTTGATTCTTCGGGCCTGTTCCTTATCCTCTTCACTGCCTTGGTCTTCGGTCTCTTCGCTTGTTGAAACTTCTGGTTTTGGACCCTCTTGTAGATAGGTCAGAACATCGTTTTAGGCCTTTTCCAGCTGTTCGAAGTAATTGGATTTAAAGTATGTATGGCTGGGTTGATTAGCTTCTTCCACCTTGGTATGGACCGCTTGAATCTTCTGACAGTATTCTTGAAGTATTTTTTTCTTTTCGTTGAACGCAGTCGGGTGTTTTTCTTTTTCTGAAATCCTTTGCCATGTTGGTTCTTAGCTTCTGGATGTCTTGACCGAGTTTTTCTTGGAGGCGGGTATACTCATTTAATTGCATAATGCTCGTTTAGAAAACAGAATTTAGGACAGATATGAAAGGGATAGAATTAGGTTTATGAATGGGTAGAAAACAATAGAGTTAGAATTAAGAAAGGAGCTAGATATTTTCTGATGAGGATTTTACTAGAATCGCTACTGAGAGCGGTCTTACTCTCAAATTAGGCCTGGTCCGTAGCGATAGGAGGTAACCCCACCGTAGCCAGGTTACTATCAACACGCAGTAAATCTCCCAACTTTATGCTGGCCTAAGACTTCAAGGTGTGCAGAAAGGATTTTAGGTTTGGTACCATGTCCCGGTCTCTAGGAGAAAGTGACTTGTCGGTAGTTTTGGAAACGAACTTTAGACTAAGTCCAATATTCGCTGGTAATAAAGGCTCGACGGACCATGAACAGATTAGAGCCTCAGACTAGGTAGAATTCGCAGCCCAAGACCAAAACCTGCGGTGTAAATAAGACAATAAATACAAGAGTAAAACAGTAGGGAAAATAAATGAAACGAGGATTACCTGGTTGATGAAAAAACTGTTCTTTAATTGAAAATAACCGGTTTATATACAATTCTTGATTTTACAAATTAATCAGTGGTTCTAAAAACAATGACATGTTTATGTTACATATTATGCGCAAGATTTGAAACTATTGCTGTGTACTATCGGGAGCCGCCGATGTCTTGACCTTGGTCAGCAATTCGTCGTTGAAATGTGCAGCGTGTGAGTTTACGCGATCGTGGCACGTCCGGTATTACAGCAAAATGTTCGATATTTGCTCGCTTTAAAACTAAATTAATTGATTAATAAAATTGTTTGATTTTTGATTAAACAGAACAGGACTAAAATTAAATTTATTACAAAAGATTTGGAGCCATTCTTTAAAATAAGATCTTACATTAATGAAATTGATGGTTTGTTGTACTATAATGATAGATTGATTATTCCAACGAATCTAAAAAGAAGCATTTTAGGCAATTTGCATTATAGTCATCAAGAAATAAATAAATGGAGGAATTCAAAAGTGGTACATCGTCTGAAACGGTTATTAAAAGATAAAAACCATTTTTTTCTAGACACGTAATTCCAAAACAATTTGTTTCAGACAATAGGCCAGGTTTCATCAATGCTATTTAAAGAAATTGCAAAGAATTATAATTTTGACATATTTATTTGACCTATTAACAGAAGCCCATTGTATTCTTCATCTATTGGTATGACTGAGAGAACAAATGTGCAAACAATAAAAAATATATATAAGAAAGCAATTGACGACAACAGAGATGTTTAATTAATAGTACTTATTTATCGTAATACGTCGTTAGGTGGTAGTTTGGAGTCTTCCAAGCGATTGTTGAGGGGGTTGTTCCCGATTTTCGGTCCTAAATTCCGATCCTCAGTGCTTAGGCATATTTTCTTTCGATTTCGTCGATTTTCGGCCCCGCTGTCGATATTTTTTCTTTTCGTGCCGCACGAAAGAGCATAGTCACGCGTCTATCAAGATCGGCGTCCGCAGGCCGATCTATTAGGCTATTAGGCCTGCTCATTTTACTAGTATTATAACTAACATCAAGCATAGCTAACCCAAATTTCACTTTTCTGGTTCCACAAATAACAGCGTAGATCACCAGGAATTATGGTTATATAGGGTAAACTAGTTGGGCCTAACGCTTTTCGGTGGAACTAGTTTGACCTAGGACAAACTGGTTCTACCTGAAAATGGGCTTTGCCGGTAACACATGCAACGCGACTGATCGAGCGAACGAAAAATCGCTAACTGAATTCCACGTTTAAAGTTATAATAATTGTCCTTGACCGTGGAGCAAAGATAGAGTTTTCTTTTTAAAATAATTTTAACAGATTTCAGACTGGCACTACCAATTTACCCTGATATAGTTATTATTATCTAATTGCATTGTTGTCGCAGCGTATTGCATCTGACTCTTGAAGTACGGTAGGTCTTGAGAGTGGGGTATCTATTTTAACTACAGCAAACTCTAGAAGCAAATATTTGTTTTAGTAGACTTCTTGCATTGTAATACTGTACATATTTAAACACAGACCTAAATGGATGACGAACAGGAAGTAAGTATACGTTAGCGAATAGATTGTATAACAAGTACCATAATCGTTACTTGTTTTGCATGCATTTTGGTTGCGTTTCTTTACACTTTTAATAATGTATGTACATTCAGTTATTTTCTAATTAGAAAATAGTTGCTGTTTAGGACGTGAGTGGAAATTTCTTATATAGTTGTCTATCTTGAATGCTCACAATTACTTTTTGTATGTATTTTGTATATCATGATTATAAAAAACCACAACCGCCACAACTTCTCTCCTACGTTGAGCATAAATTAAAAAAGTATATTATTATTTTTTAAATTATCAATAATTTTACAAAATCATTATCCTCATTGAAAAATGTAACGTAATTTTTAACATTGAATATTTATATAATAACAGCACCTATATTAAAATCACACGACTCAGTGGTAGCTCGTTTATAATTTCCACAATATAAAATAACACTGAATGTTAGATTTTCCACCGCTTTTGGTTTTCAAATATTTATCTAGAAAACATTATTTTATTGGCTGTAATAATATGCTACTCAATAAACTGTTTTAGGTCATGTTGTATCAATCGTTTATATGTCTGTAGTGCGCTGTATTTGTCAACATCGCCTATCTTAAGGCCGCGATACATATTCGCAAATATTTATTTTGGCAAATATGAAATATTTGACAAATGTTCAAATATTTGTTGACAGTTTGTTTAAGACGCCACCTATTAATCGAAATATCGATAGATTTCTATGTGGAGAAATAAATACATACCGTAAAATAATATGAAAATAACCATTTTTTGTGGGCTAGAATTTTGTCTAATTCTATAAGAGTGTCCTTAGACCTGAAAGTTTTAACAGAGTAATTTTGTTTTTTTATATTTGTGAATGGTTCTTGGCTAAGCTGACCAGACGTCCCGCTTTTGGCGGGGCAGTCCCGACTTTTCACATCTTGTCCCGCGCCCTGCGGAGGTTTAAAAATGTCCCGCTTTTTTAACACAAACTTAAAATTTTCACAAATTAATTTCAACACATAGGGTTTCACATAGGGTCTTATTTGATCCAATAATATAATTTATTCTTCAATTTATTTAATTTATTAAATATTCTTTTTAAAATTTTATGGTAACAACCAGAACAGTATTTCTATTGTTATTGTAAAACAACAATTTGGGGTCGCTAGTGACTTAGTGATTTTGGTGACTAGTGAAAGGTGAAATTTCAAAAGGTGTTTTTTACAAAGCATCGTTATAAATTATTTATTAATATTATTCTTAGATAAGCGTACGTATCAATAACAATTACTATAAAACAGTTCATTTCTGCCATTTGTATGTTAACATGATTTGGCAGGCATAGATACAATGAGAAGTGTTAGAAGTCTTGTCGTGTTTGTTTGCATCTTTAAATCATAGCAAAAATTGCTCAAATTTACAAGTTAAATTAGTAAAAATAACTCAAAAATTGTATTAATAATACAATGGTCCAAGAATAAGGTATAATGTTACAGTATTATATTTTATAAAAAATAAAGTTCAAATATCCTTGGTTTTATTTTAATTCTTTCATAAATTGTCAATACTAAAATCCAATCAGAACTACAGTGATCATATGTAAACAGAGAAATGGTTGATATTTTCATTGATTTTTCAAATCTGGAGCGGAATCTGCCAAAATAATTTGTTTTTCTTAGGTTTCAAAACCGTACCCCATCATGTTTTGTTTTTCTTTTTTCGTAGCCATTGCCAAAGAATGGCATTTTTTGTCTATTAATACTTTCCCAAATTTCATTCATTGCATGGTGCAGGAGTGGGGGCGGCCGAAAATTCTAACAGCCTCGCAGGCTCCTGAAGTTAGGTGTTCTAGTGATTTTTAAATAACTAACTTGAGTTGCTAATGTCAATTGTATTTTTATTGCGCTCGGTTCGTGTTTGATATCGCGTTTATTCTAATATTAGTACGAAATATTTTAGCCATTGGCCTGTCACCTGTGCCAGCAATGGTAAACAAGTGCTGTATTGGGAATAATTGCGCTAGCAATTCGTTACAAACTATTTGCTAATATACCAGATAATGATCACTATTTAGATTTGTCAGATATAATTGCTTTTTCTATGAATATTGTGGAATACATAGATTTGTTGTAAAAAAAATTAAGAAAAAAATCTTGATGTGGCTGCTTAGATGCTTGTATTTCATCGTTGCCAAACAAAACATCATTAATTTCCTTTAAGAGTCATGGAAAACTAATACATCCCTCAAAGGATGTGGTATTAATGGCTCAAGAGAGTGAGCGAATTTGTCGAAGGATGTTAATTATTACTAATAACGCCCTTTAATCCCAAAAGCAACACAACATTTATTACTAATCATACTCCACCATCTGTTTTTATTAGGCTGTTTACATTGCATTAAAGACTACATTTTAAATTTTGAGGTTGGTAATAACCATATTATTTTACTAACCAAAGAAGTGGCTAAAATGTATTTAGTATGCACATTACATTATATTTGTAGAATGAGTAATATTCACACAAAAAGCAAACATCAGAAAAAAATTGAATAAAATCGTTCTTTTTAGTAATCAATAAAAATTTTCTTTTTTATGATTTTTAATAAATAATGTTTTATATATTTCATATATTTATTACTGTTGAAATAAATACTATTATGAATACAAACAGTTTATTCTTGGGTATTCATTCGGACAACATTTGTATTTGCTATCATAATCAATCCATTTCCTTTCCTCTGACTTGGTAATTTAACTCTTTTTTAAATAATACAATTCCGGTATTAGTGGAGTGCAACTAAACATTAAAAACTTTGGAACCAGATGAATATGTTAAGATTTTTATAAATGTGTTTTCAGACTAGATAAAAGCAAGAAAATTTTTGGGAAAATTTTCGGGAAAAGACATGGTCTCGTAAAATATTTATTACTCTAAAGTATATGGATTTTGTGAATGGCAATTGAATACGTTTTTGATAAATTTCAATTGAATAACCGTAATTTATTTATTTACGTTAATAATTTAACGTTAGGTACATATTGATTATAAACAAAAAATCCTTAGAAATTATGTAAAGTAAGTGGTCTGTTATTATTGTTTTCGAATTTCCCGCGCATTGGCCCTCTATAATCGCCTGTGATAACTAGTCGGCGTTTGACCCGTTTTCGCCGTGGTTGGGACTATAGCGTGCGGCCTCCATTAAACTACATTAAACTACATTAAACTCGATGGCGTTGCCCCGTCCTGTGAATAGGGTTTGTTTACGCACGAAAAAAATGCATCGTACGAAAAAGTTTCAGACAAAAGATTCTTCTTATTTAGCGTAAAATCATAATTTGATAAACAAATTGGGTATCCCTATTTAAAAAAATGAAGTTAGCCTCATTTTCACCGATTGCAGCGCCATCTGCAATGAAACTGATATCGTCATCTCATTTCCCCCTTTGCGTCCTACAAAAAAGTAAAAAATAAAAATAAATAAAATAATTTTATTGTATGTAAAATACAAAGTACTACCAAACGAAATAACAAGGAAACAGGAAAAGATACAGTATAAAAAGATAAAATCGAAGAAAATTAAAAAACATCGAAATAAAATTTCAAAAAAATATCTCAAAAAATATCTTCGCACACAATCGCGCCCGATAGAAGCGCCTTCTTCAAAGGTGTTAGTTACAAGTTTATTTACAACACTTTTGTCGTACCTTGCACATTTCTCGAGATATTTAGGAGTCTCAAGTTAAAAAGACCACCCGGTATAAACAAACCTATCATTCTAACCGTTCTAACCTAAAACGTGCCTAAAACTATTAGTACATAACCAAGTTTTGGTGTAAAAAATGGTAAACCGATGCTCTATTAAGGATTGTGGCAGCAACTCTAAATTTAATAAAGATTTATCATTTCACAAGTAAGAATTTTATGGTTTTTAGTATGTAGGTATATGAAACGGCCCATTTTATGTTAGGTTACCATTAAATTTAGGGAAACAGGCCGCAGGAGAGAGGAAGACGGAAAAAATTAGTTGACGTGCAGACTGCATTATATTGCAAAATGCCATAGTATTTATGTTACAAAGGCAAGCATAAGACAAAAAATACTAAACTTGACCTTTTTAAAAATCAATAAACCTGAATAAAAACTGCTGTTTTATTTTATTATTTTTAATAGGAAACCGTGTTAACTGTAGCGTATCTACAGATCCGTCTATTGAAAATATATTTTAAAATCAAGTAGTGGTAGTTTAGGGAGTTTATATAGTAACAGTTGTTATGTATTTTCATAAAGATAAGTCTCAACCATGTCTCAACACAGTCTCAATTGATAGCAACTATACCAGATAGAGGTTTTTAATATTTTCCTCCTCCAAATCTAATTTTATTTATTATGGGGATATTAACCAAATGTTCTCCATAAATTGGTGCCCCGACGTGATATAACCTTCGAATATTCGGCAAGTTACCCACATAATTGCTGACCCCTGTCAAGAACGGCACTTTGGCGACAAGTTACCCCGTAATTGGTGACCCCGACAAAGCAGCCTTTTAAGCATCTCGACTAGAGACACGCCTTTCAAGCATCTCGACTAAAGACACACCTTTCAAGCATCTCGACTAAAGACACCTTTCAAGCATCTCGACTAGAGACATACCTTTCAAGCATCTCAACTAGGGACACCACGACCTATCTCACCGTGAGCCAGAATTTCAGCAAGAATTTTCCTTCATCACCCCCGCCCAGAATCATTTATTCCTCTTCGGCTCTGGACGGATTACGTGAGTACGGTACAGATATTCCTTTCCTCATTAGAATTTGTAAGGCCGAATAACAGATTGTCATTGTTGACAATTTCACCATTTATTCTTTCAATCATCCCAAACCCCACTATTTTCTTTTCTTTCAAAAAGATTTTAAATAAACATATTTTACTAAAACCTATTTTACCATTTTCCAAGCTAACTCACTACCATTACTCACTAATTTTCCTTCTATCTTGCTTTTTTTTTTGGAGGCGATCTATCTGTAGCATATCTACAGATCCGTCTATTGAAAATATATTTTAAAATCAAGTACTGGTAGTTTAGGTAGTTTATATAGTAACAGTTGTTATGTATTTTCATAAAGATAAGTCTCAATATATAAACTATACGAGATAGACGTTTTTAATATTTTCCTTCTCCAAATCTAATTTTATTTATTATGGGGAGATTAACCAAATGTTCTCAATATTAACCTTAAAGAAAATTGTTAAACATCAATCAATCCTTTCCTTTAAGAGAATTTCGATTAAAGAGCAGAATTACAAAGTTTCCAAAAATTGCTTGTTAAGACATACGAGTCCATCACGATCAGAAGGACTACATATCGTGATTAGTTAAATTCCAAGTAGATTACTGTGATTATTTAATCATTAACTTTTGTAACTCATATTATGCATTATAAAGTGATAATTACTTCCTTTTTAACTTATTTAACGGACTAAAAATAGATTATAAACAAGCGACTACAAGAGTAGTCTTTGAATTTGCCGCGCGTCGCCCTCTGTATGGCCCTATGAGAACTAAACTACTTTTGATCCATTTTATCAGTGGTGGGGAGTATTGCATGCCACCTCCAGATTATATCTATACCCTACGTTTCCCCGAACGCTAGGCATAGCATTTACGGAAGAACGGCAACATCGCTCTCCCCACCCGGCGTATTTGTCAGCGGCTGAGCGGTTCACCGGTGCGCGCTTCGTGTGCTAGTAGTTTGTTGGTCGCAGGACTGTGTGCGCTCGCTTTTGTGCTTCTTTTAAAAATGCACGTACATGGTGCATACATCATTTCTGAATTCTCTTTTATTGTCAGAAGATAATATGCAAAAATAAAAACGCTATTCTCAAAAAAAATAAAAATTAACTAATATTCTACTACGAATAAACAATTAATAGTATGTTATTTGACGAGCACATAACTAAGGATATAAATCGCGAGCATGAAGTTTATACGCGAGCCGTAGGCGAGCGTATAAACATGCTAGCGATTTATATCAGTTGTGTGCGAGTCGAATAAGACGTTTTATCTACGACTCATAGATTCCATTTTATATCAAATCTTTTAAATGTATTTGTCAATGGTGGCGAGGCGAAATGTCAAATAACTGTCATCCAAGTAGGTTTAGGCTGACTTTGACAGTACATTCGTATAATGATGACAGTTCCTTCAAATAATGAAGTCATTATTTGAACGAGCAGTCATTATTATACAACGCTAGTGTCATAATCATTGGCGCGTATCATGATGGGGATTATATAGTCATAGATACGTATGCAATGAACTTATTATATGTGAGTCGTAGATAAATAAACATTTTTTTATCTCGGGCTCAAAGATTCTGCCTTGCGCTGCAAGACAGTATCCGAGCCGTTTGTAGAAGTTGTCCCTCACGCCAGAGAGCGTTTCGGCTGTTACAGTGTTGGCATCTTCTGTAATTTTTGCTCTCAACTGCTGTAAATTATGTGCCCTATTGACTTCATCAACATAAATGGTATTTTTAAGATAACCCCACAAGAAAAAGTCGTTCGGAGACAGATCGGGTGATCTTGGGGGCCAACGAATGTCGCCTGCCCCACTAATAAGACGGTGACGAAATGCGGTTGTTAAAAACTCTCGCACCCTGGCCGCGTTATGAGCAGGACAGCAGTCTTGCTGAAACCAAACATCATCCTGATCCACTCCGGGAAGGTTATAAATGGCGGGAAGTACTTGCTCTTGTAGCAAAGTAAGGTACTTCTGGGCGTTAAGAGATCCATCGATAAAGAATGGACCAACTAAATGATTGCCTAGAATACCAGCCCAAACATTTAGTTTTTCGGGATATTGACTACGGTAAGCATAACTTCGGTGCTGATTTTGTTGGGCCCAAGATCGAAGAATGGAAGGATTATGTTTACCATGTAACGGAAAAGTCGATTCATCAGTAAAAATAATATTTTGTATAAAATTTTCATCTGCGTTCGCCTTTTCCATTACAGTTTCGCAAAACTCCATTCTACGAATACTGTTCTCTGCGAAGGTTTCCTGAGTCTTTGAGTACTTATAACTCCGGAAATCACCCTTCTTCAGAGCCTTAGTAACGGTTTTGTTACCAATACCCCATTCCTCGCCAATCCCTCGAGTGGATTTCTTATCGTCCAGTACTACAGAACCGCAGATTAGTACATCCCGTCGTTCTTTTGCCTCAATTTCTTGTGGACTTATCGCCCTTGGATGACAAGTACTGCAGCTCTTTAGACAAAGATCTTTTTGAAATTGATGCACAATATTGAAATATTGAAATATTGAAATGTTTGTCTGCACGGGATAGGTCTGCCTTCAAAAGTGATTGCAAACAAATCCACGCACTGGTGCGCCGAATTGCTACCGTAATACCTCTTGATGATCTGAAGCTGTTCTAGCGGAGAGTACATCGCGATTGCAAAGATATGAATGTTATGAAGCGTTGTTAGATCTGCGATAGTTCTGCCGTTGCGTGCATGTGCTCCGAAATACAAAACCAGACTAACCTGACCAGACCTGCTCTCCCACCAGTCGGCAGTCCCACTATAATTGGCTGCGCCACTCAACCGACGTTGGAAGTGTTGTCGCGTGAGACGCTAGTTTCTATAGACCTATGCCTAATTTTTGCGGATACAATCTGTATACATTCATCTCGATGGTCTTACCCTATTCGACTATGGTTACATTTTTACGCCTATGAAAGGAGATGGCAAGAATGCTTTTGTACGCTATGCGCAGACGCGCTGACTCAATTTGACCGCGAATTTTAAACAACACTGTTGCGGCCTAATTTACGCATGCGCGTAGAGCACGTTATTGTAGAAAGAAATAGAATAGAATCCTCTCGATTTGAATGCTGAACAACCTCTCTGTCTAGGTACCTGCATTATAGTATTACTTATATGATATGGATATTGTTTTCTGTGGTTCCCGTATATAATATATGTATACATAATGAAAACAAAACAATATTTTTAAAATTGTTTGTTTTAAACAATTCCTCTAATACAGCTGGTCACCGCGGAGTAAGATTGCTACTACCCTTCAAAATACTTCAAAATGTATAGTGCTTTTATCTGTTATGTTGCGCAGAAACGAGAGGCTTTTGTTCCAACTGCAAACTGTTAAAGGCAGCCGAGGAATAAAACGATACTTATAATATATGTCGGTGATGACAAATATTTGGAATTCTGAATTAATTGACAATATTGTAGAAGTGTATATGACACAAGTACACGTAGACGATCCCAACACAACCACCGCACTGTATTCAATTCACTCTATCCCTTGTTATATGAGACGTATTTACATTATCTCACTTTACAGACATTAGAAATCTGGTAGGACTATAATATACGTCAACACAGTTTCACGACACGGTAGGAACTGCCTGTTCTCTTCTGACCGTTCAACTCCTTAAGAGAGGAGGGGGAAAATACACCTCAAATAACTGAAATATGGGCAACAGTATAATTTCTGATCATTTGTTTATACATAGTTTGTTAAGGGTATCTACCTGTACGAATAAGCGTGAATAAACAGGCTTAAATTATTATTAATTTTGTTTTAGGTATGGTTTGAGGTGCAGAAAAATGATGTTGTAGGTAGATTTGCTGTCGCTTCAAAAGATTTGAAAGCCGGCGCTATAATTTCCACGGATAGACCATTTGCCTATGGGCCTAAATCTGGTAAGTTGTATGTAACTACAACAACGCATTCTTTCTCAACGAGTGTAATAAGGAATAATCATTTTTTTAAGATTAAAGTTCTTTATTGATACAACAAAATACTAGAATTATAATGCTTTATCATATTAGATATCATTTCACGGGCGTAGCCAGGTTTTAGTATCGGGGGGGTTCAAGAAAATAAAACGGCTAAAAGTACATAAAATAACCCTTATATTCATAAGAAAAATATAAAGATATAAAAAAAAATAATATCTTCACTTTTCGGGGGGGGGGGGGGGTTGAACCACCAAAACCCTCCCCCTGGCTACGCCCATGTATCATTTCAATCCTTGTGCAT
This sequence comes from Aphodius sticticus, assembly GCA_963966075.1. Taxonomy (NCBI): domain Eukaryota; kingdom Metazoa; phylum Arthropoda; class Insecta; order Coleoptera; family Scarabaeidae; genus Aphodius; species Aphodius sticticus. The sequence goes on from OZ014506.1 coordinate 63,402,831, forward strand.
TTTCGTGCATGAAATGAAACGACACTATCTTCACATCGGGGTCGGCAGGGCCTTCCTCGGGATGATGGTATTGAGAGTATTTGATAGTTGATGCATGCTGTTTGGTTGGTTTATTCTTTCAGTCTTATATATTTCTGTAAGTTCTTTTTTGAGTATACTTTTTAGCTTTATTATGAATGTTTGTGTTGTTAGTTTTTATGTGGTTCAGCAGTTCGTTGTATTGTCTTATTGCGTTCGTTATTAGCGTCTGAGTTGGTTTTGTTTTTCTGTACCTGTGAGTCCGTATGTGGTTGCTACTTCTAGTTGGGTAGTTGGTTTATTTTTAGTTTGATGTTTTTTATTTTTCTGGCTTTAATTTTATGTAATAGTGTTAGGATGTTCAGTTTGTATGTAGCTGGAACGGTTAGTTGTCCGGTGGATCGGTATAAGTTCTTGGTTATTGTAAGTCTATCCATTGTATAAAGAATCTTCTCTATTTTATTTGGTTGCATTTGGATTCTTTGTATATTTTTCTTCGTTTTGCCACCCCATATGTTAATTGGGTAATTGTTCAGTGCGGCAAACAACCGTGGTATATCATTGGTACTCGGTTCTCTGGCAGGTAGTTCTTCAGTATGCAAACTTAGGTAATTGTACGAGCATTTTTTTTTACTTTATCATACGCTGTATGATAAAGTATTGTAATTGTGCAAAAAAAATTGAGATTTTAGCGGATTTATGTCCCCTGAACATATTTGACCAAGGCACAAAAGAATTTCAGTGTGTGTGTGTGTGTGTGTGTGTGTGTGTGTGTTGTGTGTGTGTGTGTGTGTGTGTGTGTGTGTGTGTGTGTGTGTGTGTGTGTGTGTGTGTGTGTGTGTGTGTGTGTGTGTGTGTGTGTGGGTGTGTGGGTGTGTGGGTGTGTGGGTGTGTGGGTGTGTGGGTGTGTGGGTGTGTGGGTGTGTGGGTGTGTGGGTGTGTGGGTGTGTGGGTGTGTGGGTGTGTGGGTGTGTGGGTGTGTGGGTGTGTGGGTGTGTGGGTGTGTGGGTGTGTGGGTGTGTGGGTGTGTGGGTGTGTGGGTGTGTGGGCGTGCGTGCGTGCGTGCGTGCGTGTGTGTGTGTGTGTGTGGGTGCGTGCGTGCGTGCGTGCGTGGGTGTGTGTGTGTGTGTGTGTGTGTGTGTGTGTGTGTCTGTGTGTGTGTCTCTGTGTGTGTCTGTGTGTGTGTGTGTGTGTGTGTGTGCGTGTGCGTGCGCGTGCGCGTGCGCGTGCGGGTGCGTGTGCGTGTGCGTGTGCGTGTGCGTGTGCGTGTGCGTGTGTGTGTGTGTGTGTGTGTGTGTTTTTTGTTCAAAAGGGTCCAAACGAAATGAACGTTTACTCTAAGCCTTTTCAAGGATTTTGCAAATGAGCCGCCATTTCCGTAATTTCATCAAAATAGTTAAATAATAAATTAAAGTAGAGGAAATTCTGAATAATTTAGGTCTACGAAATTTTTTGTAAAATTAATAGTTTAGCTGCATGAGCAAATTCTATTTGATTGAGATCGGTCGTGTCTGCATTAATATAAAACTAGTTAGCCAGTATTTGACAGATATTTTCATTCTAATGACAGTAGGCAGTGTCAAACGGGGATGTTTTGACAATACCTACTGTCAATAGTATCAAATTATCTGTCGAATCCTGGACAACTAGTTTTATTTTAATGCAGACACGAGCGATCTCGATCAAATGGAATCTCATGCAGCTAAATTATTAATTTTAATTATAGTATGATGAAGTCATGTGCCTGGCCACATCAGATTTTAAGTATGGTTACGTGCGATGTCCACGGGAGGCTTTCATGGATTGTTAGTCCTAGGTCACTACTTCCCTACTTCACTTCTTTTACTCTCCTAATTTCTTCTCTATTAATGATTATTCGAATATCTAGGTTGATTTTGTTGTTACTAAACGAAACATATTCTGTCTTGTTTTCGTTTACAGTCAGCAAGTTGCTGTAGAACCGTTTTTCCAGTTGTTTGTCTACATGTCTTTGTTGAACTGCTTTGGCTTAGTAAAACTTGCATATATCGTCTGCGTATATGTTCGTGTAAGTTTATATTTGTAATGTCACTGGTAGAGACGATGTACTGAGTCGGGGGTATGTTTCCGCCTTGGGGTATTCCCAACTTTCTGGTTGTGCACTTTGGACCTTGCCAATTTGTGTTGTTATTTTTCGTGTTGAGAGAGAGAGTTCTTATTAAATTGGTCGGTGTCCATAATGTGAAGTGGAATAGATATGGTGAAGAATGAATGAAAGCCTCTTTTTCTTCGCAAGTAAAAGTTTATTAAAATATACTACAGACATGTTTCGGCATGGCTGCCATCATCGGTGCCAGTAATAGTCTATGGTTATAAGGTATGCATAGGGCACAGTCGGAGAAACATCGGCTCAGGAGAGACGAAAAACATGAGTTGTGGGCATTCCGGGCGGACAAAAGCAGAAATAACGTCCAGGGAGACGGATGTCGACGGAATAAAAATTCTAAGACGCACGCATAGTGCGGGTCGTGAAAGAAGCGTCTCCACGCCGCGACAATCAACAGTAAAGTTGAAAACAACTTTACTGTTGATTGTCGCGGCGTGAAGACGCTTCGACGCTTTGTCCACTGATTTGATTTTGCCCTCTATAATTATTTTGCCATCTGAACTGAGTTTGTCCTCTAAAATAATTATTTCTATTTCTATATTATATTAGACCAGGCAATAGAGCAGAAAATGAAAAAAAATATAGTATCAGGAAGCCGACGGTCCCAGCTCACGTGGAACAGTCCGTAGATGTATTATGATGTGTTTTCGACTCGAAAATATCATTATTAAATTTGTAATAAACAAAACACCGTTGTACCCGAAACGGTCCTTTCTCGATGTCTCCGGAGCACAAACTTTGTTAATTATTCTTGCCCGCTAATAGTTTGAATCTCGACCATGCAAAACTAGCATAACTGATTGCCACCCTAAGCTATTATTGGTGCATAATTTGTTAAAATCGGATGACAGGTGCTTAAAAAACTTGCTTTTGTTCACTGTTGTACCCGACACGGTGATTTCTTGATGTGTCTCCGGAGCACAAACTTTGTTAATTATTCTTGCCCGCTAATTGTTTGAATGTCGACCGGGCAAAACTAGCATTAGTGGTTGCCACCCTAAACTATCGATTGGTGCATAATATATTAAAATCGGATGACAGGAAGTGCTTATTTGTTACGATTTTGTTGATCGGTGTTCAAGGCAAGCGGTTGCACTGTGTTGTCCAAATCTGCACGACGCTAGTACTTTGTTTTTTGTTCAGGCGGTATTGTTATAATTTCGATCGGACAAAACTATGGGGAGTACATGAAGACTTGTGCTTTCGATTGATGTATTGCTCATTATGATCGGTTAAGTCATAGCCGAGATATAATGCCGAAAACTTTACCAAATTGTCGAAAGGTCAACTTTCATTCTTATTTTTAGGGTACTAATTATGATTTGATCAACCGGGCAAAACTCATAGGCTATCAGGACGTTATCAGAATGGCTTAAAGAAACAGAACGGTACTGGTGCTGACCAGTACCGGCTGGTCTTCTCACGCGACTTCCAAGTGCCCAGATCAATCCCACTGGGTAAACTTCCTTCTGTTGTCCAGGCGGAACTTTTTACCATCAAAACTGCAAGAAGTCAAGCCGAACACAGTGATATTCACCGACAGTTGGCATTCCGTCCTTGCTCTAGAAAGGTGTCGTTTCACCTTTGGGCTAGCATTGGAATGGCAGAACACCCTAGTAGAGGTAGCTACGAATAACACAATCACCCTCACCTGGATCAAAGGCACTCCAAGAACAAACGGAATCAGCACGCCGCGCCGATAGATTAGCACGCAGACCTGCCGACCACGCGGCCATTGCACCTGAACCTTTCATCCTGCCTTCCAACCCTCACCATGGACATGGTGAGGGACATCACCTACAGCGAATTCCTTCAATTGTGGGATAACACACCAGGCTTTTTGCTGGTCAAGGAAACGATCAAGTATCCGTCCTCTTGGTACGGGGCCAGTTACTGGGCACTGCAGACTATAGAAGCATATGTTCAATTTGCATTTGTCAGAAACTCCCTCCTGCCGTGGTTGCGACCAGGACCACGAGACGGTAAGACACATCCTGTGCGAATGCGAACGCCCTAGAAGACCAGAGGGTAAGTGCTCATGGGGAACCCTGGACCACCATGGACAGAATCAGGAACGCTCCTGCCTCGTTGCCGATGTAAAGGGCCTGAACCCAAGCTTACGAGACCAGAGTGAGCAGGGGACATTTGCACAAAGGGCCTACTGAGACATGGGTGCAATGATTCTTACCCAGCCTCCTTATTCCTACATACATGAATAAGGCTACTATTTCTCCTATTGTAATGGACTGTATATTTAAGTAACTTATTTATTAATAATTATACTGTAAAGTAAGTGTAAGACATAGAATACGTGTTACTGTCCATAGCATCTCGATTGCGAAATTATCTGATAAGACAGGTTTAGCAGGATGCGTTGTATTCCGGCTCATTATAACTGCAAGGCCAGCAATCCAGCGTATCAGCAGAATTATGACCCCTTGCGATATTGACAAGCATATCTCTACATATACTATTTTACTGTTAGTCTTAAGATGATTTTAGTTCAATAAACATTAAAATCGATAGGTGTTTTATTGGAAGAACCTGACACTGTACTAAGCCCAAGTACATTACATGGCGATCCTGCCAGTTCTTCACATAAGAAACAGTGTAACAACAACAACATAAGTTAGTGTTCGAGAAAAATGGGCCACTCCAAACAAGAGATAATCGTATCTCAGGCTGAAAATTGTAAGAAATAGTGAAAACCTAGACCCTGGTTCACCGTCGCTATGGTGAAATTTTGAGCAATTAATGGGCAAAAATATGCATAATCCGTGCATAGCGTCCTTCGTATCTACGAGTCCAGAAGGAGATCCAATGGAGCAACAATGTTGTGAAAAGTGAAAAGAAAAACCATTAAGTGCAGTGTTGCGCGCAACCTACCAAGATATTGTTGATGCGGTAAAATTTAACACATTGTAAGTTAGAAATTAGGATAAATTACAAATAGCCAATTAGAACGTTTTAATATTATTTGCCAAGAACTTAGAGTTATAAATAGAAATGTATTAAAAGATATTCAAGCCCGTAGATTAAGTTAGAGGTAAGTAGTATATAAAGGAGAGAGCTGGAGCCACCACACCCACCACATTTACATAGGAAGCTATCCCCTCCACTTTTCCGCACGAAGACGACCGAGTCCCAAGTCAGCCGATCTGCCGAGCGCGGCCGAACGCCGGAACCTGGAGTGTATGACTCACACGTCGCTGTTAGAGAGAGAACGCACTACTATTTTTATTTTCGAGCGTGACATGTGCAAACCGATCAAATTTTCGCAACAGATTAATTCGGATTTGAATTTCGCGCGCACCATCTTACCCGATGATGACCGAACGCCGAGCGCACCCGAACCGATAAAATTCAAATTTTTCCCGCCAACCTTAAAAAATTCGAAATTTCGCGTCAACATTCCCACGCATGCGCAAACCGATAAAATTCAAATTTTCGCATCAAATTTATTCGGATTTGAATTTCGCGCGCACCATCTTACTCGATGATGACCGAACGCCGATCGCCCGAACCGATAAAATTCAAATTTTTTCCGTCCGCAAGTAAATGCTGTGTCCGCAGAAACAGAAATAAATATTATCAATACACATACTTAATTGAATTGTCTTAATTGTGTTACTGTTTGAACAATAACCTGATTCGTATTATTATTATTAATAAAAACTATAGAAATAATTATTTTAGAGGACAAACTCAGTTCAGATGTCAAAATAATTTTAGAGAGCAAAATCAAATCTGAGGACAAAATTATTTTAGAGGTACCGGCGGCGCCATCTATTGGCGAAGTGCCGAGCGCTCTACCGACCAATTACCGAACTACATACCGGCGTGGCATCAACACTGAATTTATAATAGTTCACCAATAGATGGCGCTACCGCTATTGAATTTATTTATTATAATTTTAATTTCATTTTTAATTTGTTCCAAGCGTTAAAATAAACGAATTTTATGAACTTAAGAAATAAATCATGCGATTGACCCATCTATTATACAATTCTCCATCCACAAAATTAAAATCGTGAGAACAATTGAATTGTCTTAATTGTGCTACTTACAGACCCTGTATACTTTGTACATGTTTGAACACGCATACAAATGATGACGTCACCATCAGTGTTTTAATATACTTACCGTTCACTCTTATATAATCACTGCTTAATCAATGAAATAAAACATAAGAAATTCGTTTAACGCATTTATTTCGTTATAATGGTAAAGTTGACACGGCGGTGGACACCGGTGGTATAAATTATTTGGGAATGTTTTTTTAATATCAGTAACCAGTTAGCCGTCGTCATGGGTGTTTCTTATTATATACGATACAACGATACAAGATTGAAGCTGAATACTCTGGAGTCCTACAAATTCCAAAAGGTTGAACAGAATGTAATTATTCCTTCTGGCGCAACGACAATTAGAATAGTTGGTTTCCATGAAGAAGAAGAAGAAGAAGAAGAAGAAGAAGAAGAAGAAGAAGAAGAAGAAGAAGAAGAAGAAGAAGAAGAAGAAGAAGAAGAAGAAGAAGAAGAAGAAGAAAAAGAAGGAGAAGAAGAAGAAGAAGAAGAAGAAGAAGAAGAAGAAGAAGAAGAAGAAGAAGAAGAAGAAGAAGAAGAAGAAGAAGAAGAAGAAGAAGAAGAAGAAGAAGATATAAGTGCTTATTGTGATTCCGAGTCTGAACTGGACGAAGGTGAAGTAAATGATGAATATGATTATGATGCTGATGATGACGAGGAACGTAGCGATGAGACTGATGAACAGTCAATTATATAATTATAAATTGTCAAGTTTACCATTATAAACAATAAACGCATTAAACGATTTTTTTTTGTTTTATTTCATAGATTAAGAAGTGATATTAAAAACGAGTGAAAATAAATGATAACAGACCCTGTATAATCACTACAGACCCGCCTCCATTTATCATCTTAGCGTCTCCATTTATCCGTTTAGCGCCTCCATTGATCATCTTAGCGCCTCCATTTATTCGTTTAGCGCCTCCATTTATCCGGTTAGCGCCTCCATTTATCCGTTTAGCGCCTCCATTTATCATCTTAGCGCCTCCATTTATTCGTTTAGCGCCTCCATTTATCCGGTTAGCGCCTCCATTTATCCGTTTAGCGCCCCCATTTATCATCTTAGCGCCTCCATTTATTCGTTTAGCGCCTCCATTTATCCGGTTAGCGCCTCCATTTATCCGTTTAGCGCCTCCATTTATCATCTTAGCGCCTCCATTTATCCGGTTAGCGCCTCCATTTATCATCTTAGCGCCTCCATTTATTCGTTTAGCGCCTCCATTTATCCGGTTAGCACCTCCATTTATCCGTTTAGCGCCTCCATTTATCATCTTAGCGCCTCCATTTATCCGGTTAGCGCCTCCATTTATCATCTTAGCGCCTCCATTTATCCGTTTAGCGCCTCCATTTATCCGTTTAGCGCCTCCATTTATCCGGTTAGCGCCTCCATTTATCCGGTTAGCGCCTCCATTTATCATCTTAGCGCCTCCATTTATCCGGTTAGCGCCTCCATTTATCCGTTTAGCGCCTCCATTTATCATCTTAGCGCCTCCATTTATCCGGTTAGCGCCTCCATTTATCCTCTTAGCGCCTCCATTTATCATCTTAGCGCCTCCATTTATCCGGTTAGCGCCTCCATTTATCCGTTTAGCGCCTCCATTTATCATCTTAGCGCCTCCATTTATCATCTTAGCGCCTCCATTTATCATCTTAGCGCCTCCATTTATTCGTTTAGCGCCTCCATTTATCCGGTTAGCGCCTCCATTTATCCGTTTAGCGCCTCCATTTATCATCTTAGCGCCTCCATTTATCATCTTAGCGCCTCCATTTATTCGTTTAGCGCCTCCATTTATCCGGTTAGCGCCTCCATTTATCCGTTTAGCGCCTCCATTTATCATCTTAGCGCCTCCATAGCGCCTCCATTTATCATCTTAGCGCCTCCATTTATTCGTTTAGCGCCTCGATTTATCCGGTTAGCGCCTCCATTTATCCGTTTTCCTCCTTTTGTATAAATAAGTTGCTACCACTGCTCGAACCTCATTAGTATTTAACATGTATGATAGTACAGATATGGAGAAAACTTTCCCTCGGGACAAACCCCTAGGTGGTCATAAAAGGATAGATCAACAATGCCTTCAGTGTGAAAAAAAATACAACCGTTTAGATAATTTAAAAAGACATATAATAAAAAAACATTTTGAAATAGCAGCCCAGAAAGATGAGGATAAAGAGAGTGAACACATACACCGATCCGCAACCAATAAATATGGGGATGAGGAAGAAGATGATTACCTGATGAATCTACCAGCAACCCGTAAAGATATTGATGACAATGAAGAGGATTACCTGATGAGTCCACCCGTAACTCATACAGATCGTGATTATGATGATGAGAAAGGAGAGGATAAACTGATAAACCCAGCCGAAACATATCTTAAGAACTATGCTGAGAGAACTAAGAATAACGAACTCTATTTTAAGCCTATGTTCAAACCGTACAATCCAAATTACTACGTAGCCATACTTCGAGATCTAGTTTATACTTATGGACTACGCAGTGCATCAGAAAAAAGTGAATTTAAAAGAATTACTAAAACTTTACGTAAACTTAATTTTATTGAATAAATTGTTATGTCAATCAGCTACGTCATATGTTATAACATTACCCACTATTTAAGCGATTTATTATAATTCTTATCTATGAAATATATAAATTTAACCCACATATATATGTATATATATTTTTAACCCTACCATCAGACTCTTCCTTTTAATGATGTGATTTAGACGTGTTAGGTTGCTGATACACAGATACATCGGCTCGTTCTAGCGATTTGATTAGATGGGTTGGGTTAGAAAATGGTGCTCGGAACGCCTCTTCCTTACAATGATGTTATTTAGACGTGTTGACTTGCTGGTACACACATACAACGTTCCGCTATGCACGTCATCAATTTATGGAGTTCATGATTGGGATGGTAGGAGTACAGGATAAAAAACAACAATATTGCTATAAAATAATTTATTGAAAATCATATACTTCAATACAAAATATTATATGTACAGCATTTTCTTCTACAACCTTATCTTGACGTCCCTCCAGGTGTAAATCGTTCGGGAACTCTTTTATATCCATCCAATTCGCCGATCCACACATGAATTTTTTGGCTGGAACTGTTGATTTATCATACTATCTTCTTCACCCCATTAGTAAGGGGTAAGTACTCTATGATGGCATCATGAATTATTAGACAGTATGCCTTACATAATTTATTAAATGCTTTACTAGTCTCAAACTCCAGCTTAATATCTACCGTTGAGGATTTAACGCTCTCCACTTGCTTTGAACAATCAATTATGAAAATTGGATTTTTATGAAAACCTTCGTAATCTAAAAGAGGCTCAGATGCGGAAGTCCCATAGTAAGCTGATCTAAATTGCGTGTACATGTTATACGCTATAGCATACTTCTTTTTGTCCATTTCTAGATTCAAATTATCGTACGGATATTGTGAGGAGTTTAAATAAAGTTTTATGTTTTTTATGAGTGCATGGCTGTAATCAGAAGCGTCTTGATGGATATCGTCCTGAACTCCTTTTTGGAATGCCACAAATACAAAGCGAGGTCTCTCCAAATTAGTACTTGTCATGACTGACCAAATGTCTTTGGTTGACTCACGTAACGCTGGCAGTTCATGCAACTCCCATTTACGAAATGGAATAATTATGGCTATGTCACTTTCCAATAATTGTAATAATTGCAGACGTGATTTATCATCAACGGTAATGTGTCGCACCCTCCACTCAACATTCGTTAAAGTAAACTTTAACTTTTTCGTACCAGCAGGATCTTCGTTCCGGTAACAATTGTCATCAGAGCGTGAGCGTATTAACACCAGCTCCTGACGAGAATTGATTATAATCTTTTTATAATCTTCGGCAAAACCGAAAATGAAAGCGGAATGTACGCACTGAAGACTTTGCCTGAAACTGTCGTTTGTTTACGCGTAATGGGCACCCATCCAGCACAATGTAAACCATTGCTCTCTGATATGCTGTATGAAGCATGAGCTTTCAAGTCGGTAGTAATGCCTGGCTCTAGACATCTATCAATCTCAACACCATTCAACTCATATCTTATTTCTCGAAAGAGAAACATGTAAGCGTTGTGAGTTAAACCACATGAACCGACCCCTGCTTCTTCTTCAATGGATCCTTCAATGTAAATATAACTATCGCATGGGGTAGTGTATATATCCTGATGCTGAATCAGAATTCGAATTTCATCGTTTATTTTAAATGATTGTATTCGAGGAAGGTATGAATGATACTGCTCACTTGTAATAGACTGGTCAAAGGACAGCCCTTCAGTTACAGATAATGCACTACTCATTGTTGAGTCAATTTAAATCCTAAAGATATTAAAAAATTTCTATTCTCCGTAGACAACCTCTTGGTGTGATAGTTCTCACTAAATGATGACTTAGTTGTAGCTGGCTCGTATTTATACCTTCGTCGATTATTGATGACTAATCCCATATTACAAAGTACTTCTCTTCAGTTCTAACCGAATTACAATCTCTTTCGCCGCGTAAGTTAACCTCCTGCCCGTTCTGATCGATGAGTGATAATGATATATTTGTGATTTTTTGGCTCTATATCGATCGGATATCCTGCAGCTACCGGGATTGCAAACTCAATGAGTGTATGTGCACGCACTTCATCATAAAATGCGCTTGTAACTAAATTACATTCTACTCGAACAGTTCTTACTCTAATAATCTGCACTGGAAGATCCGACTCGTAAATTTTGTTCGGTTCGATTATCATTGGGCTAAATCCTAAAATTCGTGCAATATTGTTTGGTTTTGTAAAATTTATTTTAAATTTACTATGGATTTCGCATCGTAATGTGTTCTTATTTGCTTTGATGGTAATTGGATCTACTGATTTCTCATTCTCGCTAATGATTCGTTGCACATATGATTCAATATCACTAACGTCATATGCACCTGTAGGAATTTTAATTGGGGTATCATTATCTCCATAGTAAAATGTATCCTCACCCTCTTGTATATTCGGAATGCTATTATAAGTGTATAATCCTATAAGTCCCAACGTATACGAAAATCTAGGATCCAGTTCAATTGGGGGATGGTATGAAGCAGACAGCTGGCTCCGCGTGCCTCTTAACGTGAACATGTGAGACATGACTGATAACATTATCAAAGGTGCAGCTATATATATACACGAATTTTTTAGTGTTTTAATTTAGGATACAGGAAGAGACCGAATCCTTTACGATATGGTTTTAAATATAACCCGTTGCCCGATTTTGGTTGTTGTTTTCCAATTGCGATAGCCTCCATTGTTTTATTATGCCTCGATTGTTCAGCCAATTTATTTTTAGCGTTTCTTACATCTTTTATCGCTTTCACAACATTACTCACACCGGAGGCGAGTGCTCCTGCTGCTGATAGACCAGCAAATAGTGGTATTAAAAATGGTAAAAATCCGCCGGCTTTAATAGGTGAAGAATCTGGAAGCTCAATTATATGAGGAATATGTATTCGTTTCTTTCCTCCAGCCTGGTTGATAGCAAATTTTGCCTCCGAAAGGACGTACTTCACAGCGTTATGAATATTATTCCGGTTAACCACCTGGGCTACTTCGAACGTACCGACGACGGAGAAATAGTAGGAGGCGAGAGCAAACTCTCTTCCGAGATCAAAATACAGTCGGAGGGCATGCCGTGCGGGAAAGAACTGAGATCAGTGTATCTCGATTTCCTAAGAGGAATGGGGGTGTCCGAGAACGAGGCGATCAAGGACCTAGAGCGCGTGGGGTCGTACCTAAGAACGGCCCGGATAATGAGGTTACAGTCCATTAGGGATTGCGAGAGGCGCTACATGACTCCATGGCCACCTCCATCCTACAAATAAACCTAGGAAGAGGGCGGGCTGCTCAAGAGCTACTGATAGCCACGGCAGCAAGGAAGAAGATCGACGTCATGCTGGTCTCGGAGCCTAACAAGGCCATGACCGCGAACCTGGGATGGCTGATGGACCGTGACAGGAAAGCTGCCATTGGAGTGAGAGGCCGCAAGGTAAACGTTACCAGACAAGGATCGGGAGAGGGTTTTGCCTGGATGGTTGTCGGTGGGGTAACAATGATTAGTTGTTACGCCTCCCCGGCGATGGAGCTGAGAGAGTTCCAAGACTTCCTCGATAGGTTGGAAGGAATCCTCCAACGATCGGAAGGAAAGTGTCTGGTCGCAGGCGACTTCAACGCTAAGTCTCAGGAGTGGGGATCGACAACAACCTGCCGAAAAGGAGAGGCGCTGGGCGAATGGGCGGCGAGAGGTGGACTTGTACCTCTGAATGAGGGAGACTCAAACACCTTCAGAAGGAGGGGAGGAGGAGGATCGGTGATCGACGTTTCGTTCGCCACTGACAGGGTAGCCAGGAAGATCGACGGATGGAGTGTGGTCGAAGAGGAAACCCTCAGCGACCACATGTACATTGAGTATAGACTGAGGGACCTGGTCGCCGCGAAAACAGAGGGGCGCAACGAAATTCCACGGCGGTATAACGTTCAAAAAATGGACCGCGCAAAGTTTAGAGACGCCTTCGAGGATGCAATTGAGACGCGAGGAGGGTTGCCTAATGTGGAAGCATGCGAAGCGGCTCTCTCCAAAGCCTGCGAAGAAGCAATGCCCAAAACCGGAGGAAGTGGGCGAAGGGCAGTCTACTGGTGGACGGAGGAGATTGCGGAATTGCGGAAGGAGAGCAGCAGCGCCAGAAGAGCAGTCCAGAGGACGAGAGGAGACGAGGCCAGAAGGGCGATCCTCTCCCTCGTATACGGGGAGGCCAGAAGAGCACTTAAGAAAGCGATCTCCAAGTCGAAGGAGGGGAAATGGGCGGCGGTACTTCAAGAGGTGGAGGCCAACGTTTGGGGGGAGGGTTACAAAATCGTAACCAAAAGGCTGAGAGCCAGGTTACCACCTCCAAATCTGACGCTGACCGAGATGAAACAAGCGGCGGAGACCCTGTTCCCGGAGTATGAGCCTGTGGAGGAGGATGCTCTCGAACCGCACGAAGAAGCCCCAACTTTCTCGATAGAGGAAGTAAGAAGAGCAGCGGGCAGAGTCGCACCAAAGAAGGCGCCGGGACCCGACGGCATTCCACCGGAAGCGATAAGGGAGATGGTGGCGGTGGCGGGGGGTTACGTGAAGGACGTTCTGAACGGTGTCCTCAAGTCCGGAAATTACCCCGCTCAATGGAAGATGGCAAATCTCGTACTGCTGGCGAAGAAAGCAGCCACTGAAGGAGAGGCGCCAAAGTACAGGCCCATCTGCCTCCTGAACACCGTCAGCAAGCTGATGGAGCACCTGCTCGTGGACAGGCTAAAGGCGGAACTGGAAGAAAAAGCGCCCCTAGCGGACAATCAATTCGGATTTCGAGAAGGAAGGTCAACGGTAGACGCGGTGAGAAGTGTTATGGAGATGGCAGAGAGGGCAAACCAGGGAACGCGCAGGACAAAAAAGTTCTGCATGCTGGTTGCTCTTGACGTAAAGAACGCCTTTAACACCGTGCCGTGGAAGCATCTCATCGCAGAACTGCAACGGAGAAGGGTGAGTCCATACCTGTTGGACATGATCCGGAGTTACCTGCGGGATAGATGGCTGATCCTCAGGGATAACAATGGCGAAGAGGACCGACGGAGAGTTAGCAGCGGCGTCCCTCAGGGGTCCGTCCTGGGTCCAACGCTTTGGAATGTCCTCTATGACGGAGTGTTGCGACTCAGGCTGCGCGGGGTCAAGCTGGTGGCATACGCGGACGATCTCGCGTTGGTCGTCACGGCAACCACATGTGCAGAGCTTGAGGCGAACGCGAATCTCGCCATCCACAGAATAACCGAGTGGATGGAGGAAAGAAACCTTGAACTTGCGGCCGAGAAGACAGAAGCGGTGCTCCTCACCGGAAAGAGAAAATGTCAACCGGTGACGCTGACGGTAGGAACCAAGAGAATCCAACCAGGAGACAGCGTTAAGTACCTGGGGGTGAGGATCGAAAGAAACCGCAGGTACCGAAGGCACGTCGAGGAGGTGGCAGCCAGAGCGGAGAGAACCACCGGGGCCCTGCTAAGACTTATGCCTAGAATGGAGGGACCGTCGGCGGCTAAGAGAAGAGTATTGGCGTCGGTTGCGGAATCAGTGATGCTATATGCAGCACCAGTCTGGGCAGACGACATGCAGGTAGAAAACCGGAAACAAAGGCTCCCGCGAGTACAGCGAAGGGCTGCCGTCGGTGTCACGTCGGCATACAGAACAGTGTCCACGGGCGCTGCTTTGGTGGTAGCGTCAATGGTGCCGGTGCACCTGAAAGCAGACGAAAGAAGGAGGATATATGACGGACGCGGACAGGATGGCGCCTCCAGACAAGAACATCGTCGACGCACGATGGAAGCCTGGCAGAAGGAATGGGACGAGGACAACAACGGTCGGTGGACGCACCGACTGATACCGGATTTGGATGAGTGGACGAGTAGGAAGCACGGAGACGTGACCTACGAGCTCACCCAAGCCCTAACTGGGCACGGATGCTTTGGAGCCTACCTCTACAAATTTAAGAGGAGGGACGGCCCCGAATGCAGACACTGTGGAGAGGAAGAGGACACCCCGGAGCACACGCTATTTGTATGTCCCCGATGGGAAGTCTATAGAAGGGAGTGCCCATGCGGGGATGACCTCAGTGTAGGAGGAATGGTACGGAGAATGCTGCAAAGCACGGATGCGTGGGAGCAGATTACCCGTACCATAGGAACGATACTCCGACGAAAGGACGAGGAAGACAGGCGACGAGGAGAGAGAGAACCTCCCGCCCCTTAGTTATAAGGGACAGTGACGGTCTACGGGACAGACGGAAAGGAAAGCAAACAGGAATGTAAGCGACCGGAAAACCGGCGCGGGAATGCTCCCGGAAAACCGGAGTATAAGAGAAAAGGGCCCTGGAAACACCGGACCACGGACTTCTGGATACACCGTAGTCTGTGGAGGAGCCGCAGGAAAAAAACCGCTGCTTCGGAAAATAGCTCAGGATGTGTCCCAGTGAGTGCGCGAGGACGCCTGCAAATAGGGTAAAGTGCATAGACGCTTGGAACTGTATGTTATATGTTACTTTTAAGGGTAATTATGTAAACCTCTTAAGGTGTCAGCTCCGGCTGGGTTTAGTTGTAATTTGTTTTTAAAAAAATAAAGTCACTAGAGCATAAGAGCGAAGGGGCCCAGATTTTTATAATTCAAATTGTTGTTGTGGTAAGGAAGGAAGATGCCGCTGCACTGCAGAATGCCTCACGGCGATACCAGGCAGCGGGGTGGAGGTGGGTTCTTCCTGGGCCCCTTCGCCCTTTATTTCTATTTTAAAAAAAAAAAAGGTGCAGCTATATATATACACGAATTTTTTAGTGTTTTAATTTTGGATACAGGAAGAGACCGAATCCTTTACGATATGGTTTTAAATATAACCCGTTGCCCGATTTTGGTTGTTGTTTTCCAATTGCGATAGCCTCCATTGTTTTATTATGCCTCGATTGTTCAGCCAATTTATTTTTAGCGTTTCTTACATCTTTTATCGCTTTCACAACATTACTCACACCGGAGGCGAGTGCTCCTGCTGCTGATAGACCAGCAAATAGTGGTATTAAAAATGGTAAAAATCCGCCGGCTTTAATAGGTGAAGAATCTGGAAGCTCAATTATATGAGGAATATGTATTCGTTTCTTTCCTCCAGCCTGGTTGATAGCAAATTTTGCCTCCGAAAGGGCGTACTTCACAGCGTTATGAATATTATTCCGGTTAACAATATCTCCCAACGTATCGCTAACATGTTTGAGAACTGCTTGTTTAAAGGGAACCACGCCTAGCTTTTCTTTACGTTTTTTGTGCGTACCCAACCCCTGTTTACGTTCAAACTTCATTCTTATTATAATTACGTCACTCTTTTCTCACCTGCGTACACCGCTAGTGTTAACAGACGATGTTGGAATGAGCGACTTTATATAAACACCCTTCTTTATATACTGTTTTATAAGTGCAAAGATTTTGGTTGCAGGATTGTACATTTGGGATCAATAATAATTTGCATAATTTATTTATTTAATTTATTTAGGTAAATGTTCATTTTCATTTTCAAGTGTATCTATAAACGATTATTCAATAATACCAGCCTCTCGAAGTTCCTCGATGATAGCTGAAATTTCATCATTATCAGCTGTATTTTTACTTGCGGTTTGTGAACTAGCCAATATCCGTAATCTATCTATAATATCGTTTATGTAGTCAGAGTAGGTATATTGATGTGGAGTCCTCTCATCCGCAGTTAAACCCACACCCATCTTTATGCTTACTGACTTTGCTCTCGTACGAATATTTCCAGTTGACACATCAAACATTGGTTTAATGATCCTTTTGTACTTCGGTAAACGAGTGCCCTTTATCTGATTCTCCGGATGATTTGATCGACGATGAGCATTTGTTCTTTTCAATATATCTTTATATTGATCTAGATCGGCGTTGTTGTAGCCAATAGGCTGCTTCTTGAAAAGTAGCTCATACAACCCTGGTGTGCCAGCATATCTAATATCCTTAATAATTAAATCTTTTCCATCGAGAGTTACGAAGCCATCTCCAATCTGCCATTTTTCTGTTTGCGCGTCGAAGGAAACTCCGTAAACAACATCCTGTTCAAATTCATTTGTTAGTATACCCTCAATATATGTCCGTGGTAACGGATCGTATTGCCCAAGATATTCGTTAAGAACATCAGGACTCATACTTTCGACTGTTGGAGGAGAAGTCTCCATGACTTCATCATCATCTTCTTCTTCTTGTATAGGATCATACTGGAAAGAAACATCCTCCTGCAAGAACTCTGGTTGTGATAAACTTCTCGGTTTTGGGATTATACCTCGAAATGGAGTGCCTGTATATAAATCAGACGCAGTTTGGTGTTTATTGAACTCATCTTCTGTAAGTTGATCTAATTCGGGCTGGTTATGTATCAAAACAGGTTGTTCTACCTTAAACAAATCCGTTTTGGCAGATGAAGGTTGCGGCTTTATAAGTAGGTCAAGTTCGGGTTGTGTCTCCGATTTAATTTTTTTTATTAGTTCGATGAGCGGTTCCGTAATTGGTTTATAAGTTTCATTTAGCATTTTGACATGGTCGCGTTGCCCTCTTTTGGTGGATAACTGTTTTTGTCTTATTGCATTACTAATTTTAATTATCTGCGATGTAATACGACGATAATGATTCTCATCATCAGGTTGACTCTTATGTATCCAAGGTATCCGCGCTCTGTGTCTATGTCCGTGATGTCTCATCATCGTAATTGTTTTGATGGTAATGAAACTTGACCTCCTATTTATAGAAGTTGACGACTTCAGGAGGGGTTTTCTAGAATATGCTCGTCCAATGGTCGAATAATATTAATCCATATCTGCACTGTCATACATGCTAAATACTAATGAGGTTCGAGCAGTGGTAGCAACTTATTTATACAAAAGGAGGAAAACGGATAAATGGAGGCGCTAACCGGATAAATGGAGGCGCTAAGATGATAAATGGAGGCGCTAAGATGATAAATGGAGGCGCTAAGATGATAAATGGAGGCGCTAAACGGATAAATGGAGGCGCTAACCGGATAAATGGAGGCGCTAAACGAATAAATGGAGGCGCTAAGATGATAAATGGAGGCGCTAAGATGATAAATGGAGGCGCTAAGATGATAAATGGAGGCGCTAAACGGATAAATGGAGGCGCTAACCGGATAAATGGAGGCGCTAAGATGATAAATGGAGGCGCTAAGAGGATAAATGGAGGCGCTAACCGGATAAATGGAGGCGCTAAGATGATAAATGGAGGCGCTAAACGGATAAATGGAGGCGCTAACCGGATAAATGGAGGCGCTAAGATGATAAATGGAGGCGCTAAACGGATAAATGGAGGCGCTAACCGGATAAATGGAGGCGCTAAACGAATAAATGGAGGCGCTAAGATGATAAATGGAGGCGCTAAACGGATAAATGGAGGTGCTAACCGGATAAATGGAGGCGCTAAGATGATAAATGGAGGCGCTAACCGGATAAATGGAGGCGCTAAGATGATAAATGGAGGCGCTAAACGGATAAATGGAGGCGCTAACCGGATAAATGGAGGCGCTAAACGAATAAATGGAGGCGCTAAGATGATAAATGGAGGCGCTAAACGGATAAATGGAGGCGCTAACCGGATAAATGGAGGCGCTAAACGAATAAATGGAGGCGCTAAGATGATCAATGGAGGCGCTAAACGGATAAATGGAGACGCTAAGATGATAAATGGAGGCGGGTCTGTAGTGATTATACAGGGTCTGTTATCATTTATCCAGGTTCCTGTATACAGAACCTGGATAAATGATAACCTGGATAAATGTTCTGTATACAGGTCTCTATAATTTATACAGGATCTGTTATCATTTATACCGGGTCTGTATACAGGTCTGTATAACTTACCGTATCAAGTTCACTCGTTTTTAATATCACTTCTTAATCTATGAAATAAAACAAAAAAAATCGTTTAATGCGTTTATTGTTTATAATGGTAAACTTGACAATTTATAATTATATAATTGACTGTTCATCAGTCTCATCGCTACGTTCCTCGTCATCATCAGCATCATAATCATATTCATCATTTACTTCACCTTCGTCCAGTTCAGACTCGGAATCACAATAAGCACTTATATCTTCTTCTTCTTCTTCTTCTTCTTCTTCTTCTTCTTCTTCTTCTTCTTCTTCTCCTTCTTCTTTTTCTTCTTCTTCTTCTTCTTCTTCTTCTTCTTCTTCTTCTTCTTCTTCTTCTTCTTCTTCTTCTTCTTCTTCTTCTTCTTCTTCTTCTTCTTCTTCTTCATGGAAACCAACTATTCTAATTGTCGTTGCGCCAGAAGGAATAATTACATTCTGTTCAACCTTTTGGAATTTGTAGGACTCCAGAGTATTCAGCTTCAATCTTGTATCGTTGTATCGTATATAATAAGAAACACCCATGACGACGGCTAACTGGTTACTGATATTAAAAAAACATTCCCAAATAATTTATACCACCGGTGTCCACCGCCGTGTCAACTTTACCATTATAACGAAATAAATGCGTTAAACGAATTTCTTATGTTTTATTTCATTGATTAAGCAGTGATTATATAAGAGTGAACGGTAAGTATATTAAAACACTGATGGTGACGTCATCATTTGTATGCGTGTTCAAACATGTACAAAGTATACAGGGTCTGTAAGTAGCACAATTAAGACAATTCAATTGTTCTCACGATTTTAATTTTGTGGATGGAGAATTGTATAATAGATGGGTCAATCGCATGATTTATTTCTTAAGTTCATAAAATTCGTTTATTTTAACGCTTGGAACAAATTAAAAATGAAATTAAAATTATAATAAATAAATTCAATAGCGGTAGCGCCATCTATTGGTGAACTATTATAAATTCAGTGTTGATGCCACGCCGGTATGTAGTTCGGTAATTGGTCGGTAGAGCGCTCGGCACTTCGCCAATAGATGGCGCCGCCGGTACCTCTAAAATAATTTTGTCCTCAGATTTGATTTTGCTCTCTAAAATTATTTTGACATCTGAACTGAGTTTGTCCTCTAAAATAATTATTTCTATAGTTTTTATTAATAATAATAATACGAATCAGGTTATTGTTCAAACAGTAACACAATTAAGACAATTCAATTAAGTATGTGTATTGTTAATATTTATTTCTGTTTCTGCGGACACAGCATTTACTTGCGGACGGAAAAAATTTGAATTTTATCGGTTCGGGCGATCGGCGTTCGGTCATCATCGAGTAAGATGGTGCGCGCGAAATTCAAATCCGAATAAATTTGATGCGAAAATTTGAATTTTATCGGTTTGCGCATGCGTGGGAATGTTGACGCGAAATTTCGAATTTTTTAAGGTTGGCGGGAAAAATTTGAATTTTATCGGTTCGGGTGCGCTCGGCGTTCGGTCATCATCGGGTAAGATGGTGCGCGCGAAATTCAAATCCGAATTAATCTGTTGCGAAAATTTGATCGGTTTGCACATGTCACGCTCGAAAATAAAAATAGTAGTGCGTTCTCTCTCTAACAGCGACGTGTGAGTCATACACTCCAGGTTCCGGCGTTCGGCCGCGCTCGGCAGATCGGCTGACTTGGGACTCGGTCGTCTTCGTGCGGAAAAGTGGAGGGGATAGCTTCCTATGTAAATGTGGTGGGTGTGGTGGCTCCAGCTCTCTCCTTTATATACTACTGAGGTAACGAATAAAAAGTTCTCAAAGTTAACCGAAATAGAAGAAGGATTTTCTAGCGTACCGGACGGTTAGAATTTAACAAAGGTAACGGAAAAGTAGAACCAGACGTATTTAAGCAAGCTAAGTTATACGTAGCGGAAATAGAGACATTGATTAGGGAAATTCGTGATAGTTTAGGAAATAGAATAATTAGTATTAATCAAGAAGGAATTTTAAATAGCACCGTAGTAACAATGGCAGAAAAATTCGATTTAAGAACTGCGGCAAGCTTATTGCCAACTATGGATAATTCAGAGGATAAAACGAAGCAATTAATTGATTCCATCGAATTATACGATTCTTTATTAGATGAAGCTGGGAAGAAAGCATTAACTAACGTATTACTGAAAACAAAATTATCGCAAAGTGCTAAATTAAGGTTAAAGACGTCATACGAAAATAATTTAAAATGTATTAAAGATATGAAGCTTCATTTGCTGTTCAAAGAAATCTGCGGCCGCTCTATCAGTTGAATTTCATAGCTCGATGCAAAGGGACAAGTCCGTTGATGAGTTTGGAAAATCTATCGAAAGGTTAATGGTAAATCTAACGCTAAGTCAGTCAGAACGTAATAACGAAGCTTCTAAAGTGTTGCGACCGGCAACCGAGAAGTTGGCTATACATGTTTTTGCAAACGGTTTACGTAGTCACGAATTACGAACAATTGTCAAAGCTAGAATGTATTCCACATTAAAAGACGCTATTTCTGGTGCTATAGACGAAGAGAATGCACAGAGAGGCTCTTCAACCTGCGCGGAAAAAATGAAAGAGGTTCGAATAAAAGTTACAGAAATAATTATTTTAGAGGACATACTCAGTTCAGATGGCAAAATAATTATAGAGGGCAAAATCAAATCAGTGGACAAAATTATTTTAGAGGACAAAATAACGGTAGATTCCAAAGTAATAATTAGAATGTACGGCGAGGTCGAGGAAATTTTAACGGTTCATCAGACAGAAAGCTCTATATGACTTCTGATTCAACACCCAAAAACGATAATATCTCAAAAGAACGAGAAGACCGTTCCTAACAGAGCATTATTCTAAATTTTGGCGGTTCAAATTATTTATCGGTAAAATATTCAAATAATATATTGAAATTATTAATCGACACGGGTGCTTCAATTAGTGCTCTCTTCGCAACATGTGTAAATAAATTGGAATATGTTGAAACAACAAAGAAATAGAGGGTATATCAGTTTCAACAGTAGCGCAAGGGTCAGCAAATATTTGTTTAACGTTGGGTGATTGTAAATTAAGCCACAATATTTTTATTATGAACGATGTAACAAAAGATTTTCATGGAGTTATTGGGGCTGACTTCCTTATGAAGTATTTTTCGGTTATAGATTATGAGAAATTCATATTTTCATTTTGGTACAAGTGAAAAAAAAATACATACCGCTTGAATCGGGAAAAGAATGTTTTACTCTCATTCCACCGAGATGTGAGACAATATCATATTTCAACGTAGAATTTGACTCAGATTATGTTGTTTTACCGGAAGAAATTTCCGAAGGCGTTTTTACTGCAGGAATTTTAACAAAAGCAATTAACAAATTATTACCAATAAGAATATTAAATACGAATGATAGAGACATTCAATTAAAACATTTTGTGCCAAAACTAGAAAAGTTTTCAAATTATGATGCATGTGCATTTAATAAGATAAAATTTTCTGTTGATAGGATTGAAAAATTGCTAACCACATTAAATAAAGATGGATTAAATAAGGAAGAAAAACTATCAATCGACAAAATTTGTGCTAAATTTAATGACGTTTTCCACATGGAAGGCGACCCTCTTTCAGTTCTTAATACTAGTAAACAAAAAATACATTTGCAGGATGCAATGCCTGTTTATGTACAACCATATAGATTACCTCAGTCACAGAAGGAAGAGATTCACAAGCAGGTAGACAAAATGTTGACAGATGGTATTATTGAGGAAGCGACTTCAGAATGGTCAGCACCTTTATTCATAGTACCCAAGAAACCTGATAGTAATAGATATAGCGCATAGTAATAGATTATAGGCTATTGAATAGACAACTAAAAGATGATAAATTTCCGTTACCGTGTATTGATGAAATATTAGATTCTTTGTCAGGAGCAGTATATTTCTCGCATTTGGATTTATCTCAAGGTTTTTACCAGCTTGGGTTAGATTCAGATTCGCGACCATGTACGGCATTCACTACTGATCGGGGACAATATCAACTAACTAGGTTGCCTATAGAACTAAAAATAAGTCCGAGTGCTTTTTCAAGAGCAATGACCATAGCTATGTCGGGACTAAATTATTAAAGTTGTTTTATTTACTTAGATCATTTAATAGTTTTTGGAGATAGTTTAGATAATCATAACAAGAATTTAGTTAAAATAATGAAAAGATTAAGGCAAGTAAATTTAACATTCAATCCAAATGAATGCGAATTTTTGAAGAAACAAATTTTATATCTCGGTCATGTCATCTCAGAGGAAGGAATTCGTCCTGATCCGGAAAATTTGAAGTTATAGAAGAATATCCAGTGCCAACCAATGGAAATGGGGCAAAAAGGTTTGTTGCTTTTGCAAATTATTATCGAAAATTTATAAAGAATTATGCAAACAAAGCGGCACCATTAAATCATTTGTCAAAGAAAGGAGTTAAGTTTGTTTGGGATTCCCAGTGCGAGCGATCCTTTGATACCCTTAAACAAGCTTTAATACAACCTCAAATTTTACAATATCTAGATTTTTCGGCTGATAATCAGTTTATTTTAAGAACAGATGCGTTTGGATTTGCCTTAGGGGCAGTTCTTTCAAATGGTAATGATAAACCTGTAGCATATGCAAGTCGTACCTTAAATAAGGCTGAACGAAATTATGGAACTATCGAGAAGGAATTATTAAGTATTTGCTACTCAGTGAAAAAATTTAGGCCTTATCTATTTGGCAGAAAATTTTTGATCCTTAGTGATCATAGACCATCGTTGTATTTATTCGGTATGACAAATCCATCAAGCAGGTTAACAATGTTTCGATTAATTTTGGAAGAATATTATTTCACAATTAATTATGTGAAAGGTAAAGATAATGTCTGACTGCAGTTGCATTATCACGAATAATCATAGACAGTAATGATTTGAAAGAATTAGGAGATAATTCAACAGCAAAAATATGCGCGATAACTCGAGCACAACAAAGAAAAATCGATGATTCTGTGGATTCTTTTAATAATATGCCAAATGAAAACAGGCTTGATCACCCTGGGGTCGTGGTTATTGAAACCATCTGTAGACTCAGTCGAATTGAAGGTTATACCAGAAAAAGAAATAAATAATAAAAATATTGATGTAAAATGTTATGTGTTGAATAATGTAATATATCATGAAATGAGTGGAATAGTTTACATAAAACAGGCAACTCGATCAACGTCAGTTTTAGACACGTCGTTGAGAGATCTGAATACAGTTTATAAAAAGTTTAATTTTCCAGAATTAACAATAAAAAAAAGTAACTGCGCAGTACTTTTAAATGATATAAAGAAATTATAATATGAGATTAAGAAAACCGGGATAAAAATGACAATCATTAGAGGTACCCAATGCATAACAGAAAAAGAGATTCAACAATTAATATTAAACGATTTTCATATATTACCAACAGGTAATTCATACATGCTTCATACATGTATGAAACGCCTGTATAATAACGTAAAAAAGTATTACTTTTGGTCAGGAATGTATAAATACATTGAGAACTTTGTTAAAAATGCGATTCTTGCCAAAGATTCAAACATTCAAAAGCGCGCAAAGAACCAATGACAATCACAACTACAGCATCGTCAGCATTGCAGAGAATGTTTCTTGATTTAGTGGGCCCAATTGATCAAGATAATGAAGATTATGGGTATATTCTCACGTTGCAGTGCGACTTAACAAAATTTGTCGAGGCATATCCAATCAAAAATAAAGAAGCAGAAACGGTTGCACGAGCATTTGTAGACAATTTTATTTTACGGTATGGTATTCCAGAACAGGTCATTACGGACCAAGGAACTGAATTTTTAGCTTCAGTATTTCAGGAAACTTGTAACTTGTTAAAAATCAAAACATTAAAATCAACTGCATCATCATCATCTATAATCATCAAACTCTTGGAGCTTTAGAAAATTCACGTAAAAGTTTAGGGGCATATTTAAGAATGCATACGTTTAAATTTCCAAATTCTTGGAGTTCGTGGGTTCCGTATTGGTGTTTTTCTTACAATAACACTGTTCACACCGGAACATGAGTTAGTTTACGGGAAGGAATGTCACTACCGTCAAATTTAGCAAATGCGATTGATCCAATACATCCGTAATATGTCAGTAAGATTAGTGAATCGGTTTGGGAATTGGTGTGGCACTGTGTTGTTGTTGATGTTTCTTGTCATCTTCGAGGTTTCTGTAGTAGGTCTCTTCTAGTAGTTTCCTTTGAAGTCTTCATTAGGGATGTTCGATACGATACGATATTTTTCTGTACCGGTACTTTACATGCCGATACCCGATATTTTGTACCGGTACTATAGCATCCAATACGGTACGATACGATACGTTTTTGGACGATATTGTATCGCGGTATTTGTTGTTGCCAACAACTAGCGTACTCTAGCGGCAAACCAATATACGTTTATTTTACAAGTGACACTGATTACAACGAAGGAATTTGTATTTGTGTTCCTTTACAGTGTCAGTAAACGATCAGGGAAATTCCGACTAAAATTTAACCTAACTTTAGTGTGCAAATCTTTGAGTGCGAAAGTCATTAAATCCATTAGCCATAGTGCTTTTTACACAGATAGAAAATGTTTCTTGTTTTTAAGAAATATATCAGTTTTAATTTATTCTTTTGGGTCAAAACATATTTCTTTGACGCCAACAAGATTTACTTCATTTAATACTCTAGTTTATTTGCTTGTAGAGATTTTAATTTATTTGAAATATTTATTTAAGTGAAATAAATATATTTGGATACAAACGAAAATTACTTTCCGTTAAAGTAATATTTTTGTTTTGATTTAACAAAACGTTTTTTTTTACACCAAAGAAATCTAATTTTGATTCAACATATAAATTTATATATAAGGAGAGATTTATTTCGGTTAAAGTAATATTATTTCTTTGGCTTAAAAATAGGTTTACTTCCGCCAAAGAAATCTTATTTTGATTCAAATAAATATATTTTTAGTGTGAATATCTCATCCAACTGTATTGTTAGATGTCGCTGTAAACTCTCTCCTCGTACTTCGGCCATACCGTCAGTATAAAGGCCGTGTGATCGACAGTATAGACATGGAGTCACATAGGTCATAGAGTACAGTGCCTGCAGGTTCAAGTTTCGATTCCAAATCATCGTACACTTTACTAACCTAACCTTGACTATATGTAGGGCTGGGAAGATCAACTACTGGCCGAAGATGTGCGACATCCCAAAAAAGAGGTGACACGTGGCGACTCTACTGTACCCTCCGAAAAATTCTTGTCTATAATAGTCCCACATTAATTCCTTCAACAAATTAATAATTTCTTTAATCAAAGAACCATTTATTGCAAACTTAAAATAACGCATTTTAACTCAACAATTTCGTTAATTTAAAAAAATATAATTCTTTCACTCAACACAATATAACACACATACAACACATAATAATTTGAAGTAAATAAATCTCGTTCCTTATAATATACAAATTGTAAATTTTAACTGGAAACATAAGTTGTTTGACACATATAAACGTTCTTTCTACCAAACAAATATTTCAAACAAATGCGTTTTTATCCGCAAACAAATATTTCTTTGCCTCTATTGAAACACCAGATTTCTTTGAGTCAATGCATATTTATTTGATTAATTTAATTAAACAAAAATTTCTATCTGGTACAACCAAAATACATACAAACATGTTCGTCGAGTAGCGTATGGAAAGTGCTTATTAAAACAAGTTGGGTAAATGCGACCTTTAGGTGCTTCAAAATGACATCTATCAGTTGGCATGTATTATGAACATTCTATTGAATGTAAATGCACATGCCAACTCTGGCTGAAAATGCAGTATAATGAATGATCTTCTTTTTCAACATTTTTAGAAAAATTTGTAATTCTTTTCTACAATAACAAAAAAATAATAAAATTAGATGATAGACCTCGGATAATCGGTGCTGCACTTGCATTGCGATCATATAAACTATTTTGTTACGTTTTATGTAGGAGGCAAAAGAACAGCCAATGGGACCAATGCAATAGTATCTAATACATATGATAGCAAAAGATAATCTAACTTAAGCACCACAGATAAAGAAAGTTTCAAAAATTTAATAAAAACCGCACACAGATAGAAATTTTTGTTTACCTCAAATGAATATTTGTTTGACGAGAGTCAAAAACATTTATTTGCTACAAAGAATTTTTATTTGAGTCTAAACAATATTACTTTACTCCAAACAAATGGTTTTTGACTCTAATAAACATTCTTTGTAGCAAATAAATATATTTTTGCCTCTATTCATACACGCAATTATTTGAGTTAAAAAAAATTCTATCTGTGCATGCCTATTACATTCAGTTGGGACTTTATGTATACCTACATATGATATATGCTATTTTAAAATAAAAATACATATTTATTCTAGTGTACATTATTTTATTTCAATGTGTGTAGGTATCTGCCGCTACGCAAAATACTTTTTTTTGTTTAAAACTACGACTTGAAAAAATGTACCGGTACCGATGTACCGGTACTTTGTGCCCCGGTATGGTACAGACCGATACATGTGATACGATACAATACGATACGCGATACCGGTACAGCAAGGTGTATAGGAACATCCCTAGTCTTCATATTCCAAGTAATGTAGTTCTTTCAGTAGAACGTTATGTAAATATTTTAATTTAGAAAATAAACTGCTTCCGGGTTATGCCGTGTGTCAAGATTTGTTAATGCTGACGTTTCGCGAACCATGTTGCTCGCTTCTTCAAAGCTAAGTGAATACTGAATACAGTATTCAATTATTACGTTGTCTCTTCAGTTCTCTATTCAGTAACAATTTTGCTGTAGCGTCTTTATCCTGATCGAATTTGGTGGGCATCTTTATGCGGCAGAATTTTGGAATAGCATTGTGTCTCTTTGCGGTCGTTAAGAACGTGATATGGGTTCTGTTCGGTGTCTTTTATCTGTATTTGTATTAAATATTTTTTCCTTCTCACAAGATAAATGCTATATCAACCGCCGTGACTCTAGTGGCTCACCCTGTATATACTAGTACATTTTAATTAGTGATTATTTCACAATAACGAAACTGTGATTATGGAACTGCAGTCTATAATAAATATGTCAAATCCAAACCAATATTTAGTCCGGCCTCTCATTTTTAGGCAGTG
This sequence comes from Aphodius sticticus, assembly GCA_963966075.1. Taxonomy (NCBI): domain Eukaryota; kingdom Metazoa; phylum Arthropoda; class Insecta; order Coleoptera; family Scarabaeidae; genus Aphodius; species Aphodius sticticus. The sequence continues at coordinate 63,430,805 of OZ014506.1, forward strand.
CCCCGGTATGTCTTGGCTGCTATGCTTACCTGGACTGTACAACATTATGCTCCAAGTGTGGATGGCCGGTCTGCTCATCGAAATGCGAAAATATTCCAGCTCACAGGGACTACGAATGTTCCGTTTTCGCTACGACTGTGAAATTTTCAAAAGTTGAAGATCCATACGCCCCAAATATGCAGTACGAATGCATCACGCCACTGAGGTATGGTTTATGTTTGATAATTGAGTAGTGCAGTAAGAAAAACAGCCATCTCCAAAAAATGGAACTTTGGCTATTTGCACTTTATTATAATATTGTGTAAAAATCTTGGGCATTGCAACAATGTGTAAATATCAAATCCATTCTATTTAATTGTATTATAACCGTTCATCTAATGTAGTGTGTCAATGAGAGTTGAGGACTCTCCTCAACCTCCTCCAACCTCATCCTCTAACTCATTTGTCTCTAGACCCAGCGCTCCACCTCCTACCACCAGTAGTGCAAATTATGGATGTGGGAGCGTGAAGAGGTGGAGGGACCACTGATAGTTCACTATCTCCACCACTGAGTAGTCTTTGCACCTCATCCTAGCGGCTGATAGTGTAAGCTACAATAGTTAAGGTGCACATGTCAGCCCTCTCGGGTCAATGCGTATAACTCTCGAATTCAAATTCTCGGTGGAAATATTACATTTTCCATCGTTTCCACAAAAATATTTTGGAAACGCTATCTTATTTTATTCTTCATGTTCGCCATCGTAGTTAATATCCCCATAAATTTCTTCCTCCGCGTTTGAGTAAGTCCGAGTATTTCCAACGATAGGCTAATTTGACTTCATTTATTGTTCTACAAAATAAATGTTGGCATCTCAAATTTTATGAAATGGTTAAAACAAATAATATTTTTTTTAATTTTTATCAAATGATAATCCTTATATTTAGAAAAGTACACTATCCAATAACAGAAATGGTTCAATAAGTAATTATACATACCTCTTTCTGTTTTTTTTTGTCACAAAAGTACCGATCATTTCGATTTATTCTACGTTTTATTTGGTAAGTATTCGTTTAATTGAATACTTACCTACATAATTATGTTATATGTCTTTTCGTCATTCCTGTCCCAGTTTGGAATTTCATAATTATGGTAAGCCTAGTTATATGGAAGAAGTGCAAACCCAGCTTTTTTATGTTGTGCACATCCTTCCAAATGCTTCCAAACATTTTTTTGTAGAATCCTTTTACATAGAATAAAGATATGTTGTCTATTTTAACAAGAGCTAAAAGAGTATTTTTAATTGACCATAAAAACAGCCCGTAGGATCCGTATAAACTTAGGTCCTTCCACTTTCTCAAAAAATAACATCGAAGCGCCTCCTCCACTCCCCGTATTTGCTCCTCCGTGATGAGCAAATCTCTTTATTCCAGAAGTTTGTCTAATATTTTCTAACCTTCTTCTTTTCGTTTCCATTTCTTCTAGCTCCCGATCTCTTTTCCTGCCACTCGCGATGTTAGTCAATCGCTGCGGAGTGGTTTCTTTTAATGGGAAAAGGGGTGACTTGTTGCTATTGTTCGTTTTCTTCGTTTTCTTAAAGCTTGGGATAAAACATTGTTTGCGTCGAAAAGGCCTGACTGCGATATTAATTCTGTCTGGAATCAAGGAAAAATTAGTTGTAGTTTTTGTTAAGTATGTACTACCAGTTTTTATATAACATTTATGTTAAGAAGATCTTTATCGCATTCTGTCTTTTCTGTGGCCTCCATTGTCCAGGTAATTCACAAACAATAAAATGAATGCTGGAAGTGCATACTTGATAATCTAGTAGCCGGTTATAAATACCCTAAAAGCAACCCCTAACGTGCACGTTCGCGATTTTTGCGTTTTACCGCAAAACGGTCACGATTTAGCAAAACGTGCACGTTAGAAGTGGCTTTTAGTGACATGTAGTTTGCATAGTGATGTAAACAGAAAAAATCTGATGTGGCCAGGCACAAGACTTTATCATACAATCTATAAAATTAATAGTGTAGCTGCATGAGATTCTATTTGATCGAGATCGAACGTGTCTGCATTAAAATAAAACGAGTTAGCCAGGATTTAACAGCTATTTTGATACTATTGACAGTAGGTATTGTCAGAACATCAGCGTTTGACACTTCCTACTGTCATTAGCATAAAAATATCTGTTAAATCCTGGCTAACTCGTTTTATTTTAATGCTGACACGACCGATCTCGATTAAATAGAATCTGCTCATGCAGCTAAACTATTAATTTTACAAAAAAATGTCATAGACATAAATGATTCAGAATTTCCTCTACTTTAATTTATTATTTAACTATTTTGACAAAAATTGTGGCTCATTTGCAAAATCGTTAAAAAATGCTAAGAGTAAACCTCCAAATCCGTTGAACCCTTTTCAACCTCAGGACCCGCACACCTCCTTCAAAACTAGAATTTGTTTTCTACCAATTGTTTGCTCGTTGCAATCGGAATAGTCACAATTTTTTACGAGAACTAAATTGTCATAAAATAGTTCCGTAACCTCAAAGGCGAGTCACATCTCAACATCCGTAATTAAATTGTAATCATACAAATAGACTGTAAGTAACCACAAGCCAAACCATTCATCAATAAGTTCACCAATCACCGTTGAGAACACGATCTGCACGTACCGAATATCTGGAGACAACTGGTTGAATTGACCACCAACATCTGCTTAATTACGTTTAAAAATTACGATGATGCGAATCTCGGAAACAATAATGGGTTAGGGATGAGGTTATAAAATATTACGCCATCCAGAGAAAGGGGAGGATTGGGTGACTTCACAGATTTTGGGTTGTCTTTTACGACTAGAACTCATATATTACACCGAATATGTGTATAACCACTTGAGTGACTATTGAAGAGAGAAAATGCTGAGCGAGTAAGTCATAAGGCCAACATCCCTGATACGCCAGAAAAAGAGAGGCTACGAATACCTTCCAAGCATTATCTGTTGATTTCTTCCTTCAGTACAACGAAAGAAAACGCGGCTTAATTTCACTGCAAACACCACTGGCTTCTACCAATTTACGTACAGCAACAGCTTTAGTCGACACTGGTCGACACACTACAGGTAACTACTACGTGGGTGTTTACTAAGTCGGAAATTGCATAGAAACAGCGCCACCTCGTGGCGATCTTAGACTGATCCCGCGTCAGGACACTTGGGCTGTCGTCGCGCGCCCGGCCAATACACCATCCAAACGGAATTCTTTTGTTTACGCTGCAATATTTGAAGCGATTATACGATGAATCGTATCATCTGCTCATCGGATAGTGGACTCTATATTCCAGAATCAAATTTAGTTGGTTTTTGTTTGTTAGTTTTTGTTGTTACTGCTGTCTATGAACGTAGTTCGCACAGTTCCAAGCATAGCTGTAATTTTCAGAGTCCTGTTGGCTTCAGAAAAAGATCCTGATACATGGAGCAAATATATAATTTGCATGCAGGCGCACACAGAAGAAAGAAAGAAATTGGAAATATGGGAATTTTACTGCATAAATGTAGTGAATTACTTGAGAGGACCATGTAAACTTGCCAGGTTTAGCGAAGAACTAATTCTCCAAGTATGCGGTTTTCTGGACGTTAACGCATATGAAGCACGAACAATATCCGGAAATTTGATCCGCTGTATCTATCCAAAATTAGCAGTATTTTCCCATAACTGTGTATCCAATACAACGCATTCTATATTCACTAATGGAGAAGGAGACTCGTCAGATTATAAGTACGTAAGTTTTCAATTAACATTTTCTTTTTAGTTTTCTTATAATTTCAGGTTAACTGTTCGAGCTTCTGTGCTGATCGCCAAAGATGATAACTTATTTAGTTCTTATACGTATTTGACGTGGCCAACAATCGTAAGAAGAGCATTCCTTAAAGAAAGCAAATATTTTGACTGTAATTGTGCAAGGTGTTCCGATGAGACTGAATTAGGCACTCATATGGGAACATTGAAATGTACCAAATGTGACAACGGGCTAATGATATCTACGGCACCTCTGGGTAAGTCAGCCTTCTTCCTTCAAACGAATAGAATTTATTACGCCGTCTTGTGTACAGAGTCATCGGGTTCTGAAGTTTGTCACATAAATGGTTTCTTTCTATACGTCGTATTATGGTGTATATAATATAAAATATATCATAGGCAAATTTGTCTATGCAAAAACTATTTGCCCAAGGAACTAGCTTTTGAGTTTTCATTTATATTTCAAACGATATTTTCTTAGGCAAAGCCAAATCCGTTGTTGGGCAAATATCATTATGGTTTCAATTACGATAATGTGTCATCTCACTTGAACGAACTAGAGATGACAAGTGCGCATATTTTAAAATTGATTTTTTATTTTAATGTCATCTACGTCAATTTTCCCTAACATGTCATAGGCCTCAATAGCTCAGTTGGATAGAGCATTGTGCTAGCGACACAAAGGTCCCTGGTTCAAATTCAGGATGTGGCTGTAATTTTTAATTTATTTAAAAATTTACATCCCGGTTGTACATTACCATTTACTATACATTAATCATTACGGTGAGTCCGTAAGATACGGTATGTCCTTATATTCATATCTAGTTACATAATTTATACCTCGAAGCGACTCAGAAATTCAATGAGCTCCTTTCTCTTCTGAAGCACACTGTTGGAATTCCAATGTGCAATAGAAGCCACTAGTTGTGCTTCAGGTCCTCACAAAATTTCTGGACCGCTTCGAGTTTATGAACTAGTATCGCATGTTCTGATTATACTTATCATTTCCTTTAAGTTGTTAACACTATACAACTCGTCCATTTCTCTCGCCAACGATGCAAAATCTACGTGCTGGAAAGCAGCTCTCTGTATTAGCGCCTGCAGTCTCGACACTGGTGTAAGTTGGCTCACTGATTGTCTCTGCCTAAACCAAGCGTTTTTTCGGAAGCAGCGCGGGCACAAAGCGTTGCGACGGCAAAACTGGGTAATCCTCTGGTTGTATGCGAAAGCCATTCTTACTCATCGCAATTTCTTTCCGCCCACGTGGTCCAGCTCGACGGGCTAGTGCCTTGTGGTACATCGGACACTCCGTGTTCTCGCCGCGTGTTGTCCCGCAGTTGGTACACTACAGTGGGTCTCCGCTTTCCTCGTTCTTGGGGCAGTCCTTGGTATGGTGTGGATCTGGACACTTCATGCACCGAGACGCCCCAAAAGAATTGTCAGTCGCATGACCCCACATCTGGCAGTTCTTGCATTTCAATTTCGCTTTATTCCGTAGAAAACCAAACCGTAGCGAACATGGTCTAAGTACCCAATTTGGACAAAGTGCATCGAAACTGTGCTCCTTGCCCACAGTTGCTATTAATTTTCGGTAACGCGTACCCTTCATACGGAAGCACTTATATACTGCAGCATGCTGTTGCATCTCTTCAATGATATCATCAGGAGATACGTCATCTGCAAGCCCATCCAGCATGACGTTAGCAACTCTCGTCTATGGTTGACGTGTTTCATGCGTTTAGCGAGTTTTGTATCTTTTTGTGCAGTATAATGCTACGCCCAGACCAGAGCGAATTCGCCGTCGCGTTAGACGCAGCGATTCTTTCGCAATGTATTTCAAATGAGCCGGTTTCAATATCACGAAAAGAATACAGCGATTCGCTAGCGATTCGCTCTGGTCTGGTCGTAGCCTTACGCGTTCAAAAGGTTTAAAAGTTTGCATACCGCGACCTTTACGATTAGCCAAACTATTGGTGGTTTTATATATTCTCTAAGTGCTGTATGTGCTCAATTGTGGCTTAATTTGTTCGGACAACGTGGATTTTTGAGCCCGGCCTTTTGAGACAGACCGGTCGGCGACAGGTTTTTTGTGATTTTTGTTTTGGCTTGTCGAGTATCTTTGCGATATACGGGGTACATCCAACAGGTTACGAACTATGAGTGGCCGAGATTCTTGCAATAAATGCAAGAATATTGTGGGTGATAGGGATCAGGCTCTTCTGTGTGACCATTGCATATCCTGGTTTCATCGAGGTTGTATTGATATGTCAGAGAGCCTATAGAACCATAGACCGGAACACAAAGTGGCGCTGAACCAAGTGCCCAGGAAAGTCACCGAATTCGCCGATGAAGAATAGTGGTGGTGGTCTCGGGAAGACTGTTGGAGTTGATGTGGCAACCATGGAAGACATGCGGAAGATGATGCAGGAGTTCCAGCACTCGGTCAAATGCATGAGCGATCCGTTTGACCAGCTAAAGCAGGATAACTCTGTCATCCAGGAATTGGTCTCTGAACTGAAATCGTTGAGACTTGAAAACTCTGCTCTAAAGGGTCATGTGATGGTGCTGCAGAACAAGATCGCCGATATGGAGCAATACTCCAGAATCAATAATGTGGACATCGTGGGGATTCCTGAGGTGGCCACTGAGAGGGTGGAGACTCTGGTTGAGAAGCTGGGGGAGTCGATCCAGTGTCCCGTTTCCGTGGAGGACATAGATGTTTGCCACCGCGTGCGTAGTTTCAACGCATCTGCACCTGGATCCAGTAAGGCAACTGTAGTCCGGTTTATCAGCAGACGTAAGAAGGATGCCTTTATTGCAGCTGCAAAAAATAGGCGGGGACTGAAGGCTGCGGATCTGGAATTTGCAAACTCTACATCCAGTGTTTATGTGAACCATCACCTCTCTCAAGAGAATAAGCGTCTCTTCAAGTCAGCAAAGGAGACCGCCAAATCCAAGGACTACGATTTTGTTTAGTTGAGAAATTGTAAAATCTTCATGAGGAAGAAAGAGGGATCCCCACAGAAGTTGATTCGGTCCGAAGTTGATCTCCAAAAGCTCGTTTAAGTGTGTGAGTGTGTGTGAGTTCAGTATCTGCCGCTGTCATTATGAACCCGTTGTTAGTGTACTACCAGAATGTGCGTGGCATGCGCACTAAACTCAATAAGGTCTTTTTGAATAGAGCTGATTGCGGTTACGACATCAAATGTTTTACGGAGACGTGACTCTATTCGGGTATCGCGGACGGTGAGGTGCTCTGTTCTGACTAGAAAATCTTCAGAAGAGATCGGGACTTATTGTGTACTGGAAAAGCGGACGGTGGTGGCGCTCTGATTGGTGTAAGGGGTTCTCCTAAGTGTTACGGTCGTTCGGAGTGGCATAGTGATGCGGAGGATGTGTGGGTGACTGTGGTTCGGGACGAGGCTGGATCGGCAAGGATACATATATGTTGCGTATATATCCCTCCAGGTGACAAACTAGCTCTTACTTGTTTTTGTAGTAACTTAATGCATATTGTTTCGGTGCTCCCCGCGAGCGATACCGTTGTTATCTTGGCGACTTGAACCTACCGCATCTTGGCTGGACGGTTTTCGGGGCGGGTCCGTCAATCGTGGCCGGCCCTACGAATGAGCCGGTCTCGCCTGACTTTGTGGATGTATTGTCGTTTTCAAATCTGAATCAGTTAAATAGCATTGTTAATGTTAATAACAGAGTACTGGATCTGGTTCTTTCGAGCTTGGATGATCTGACTGTTTCGACCTGTGATTCGCCCCTCAGCGTTGTTGACCACCATCACCCCCCTTTAGAAATTTGCATCAATTTAAATTGCTTGAGAGATATGGATATTATGGATAATGATCGTAAGGATGTTTTTTGTTCAAGTTTGCAGACTATATTTCTATAAATGCAGCTATATCTCATACAGACTGGTCCAGTCTGTTTGCGGGTTGTGATGTTGATCGATGAGTTGAGATGTTTTACGTTAGACTGAGAGAAATCATATCATTTGTTGTGCCGATAAAAGCTGTCCGTAAGCGTCAATATCCTCCTTGGTACACTTCAGGATTGGTCAGGTTGATTAAACAAAAACATAAGGCGCACTTAAATTATACGAGGTACCGCACCGATGCGTACTATGACGTTTTTAGCTCATTAAGATCTAGGAGTAAGAGTTTTGTCAAGCAGTGTTACAGCGATTATCTAGAGCGAGTGGAGTTGCAACTGAAAAGTGATAGTAAACATTTCCGGTGTTACCTTCGTAGTAAGAAAATTACATATAGTATCCCGTATTGCATGAAATATAACAATTCAGTTGCCACTTCTTTACAGGACATATGCAACCTGTTTAATGAGCACTTTGTGTCTGCTTTTGTTGATGACTCTGGCGGAGCCCGATCGGCCGATGTCGTGGCATCTTTGGATGCCTTTGCTGACGCCCATCGGTTAAAGCCGGCCGAGGATAGGGTTCTTGCTGCTCCGGCCAAATTAAAAGCAAATAAGGGTTCTGGTCCGGATGGCATCCCAATCTTGTTTGTCGTTAGGTGCTCAAATTCGCTGTGCAGGCCTCTGTCATATATTTTTGACAGGTCACTTCGTATGGGAGTGTTTCCTCAAGCTTGGAAAGAGGCATACGTGAGCCCAATATTCAAGACTGGTGATAAAAGCTTGATCTGGTGATAAAAATATGATCAACTTGCTCATATTTTTAAACGATTAATGGTTTGCGAGCAGCATGGGTTTTGTCCTGGCCGGTCGACCGAAACTAATTTAGTGGCTTTTTCCGATTTCGTGCTGGGTGATATGGATGGCGAGGGCCAAATAGATACAATTTACACCGATTTTACTAAGGCCTTCGATAAAATTGACCATCCAATGTTGCTTCTCAAGTTGTCTGATGTCGGTGTTTGTGGCTCTTTGCTCCGTTGGCTCTCGTCCTATCTCAGCGGAAGGACTCAGTGTGTAATTATTAATGGCTATAAGTCTGGATCTGTGGCGGTTACGTCTGGTGTCCCTCAGGGAAGCCACCTTGGCCCGCTGCTGTTCAATGTTTTTGTGAATGATGTTAGGACGTGCTTTGAAAATTTGTCATGTATGCCGATGATATCAAAATTTTTAAGCGAATTGATGGCCCGGCTGACGCTGTGTTGCTCCAGGAAGATATTGATCGTTTCTCAACATTCTGTGTTAAAAATAAATTATCATTAAACATCAAAAAGTGCCAGTACATTAGGTTTACACGGAATAAAAACATAGTCGCAACGACGTATAAAATCAATGGCGCATCACTTGCATGTGTTGACAGCATTAAAGATCTGGGTGTCCTTCTGGACTCAAAAATGTTATTAGGTGCACATATAGACGATATTGTACGCAGGGCAAGTAGAGTGTTGGGATTTATTATAAGAAGCGGCAGGGATTTTGGGAATGCGAGCAGCTTTCAAATATTATACTGCTCCCTTGTACGAACTATTCTAGAATACGGTAGCACGGTATGGTCCCCGCAATACGACATTCATATTAGACGCATTCAAAAAGTTCAGAATAAGTTCTACAATTTCATCTTGTTTCGGTTTGGATCAGAATTGCAGATGTCCAAATTGATGCGCCGGTGGGAAATTCGAGATTTTACGTTTTTTGTCAAAATTTTGAACGGCATGATTGATGCACCCGGTTTACTCTAGCTATTGGGTTTAAGAATTCCCGCACGGGGCACCAGATGTACCGATCTTATGTGTATTGGGTTCGCCAGAACTAATTCCGCAATGAACAGACCATTGTTACGCATGGCGGCTCCTTTTAATCGGCACCATGCTCTGCCAAGCATCCCTGATGTTTTTTCGGCATCGGTGCGCGCACTTCGTGTTTATGTGACCCGGTGTTAGAGATATTATTGTTTTAGTTGCATGTGTGTACTTTTGTGAAGTATTATATTCTACGGAACGAGGTTTTTATTTGTAATATTAGTATGTGTGGTAAGCCAATCGAAGGTTGTTAAATTTGTGTTAAATTTTATTTTGGTTTTGTAGTGGAGATATGTTATTGGCTTCGGCTGTTTGTCTCCCAAATTTAATTAAATAAATAAAAAATAAATATATAAAGGCGCGCCGAATATGATCTTTCTCAGTATATGTATGGAAGCTGATCTGCCTCAACTTTAGGAATTTTAGCATTTTCACCATATCTTCCACTGGCGTAAGCTGAATAGAGATGATATCCTCGCCATTTCGCAGCCTGCTATCGTCCCGTCCCAACAGCGCTGTCCACGTCAGTGACGACTAGTCGGTGTCTGTGTGGACTTTTCGAAAGGCTTACAACAGGTGATGGTGCATCATTGTTGTCGATGTCGGAGTTGTTGCGTTGTAATCTGCCCATCTTGTCATGTAACTGTAATGGGTCCAGCTGGTCTGACAGGGGGAGCTTGTGGGGCTGCTGGAGCAGGTTCGATGTCAGATTTTAAATTAGTGTATCTGTTTTTTTAAATTTTTATTGGTGAAACCTCGGGTATTTCCGGCTTCCTCTTCGCTGCCTTCTTAGGTGTTTCTTCGGAGAACTCCCCCTAAATGGCCATATTCTCTGCGGCTTCGGCCCGAGCGAGGCCTTTATGAGACACTTGCCCCGTCAGTTTTGTCAATGTCACTTCCGGTTGAACTTCGTCCCCAGTCACAACAAAAAATGTTCCCTTGCTATATTTGTTCCCAGATAACACGTATGACAGTTGTTATGTCTTGAGACAAAATAGAGAAACACACAGTAACTGTTATAGGTATTTATTAACACATTAGTACACCATGACGGACAACCATGTCACGAGACGTACTCTACTCGACTGACGTTCGCACGCCGGCGCCGCTAGGCTAGGATCGGTAGTACCAACGGTCTCAAACTAAACTAACTAATATAGCGGTTAACATATTTATAACAACAGTTCTTCTAAAAACCAAATATGCCAATAAAACGTGCTAATAAAACATTTGAATTAATAAAAATTTGGAGCAGAATATTACTTGCTCTACGCTGCGTATGCCTGGTAACTAGGCAATGTGCGAGTCAGGCGCCTTCACCATAGATCGCCCTACTAGACCAGGCTATAGAGACTTTTTCGTGACAAAAATAGTATCAGCAAGCCGCCGGTCCCAGGTCACGTGGAACAGTCCGTAGATGTATTGTGATGTGTTTTCGACTAGCAAATATCATTACTTAATTTGTTATAAACAAAAAACCTAAAAAAATCGTGCTTTTTTTCGTTGTTCGCTTGTAAAAGCTGAACCGATGGAGCAATCTTGATACTGTCAACAGACGAATTGTAGAGAATGAAAAGACGAAAAAAATGAACCCTACACGGACCCGATCGGATTAATATTAACGGAGGAAATTCGGATGAACCGGAGAAATCTGCATTTTTTTCAAAAATTCATAGCTACGCAATTTTCAAAGTTGTAACGCAGACTTTTACGCGAGAAAGTAGCGATTGATGGGTACTTTAAGTGTGCACAACCCAGGCCTTGTCCGATGATTAGTTTTTGCACAATTGCGATTTGAATTTTTTTTATGCAATATGGTTCGGCGAGCCTGGATGCGTCGGAGGTGGTCCGATTTTAATTTTTTTAACGTACATATTTCGAAAGTAGAAGTATTGTGCTACAAAACGTCTATTCTGATTTTGCGTTAAAATGTTGCGAAATAGGCGAAAAATGCTTGCAAACTTGACCGAAATCTGCCGCGCTACACTTTTATGCACGCACCCGGTGCGAACTGACCGAGTCCGAGCATAAATATATAATAAATTTATAAGTGAAAAGGCTATAATTTGTGAATGACTCTTGCTCAAACACCTGCCCTCTGGATGTCAAGGCCCCAACGGCTCATGGCTGACTATCGATATTCGTTGGCTATCAACGGTATTACGATGGTCGGTGTCGACATCAGACAAATAAAGAGAGGTGTCGACCGACCACTAACCGTACTACTTGCGCCCTCTATCAATGAATAAGCAAACTAAACGTATTGACAGCAAAGTGTTTGCAACGAGGCTATCTGGTGTGCTTGTGTTATACTGTTTATTCATAATACCTAAGTTTCACGTGTGCATAAGAAAATGGACAGAGGAATAGATCGTTATAAAGTAAAACGAGCTTACCAGAGCGGCTCCGAAAGCAAAATTAAGCAAAATTATTGCAAAATCTCGTCGTATGACTGACTTTATAACTTCGAAATCTTCTACTAGTTCTGATTCTATTCACGATTTTGAGCAAAATGTAAGTTACAGCAAACAAATCAATTAATATTACTTAACTATTCTCCTAAACTACTATTTACTAGTGACGTTTTGTTACTTTTCACTACCGCTTGTTACTCTATACTCGTTACAAGTATGTACACTAGGGTCTCGATTTGCATCGACTAGACTAGCTTTGCGTTGATCGAAAATATGGAACTACAAATCTGGTTTGCGTTGTTATGATTCGATATGCGTCCTTAGAGACGAAGTAAATCGGGGTTTCCCTCAGGTATCTATGGTGGTAGCACAGACTAGACATATCAGACTGGCCACTCGAAAAAGGAACTACGTTTCGAGAGAGAGATAGAGGGCTAAACCAAATTAAAGCCCATTCGTGAGTACTCGGGAGAACTCAATAAAATAGCGCGTGGATTTTAAAATCAGCTGTTTCCCCAACCGCCAACTCTAACCTCAAACAACACTTGTTTTGACGTTAACATTTGTTGGTTATGTGATCGGTAGTTATTGCGATGTTTCTTTTCGTGTTTTCAAGTAGTTAGTCGGTCTGGAACTTGAACAGCATTAGACCAGCGAGTACGTCACTTATTTCAATGATTATAATTGACATTTGAATATCAAAACAATAAACTGAAAATAACTCATTCAAACTTCCCGCCCGAAACCTAAACCAAATTAAAGGGACAACGGTTCAAGGTCCCTGAGCGGCAGGTCATAAAGATCAAAGGATTTGCGCGAAGTGGCCAGTCTTATATGTCTCGTCTTTGGTAGTAGTCTTTCTAGAACGGTGAAATTGTCAAGACGCATTGATCAAGGGATAAATATAATATATTGTCATCATTATACGTGCCTATTTATGTACATCTCTTAAAAGAGTAACATCATCGTTTCTTAACCGGTGCTCCGCGGAGCACTACCAGCGGAGCAGACCTATGCGCCTGACGTGAGCGGAAAACGTACAGCGGGGGAAGGTTAAGAAACACTGGAGTAACTTTATATGTATGTGTTTGGAAATTCTAAACTCAGAATTACATTGAACAATTATGTAATTGTGTAAATAACGCGACAAATCACAAAGAAAACGGACAATATAATAACCTTTTATTTTATTAACCATAATAACGATGAAAGGTAAAGCAGAAATGTTTTGATTTCTGCCGCAAAACATGTTCAGTGCAATAAAGATTTTTACACGATGCGTAAAAGAAATGCAAGACAGCAAGCTTTATACGATTTTTTAGAAACTAAAACGTAAAACGCTAGTACCGATTTTAATTTGTCATGATTTACAAGATCACTTGTGTTATAAGAATGTGTGTATTACTTTATTAACGTAATGTTTAATTCTTTAACATACATACATACCTGCTTACAATCTTTGTTGTTGAATACTTTATTAAATACTTCTCAACATTGGTCACAGGAATTTTGTATAATATGTATGTATAAGACATTATTGCATATATGCATATCAAAAAGTAAACAAGACGTCTGCGGAATACATCTCATAAATTTGTATGGTGTCTCATGGCAAAATGTGATTCGATTTGCGTTGTTTCGATGTGCGTCGTCGCACTTTCCCAGAACGTAACCACTGTTACCGATATCCCATCGGCCCCGCACATTTGGCGACGTCCCGGTCCCGCAAAAAGGTCCCATCGATCGCGAGAGTCCGCGGACTCCACAATGGACCACCCCATTGGACGAGCCGGACGCGGGAAGGCGTAGCCTAGCAGCAAGGCGCGAGGTCACTCGGACCACTCGATCGGAGCCGACGCCGTCCGAGCTAGTCCAGCCGGACTCAAGCGACCGGAGCCTATCGGACGCTCCTGTACCGACTGGGCGTGGCTTGACCGCGGAGGCAAAGTGGAATAAAGGAGCGCGCTTCCCAGACCAGGACACAGGAAACTTGCGGTATAAACGCCCCTATTGCCGGGCCCCACCTGGGTGGAACAGATGCGCCGGCGATCACCTCACCACCGACTGTAAGGTCCCGGAAGACGCACCGAACAAATGCCGTAATTGCGGCGGTAATCACCGCGCTAGCTACCGCGGCTGTGTCTGCTCGCCTAAACGGAGACTCGTCTCTGCACAACCATTTCAAACTAGAGCCACCGCCGTACCCAAAGCGCACCCTAGCGCAGCACGCCAGGCTAACCCAGCCAAATCCTTTGCTATGTCAGTTCGAGGCCCCGCCCCTTCTCAGACAGCCGAACCACCCACTACTACTTCTTCCCTCAGCTTCAAGGAATTATTCCCTGAGCTGAAAGAACTGAATGTCAAACTGGTTAGTTTGGCAAACGCATTTTCAACTCTATGTGCCGAACAAAACATCCCCTTCCAGTTTTAATCCCACGTACCTCCAAAGCTCTTCACTCCTACCGTCTCTCCTCCGTTATGAAGAAATAACCCGTCATGTCCTTCCACCAAAATCCTCCTCCATGTTTTTGGAGTTCCTTCCCCACTACCGGGGTTCAAAAGTCACAAAACTTAACCTCTTATCCAATATCACCATGTACGCCCAAGGGTTCTGCTCGATCGCCCGGTTTAAACCCATTCAGATTTGCATTCTTCTAGCCCAAGATTCCGATACACTTTTTCTTAAAATTTTTCTAATACACAATTTCTATTTTAGATGCTCAAACCCAACATTTTGACATAATATTTTTCTAGCCCGGCGTCCAAATGCCCGCCCCCAAACAAACATCAGTCATGATTCCCGTTGAAAGTGCGACCCCAGCACCCCCTTTTTATACTTCCATCATAACTTTAGATTAAGAGGGTTTTTTAGGTACCTCGATTACTCGTTTGTTCAAAGGTCAAATGACCAGGACACACAGTGTCAGTCAGTGCCAAGCTACCTTCGCTACGGTGAACACGTGCCCACTCCGCTACGCCTCGCAACGCTTCATCACCGCTCCGAGTAAGTACATGATGTACCCAAGCTACCTTTTGTGTATTGTCCGCGATTATTGAAACTGATTGCTTGTATTGCGGAGGCAGTGCAAGTAATTAGTGGAAATACCATCGCTATATCGACGATTTGCCTACAAGCGTGATCCCAAACTCGTGTCGACTGTGTTGTGACGGTTCAGTCTCACGGCTGGCCGTTGCACGCCGTACGGGCGGTTTGGGCATCGCGACGGTAATCGTCGATACGTTACCTGAATTTTTCCTTTTATTTTTCCATTTTTCCCGACGAATTCGGTCTTTTAGTTTTCATTTTTCCGAGCACGTTCTAGTTTTCTTTCCTTTTGCTCCCGTGACTAGGTCGTCACCTAGCCACGCCCCCCGGTACCTCTGCCACGACTCTCCACGAATACCAACTCGGCACTAGTTGGTATCCGTTTTCCCCTTGCCATCACCATGGCCAACAACCGCGACTTCATGGACGTCGAGCCCGAAGACCTTACCTCTCCGCGTACGTCAACACCACCGACAGCGCCACAGAACAGCCTCAGCGAGGCAGCTAAAGCCTTCGTGATGTTGGAGCCAGCCGACATGATAGCATATATAAACATGCTACGATCTATCGCTCTAGAAGTTACCAGGGAGTCCGACGACTCCTTTGAAGTAAACACTTCCGTGTCCGACAACTCCATCACCTCAGTAACGACTAGGACCACAAAGAAGAGGAAAGTGATCCCTTCTACTACCAAACCTCCCGCTTCCTCAAACAAACCTCCCGGAAAGCAATTACCCGCCCAGCAACCTGCAGCAACCTCTCCGGTAGCCGGACCATCTTCGGCTGCCAACGTCCAATCTCAAGCCCCGCCAACAATCCCGAAACCAGCCAAGTCTACCACCCAAGCTCCACCCATAGTTCTTCGTAACAAGGAGAAGTGGATGGAAGTTAGGAAAAACCTCCAAGACGCCGGTATCCGTACGAAGGCTGCCACGAACACCCAGGCCGGCATCCGGATCCAACCGTCGAGTCTTAAAGACCACGCCTCCATCGTCGAACGTTTCTCCAATGAAGCCACGCCATTCCACACGTTTTCAACTCCCGAGAACCGGGACTTGAACATCGTGATCAGGAAGCTGCCGCTCGAGCTACCAATAAAGGAGATAGCGACTGACCTCAACGAGCAAGGCTTCACTCCTTCTCGGGTTATCAGGATGAAGAATCCATCGACCAGAAACCTGATACCTCTGGTGCTGGTATCAGTGCCCAGAACCCAACAACGGCTGTACAATATTACCGAAGTCTGTGGTATTTTGATTGAGATTGAACCTTTGAAAAAATCTCCGTCAATCAGTCAATGCCACAGATGCCAGCTGTTCGGCCACGGATCCACCTACTGCCGCCCCCCCAGGTTGCAACCGTTGCGCCGGCGACCATCTTACCACCGACTGAAAAGTCCCCGACGAAGCACCCAACAAGTGCCGGAACTGCGGTGGTTCACACCGCGCTAGCTATCGCGGATGTGCCCTTTCTCCAAACAGGAAACCCACACCCATCAACCCTACACGACCCCGACCCACAGCGCACCCTAGCGCCTCTCAGTTAATCACCACTGGCAAGACATTCGCCTCAACGGTCCAAGGCCCCGCCCCTACACAGGTGGCCACACCCCCAATACTATCTACCTCCGATAAAGGGGAATTTATTCGTTGTTTCAACCTTTTGCAAACCCAGTTAGTCGCCATTGCTACCGATTTCCAAAAACTTTGTGCCAGATTTAATATTCAAACCTAATCCTATGTACCTCCTAAGCTCACTCACTCCTACTATCACTCCTTTCTTTAAAGAAATAACCCGTCAAGTCTTTCCACCAAAATCCTCCACCATGTTTTTGGAGTTCCCGTCCCACTACCGGGGTTTAAAAGTGAAGAACTTAACCTCTAATCCAGAAACACCATGTACCAAGGACCAGAACACACTCGAGCAGCGCTACTTCTCCAGCCAAGACGACTTCAACCACTCCAGCCTCGAAGACTACAACCCTGCCGTTTTACCGACCTTCCGAAGCCCTGACGACTACGCTGCCACGACCTCTTGAACATTTTCCTGTTGTTACTATTTTTATTCAATATATCGTTTTTTATCTCTCGAACGAAGTGGGGTTTATTTGTTGCTCCGTCATGATCACAGAAATGATAGAACGCTTATTGACCGCGTGCGCATCCCTCTGCACATGTGACATAAAGGAGGCTGCCATATTACTACTGACCAGGCCTGCCACCCAGTGTTTCTAGTGAAAATCAGTTCGTAATGTTTTCGGTTCCAAACCCTGGCTACAAATAGCGCATGAGCAAATCGGTATGCCGCGAAAATTTAAATCAATTTTAATAAGATATAGCTTCGCCTCAGCTGTTACAAGCCTTAAAATTTGTCCAAACTGTGAGACTTTGGTAATAAATGCAAACTAATATTGAAGAATTGCAACGCTGATGTTTTATGACATTTACAGTGAGCTAGCTGTAGTCTTTTTAACTTTTTCACTGCTCTTGACAAATATATTTGCCAACTGGTAGTTGTAGTCGTTTATTTCCATTTCACGTAAAAATAAGATCAGAATGATCAGACGCCTCGATACTAGTAAATAGCAAAAAAACTACCGCCGCAGTGAAAGGGTTAATGGTTCATCTAGAAACTAATGAAAATGTGTTTACTAACTTAATTTATTGACTCCTCATTGTGACACAATTTATGGTCATTCAATATAATTAATTTATTTACTTGAATATCTATGATGCGTGGGCAAACGAGTAAAAGCCACTATTAGAAAGGTATGCTTTTATACTCTTTTGCCCACCAGTCATAGATATTTTCTGTATATGTTTTCGTAAGATTATGATAACAGATTTTGATCAAAGAAAATAGTTTTTATTAAAATAGTTATTAACCCTCCAGCCGCGGGCAACGCGATTTCCCCGTTTAACTTATTCTATAGAATTATATACATTTTGCGGGCCACGCTCTTAAACTTGCCCGCGCCTGGAGGGTTAAAGTAGAAAATAATAAAACATGTGTTTTACTAACATATCTTTATTGAGTAAAGTTTGTATCCATTTTATTGGTGATTAAATAAAATTCATTTATTTTTAAACATTTTTCTCACTACGGAGCCTTATATTTTTTCTGTATACGTTTTTGTAAGATTATCAAAACGGATTTTCATAAAAGAAAATAAAATAGTTTTTATTAAAATAGTTGAATGAGTTTCTTCTCCAGGAAATGTTTCGTAATTGTGGTGACTCAGAGAGGAAAACTAATTGTGTTTTAGCAAATTGTTTGTTAACACCAGTACAAATTTGGCAATGAATGACACCTCCGCAGGAACTTTATTATCAGTTAATGACATTACTTTTCTAATTTGGCATTCGCAATATTGACAAACATGTAGGGATGTTCCGATACACCTTGCTGTACCGGTATCGCGTATCGTATTGTATCGTATCACATGTATCGGTTCTGTACCATACCGGGGCACAAAGTACCGGTACATCGGTACCGGTACATTTTTTCAAGTCGTAGTTTTAAATAAAAAAAAGTATTTTGCGTAGCGGCAGATACCTACACACATTGAAATAAAATAATGTACACTAGAATAAATATGTATTTTTATTTTAAAATAGCATATATCATATGTAGGTATACATAAAGTCCCAACTGAATGTAATAGGCATGCACAGATAGAAATTCTTTTTAACTCAAATAATTGCGTGTTTGAATAGAGGCAAAAATATATTTATTTGCTACAAAGAATGTTTATTAGAGTCAAAAACCATATGTTTGGAGTTAAGTAATATTGTTTTGACTCAAATAAAAATTCTTTGTAGCAAATAAATGTTCTTGACTCTCGTCAAACAAATATTCATTTGAGCTAACAAAAATTTCTATCTGTGTGCGGTTTTTATTAAATATTTGAAACTTTCTTTATCTGTGGTGCTTAAGTTAGATTATCTTTTGCTATCATATGTATTAGATACTATTGCATTGGTCCCATTGGCTGTTCTTTTACCTCCTACATAAAACGTAACAAAATAGTTTATATGGTCACAATGCAAGTGCAGCACCGATTATCCGAGGTCTATCATCTAATTTTATTATTTTTTTGTTATAGGGGTCTTGCATGATTTTACCTAACTTAACAAATAAAATCCTTAGGTGGTAAGAAAACAGTGTGTAAAAATCTTTCCGCTTAATATTGTTGCATTCAATTGTTATTGAACATCAAAGTTTAAACTGCGCCAAAACGCTCCGTGACATCATAAGATTGGTGAGAAGCTTAGCGAGCCTAGGCCGTAGAGAGCAGCCGAAAAAATAGGACCTACGGGCACGAGAACGGCATCAAATTGAATGTATAGCATCTGGAAGACGTTGTGTGCGTTCTGATAACGAATAAGTATAGTTGGGTCATGGAATCTTTGCGTGTTGTCAAAAGTGACAGTCGTCTAAGAAGACGTACGTCCAACGTTAATGTCAATCTTTTCACCTGTTATAGAAAGAGTGAAGGCATGACAATCGCATCGTAACTAGCTCATGTCACGTGGCCTTCGACCAGGCATGCTACGTCACACCAATCACAGCGCGTTCATATTTAAACGGACAAGACCGATTTTAATATTATTAATTGCGTAATAACAGATTTTTTTCGTTTGCGGACGGTTCTGGTATACGTTTGGCACTAAGAGAGCGTATTAATTTTTAATTTTGAGACTTAGTGCAAGACCCCTATTGTAGAAAAGAATTACAAATTTTTCTAAAAATGTTGAAAAAGAAGACCATTCATTATACTGTATTTTCAGCCAGAGTTGGCATGTGCATTTACATTCAATAGAATGTTCATAATACATGCCAACTGATAGATGTCATTTTGAAGCACCTAAAGGTCGCATTTTCCACCCAACTTGTTTTAATAAGCACTTTCCATACGCTACTCGACGAACATCATTGTATGTATTTTGGTTGTACCACATAGAAATTTTTGTTTAATCAAATTAATCAAATAAATATGCATTGACTCAAAGAAATCTGGTGTTTCAATAGAGGCAAAGAAATATTTATTTGCGGATAAAAACGCATTTGTTTGAAATATTTGTTTAGTAGAAAGAACGTTTATTTGTGTCAAACAAGTTATGTTTCCAGTTAAAATTTACAATTTGTATATTATAAGGAACGAGATTTCTTTACTTCAAATTATTATGATTGTGTTGAGTGAAAGAATTATATTTTTTTAAATTAACGAAATTGTTGAGGTAAAATGCGATATTTTAAGTTTGCAATAAATGGCTCTTTGATTAAAGAAATTATTAATTTGTTGAAGGAATTAATGTGGGACTTATAGACAAGAAAGAATTTTTCGGAGGGTACAGTAGAGTCGCCACGTGTCACCTCCTTTTTGGGATGTCGCACATCTTCGGCCAGTAGTTGATCTTCCCAGCCCTACATATAGTCAAGGTTAGGTTAGTAAAGTGTACGATGATTTGGAATCGAAACTTGAACCTGCAGGCACTGTACTCTATGTGACTCCATGTCTATACTGTACGTCTGTGAAGTTGGCCCCCCCTTGGTAAGATATCGAAATTCTGTTTCTACAGATCGTTTGCGAATCGTTTGCGAGTGTTTGCGAGTTTTGAATTTTCGTTTGCGAGTGAACCGTTACCGCGATATAATTAAAACAAATTTGGGGGGGCCAGATTCACACTAGCCCCCCCTTGACAGAAAATCAAAATTCCGTTTCTACAGATCGTTTGCGATTCGTTTGCGAGTGTTTGCGAGTTTGGAATGTTCGTTTGCGAGTGAACCGTTTCCGAGATATAATCAAAACACATTTTGGGGGGCCAGATTCACACTAGCCCCCCCTTGACAGAAAATCAAAATTCTGTTTCTACAGATCGTTTGCGATTCGTTTGCGAGTGTTTGCGAGTTTGGAATTTTCGTTTGCGAGTGAACCGTTTCCGAGATATAATCAAAACAAACTTTGGGGGGCCAGATTCACACTAGCCCCCCCCTTGACAGAAAATCGAAATTCTGTTTCTACAGATCGTTTGCGACTCGTTTGCGATTGTTTGCGAGTTTAGAATTTTGGTTTGCGAGTGATTCGTTTTTAAGATAAAATTCAAAAACTTCCGGTGGGTGTGAAGTTGGCCACCTTGATCTAATTTTAAACTTTTTTTTCGCTATATAGGTTGCAAATTGTTTGCGAGTGTTTGTGAGTTTAATTTTTTCGTTTGCGAGTTAACCGTTTTTGAGTTATAATGAAGAAACCTCGTGCGATTTATGTACGTCTAGCGCTGAATAAGAGTAGGAATTATAGCCAAGTTTTTTCAAAATTGTGCTTTTTTTCTACAGATTGCTTGTACTTCATTTGTATTATATTATAACGTGTTTACTTATTTTCCATTATGGGACATTTTGCGGATATAATTAGAAATATGCTATGAGTTCTATGCTGTCGCGTTATACTTACCATATCCGTTACGAGATGGTACAGTCGCACAGACCAAACAAACAAAACACATAATCAAAACGCCTCACAATGCATTGTGTGATTTACGTTATAAACTAAAATGTCAGAATATATTTTTAATTATTTTCAGATAAGTATACTTAAATGTAGAACTGAAAGGTGCCTCAGATAAAATTAACTCTCAAAGCACCTTTTTTTAACATAATTAGATACTACAATAAAAGCATGACGATAATGGAAATGTGGTGATTATTTTGAAAAAAATATATTTATTTTACTTTTCTTCCAAAACCGGTTTCATATACAGTATGTCCCACTTAAGAGTGTAACACCTTCATATCTTTTTTATTTTTAGTTAAATTTTAATAATTTTTTTTCAAATGTAGAACCCATATTGCTCTATTTACTGCCAAAAAACCAATTGCCCCCTCTAAATGCAAAGCACCTTGCGATGGTAAAATAAATGGCAAAAATCAAGAAATTACGTTAGGGATTTTTTTATCGAAAAATTTTACTAGTAATAATTGTTCAGAATTGCCCAAAAACCTTAAATGCAAAATTTAACGAAAATTAAAAAATATTGAAATTTTCTTCAAAAATAAGTCCGTAAATGTTATTTGTATAGGCAGCTGCGCTTAAAAAAAAGTGTGCTGTGGAAATTTTGTTTGAAATAAAACATGAACTGTCAAAGTGCTTTGTTGTATTGTGTCGTATTTAATTATTGTCTGAATAATAATGCTTACACTTGCCGAAAAAGTGGAAATAATAAGATTAGTCGGTGATAACGCGCGATCAGCAAGGGAAGCAGCTGAAGAGTTTAATAATCGCCATCAGAGTCGTCCTCGAATAGATCACGTAAGAGTTTGGCGAATTAATACTGAATTTAATAGAACGGACACGGTAATCAATATAAAGAACAAACGATTGAGGGTACATGTTGGTGAAGACCAAATACGTGACTTTGTAAGACGTAATAGAAGGATGGGCTTAAGAAGAATGTCAGCAATTTTAAACGTATCAAAAAGTAAAATTTGGCGATGCATGCGTCGGAATAAACTACATCCCTTCAAACCAATATTCTTACAAACATTAGAAGAAGGAGACAAAGAAAGGCGACTGGAATATTGCCTTTGGTGCCAGGGAGAGTTCTTGAATAATCGTAATTTTTTTAAAAACATTTTATTTTCCGATCAGGTCACATTCACTACTAATGGCACAGTTAGCCATCAAAACACGCGGCATTGGTCTGTTGACAATCCACATTGGGTTATAAATTGTCGACGCCAGTATTCCGAAAAAGTTAACGTGTGGTGCGGTATCCTTAACGAGCGACTAATTGGACCATATTTCTTTGAGGCAAATTTGAATGCGGAGCGCTTTCTGCACTTTTTGCAAAATGAATTTACAGACGAAATCGGAAATATTCCACTTATTAGGTATAATAACATAATATTTCAACTTGATGGAGCTCCAATTCACAATGCAAAGATTACGCAAAATTGGTTAAACGACAATTTTCACCGGAGATGGATTGGAAGAAATAGTCCATTAGTTAATTGGCCTCCGAGATCACCCGACCTCACGCCCCTAGATTATTTTTTGTGGGGAGCTCTAAAGAACAAAGTCTACAAGACACAAGCCAAGAAACAGAGACGAACTGAAAACCCGCATTCGACAAGCTTGCGCTGAGATTACGCCATTAACTCTCCGGAAAGTAGTTAAACATAATGAAAGGCGCATCAATGCATGCATTGAAGCTGATGGAGGTCTAATAGAACAAAAAAGATCTAATTTGTACTTTGTATTTATTATGCTGTAAATTTTCTGCGAAATTAAAGAGAAAAAAAATGAATCGAATTTTTATTAATAATTTTATTTATTACATTTCTATTGAATAATAAAGGCTATTATGCAAAGAGTAACCTACAAACATGGCAACATCTTATCTTAATTAAATACGACAAAGCTAGTCCAGGTTTTATTTCAAACAAAATTTCCACAGCACACTTTTTTTAAGCGCAGCTGCCTATGCAAATAATATTTACGGATATTTTTTAATTTTCATGAAATTTTGCATTTATGGTTTTTGGGCAATTTTGAACAATTATCACTAGTAAAACTTTTCGATAAAAAATTCCCTAAACTGATTTCTTGATTTTTGCCATTTATTTTGCCATCACAAGGTGCTTTGCATTTAAAGAAGACAATTGGTTTTTGGCAGTAAATAGAGCAATATGTGTTCTATACTTGAAAGAAAAAATTATTAAAATTTAACTAAAAATAAAAAAGATATAAAGGTGTTACACTCTTAAGTGTAACACACTGTAGATGAATTTTTAATTTAATAAATAAATAAATAATAAGTAAATAAATAATAATAAATAATAAAGTGAACTAGGCGACTTTATGTTCGTTTCCTTACAACGAGGTTTGTTGATCATTTTAGTTCTTTATTAAATTATTACTATAATAATAATTGATTTACTATCAAACTGACAATGTACCATATTATTGCTTTTTTTATTAAACGTATCTACTGTAGGTACACTATTTATGTACTCTCTAATTTAGGCACAAGAAATGCCTATATCTATCAATTATCTATTACGTTTCATTTTATTCTAGGAATTTGGTATACAAATAAAACTTCTGTTTAATTACATTAAACAATTTTTTTCTTTTTTATCCGGTGCGAACAAAAATATCTTCCCAAATTCCTAAATAAAATACAAATGTTGGTAACTTTCTATTAAAATTGTGAAGTCGCTTATGTATGTAATATTTCGCCACTTCCAATTCATCAAAACAAAACGTAGCAAAATTCGTAATTGCATTGCCAATAATCCAGGTAGCAGCTAGTATCGATTGAAGAATTGCAACTCTGCAGAACCAGCGTTCAATGTGCAATTTGAAACCAGTGCCGCCCAACATAATTCGTTGTGTTTATTTCAGTCGTACATCAATAAAATTCATTAATGTTTAGCACCGCTGTAATAGTTTTTAGGACACTTTTTGTATATAAACCCAAATAATTTCTTAATAAAATCAGTATTAAACCTGTGTTTGTACTCATTCCTTAAAACAAACCATCTGGCCTGCCCGGAGCCAGTTCATGGTCCGTCGAGCCCCCTTACCCACACTACGCCAGTAAGACACCTAAGGCATTTGGAGATTGAGTCTGGTCTCCAGTAGTGTTCCTATTCCATCATACCTACATTTACCTGCACTACGCCAGTAAGACACCTTAGGCATTTGGAGATTGAGTCTGGTCTCCAGTAGTGTTCCTATTCCATCATACCTACATTTACCTGCACTACGCCAGTAAGACTCCTTAGGCGTTGGGGAGATTGAGTCTGGTCTCTCAGTAGTGCTCCTTTTTTATGCTATGGTCCAAGGCTACGAAATTTACCCAATTTAACCTAGCTTACTAAACCATACCTAACAAACACAGTTTATCAAACGGGCGCGGAAAGTCCCTACGCACAGTCGGCAGGACACAAATCAACGGCGTGAGTGCGCATCAGTCGTAATTACGTAATTCGGATCGCGTCGGCAACAGTTCGTTCGCGTCCAAAAAACAGTTCAAGAAAAGGAGATCAACATGTCCGAAGAACTAGATCAATACGCCCGCATGCAGGACGAACTGGGACAAGAAATTAAAAAATTATCAAGAAACATGGCGAAGGATTCTCAGTCAAGGAAGACAAAGCAGTACATCCAAAGCCACCAGAAGAAACTGGACGAATATTGGGAGAAAGTGAAAGCCAATCATGAGAAGCTCATGGAAATTAAAGATGCAACACACCCATACTTCGTCCAAAACTACTTTGAACAGCTTAAAAGGCAAGTTCAAGAAACGCAAAAATATTTGAACGAATGCCCTAAGCAAGAAACGCTGACAGAAGAAGAGAAGTCGAACCAACAAGACAGCCAACAGGCGTACCGAATGAAGAAGCAAGATATAAAAATCAAACAAATAAAGGAAGTAATCGGTCAAACGGAGGCTGAATTACTACAAAATAAAAGCAAATCAAGATATGAAAACCTCAAACAACGGTTATATAAGCAATTCGATGCAATAGGCGAATTGAACGAAGAGATTCTAATACATGAAGATCAACACGACGACGAATACTTTTCAGACGAGGTGTACAAGAAATGTGTCGACCTGTACGATGAGGTCATGGAAAAATTGGACGAAGCAATCCACAAGGACGTACCTAACAACCCCACACCGAGCAACACCATTAGGCTACCACAAATTAAAATTCCAAGTTTTAATGGATCCTACGACAACTGGCCCACCTTCCATGATCTATTCAACGAAATCGTTCATCTTAACACGTCATTGACAAATGCAGAGAAAATGCAGTACCTAAAAACCAACCTGGAGGGAGAAGCAAGTCGCATCATACAGCATCTGGCGATATCAGATGCCAACTACTTGACGGCATGGGACATCTTACAAAACCGGTACCAAAACAACCGACTAATCCTGTCTAAACTCCTGGACAGGATTCTGGACATCCCACCCTTCCAAGATGAATCGTTGGAAAAAATTAAACAATTGCACGACACAACGTGTGAATGCCTACAAGCTATCAATAACTTGAAGGTACCGACCAACACCTGGGGTCCACTAATCATCCGCATTCTGGTGAGAAAATGGGATCCAGAGACAAATAAATTATACGAGCAATCTCTCGAGAACCCAAATGATATCCAGGAATACGCGGATCTAGTTCGATTCTTGAAGAAACGGTTCCAATCACTTGAAGCAATGGGGGAGTCTAAGAAGAAGGTGACGCCGTACCAAAATAAAAAATATCAAGACAGAATAATAATCTGCAAATATTGCCAAGAAGACCACTTCATTCACAGTTGCCCGAAGTTCAAGACGCTATCAGTGGATCAGAGAATGGATTTCGTAAAAAGCAGCAATCTATGCCAAACTTGCATGAATCACGATAATACCAGGAAATGCTGGAGTACCATCAAATGTGCCATCTGCAACAACCCACACCATAGCCTACTGCACTATCGTGACGTCCAGAATGAATTTACACCTTTAAAGTCTGGACAACACATCCCAATAAAGAAAACATGGTCGCCAACAGCAAAACTATCCACTCACGTTGGTACCCAGGAAGGAACAGTACTACTAGCAGCAGCACTAGTTAAAACCAAGAAGGTATCTAGTGAAGGAGAATATCTTCGTGTGCTGATCGATCCAGGATCCCAAGCCTGTTTCATAACAGAACATGCAGCTCAAATGCTAGGACTCCCAAAACAACGTATACATGCAGAGGTATCCGGACTAGGTGGCGATGACCCAAAAATATCAAAATCAAAAATTGATGTGTAAATAATATTTTGATAGTGTAAATAATGTAATTAGCTTGAAGTCTTCTGTCAGGAAATTGTTAATTGCAAGACAGCGACTATAGGTTAAGTAGTTTTAAGTTCTTTTCCGGTAATGTTGGAAACCGGCTTCGCCGATACATTGCCGTTTAGATGGGCTCAATTAATGTTTCTTCAGTTGTAATTGTTTATTTTGAGATGCCTTTTCTAATAAAACTCATTTTATTTTATTTATTTTATTTTATTATGTGCAAGTACAACCTCGCTTTCCAAGCAAATTCTCCCTAAAAAGTACGTTTCTCATCCTCTCAAAAGTTACTCAACCCCTTCCTAACAACGACCTTCACATCAGCGTGTCAAAATCCTTTGAAAACAAGCTCCTTGCTGATCCTACCTTTGATATTCCTGGACCAATTGACGCAATCATCGGTGCCGAGGAGTACGGGAAGATCATACTGGACGGTCTAGAAAAGTCAGAAGACGGTATTCTTGGACAGAAGACCGAGCTGGGCTGGATTTTGTCAGGCAGCGTGAAGCAACCATCTCAAGCCGACATTCAAGTGACAAGTCTGGTCAGCAGAGTAGATGAAGATAAACAATTAACTAAGTTCTGGGAAATGGAAGAAGTTACGGCAAATAAACCATTAAGTCAAGAAGACATCGGGTGTGAAGAAGAATACGAACGCACGGTAAAACGAGACAGGGACGGCAGATACATAGTAAACATTCCGTTCAAAGCTGATACTGACCTAGGCAACTCAAAAAATCGGGCCGCCACAAGATTACTACAATTAGAGAAGCGTCTCTCCAAAGATGGCGAACTTGCACAACAGTACAGCAACTTTATGGCGGAATACATTAACCTGGGTCACATGGAGAAAGTAACATCCGGCCAGGGCAATGGCAAATATTACATCCCTTACCAAGCAGTCATCCGACCATCAAGCTCAACAACAAAACTACGCGTGGTGTTTGATGCATCATGTAAAACCTCAAATGGAAAGAACTTGAACGAACTAATGCATACGGGTCCACGATTACAACAAGATCTGGCTGACATCCTGCTACGATGGAGGAAACATCGCATAGTATTCACTGCTGATATAGAGAAGATGTATCGGCAGATTCGCACCAACCCACAAGATCAAGATTATCAACGAATTCTATGGAGATTTGATCCAACCAAGCCAATAGAAGAATTTCGACTAAAAACAGTAACATACGGTACAGCATGCGCGCCGTACCTAGCAATAAAAACGTTGCAAAAACTTGCCAAAGACGAAGAAGACAATTTTCCAACGGCGTCCAAAGTTGCTCTTAAAGACTTTTATGTGGATGACATCTTATCTGGAACCGACACAGAAGAAGAAGCTACCAGTCTTCAGCACGAACTAATAAACATGCTTCAAGCTGGTGGGTTCTCATTGAGAAAATGGTCCAGCAATTCCGAAACAGTAATAGAAAACCTCCCTGAAGAATTGAAAGATCAAACAGCACTGGAAATATCAGAGGATGGGTTAAAGAAATCGCTTGGAGTATACTGGGCGCCGCATACAGATCATTTTCGTTTCAGGGTAGATATATCAGTCGATAGACCAATAACGAAGAGAACGATCTTATCAGAAGTAGCCAAACTATTTGATCCATTAGGATGGTTAGCGCCAGTTGTCATCAATGCCAAAACGTTAATTCAAGAGTTATGGCTACACAATTTGGAATGGGATCAACCACCCCCCGATGTCATTCAGAAGAAATGGAAGAGTCCCAATCCAAACTAAAAAACTTAGAAAACATTTCCATGCCAAGATGGGTTCATACCACGACTACATCAAACATAGAACTGCACGGCTTTTGCGATGCCTCTGAAACGGCTTATGGAGCTGTGATCTACGTCAGAACGACGGATAGTCAAAGTAAATTCCAATCAACCATTCTGATCGCAAAATCAAAGGTAGCACCTGCCAGAACCAAGGCCACATTACCAAGATTAGAGCTGTGTGCTGCTGTGCTGCTGGCAAAATTGATTAAACGTTCAGTCAAAGCATTGGAGTGGGAACACGTGCCGGTATACGCATGGACAGATTCAATGATAGCATTATCATGGATCAAAGGCGAAGTGTCAAATCGAGTTGCAGAAATAAACAGTATGCTTCCCAGTAAATTCTGGTACCACGTGGATACCAAGGATAACCCAGCCGATATAATATCACGGGGTATTGATCCTGAAAAAATTGGCACTCACTCCATGTGGTGGAAAGGTCCATCCTGGCTCGTACATGCTGCTATATGGCCGAAGCAAGAAAAGTTACCTGAAACAAATGAAGAACAAAAAGCGTGTCACCAGGCCACAGTTACCACGCGTCGAAATTACCACATTGAAGAATTTTCATCCTTAACAAGACTGGTGAGAGTAACGACATACTGCAAAAGATTCCTAGCTGCAGCAAGAAAAGTCGAACGAGAGATGGGGTTCTTACTGTCAGTGAAATGAACTTAACGTTGGTACAATTGATTCAAGCAGTTCAAAGCGAAGAGTTTAAAACAGAACTTCTGGAATTAAAAAAGCACAATCATCTCAATGGTAATAATAAACTAGCAAGTCTGAATCCATTTATTGATGAAAAAGGACTACTGCGCGTCGGGGGAAGGCTGAAGAATTCAGCTCTGCCTTACAACACAAAACATCCAATCATTTTGCCACCTGACCATCATCTGACAAATTTGGTTATTCAAGACTCTCACCACAAGACTCTGCACGGAGGAATTCAATCAACCCTGGCCCATACCAGAATGAACTATTGGATTGTATATGGAAAAAGAAATGTACAATGTTGGTTACGAAAATGCACTACGTGTATTCGATTCAAAGCAGTTACTAAGCAACAATTGATGGGAGATCTTCCGGCAGAAAGGGTAACAGCATCACCGCCCTTCTCACATACCGGTGTAGAGTATGCTGGCCCAATCCAACTAAGAACGACAAAAGGCAGAGGGCACAAGTCATACAAAGGGTACATAGCAGTTTTCGTGTGCCTCGCGACAAAAGCTATACATCTAGAAGCCGTCGCGGATATGACCACGGACGCATTCCTTGCAGCGTTTTGAAGATTGACCGCAAGGAGAGGACAATGTTCGTACATGTTTAGCGACAATGGTACAACGTTCGTTGGAGCAAGCAAGATTCTGGAAAAAGAAGTATCACAGTTAACAAAATCTCCAGCAGTCCAAGATAATGTGGCGACCCAAGGCACCCAGTGGTATTTCCCGCCGGCAGCTCCCCACTTCGGAGGAATATGGGAGGCAGGAGTGAAATCGATGAAGTACCACTTTAAAGGAGTGGTTGGAGACGCCACTTTAACCTATGAAGAAGTAACAACATTACTACACCAGATAGAAGCATGTCTCAATTCAAGACCCTTATGTACATTGGGTACTGATGGCAAAGCCCCCTCATCTTAACACCCGGTCATTTTCTGATTGGGAGGCCTCTTCTATCGTCTTCAGATCCCATAACAACAGACATCAACACAAATCTATCATCCCGATGGAGGCTTCTGCAAAAAATGAAAAAAGACTTCTGGCAAAAATGGTCATCGGAATATCTAAGTAACCTCCAGCAGCGCTACAAGTGGAAAACACCCCAACAAAATCTGGAACCAGGCAACATTGTCCTGATAAAAGAAAACAACATTACTCCAACCAAATGGCCCTTGGCAAGGGTATTGGAAACCCATCCAGCAGGCGATGGTACTGTGAGAGTGGTATCATTAGAAAAACCCGGAGGGACCATTACCAAAAGAGCAATTCACAACCTCATTCCATTACTTCCCTCAACAGAGAAGCCAGATGAAAAGTCAATGCACATAAAGTCTAATCTGGCCACAGTAGAGAAACAACACAAGGAAGTCCCGGCTGCACGACCTACAAAATAATTCAAACGAAGAAGCTTCTCAGTGATATGGTTCTTCATGGCGTTGCTAGTAATATTGCCGAAACTAACTATAGCAAATTACACAGTGAAATATCCAACACCAGGCCTTTATGTGGAACACATTGGCCAAGCAAAAATTCAGCGAGGTATTTTCAAGCTGGACATTGACTTTAGCAGACAGAAAATATTTGAAGAAATGAACACCACATCTACAGCAGTCAACCAATTCGAAAAACTCTGTAATGAAACGAAGAAATTATCATCATCTACCAAATGCATCAGCTTTCTACACCATCTCAAGGAACAAGAGAAAGAAGCACATTGGATAATAGATGGCATTGACGCAGTGATCAAGAGCCGACAACGAAGAGGTCTTCTAGGAAAATTACTTACTTCAATTTTTGGTGTAAACGACGAAGTGTACACCAACATTGAAGCTCTGGAGAGAAATCAAAGGGAACTCATCACGGCTTCAAATCATCAAACTAAGTTCATGTTGTCTGCGTTGTCTACCTTCAATAAAACCGAAACACGAATCAACGATCGCCTAGAGAGATTCCGACGAAAACTGAATCAAGGACTTCAAGCAATAAACAATAGTCAAGGATGGTTCCGAGCGATCGACGTCAACAAGCTCAACATCAATGTCCTTAATGCGTATCAACTGGCTACTAACGTGTTAACAGAACTCTGTGACTACTACACTCATTTATTGAATGTAAATTTGGGCAATGACAACGTGTACGATCTGATCTCACCATCTCACATTCACCACATGATCAAAGACGCAAATAAGAAGCTTCCCTCAAATCTTTTTATCATATCATCCATCATCAAAACAAAAGTGGTACATGAAGATGATGTTATCAGTGTCCAGGCCTTCTTCCCAATGGCAGAGATAAACCAATTTGACGTGATCAAGGTCAACGCCATACCACTACAGATAGAAGACGGCTCTTACTGGGTATTTGATATTCCAAACGATATCATTGCCATCGACTACAATAACCAACTATACTTTCAAATGACAGATGAAGAGTATCGAAAATCAATAGCATTGGATGACACGAATTATCTCTGTTCTCCTACAACAGTAAAGAATATTGAAACTAGCAACAACTGTATCATAGATGAATTATTCAATCGGCATGAGAAACAAAGCTGCGATGTTGTGGAAGTGAAACTTCACTCCGTGGTTTGGAAACAACTGTACATGATCAATACATGGCTTTTTATCTCCGTAACTCCACAACGGATCGCAGTTACCTGCAATGGCGTGAGAGAAGATGTCGAACTGAGAAAGACCGGAATCATTCAACTGTCACAAGACTGCATCATCAAAACAAAACAGAACATTCTCACCCCAAAGAAGGATGACAGTCTTACGATACTTGGCAGCTACAACAAAGCAGTGGTATTACCAGGAAATTTTACTCTGCTAGCAGCCCAGAAGCATCGATCACCACCAATTCAAGAGGAACCAGTATTATCCGTCTCCGATGACTTAATAGAACTAAAGATGGATGAAGACGCCATCCATCAAGAAATCGCGAACGTATTGTGGCATAATGTGCGTCATCATGGCGTGATGGCCAGTACTGTCACCACCACTACAATACTAGCCCTATGTGTCACCCTGTGGGTTGTAGTGCGTTCATTAAAAAGAAGATTTAATAAACCAAATCCATTGGCCACCCAGGACCAGGCCATCCTAATGAAACCAGTACCACGCCAAAGACGATCCTTACTCACCGATGTGGAGCCATCTTCAGTACACCATCTGGTACAACCACAGCGTCAACACCATAACAGTGAAGAAGATGTCAGGTCACTCCAACCATTGTATACAGAAGTCCAAACTGTGCAGTGCTGAACTGAGAGTGCCGATACAAGAGACCCAATTGTGTTGCTTAATATTACCATATTAATCGGTTTTAAGTGGTTACTTGACCTTAGAGATAGTTATTCCGGCGGGGCAATTTGTTTAATTACATTAAACAATTTTTTTCTTTTTTATCCGGTGCGAACAAAAATATCTCCCCAAATTCCTAAATAAAATACAAATGTTGGTAACTTTCCATTAAAATTGTGAAGTCGCTTATGTATGTAATATTTCGCCACTTCCAATTCATCAAAACAAAACGTAGCAAAATTCGTAATTGCATTGCCAATAATCCAGGTAGCACCTAGTATCGATTGAAGAATTGCAACTCTGCAGAACCAGCGTTCAATGTGCAATTTGAAACCAGTGCCGCCCAACATAATTCGTTGCGTTTATTACAGTCTTACATCAATAAAATTCATTAATGTTTAGCACCGCTGTAATAGTTTTTAGGACACTTTTTGTATATAAACCCAAATAATTTCTTAATAAAATCAGTATTAAACCTGTGTTTGTACTCATTCCTTAAAACAAACCATCTGGCCTGCCCGGAGTTTGTTCAACTTCATATTATGCGTATAAAACTTTTATTATTATATGGATATATAAAACATAATTTACATTACAATACATCAAAATGATAAAAAAGTACCGCTATTTTACGAAAGTTATTACCGCGGTAAACAAACGATAAATTGTGCATGTTGTAACAAACAGGTAAATGTTTTTTAAATACAAATCTAGTATCATTAGTAAAAAACTTAAATTATAAAGACATGATTAAAGAATAGGTATGTAACATGTATAGATTGTTATTTTTAAAAATATAAAAACATGGGTAAATATATGGTAGAACCACGAAAACAGTGCAGATGCATCATACCTACTTTTGTCATTTCTCAAGAAACGTAATGATAAAAATGCGTAAAAATAGATTGAAATGATAAGTTTTCATAATTATTATGATGACCTAACTGCACTCTTTTCGAGGTTCATAAATAATACATTTTAACGCACAGGGAATATATGAATAAATGGCCCCATAATACTAACTCTAAAAGAACAGTCAGTAAGGATCATCAAATATGAAACAATAAATGTACAAGTTCCATGTAAAGTCTTATTCTTAAAATACGTTGCACATGCAGTCAAAAACAACATACGACTAATGTTTTCACACATTTTATAATTTAGAGTACAGTAAAAGGGTAGGAACTGCTTGAGTAGTCACCATGTTATGTTCTTTTAAACTTCTTGCCTTTTTTTGTAAATCGTTGCATTCCTCCCATACTCCGTGGATGCGACGACAATATGCAATGTAATGTCCAACTCCATTACATGTACTTGGAGGTACAAAGGCTACTGCACCATGTAATATATACTTATTAGGCACATGAATGTGGGTAGGAATTTGGGAAAGACAAACTGCCCTGCACGTTTTCTGTTGGCCTAACTGCACACTGAAGGTATTTTCTATATCGATTAGTAGATGTTCGCCTGAAAGTTTCTTTTCAGTTGTAGATTTGCTACAGTTTTTGCAACTAACACTCTCATCGCTAAAAACATTACATATTGATTGTTTGAAAGCAGTGTCGAAATTAACCTCGTAATGTTGAAATGGGTCTAATTCGATAGTTATTATTTGACGTGTTTTTGAAAACTTGCAATTACTACAAGTATTCTCGATTATGAGACTTGGCGTCTGCTGTAGCAAAAATCTTGCCAAATTTCCAACATTGTTTTGACAATCTGGAACGGCTGCATCTACTTTTGTGCTAAGGGTTGATAAAATGGTTGCCCTTTGTTTATAAATTCATGCACGAACAACATCATTTGCAAACTAAGAATTTTTTCAGTTAAACTGTTGTCCGAAATTAACAAATCATCGTTATCGTCTAAATCGTTTTTATCATTTTCCAAACCCTCATCATCACCCGGACAAGTAATTGTTTTTATTTTAGTGAGAAGGTTTTTCTGCCTATCTTTGCATTCTGTGTCATTGCTATCTTTATCGTCTTGACATTCACTAAGTGCTACAATCAATATGGAATGCAATATCTCCGTAAACTCTTCGACTGTGATACAATTTGCCATAAGTCCCACACATCTCTTGTAAAAATCTTTAATTCGATTATGTGTGTTGGCAAAACATTTCCATCTCGATACCATTTTAATAATATGCGCAATGTAAATCCGTATAAGGGTGGGTGGTAACAGAGATTCTGTTTTTAACAAATATTTGTAGCAAATGTCGTTGTATTTCTTAAATGACAGTTCATTAAATGCCAAGCAAACGGAGTTCAATAAGGCTAACGAGTAATCTGTCACAACTTCAAAAGGCACTGGTGCTCCCGATTTTAGCCACTCTTTCAACCAATATGTAATAAAATTTACGTCATGTTTCTCTGAAAGAGCTTGAAATACAGGCATTGTTCCATTGTGTGAAATAACAGCTTGGTACAAGAATATATGTCCAGATTGCCCGGTTGGTCGCACGAGTTTTTTTACCACTGACCCCGTGGCGTCAATAATAAGAGGTGCTTTATTTTTCACTAGGACTTTATAAATATCAATTTGGTACTCAGACCAATAGAAAAAATAAAACTTATCTAGGCCTACTTCTCGAATACTCCCACAAAATTCTGCCTCGTACTTCAGCTTCAACATGTTGTCAATTGGATTGTTGTCATTATCAGATAATCCAAGAGCCTTATCGCTGAATTGTTGTCGTACTTTTCGGATTACATTGCTGTTGTATAGATGTGCTGGCTCTGGGTCACCGTACTTCATTAATGCATCTGCCTTATTGCGTCTCCACACACACGATTGGCTTATTATAAGTATAGCCTTCTAGTTGTATACCGCACTCTTTACACCTAGCATTCATGACCAAATACGGACCTTGGCCATATTCATAAATTTTTGCTCTTTTAAATATAAAACAGCAAGGCAGTTGATATTTTTCCCATATTTTAGCATTGATTATGTCGGTCCACCCTGACTTCAAAATACAATAATGGCGCGTCGGTATTGTTCTGAACTTCTCGCAGTAATGCGCATCTTTGACTAAGGATTGCCAAATGTCTGACGTCAAGAATACATGTCTTTCAAAATAGGGACAATCCGAAGTCGCCTTATGGAAACGTTCATTATCACTTACATCAGAAAAATCACTAATACTACTGGCAACAGGCGAACTTGGTTTCTCAACTAACCCTATTTCTTCTTTTAGCTTAGACAACACACCATGACGATCCTGCTGAACGTAAGTGTAGATGGAATGGGCTGACACTTGTCTATGAAATGAATCAGCAATACAGGTCCAAATAGGATCGGAATATTTTTTCAACTTCCCATTTATAAAAACAGTATTAGTTTGTAACGCAATGAATATTTCTTTATCCGATAATACTGCTTTTCCCGGCATTTTTAGTCCAAATTTCCTTTAGTTAAAAGTTCAATGAGTAACACTAACTACACTCAGTTTTGTAGAAATTGTTTTCGGGACAACTAGCTCCACTTTTACGCGCACATACACAAGCCCACCGTAGATAACTAAAGAAATGTGTAGGGTCATAACTATAGTTGGATTTGCCTAATTTGGTTGAACTGTGGGCTTATTTAGGAGAGTTTGGTAAATATTAATTATTTGTTTATATGAAATGTATATACTTCGAACGCCTTCTTAAGTGCCGTCAATAATTGTTTGGTCTGTGCGACTGTACAGCCTCGTAGCTGATATGGTAGGTATAAACGCGACTGCATAGAACTCGCGTACACTCTATGTTTCTAATTGTATCCGCAAAATATCCTATGATGGAATATAAGTAAACACGTTATAATATAATACAAATGAAATATAAACAAACTGTAGGAAAAAAAAGGCACAATTTTGAACAAACTTGGCTATAATTTCTACTTTTTTATTCAGCGCTAGACGTACATAAGCCGCACGAGGTTTTTTCATTATAACTCAAAAACGGTTAACTCGCAAACGAAAAAATGGAACTCGCAAACACTCGCAAACAATTTGCAACATATATAGCAAAAAAAAAATTTAAATTCGATCAAGGGGGGGCCAACTTCACACTCACCGGAAGTTTTCGAAATTTATCTTAAAAACGAATCACTCGCAAACGAAAATTCTAAACTCGCAAATACTCGCAAACGAGTCGCAAACGTTCTGTAGAAACAGAATTTCGATTTTCTGTCAAGGGGGGGGCTAGTGTGAATCTGGCCCCCCCAAATTTGTTTTAATTATATCTCGGAAACGGTTCACTCGCAAACAAAAATTCCAAACTCGCAAACACTTGCAAACGATCTGTAGAAACAGAATTTCGATTTTCTGTCAAGGGGGGGCTAGTGTGAATCTGGCCCTTCCAAATTTGTGTTAATTATATCTTGGTAACGGTTAACTCACAAACGAAAATTCAAAACTCGCAAACACTCGCAAACGTTTCGCAAACGATCTGTAGAAACAGATTTTCGATATCTTACCAAGGGGGGGGGGCAACTTCACAGACGTCTATACTGTCGATCACACGGCCTTTATACTGACGGTATGGCCGAAGTACGAGGAGAGAGTTTACAGCGACATCTAACAATACAGTTGGATGAGATATTCACACTAAAAATATATTTATTTGAATCAAAATAAGATTTCTTTGGCGGAAGTAAACCTATTTTTAAGCCAAAGAAATAATATTACTTTAACCGAAATAAATCTCTCCTTTTATATTTATATGTTGAATCAAAATTAGATTTCTTTGGTGTAAAAAAAAACGTTTTGTTCAATCAAAACAAAAATATTACTTTAAAGGAAAGTAATTTTTGTTTGTATCCAAATATATTTATTTCACTTAAATAAATATTTCAAATAAATTAAAATCTCTACAAGCAAATAAACTAGAGTATTAAATGAAGTAAATCTTGTTGGCGTCAAAGAAATATGTTTTGACCCAAAAGAATAAATTTAAACTAATCTATTTCTTAAAAATAAGAAACATTTTCTATCTGTGTAAAAAGCACTATGGCTAATGGATTTAATGACTTTCGCACTCAAAGATTTGCACATTAAAGTTAGGTTAAATTTTAGTCGGAATTTCCCTGATCGTTTACTGACACTGTAAAGGAACACAAATACAAATTCCTTCGTTGTAATCAGAGTACGCTAGTTGTTGGCAACAACAAATACCGCGATACAATATCGTCCAAAAACGTATCGTATCGTACCGTATTGGATGCTATAGTACCGGTACAAAATATCGGGTATCGGCATGTAAAGTACCGGTACATAAAAATATCGTATCGTATCGAACATCCCTACAAACATGTCTCAGATCTTGCGATGGAACTATAAGTCCCCCTAAAAATATAAAAATTCAATATATGTATACGTATATATATATGATTTTAATAATTTATAGTACCTCTGTCTTTTCTTAGAATAAGTTTAAGATGCTGCTGTCCTACAGAATACTTATCTTTATCCTGAAGTGCATCCAGACAAGTGTCACATTTTATTTTTTCCAACACATCTTTACGACATATCCAGCCATATATGCAGTTACGTTGTCAATACATTCAGATATAGAAATTTGAAGTGGTAATACATCATAATCATGCTCTTTGATTACAGTTTCTTCTATATCTAAACCATATTTCTTTATTACTAAAGAATCTATTGGCTGTGCACCTCTTTCAATAGAAGATTTGCAGGTACAGAAAAGCATTGACGTAAGGTCCAGTGGTTGGCAATTTCCTCCAGTTCCCCGTACAGCATCATGCATTAGCAAACGCTTGAAAGTGATCATGAATTGAAACGCAGATGGATTATTGTTCCATCCGTTTCTTGAACTAAAAATCAAAAATTAAGAAAAAATTTAAAAAACAAGCAACTTGTATATCTTACCGTATAGCACAAAAAAACAATTCCAAATGGTCCTGACTACACTTGTATGTCAACAGATATGGAAGTTTCTTTCTGCTGACAAATTCTTCATAAATTCCTAGCACAGCGTAGATATTTATTATAAACCCAATGAATGGAGTCTTTCTTGTTGTTTGCCACAAGTATCTTCCAGCTTCATCAGTACATTTGGAGAGATATTCCACTATTGACAGCAGTTGCTGAGTAATTTGTTCTATATTACTGTCCTTCATTGGTGCTTTTAGGCCTGGTGCAAAAGGTGAACGTGAATTTAAAATATCAAACGCATTATTTATAACAGTAATAAACTTGATTGTTGCCTCTGCACCCACAAAGCTATCTGTCTTCATATCAGTGCACATGAATGTTAGTACATCTGCAACGCTTTGGCTCAATGTTTGAGCTGCCAGGTTTACCTACGATTAAAATCCAATTTTAAGTTTTTAGTAATAAGAATGCTTTACAGATAAGTAGACCAGTGATGGACACAGTCAAAGGTATGACATTTATGTTGCTACAGTAATAACTATCATCTACAGACTGGGGTACTTATCTGTAAAGTACTATATAGTGTTTTTACCTTCATTTTCTGCCTTGTCCAATCCATATGCACACGTTTTAATTTATTTCCCAAACGTAGCCCCTCTTTCTCTTGGAGTTGTTGCAAATCTTCAATATATTTCCAACAGATTGCTTGTCCATTTGGGTCTTTCAAAGTTTTTAATGTTGCTAAACAGTTCCGTGCTAGTTTGAGCATGTGGCATGCATCCAATATCACAAATACTTTAATTTCTTCATTTGCTGCATGAGGAAACCAGACTTTCAAATTATGTACATTCCTGACGCTGCATCCAAGCTCGGTAAACAGCAAAATGTGTATTAGGGCCATCACATGTTACTGAGGTAACTTCAATCCCTACATTCATCAGTCGTATTAAACATTCAGATACCATATTGGCCTTTTCTTTTCCTGTCAACGATTGTATAAAAAAGTAGCCAATAGGTATCTTCCACTGATCAGTGTGACTTGTGACCATTATGACTAGCGCTTCTGTTGCTGGAGCTTCTTCATTGTTGTCTGTTTCTAATCCAAGGTCAACATAACCCCACACTTTTGAGCCAACCATTTCAATTTTCCTTTTAATAGCCATTTCGTCCATCATTAGTGAACATATTACAGATTTTCCCTTTTCTTTTGCTTCTGCTACTTTCTGTTTAAGAAGCTTAAAACTAGGCTGGCAAAATCCTGGACCACATTCTATGCTGCTATACCACCGTCTAATTGTGCTCTGTTCAGGAAGAGCAAGATGGAATACCTTCCTTACATATTCATACGCCTTGCATGAATAAAATTGCAAAGTTAACGCAAACTGCCTTCACACCGGTGGATATTCTGCTCTCGTCAGGGATTTATTTAATGCATTATTAATCATTCGTTTCATTAGGGCAGCTGGCACATGGCTGAAGGAGTTTTCTAAGTGCTGAATAGCTCCATCAGAAACTAAATGATGTTTTTTTAGATCATGCACAACTGCACGAAGCGTACTAATCCGTTTCTTGTAAGACTTTATAACTTTCTTCGCCCTTGAAAGATATTGCCTAGTTCTTCGAGTTTGAGACTTTGACTGTATGTACATTCGTTTGTATCTCCCTGGACTAACTCTGTAAATTATAAATAATAATAATCTGCAATTCTACTGCAATTATAAGTAGATATTATTCGCGGGTCCTGGCTCAAATCCAGGGAGCGGTGGTGGTGTCTGTGTTACAGATAGGTTTCGCGCAAGGTGGATCAGATCCCAGGGAGCGGTGGTGGTGTCTGTGCTAGATGTTGTTGGTGTGTTTACGCAGATCCTAGCGCGCCGCCTGTAATTCGCGGCTCCTGGCTCAGATCACAGGGAGCGGTGGTGGTGTCTGTGTTACAGATAGGTTTCGCGCAAGGTGGATCAGATTTCCAGGGAGTGGTGGTGGTGTCTGTGCTAGATGTTGTTGGTGTGTTTACGCGGATCCTAGCGCGCCGCCTGTTTGTTGCCAGTGCCAAGGTTGGTGTGTTGGAGGATTGGAGTGGGGTGGCAGCGTGTGAATGCTACCAGGCGGCCCCGCCGAGCGAAGTTAATTTTAAAATTAAAAAAATACCCTTGAATAGGCTCGAACTTGGCCTCCGGAGTTGGCAAACATGCCAGTTCGGTCACCTTACACAGATGAACTATCAGAGTAATTTATTAGCAATTGTTTATTTCTGAATGATACGGATAGCGGTCTGTCTGTCTGTCTGTCTGTCTGTCTGTCTGTCTGTCTGTCTGTCGGTCGGTTGGTTGGTTGGTCATATTTGATATAAAACATTGCGGTGTTTAAACATATTTATTGTTGATAAAATAATAATAAAAAAAGAGTACTATATTTTATTTAATTTTTTTTCTAATTGATTTTGTGTGATGATCGGTTTGCTGCTGCTGGCAGTCGTTGTCGTCGGCGTCGTAGGCGTCGCCGCATGCCTACGAAAGCAAATGCAGAAAATGCTGCCATCCCAACAACAGTAGCCGAAACCATCAAGAAATCGGGTGGAAAAAGGAAAAGTAAGAGCGATGTGGCAGTATAAGTTCTTGGGGATGAGGGTATATGAGCATCTTCAGTGGCCGTCTGTCATGGTGGATTTAGCAGGGGGTGATCAGGATGAAAACAAATTTTCAGTTTTTCTCCCTAAAAGGATCGCTGAAAAAATTACACCTAAATTTTGTGATAATGTCAACACCAATAATTATCATTTAATATTTATGGGCGAACTGGCGATGGGCAAAAACCAGAACAATGCGAACCTGCTACAATTTAAGAAGTACTAAATAGTTACACCTAAATTTTGTGATAATGTCAACGCCAATAATTATTATTTAATATTTGCTGGTGATGGGGAAGGTACCCCACATTGTTACAATTTACAATTTACAAGTACTAATTGTATTATTTCAATTAACATGTTTGTGCTTATTTGATAATAAACGTATTGTAGTTTTAATAAGGTTGTTTTATTTATTCACCAAGTTAAAATTAATGGGCACGAAAGGACGCAATATATTTAAATAGCAGCCTATTTTTCACGACGAAAGCCGTCTCTCTGCCATGGCTGTGCCTATTGTAACGGTACACCGTGGAGCAAAAAGTAATAAATTTCAACAACGCGAAATTATGGCTTGCGAATACGCTCAATGATTAAAATCTAGTTCTTAATCGCCGTTCAAATGTTAAAGCAATAAATTTAAATCTACTGATTTCCCGACTCATTCTATGGCAAACGCAGAGTATAAAACCAGCCAGCGAATTTTGACTCCACACAGAAGTCGGCGATATGGACCCTTGTAAGTATGCTCCTAGTTCCGATCAACATAAAATAAACAAGTGATTTTTTTTATTTTTCAGTACTACCGATTCTCAACCTACTTCCGGAAAGTCTCAGGGTAAGCATTTCTAAGTTGCATTTTCAACATTTTTTAAAAGTAATTATGCATTTAGGCCTACACGATAATGTTAATGTACAGCAATAATCCGCCGCCGGAGAACTTCCCACCCCCTGGCATGATTGCCGTTACGCCATATCTGGCGTACTACCAGGAAGGAGAAATGGTGTTTGTGCACGTATTCCAACAGTGTTAGTATAAAAAAAAGAAATAATCGAATTGGAACAATCTAACGTATTTTTTTCATTTGGTTACAGAATATCTTCTATTATAAAAGGAAACGCGCTGGCACGCGGAGGGGCTTCGACGGCGGATTATAACAATGTTAGTATAAAAAATCAATAATCGAATTCGAACAATCTAACGTATTTTTATTTTCCTTACAGAATTTCATCTGTTAATATATTTGTTTGTTTTGTATAATATTAATTTTATCAATTAAACAAATTTTCAAACATGCTGTCTTTAATTTCCACACAATCGAATACCATTATAAAATTATTTTTTCCTAACCTAATTCACAATTGTTATTATTATATTCAAACTATGTGGAGGGTCTTCGTGCATGGATTCCAACAGTGTTAGTATAAAAAAAATCAATAATCGAAACGTGGAGGGTCTTCGTGCGCGGATTCCAACATAATCGAATTCGAACAATCTAACGTATGTTTATCTTCTTTACAGAATTTCTTCTATTATTATATTTGTTTTTTGTTAATTAAACAAATTTTTAAACATGCAGCCTTTTATTTCCACATAATCGAATACCATTATAAAATCATTTTTTCTTATCCTAATTCACACAGCGGGCCGCCTGGTAGCATTCACACGCTGCCATCCCACTCCATTCCTCCAACACACCAACCTTGGCACTGGAAACAAACAGGCGGCGCGCTAGGATCCGCGTAAACACACCAACAACATCTAGGACAGACACCACCACCACTCCCTGGGAATCTGATCCACCTTGCGCGAAACCTATCTGTAACACAGACACCACCACCGCTCCCTGTGATCTGAGCCAGGAGCCGCGAATTACAGGCGGCGCGCTAGGATCTGCGTAAACACACCAACAACATCTAGCACAGACACCACCACCGCTCCCTGGGATCTGATCCACCTTGCGCGAAACCTATCTGTAACACAGACACCACCACCGCTCCCTGGATTTGAGCCAGGACCCGCGAATAATATCTACTATTATATAAACTTACGCATAGCTGTGAATACTAGAAATTAGTTTTCTCTGCCTTCTAAGTTTTGTACTACTTGAAGTACTGACTGAAGGAGAAGGTTTGCTGAAAATAACAAAAT
This sequence comes from Aphodius sticticus, assembly GCA_963966075.1. NCBI lineage: Eukaryota > Metazoa > Arthropoda > Insecta > Coleoptera > Scarabaeidae > Aphodius > Aphodius sticticus. The sequence continues at coordinate 63,474,108 of OZ014506.1, forward strand.
ATATACGATATAAAATATATATTCACTTGGTAACAAACGTAAACACATACAGTCAAGACGGGATATAATAAACTTGTTCCAGTAATAACTACAAAGTTCCACCTGCCTACTACGCCAGTATTTAAACTTACGTAATTATTTACAAAAGGATCTGTAAACTCTATCATGGCTTGAATTTTTAATTTAGCGTAAAAATTGCCGATATCAAAGTACTCTAATCGCCGAGATAATGTTTATCATATCCTCTAAGCATAGTAATTATCTACATCAGTGCTCTGCAACCTTCTCCCGCTCATGGAAGTCTCATAGCTCCGTTCCGCAACCGCTGTGCCGCGGCACACTTGGTGCAGAGCACTGTTCTACATAACACACTTGAATATATGCCTTTAACTTACTAAGTGTGTGAAGCTGTAATGTTTGTCACTTCCATCGATGAAGACAAGATTTCAGCCGACTTTGTAGAACCAAAAAGTTCCTCATAACTTTTATTTGCTAATGTTTGTTTCGGACAATGTGAATCGGTGAAACTGCTGGATGGTACTTGGACATCAACTTTTTGTACTTTAGGTGCTGGTACCACAGATGTACTAAAACAAATCTATATAATAATCGTATATAAGCATTGTCCTTCTAAATACTTTTGTGTGTTGATATTTTCCTTCGGACAATGTGTCAAGCTGCCAGCGGGTAATTGGAAATAAACTTTGTTCACTTTAAGTACAGGTGCCACGGAAATACTAAAATAAATCTGTATAATATATTTGGACACCACAAACACTATCGTTATATAAATACTTTTGTGTGTTGATATTCTCGGCTTCCTCATCATTCATCAAATGTAATGTAGGAATGGCATGTTCTTTTAAACGAGTTTGGCCCAAGGTCCTGTTGATACAATGCTCTTCAAAGTGTATGGAGCACACACGATACGATGAATTGTAATCATCTGGACTTATTTTTAAAACATTAAGCCATTCATGCAACCTCTTTGCTGGTATACTATAAAACATGACATAAAAATTAGTATTTAAACATGCAAACAATATGTTTGAATAAGAAAATACTTGAGAACAACCGCTCTCAAAATGTGATGACCGCGTTTGTTTGTTTACAATAAATTCTGGCAATGAACGTCAGGTAACTCAGGATTGCAACTTAAATTTAGTTAGTTACTAGTTGGCAGCCTGGTCAGTACAAACATGGCACCGTTCAAATGTAACACATTTTGTATCCCCTATAAGCTATCTATATATGTCTATGGTCATGATCCGCCTGAACAACGGTATCACCACGACTCAAATGGACACCCTAGTGTACTTAGTTTTTTTTGTGTACTGTATATGGTATCAACTGATACCATATTTCGCGCAAGCTTACGCTGTATAAAATTGATACCGAGTACCGATACTGTACAGTAATTTATGGGAATCGAGATTATATCTTATCTACTTGTCTGCAGAAACCCACACAATGACGCAAACATTGCCTCGCGATAAAATTTATTTCGGAATATGGCTATTTTGCAGATATTTTTTTACAAAACTGCCTCTAGCCTCAAATACATAATAAATGATACTGGTAAAAGCAGTTGATCTATTTCCTAATAGATGGAGCAGTTTCCATATAGAATTACATTTTTCAATACGATGGCTTGTTTTCAAGCAATAAAAAAACGGCATTGCAGCTTGCTTTTTAATGTGTTTTTTTTTAATATAATGGATATGAATTATATTAAACTAAACAACACGCGATGGGGAATGTTCAAGTATGTTCTGTTGCAGAGTTTGGCTCATAGATCAGTTAGAATTAGCGATCAGTTAGAAGACGATTATAACGGTAGAAGTGCCTAGTGAATTGTAAAAGTAACAGTTCCTTTCTCATATCATGACTCATTACATCGGTCTCGCAGAATATCGAGTACCTGTAACCATTTGTTACTTTTTACGTCATTAGTATTTATATCTAGACACAATTAATATAGTTTTCCCTGTGAATACTCCTTTTTAATTTTCTAGGTGACTAATGAAGGTCTAACGGCTGAAAAGCCTGTTGTCCACCTCAAGGTGGACAGTGAAGTTGAGATCATTTCGAACGATGATATAGGTGTGTGGTCTGAGCATGTTATACAGCAAATTGATTACTGGGTAAAAATTGGAAGTTTAAAACTACAGCACCGTGATGAAGAGTTGCTGAACAAACAATGTACTGATACATAGATACATAAGCAAACTGTACTAAAGCTTACGTGTTTACAATAGAAAATCATGTCATCACGTAATTGCACGTAATGTGCTTATGTCTTTACGGGCCACTGCCGCGTTTTTCCTAAGGCCCCACAGCTTTACTGCTCAGGGGCCCCCACAGCTTTTCCGCCCAGGGCCCCCAGCGTCCTAAATCCGGCGCTGACGAGAACAATATAAAATACTGTCATCTAACCTGACAAGATAATGATTGAAAATGATCTAAATGACAGTTTGCAGTGGTTTTGGCAACTGGACGATTGTTCGGAACAGCTACCTGTAGGTACTGCCGCGACGAAATGCGAAAACGAATTTAAACTAAAAACAACACCAGACGAAACAGGTCGTTACATTGCTTCATTACCGTTTAAGAGGAAACACTACTGCTGGTACGTCGTATAAACTAAGCATCCATAGTCAGCTTAATGTTTTATCAATTTTCTCATGTTATACATCAAATTATAGATGAAGATGTATTACTTGCTGTGGTAATGTATATGTATTACTTGTTGTTGTTGTGTCCACGCTATGTGATAAAATATAACTTATTCATGTACTTGAAGAAGGAAAGTTTTGAGTAAAAAAAGCATGTAAGATATTGTTATTTTTACGTGAAATTTTGTACACTTATAGAGGAAGGTGTAACTTAGACCCATTATGTGGTACTTTTTTCAATTTTAACCTTTCTTCGTAAAAAAATTGCAAAATCAGCCAATTTTGTCATATTCAGAAATAGATTTGTCAAAAACGAACAGAACTATCAAAAACTTACCACTAGACGCAAAATTATATATCATTTATCTTTAATTTGGTGTATTTCTTTTACGATTGTGTGAACTAATTGCTGAGAAAAAGCCTCAGAGCTTTTGCGTGTTTTGCAAGTAAAACGTAGGGGGTATAGATTCCCCTTAATGATAACAAAACCAAACTAGGAGTAGATATATAAGGGCACTTCTAGAGCCACCTCTCCACCTCACACCTCCAAACGATAACGGCCGAACCCCAGTCCACCGATCTGCCGAGCGCGCCCGAACGCTGGAACCTGGAGTGTATGACTCACACGTAGCTGTTAGAGAGAGAACGCACTACGATTTTATTTTCGAGCGTAAGACATTCCCACGCATGCGCAAACCGATCAAATTCAAATTTTCGCATCAAATTTATTCGGATTTGAATTTCGCGCGCACCATCTTTTCCACCACCCGATGATGACCGAACACCAGTCTGCCGAGCGCGCCCGCACCGATAAAATTCAAATTTTTCCCGCCAACCTTAAAAAATTCAAATTTTCGCGCCAACCCCAAAAAATCAGGCCCACCAACCCCAGACGTACCAACCCCACGCGCTAAAACGGCATGCCGACCGGCCGTCATATTTTAAACGACGCCATCTTCTTGAGCAGACATCTTTGAGTACCATCGTCTTATTTTAACTTGGAACGATGTAATCTTCGAATTTCAGCTAACCACTTTTATTATACACACAATTATTTACAAACATACCATAAACGATTTCATTCCGATTCGCATATTAAATTCAATACCGGTGGCGCCATCTATTGGCGAAGTGCCGAGCGCCATCTACCGACCAATTACCGAACTACATACCGGCGCGGGATATATCCCTGTTTCCAACCTTCAAAATAAACGAATTTATTATAGTTCGGCACTTCACCTATAGATGGCGCCACCGGTATTGAATTTATTATAATTTGTTCCAACCTTCAAAATAAACGAATTTTTAGTGTTAAAATTATACTTCTTACAGAATTTTAGAGTAATACAAGTAGATTATGTTAAAATAACTCTTGAAATTTACTAAATACGTGGTCGTACTCCGCACCGAGCGCGCCCGAAAATGCAAATATTCGCGCGGTCAGCCTTTTCTCGAGCGAAATTAACATGGCTCAATCACGTGAACAGTGCGTGCGTATCGAATAACGACCACGATATATCTGGATACAATAGGCGTAGACAGTCAGTCTTTTGCCAACAATCGACTACACCACACGTTACTTACGCTATTCCAGTGCTTCTTTCAAAATGTTCACCTGCGAGATTTGTGAAATGTCTTTCACCCGCACCGATGCCATAACAAGGCATAAGAAAACGGTGCATATGAGCGCACCCAAGCAATGCCCGATATGTGATCAAAAATTCACGCGTAACGATAATCTGAGAAGACATATGGAAAAGATTCTTGCGGGAGTTCCATCCATAGCCGCTGGAGCGGGACTTCCATCCATAGCTGCTGGACTTCCATCTACATCATCATCATCGTCATCATCAGCGTTAGGGACACCAAGAAAACGTAAGAATGAAGAACCATCCAAGAAAATCGTGCAAAGCAAAAGAATACGGATGCTTTGCGATTTTTGCGGTGTGGAATTCAATTCTGCAATGGCGCTTGGTGCTCACCTGAAAACGCATAAGCAGCAGCTCCCGAATGGAGTGCAGCAGTTGGCTACCTGTTTCCAGAATAGGGTAGCCAGCTATGAAATCGGTGGAGCTCTGCCAAATGATAACATCCCAGAATTTCTGGAAAGAAACAAGAGGATCACTAAGGATCTAATTTGGAGCCACCTAACAGACGCAACGCTAGTAAAAGTGCAAATTGAACTCTTCGCAGTATTTGTGAAGAAAATAGTTGCTAGTGATAGTGAGGAGGAAGAAGAAGTTATAGCCTCACTAAAAAGTTTTAATACCAAATTTCGAGTTGTAACCCCGGCTAGTAATTTTGACATCTATGATGAAATGGCAGGTGATATAAAGAAGCAGAGCGAACAGTTCCAAGAGCGTCATTCAGGATGGAGTTTTTTTTTCGATTTCACATATGGAGTTAAACATTAACCAATATCGACCACTTCAGGGCTCATCCTACATCGATCTCCCCAAGAAAATAGCTAAAAGAAAAGCATGCATCAATATCAAGAACGATGATAATGCATGCTTGGCTTGGGCTTTAACAGCCGCACTTCGCCCTGCTGAACAAAGCGATAACCGAACAACTAGTTACCCTCATTACTCTGAGGTGGTAAATATGGGTAAGTTGGAATTTCCAGTTAAATTAACAGATTTAGCAAAAATTGAGGAACTAAATAACCTAAGCATTAACGTTTATGAACTAACAGAAAATGGTAAGAAGCATTATTGTGTGGATGGGCCCATTTATTATACAGAAAATAGACGTAAAAAACACGTTAATTTATTATACATTTATGAGTATGGTAAGGGTCATTTCGTATTAATTAAAGATTTTTCAAAATTACTTACTAAACAAATTAATAAACATGGTGGACGCGCACATTTTTGCGATAGCTGCTTAACAAATTTTGCAACGGAGCATAAATTAGCTAAACACCAGGAAAACGACTGCAACAAAATTCGTACTATTTTACCATCCACAAAATTAAATTTTAAACCAAATTTTTTGGGTCAACCGGGTAATATTTTACAATTTAACAATTATAATAATTCGCAAATTGTACCGTTCGCGATTTCCGCGGATTTCGAATCGATATTACAACCTGTGGAACATTGTGAACCTGATCCGAGCGTTTCATTTACGCAAGCGGTCGCGAAACATGTTCCATACAGCTTCGCATATAAAATAGTTTGCTCCTTTGATGACGCGAATAATAAATTTGAGATTTATACGGGGGAGGATTGCGCGAAAGTTTTTATCTCAAAATTAATTGCTGATGTAAAGTCAATTTATAACAGTCACTATAAAGTTATTAAACCGATGGATCCTCTAACATCAGAGAAGCAACCTAGCTATGATGAGGCAGAGCAATGCTTTATTTGCAATAGACCATTTGTTGGCTCTGGTGATAAAGTTCGTGACCATTGTCACGCTTCCGCCCGTTTTAGGGGTGCTAGCCACTCGATTTGTAACTTAAACTACAAAATTCCAAATCATATACCCGTATTTTTACACAATTTCAGCGGATATGACAGCCATCTGTTCGTTAAAGAGTTAGCCGAAGTTGATTGCGATGAAGGCATCGATATTATACCGAATAACAAAGAGTGTTACATCAGTTTCGGCAAGCAAATTCATGTGGATACGGTGCTAGATGATAAAGGGGAAATCAGAAACAGATATTTAAAATTACGGTTTTTGGATTCCTTTCGTTTCATGGCATCGTCTCTTGATGCGTTAGCGAGTAATCTCTCAGATGCGGATCTAGTGAATGTGCTACAATATGCACCCGCACAGAATAAATTTAAATTACTAAGGAAAAAGGGCATTTTCCCCTATGAGTATATGACCTCGTTAGACAAGTTAGAAGATACCTCACTACCCCCTAAAGAGGCATTTTTTAATAAAATGTCTAACGAGGACATTACGAATGAGCAGTACACCCATGCTCAGAATGTTTGACAGACTTTTGGGTGTAAAAATCTGAAAGATTACTCAGATCTATATTTAACGACTGATGTGCTACTTTTGACAGATTTTTTCGAAAAATTTAGAGAAGTATGACACAAAACGTATCACCTCGATCCGGCACACTACTATACAGCGCCCGGGTTGAGTTGGGACGCGATGTTGAAATATACTAGAGTTAATTTAGAACTGCTAACCGACATAGATATGGTTCATTTTATGCAGAAAGGGATACGGGGTGATATATCACAATGCTCACTTAGACACGCAGCTGCGAATAACAAGTATATGCCTACATTTGATCCCAATCGTCCATCCAAATACTTAATGTATTGGGATGCTAACAACTTGTACGGTTGGGCAATGTCGCAATACTTGCCTTATGGTGGATTTCGTTGGATGAGTCAGGGAGAGATTGGAAATTGTGACTTCAACAATATTTCGGATACATCTAGTGATGGATACATCCTAGATGTTGATGTCGAATATCCACAACACCTCCATGACTTGCACAATGATTTACCGTTTCTAGCGGAAAATATCGTCCCACCTTGTTCAAAAACTAATAAAAGACTTATTCCAAATTTAAGGAATAAAAAAAATTATGTAATTCACTATCGGAATTTAAAACACGCCATCGCTCATGGTCTTGTTATTAAGAAAATTAATCGGGTTCTAACATTTAAGCAATCAGCTTGGTTAAAAAAGTATATCGACTTGAATACGAGTTTACGTCAACAGGCTGTCAACGAATTCGAACGTAACTTCTACAAACTTTTAAATAATGCTTGTTTTGGCAAGACAATGGAGAACATCGACAAGCGTGTTGACGTGAAGTTGGTAACAAGTTGGGATGATATTAAAACTAGCGGGCGTTCTAAGTTGGGTGCGGGTAGTTTGATCGCGAAGTTAAATTTTAAGAGTATAAAGGTTTTTACCGAGAATTTTTCAGCAATTCATATGGGGCGACTTAATGTTTTTTATAACAAACCCATCTATGTCGGGTTCGCAGTTTTAGAACTCTCGAAATTGCTAATGTATCAATTCTATTACGATTTCCTGAAACCCAAATACGGGGATATGATTAGTTTATGTTACATGGACACGGACAGCTTCACTGTTGCCATCCAAACCGAGGATATTAATGCGGACGTGCGCGAAAACTTGGAACGGTTCGATACATCCAACTACGCGATAGAAAATCCGTTCAGTATTCCGCTACAGAATAAGGCAGTTTTAGGTTTGATGAAAGATGAGAATCGTGGGAGAATAATGGAGGAATTTATTGGGTTGCGTGCTAAGATGTATGCAAATCGGGTTGGTGGTGTTGGGGGTTACGTCACCAAAAAAGCAAAAGGGGTAAAGAAGTCTGTGGTAAAAACGAAAATCACATTTGACGATTATATTGTTTATTCAATAAAAGTCAATTACGCGTAAAACAACTATTATTTAGATCTGACAAGCATACTATTTTCACTAATTTGCAGAGTAAATTAGCCCATTCACCCTACGATGTAAAACGTCATATTAATAATGATGGTGTTACAACGTTAGCTTGGGGGCATTACTCAATTGGTGATAAATAATAGGTGAATTATTCTCCTACCAGTTCTCACGATTTTAATTTTGTGGATGGAGGAATTGTATAATAGATGGGTCAATTGCATGATTTATTTCTTAAGTTCATAAACGTTATTTCTAATGCTCGATTTTTTGCTATATCTTTTATATTTATCTAGATGTTCCGACTACATATTGTATATGTGAAATCGAAAAAAACGCTCATCATCGTTCTAGGAATTCTTATATCACACACCATTTTATTATTGTATATGCTATTACTAGTCGGGGTTACAGTATTTATTTTCGATGACATAGCATGCGATAAGCAGCATAAAATACGATCATATTTCTGCATGGGGCGACATAAACTTGATGGGAGTAGGAATTAAACTGAGCAAAATTCTCCATCAACAAAATCTCCCCACTATCTAATTTGACGGGTGAGCTCATGCACAGGAATGTATTCAACAATGCTATCGTGAACGATAATACAATAAGCTTTAGTATTATCGGGGAATTGTTTGGAACTTTGAAATTCAAGTTTGATGTCGCAGGTTAATGGTAGCACAACTTCTGAATTATGTTTAGATGTGTCCAGCACAAATACGGCTCTTTCGTTAAAATCTTTATAATTTAGCAGAGGTTGGGGGTGACTACGACCCAAGAAACTAGTCTGAAAGTTTAAATACATCTGGAATGCTTCGGTGTATCTCTTTTCATCAAAGTTCAGACGCATAGACTCATACGGATAGCAGTCGGAATTTAAATACACCCTCAGATCCGTGATGTTCAGATGATCAAAGTATGATAGGTACTTTTAATGTTATCTCTCCTATTTGTTTGGATTGCGACAATAACGAGTCGCGGTCTCTCGAGGGCGACGGTTGTCTTCACTGCCCAGATATCGTTGTTGGTATTCCTAAGACTCGGTAGCTCATGCAGTTCCCACTTATGGAAGGGTATTAGTATGGCTTTGGCACGCTTAAGTTCCTCATAAATTTCTAATTTTACGATATCTGAGGGGATTATATGTTTTGCTTTTAATTGAACGCTGGTGAGATTTATTTTCTAAGTTTTCAAATCGGTTGCATCCTTATCGGCTTCTGGGAGAACAATTTGATAGCAATCATTATTAGATTTGGCACGTACTAAACGCAGCTTATGACGTCCGCAAATAACACGTCTATAATCATGAAAAACGCCCAGCAGAAAACAGAGGGATTCGAAGAGAGAATTTGTTATCCTCGTGCAGCGTATACATGTTTTTATCAAGTGGCTATGTAAGTCCAGCAATTTGAAGAGCTTTACACTCATTTTCACTTAAGCGCAAGTAGGCTTTTAGGAGCGTCGTAATTCCTGGATTTTCAACTCTATCAATCTCAATACCGTTGAGTTCATAGCTGATACTTCCGAAGAGAAACGCACCCAGATTGTTTGTAATCCTAACAGTACCCTTTCCCGCAGCTGAATGCTCAATATTTCTCTGGAAAGATTTAGTTGTGGGATGGTAAGTATGGATCACTTCTCGCGCTATGGAAGTATCAAATTCGGGGTTTCCGAATAACGATAGTTTTTCTGACATGATATCCTAGAGAACGTAAAAACTGAATATTTTCTGTGGATAATGTGGAAGAGCGATTAATCGATGATTGTTGTACTACTACTGACGGTCGAACACTAACTGATCCTGCTTGAAAATGTTGTTTGTTTATATACCTTCCAGGTAGTTGGGTATTGAAAACCAATCCCATGTTAGTTGAGTTTTCTCAATTCCAATCTAATGACAATCTTCTCACCCCGAAAGTTGACCAATTCCTCACTCTGATCGAGTAAATTTATCGTGATATTGGGTATGGAATGCTGATTTATTACGGGTAGGTATACTAAATTACTTGGTTCTATATCGATACTATCGCCAGGATCTACTGTTGGAGCAAACTCATACAACGTATGTGAGGTTTTATCGTTATAATACGAGCCGTGGATAATATTGCACTCAACACGTATCGTAACAACCTTACTTATATTCACCGGCAAGTCGGATTGATATTTAGTTTTCGGTACAAGTACTTTCGGTGAAAACCCCAACACTCGTCCAATGGAATTCTCACTAGTAAAGTCGATTCTTAGTTCACTTTTCACTTCGCACCTCAAAGTATTATTATTTCCCCGGATCGATAGATAATTATCGTATGTAGATTTATCTGATGATGCTGGTATATGTCCGCGCGCGGATAACTCCTCCTGAATGTGTGACGTAATATCGCTGAGCTCGTATGATCCTGTAGGAATCTCGATTACGTCTTCGTGTTGTTGTTGTTTTTGCTTATCTAACTTTGGATCTCCGAAATAAAATTTATTGTTTACGCCTTCCTCAATATTAGGAATACTATTGTACGTATGCAGAGCAAGCAGAGCTAGGGAATACTGTGATCTATGTTCCAATTCTATTGGAGGGTAGAAATCAATTGAGAGCGTACTCTTGGTACCTGTTAGGGTGAACGTTTGAGACATAATTAAACAATTCTGTTGTGCGTACGACTATTTATACTTTTATTAGAAATTCTAAACACAAGTGTCCACAATTGTAAGAATTTCTCTTTTGTACATTTTCATAATTATATGTTATTTTACAATGTTTGAAATATTTTATCAACTCCTTTGGCGGTCGCAGGTTTCCAAAACTATCAAAGTAGTTGACTCGACGTCCTGTCTTCCGATATGCTACCCAATGAGTACCCGCTCCACTATCGTTAGCCAAATTAACAATGCCAGCCTCGTTTGGGGTGTGAGGTGTTTTCGGTAATGTGTCGCGCATAAAGACTCTTCGAAAATTGGGGATTTTTAATATTTTAGCGTATCTCACTAAATCGATGTTGGTTAGGGGCCTCTTGGGTAGCTCTTTTAAAAATTTTTCTTCAAGTATAACCCTAAGCCAGATTTATGTTTCTTCAAGAATAATCCAGATCCTTTTTTACCAATAGCTATCGCTTCCATCGTTTTATTATGACGTTCCGATTCCTTTAACTTATCTCGAGCTTCTTGTCCACCCTTTATGGCTCTGTATACACCAGCTGCTCCACCACCCAATCCTCCTAAAGCTGATAGTCCGGCAAAAATTGCTGGTAGTAGAGGGAGGATGCCGCCAGTCTTGCGAATTGGGGGACTCTTACTCTTGAGTTTCCCCTAGCATCTTTAACAGCTAAACGAGCACTTTGTACAGCTAAGCGTGATGCGTCTATCAAATTATCAGATTTGTTTATAGTCTTGACAACTTTGTCTACAATTGCTTTTCGGAATGCAACTTTTGGTTTCTGGTTCTTCCTCGCCCTTCTCTTCTTCTTCTTTACAACTTTGGAACGTTTAGATGTTGGCATTCCCATACCAAGTTTTCGTTTTAACTTCATACCGTTAGTAACAAGCCAAGCGGATACTTTTTCACCCAATTTAGAGTCTGATGATTTTACTCTATCCCAAGCACTATACTCGAGTTCTTTATCTGCCCCATGTCGATCCTCTAAAGTTTTATGTTTGGAATACGCGATATCGTGCTTTTTACAAGCTGTGTCCAGTTTGTTCACTCCCCCGTCACCGCGTTGTAGTCTCTTTTGTAATTTAGTTCCAGGGGCACCAGAGACGCGATTAGCAGGGCCGCCACGTTGGACTCGGTACTGTACACCGATGGCACTCCGATGGATGCATATATATATATATATATTGACCAATTCTAAGCTACGGATGCGAGTACTCCCCTCTTCGCCGCCGTCGGTCCCCTCAACCTTTGTATCAACCTCAAGAGATGCTCGGTAGTTCAAGGGGAATGAGCGGTTTTTATCTCTTCTACGTGCATCCTGTATCTGCGGATTATTTCTATGCTCATTTTCAGGTACTTGACGTTGTCTCCGTGCTGGGCACAGCGCAGGTTTGCCCTCTGTGCTTCTCCATCACGCTCCACAGTGCGCCCACCGTTGACCTTCCTTCCCGGAAGCCATAGATTTGTAGCCAGGATCTTACTTAGTTTGTTCACTTAGACGAAAAGAAAAATAGTTATAATAGCCATAATTTCTCACAAACCGATAATCCGATTTTGATGTTTTTTTTGTTCAGTTATAGATTGACTTGACAGCAACGATGGTTTGATATTTTGATTCGAATTTCAGTTCTGAGCATAAACAGGGTGCAAGAAAGTGGGTAATTATTTTTGCGATATTTGCAGTGCTCTGTAAGTAGTATCAACGAAAATCACAGGTATCAAGTAGCCCATCCCTTTTGACCATGTCCTTCCTGGATTTGCGTCATTTTCTCCATTACTAAGACTTCCTGTTTGTTAGCACATGCTTTGCCTAAACAGCTAAAATCGACGAGTTCTCAAAACCGCTTATGTGGCCGGAGAACCTGTTCGCGTCGGTTGGAGCTGTATATCGGCAAAATCTATGCTTTAAAACTGAGAATCTCTCTTAATAGCGCAGTAATTTGGCAGTTTTGCTTGAAAAGTTTTCCGGGAGTTTTGAAAATTGTCGATTTTATAGATTACGGTGTGCTCTTTAGGAATTTCTACTTTGCCGCTTGCGCCGCCATTTTGGAAAAATGGGAGTTTTTTTACCTCCTTTCCGACTTAGTTTACGTTAAATACAGTTATATAATAAATTAAACTAGAGAAAATTTCCTATAATTTATGTAATAACTTTTTTTGGTAAAATGAGTAGTTTCAGCGTACAAGTGCCACAAACTTTACTGCAACATGCGCTTTGACTAAAAAGACTCATTTCCACACCACCATGAGGTAGAGTAACTGGCGCGGTTTTTATCATGGTATCCCCAGTAGGCCTAATCCACATGCAATTGCACTGTTCCATACTTTAGCGCATTCTCCTTTGCTTCGCTGTTCTTGATGAACCAGATGTTGCAACTTCATCGTCTTCAGTACCGATCGAAACGTCACAAATATAAATTTCTTCCACATCATCCGTGATAGGATTATCAGTTTCATTGCAATTCCCTTCGTCCTCGATTTCATCATACGTTTGCTTTAGAACAGTCTCCGTGTCTTCCTCTTCATCGCTATCTTGTGATGGAACTTGCGAATTATTACAGGTACCACCACAATTCGTGCATATAACGGAGTACTTTAAGGGCCCTTTTAGAGCGTTGCGTACCATCCGTGCAGACGGTACGCGCATATCGCTATATCTACAGGGTATATATGGCGGCTTTCATCCGCGTTGCTCTGAAAGGGCCCTAATCTAATCAAGCTTGTACCAAAGAAATAGGTTATCCCGTAAATTATAGGAAATTTTCTCTAGTTTAATTTATTATGCCATAACTGTTTTTATCGTAAAATGAGTCGAAATGGAGATATTGTCAAAAAACTGTTTTTAGGCGCCATTTTTCCAATAAAAATAAGTAGAAATTCAGAAAGAGCACATCGAAATCTATAAAATCACCAATTTTCAACACTCCCGGAAAACCTCTTTTTTTGGCACCAAATGACTGAACTATTATATGTTGTGTTACCACCCAGGATATTGGGTACGTGTGCAGGGCGGGATTAACCATAGGGCGGAGATGGGCGATCGCCAGGGGCGAAAAGTTAAAGGGGGCGAAAATCAAAGCCACCGCACGGTGGTCGATTCTGCTTCGCTAGCTGGACAAAAATGAAAAATGAAGTTGCGCCTTTGTAATTCAAACTGCACTAAATATTAAGAGAAATAGTCAAAGATCAGTCTCTTAACAAGTTTGTCGTCAAAATTTCAAATGCGCGGGTGTGGCACCATCACAAACTGAACTTTACGCTCAGTGGCAAAAGTGCATAACCATTCACAAATTCATCTATGTCAGTGTGAGCGCATGTTTACGTTATTTTTTGTCAATTATTTTGAATATCTACAATGGAGGAGACGTGTGGTGATGCATATTACTTTATGGAAGCTGTACTGATGGTTATAAAAAAAGTACGACGGAGTACGACTGGACTAAGTGCTCTATTGCTGAGCTTCGATGTTATAGTTTTATGATTTGTTGAAGCTAGGTGCCACTTTTTGCCGGTAACGTTTTTTTATTGTTGAAGAGAGCCCCTTGTCATCTGGAGAGCTTCTACAAATACAGATACATGTTTTTCTTTGTTGTATGACGTCATAGAGGTTCAGAAAAAATGGCATAACGTAAGCCTACCTGACGTATTTTATGGCATCAATTATAATTTTCGGAACATACCGGAAGTAGTCATAACTGCATTTGGATTTGAAATCTCAAACGAGAACCTAGGTCGTGGGTGGTATCATTGCATAGATATTTTAAATAGAAACAACTTTTATTTGAACAAAAATTTTCTAAACCATACGCTTCACAATAGAACCCATAATATGTTATGTTGTCTGTATAAGTTGTGATCAGTAGAACAGTCCACGTAATCATGTTTTATTTTGTTAGTAGTGAAGAGACGTGATAGTATATCGATAGCTAAAGATTTAGCGCGTCTAATGACAAAACCTTAAAGCCAACAAGTCACCTTAGGACAGTCACCTGTCCAACAAAGAATATGGTTCATATGGTTTACTTCGTAAACCGCATAATTTGGAAAGAAGTGTTCCAGCAAAAGTTGTTTCGTTTGAAAATATCATTGCAATGATACCACACATGACCCATGATTTAATTTAACGCTCTGAAAGTGAGTGCTGTTGCCATAATTCGGCCGAAAAGTTCAAAATCTACTACAATGCGGTGTTGCAGCCGCAAGCTAAAACAAATAGTTATTGTAATGGTAAAGTCTTCCATATGCAAACCACCACAATTGGGCCTGTAAAAAATAAAAAAAAAATAAAATCGTTCCTACAAGTTTCACAATTTTCAAACCAAATTTATTAATCAACCCCCTTCCAAGACTACCCTACAAATACTTGATTTTTTTTCTCTTTTTTCACGTATTTGTAGGAAAATTTATATCACATTCACAAAGTTTCACAATTTTCAAACCAAATTTATTAATCAACCCCCTTCCAAAACCACCCCACAAGTACTTAGACTTTTTTTCGCGTATTTGTAGGAATAATTAAGTATATCACATGCACAAAATTTCAAATTTTTTTTAACTTTATCATACGTAGTATGTAAAGTATTGCAATCGCGATAAAAAAAATTTTTGAGATTTTATCGGAAATATGCTTATTTCGGTCCCCTGAACATTTTTGACCTAGGTACAAAAAATATCTGTGTGTGTGTGTGTGTACCCGTTTTTTTGTGGCGACGATTCCGGAGAAACTACTAAAGGTATCGGGACAAAACTTCATATTTAGAAGTTTCATGACCAAACTTAGAACTGAAAAGTCTTTTGTTCAAAAGGGTCCAAATGAACTGGTGGTTTACTCTTAGCATTTTTCGACGATTTTGCAAATGAGTCGCCATTTCTGGAATTTCGTCGAAATAGTTAAATAATAAATTAAACTAGAAAAAATTCTCAATAATTTAGGCCTATGACATTTTTCGGTAAAATTAATAGCTGCATGACCAAATTCTATTTCATCGAGATCGGTCGTACCTACTGCATTAAAATGTCAGATATGATTCTAATCACAGTAGGTAGTGTCAAACGCTAATGTTTTGACAATACGTACTGTCAATATAACCTGCGTTCGGATATTGTACACCGTTACAATTTTTACACCCAATAAGTAAGTAAGTGTATTAGTAATAAGTAAGTGTCATTTGGACGGTGTACCCGGTGTCAACGGAGTACAATATCCGAACGCAGCTTTAATCGACATATCTGTCTAGTTCTACTAGTTTTATTTTAATGCAGACATAGCCGATCTCGATCAAATAGAATCTCATGCAGCTAAACTATTAATTTTATATATAGTATGATAAAGTCATGTGCCTGGCCACATCAGATTTTTTTTTCAAATTTATTATTCAACCCCCTTTCAAAACCACCCGCAAGTACTTTTGATTTTTTCCTTTTTTTGCGCATTTGCAGGAATAACAGTAGCTTATTCACAAAGTTTTAGAATTTTAAAAGAAAATTTATTTTCTACCCCCTTAAACTACTTAGGTACTTAGATATTTTTTTTCATTTTTATTGTGTACTAATATCATATTCACCAGGTTTCCAAATTTCAACACCCAAATTCATTTTGCAACCCCCGCAAAAACAACCCCCTTTAGGCTTAGATTTTTTTTACAATTTTTAGGTGAATATACCGCTCCTAAGTATTGTTGTTTTTTTCAACTATGTTCATTTAAAAAAAAATTAAGGCGTAGTCAGAAGACGCGGTAGGGGCGAAATGGTTTTGATCGCCCAGGGGCGAAAAAAGTCTTAATCCGCCCCTGTACGTGTGGTTAGCCGAGCAATTTTTTTTATGTTAAATAAACAGGTGGCTTAAAGTGGAGCAATAGGGGTTGGAAGTTTTCTCTCATGCGAATGTTGATGTTATTATTCGAGATAATAGACTGCACTTACCGTATTCTTACAAATCACCCTAAGTATTTAGAGCCAATTTTTATTCACGGGGTAAATAGAAAAATTTCAACTTGAACGAATAAAATAAAACCACTAAGGCAAGGTTCAGATTAAATTAAATATATTAAAATAAGGAAGTAATTTAACGCTTTTCAGTCTAGTTTTTATTTTATATGGGTTTAAATTTTTGCCAACCCATATAAAATAAAAACTGAAAAAAGACTGAAAAGCGTTAAATTACTTCCTAATCCATATACAGTCGCTAGTTGTACCCAATTAGTACCCAATTATATTAAAATAAGTTTAAAAAGATGAAACAGATTCAAATTAATTTAAGTACATTAAAATGATGCGAAGAGATGCGAATTAAATCAAATAGGTACATTAAAATAGAATATAAATTGCATCAGAGATACAAATTAAATGAAATAGAGTAACAAGAATTCTAAATTAAGACAAAGGTTTAAATTATATTAAATGTCATTATATCAAAAGAATTACAAATTCCAACAAAGATTCACATAAGGTTGCATAAATTATAACGCAGTAAAATATTCCATAATATAATATAATATTCCCACAAGACTCAAAGTGAAATTAATTATATTATAAAAATTCAAGAGAGCCACACAGATTCAAATCAATACACAGTTCATTTTCCTAACAATTATGCACCATTAATCTAATATGCAATAAAAGGACCACTATGGCCCTAAGAGTAATATCTAATCATATTCAAAGTTTGTTACAGATAACACCTAGAACTATAACGTGCACCAAGTTAATTATTTAGACATGAACTCGATAAAATATTTCAACTTTTCTTACAACAAACTCAACTTGGTACCGGTTACGTTCCCCAACAATACTCTAACGAAATGTCTCAATTAATTGGCAAGATCAAACTAAGGCACTCGCAAGAACAAAATTAGGACAATGTGGCTATTAATAAATCCTACCAATTTAACGGGCATTGGCATTCTTCTCTCAATCAAAATAAACAAATTTATCAAACAACTAACACGACAAGAGTTGGACAATTTTTAGTAACACAAAAATATTCAGAACAATGTCAACTTAAGACCCTAGCAGATATTTTCTGCGATCGGGACTGGTAAATCCAAATTTTTGGCACAGATTAACGACACCAGACGCTCACAAACGAAAGGTACAATAACAATAAACATCCCACAACCAAATTTGGGACCAGACCAAACTGCAAACACCCCGACGATGCGATGGGCCCACGACCCCCAATGTCACAAATGCACTACTTGAACTTGACTCCAATGAATTTAGAAACTAAACGCTGACTAATAAGGGATCAAAAGGTGAAGCCAATCTTTCTCCAATCTGAATAAAAACGTGACTGCATCTCTCCCCGTCCTCTGGACTTCGGGTTTTTCCCACTCCCCAGAACTTTTCCTGGGCAGGGCTTCAATACGACAACATGGAGCCATAAACCAATAACTGCTCTTATGATCTCGGCCATATTTCTTTTAAGTGTCGGCCATCAAGGTTGGCGACCAATGAATGATCATGTGTAACATGCCCATGAAAATTCGGGTGATGCAGCAGTGGAGCAGTCCCACGATATATGGAACAAAGGCTTATTATGCCAGTTCTACGCACGCTATCAAGTAAAATAAACCAGTATAATAATAATAAAACAACCTTGTTCCTTCAGTGATTTTTAATTGGTATCTTGCATGAACCGGTTTTCGGGTTACCCCGTCATCAGATGCAAACGTCTATCTTAACTGTTACTCGTTTCTTCGTCGTTTAAACGAGTAACAGTTAAGATAGACGTTTGCATCTGATGACGGGGTAACCCGAAAACCGGTTCATGCAAGATACGAATTAAAAATCACTGAAGGAACAAGGTTGTTTTATTATTATTATATCCAACTTCAGCGAAAATTGGAAACATTCCTAGCAAAAATAAACCAGGTTTTAATTTCATAACTTATATGCGGCCATAACAAAGACCCCTATTGAAAATGCCATAACTGTAAATAACCTAGACGCGAGATTTACAAACCAGTCCCAAACATCCGCTGATAACCCGTATTAAACTGCAGCTGTGCCCATTCGAACGATTCTTTATTATTACAGACTTAGAAATAATTATTACTAACAAATACTAAGCGTCTAATTTCCCATACTTTATAATAATCCGTAACCCTGGTGGTTACAATTGTGTAGCTTTTATATTACTGTTCTTGTTGTATCTCATTCAGGCATGAAGGCATGAGAATGAAAAGTGGATGAAAACATATGTTTGCCTATGGTCTTTATCCACTTTTCATTATGAGGCTTCCAATTATAGGGATAATGACCTGAATCAAGAAAGGACAATGTTCAGAAAAGAATAGGCACTGCTTGATTCCAGATTACACCTTCGAGTTTGGCTGGTGCTTGCCACAGATCATTGCAGTTTCAAAGTACGGTTTCCAAAATCCGAGTTTGCACAAAACAATTGAACAACCTCGACGTTTGGTAACCTAATTAATGGCAGTGACGTATTTGGACAATGGATATAAGTAGACGCATAGCGGAGTACCAGGGAATTGTATTTATTTCGTATTCAAGAGTGTGACAACAGACACCTGTACGAGAAGGCAGCGGCCTGCCATCTCAGCTGTTTTGTTGAACTGTATTGAACAATATACACGCATGTAAAACCAGTGTGAGTTTCATTTACATCCACCCTGGCCTGGACCAACCCAAATAAGAGCTACGCAACAATATGCAAGCTGAAACTTGAATCAAAATGTCTTTCATAACATCGTTTCTAACAAATGCTACAAAATCGTTGGGTCGAGAGAAAGTCGACCTTTTCACAATGGCCTGTTTTTAAAAATGTACCAAAAACCAATTTTTGAAAACCAGGTGCTTGTTAATAATTTTAAGTCTAAAACAGAACTTACTATTTGTTTTTATAAACCTTGATTGACGAATCACTTTAGGACATATGTTTATATAATCTTGTCTTCTTTTTAATCAGTCGAACCACCCATAGAGTAGCGGTATATATTTTACTAACACCCTGTGTTATGTCACCTGCTCTATAAATAAAGAGAAATTCGAACTACGCGTTGTATTACGAATTCAATACTGAGTATTAGAAATATTAGATTTTGTTGTTTTAGAAGCAGAAGCAGAATGGAAATGTACACATTGTGAGAATACTATACGAGGCGGAATGATTAAAAAAATATACAAAACTATACAAGATGAGATAGATCAAGTTGATAATATGGAACAAGATGCTAGCGCCATAGAAGCGAGAGAGACCCTATACCGAAAGTACAGATCAGTTCTGCATCCAAGAAATGCATACGCAACAATATTGAGGATATCATTGGCACAAATGTATGGAAAAACTGAAGGATACACCATGGACGTTCTACCTGATATTTTGTATGAAAGAAAGATTGAACTCTGTCAGCAAGTTTTAGAAAACCTTAATATTTTAGCACCTGGTTACACCAGATTGAGAGGTAATTATAAGATTATCTGAAACATTTACAATAAGATCTGATATAATTTTATAGGTATGATGTTGTATGAGCTTCATGCTCCGATTATAATGCTGGCAAGGAGTCTTTACAACACCAATGCAATCGAAAAGGATGAATTAAGAAGTGAATTACAAGAGGCCTCCAAATTGTTAGACGAAGCGGCCAGAATTTTGATCCTAGAACCGGAAAATAGTCCAGAAGGCATGATTGGGCGCATGGCTCAAAATGCATTTGATCAATTGACAGTAAATATGGACGAACTGATCGAAAATATTTAGTTTAGTACTTAGTAGTAATATTACGTTGAATTTATACATACACTTACTCGGAAATAATGATTTTAGGCTAGAAAAGACCTCACATATTTCAGTAGATCTGTAGAATAAGGAACAATCATACGGCTCACCTTGTTTTAAATATAAATTACTAACCGCTTTTCTGTAATTTGCATAACTATGCAGAATAAATTCTTCATCATCATCATTGTTCATTAGTTGTTTTATAATTAGCAAAGCTACCATTACTTTGCTTCTTTTGTTGCAAAAGATTCACCCTCGTACATTTATTTGAAATTACCAAGCAATTGAACGGTGCTATAGCGTTTGACGTACGCCTTGTCAGATGACTGTCCCTTATGACAACACGCAAACATCCCTACAAAACCAACTATATTAGGCCGACTGAATAGCTGATGCGCCACGATTGGAAAACACAAACGCGCGGCGTATAAGTTATACACTTATACCTTATACGTTCCTGTCGATTTGACATGCCTCTATTCGGTTGTAAGCTGCGTAAAAACAGTTACATATTACATACATTATTTGTAATATTTAAACAACGTTATAACGTTGTTTAAATGTTGCAAATAATGTTGTGAACTTGTATTTATAGCGTTGTTGTAATATTCTAAAATATATTTGAAGAACACTATAGGCTGGCTATAGTTAAGGCTGAAACAGATAGGACGTGGCGCTATCGTGCCGTTGTAGTAAGGTAGCACCGCCGTCCGCCGACGGTATATGGAGTAGATACGAAAGGACCGAACAGAATGACGGTTACCGCGATGCAACAGTAAAGGCTGAAACAGATAGGACGTGCCGCTATCGTGCCGTTGTTAGTATTACAAAATTTTGTAATAATATTATAGGCGTCATAGATGTATAGCATACTTCCCGATCGCGCAGGGCGTATGACGGTATCAGACATCTAGCTGTTGCCGGCCATTGGCCGGCAACAAACACCAGCAGACGACTATTTCAGCCAGAGGTATCGGGGGGGTCCATGTCCTCAGCCCCCCACATTCGAAATTTCGAAATTTTTTTATGTCAAAGTTTTGTGCTTGTTTTGTGCTGTTTTGTGCCGCAAACCAAAAGTTTTGTGCTCCTTTCGTTTCGGAGTGATAAGCATTTTTCTGAAGGGGGGCTGTGGACATGCCAGCCCCCCCACATTCGAATTTCGATTTTTTTCTAATGCCAAAGTTTTGTGCTAGTTTTGTGCTGTTTTGTGCCGCAAACTAGAAGTTTTGTGCTTCTTTCGTTTCCGAGTTATAAGCATTTTTCTGAAGGGGGGCTGTGGACATGCCTGACCTAACTTCCAAATTCGAAATAAAGTCAAACTTTTTTCGATGCTAAAGTATTGTGCTAGTGTTGTGCTGTTTTGTGCCGCAAACCAGAAGTTTTGTGCTCTTTTCGTTTTTGAGTTATAAGCATTTTTCTACTTGGGAGCTATCCGTCTCTCTCTTTCGTCCGGGCCCGGGTTCTCGCAGGCAGCGCGCGTGGGTTCCCAGCGCGTGTATTGATAATGCATACGAACGAGTTAAGCGGCACTGTTCGTGGCTATATAACTTACAAACTATTCAGCATTTTTTTATCGGAGTTTCATTCTTTGTTCTTTGTACTTAAATAATGGACACGTGGAATTCCGATTAAATATTGTTAAATAGTTTTTAGTTATAACGTCACAAATATTTAATATTATTTCTTAATATTATGCATTCTTTTTAATATCACAATGCCAATTTCGTCGCTACAATAAATAATCATTGAGCGATTATCACTTAACAAATATTCAGTTGTCACAGATATTTGAGAGTATATGTATAAGTAACATATTAATATTTGCTAGTTTGACCTGATGATGGCCTGTATCATATATGATGTCGAAATCGATCGTCATACAGTAAAGATTAAAGAATACTTTCCATAACAACTTTTGAAGTTTATTTACCGTCATATAATAATATTGTTATAATTATAATATAAATCTCTAAGGCATATTTCATCTGTTGGCATTCTGGTATTCTAAAACTAACAGTCTATTGTTTAGCAAGATTGGGTATATAAATGTACGTAATTTATGAATATGTAGTCCCGATTTCACATATAAATTATGAATAGTCGGTTAACAACGCGTTTGGCATTTTCTGTATATATTATAATAAACATTTCTATTGTTGATTTCCTCCAACAGAAAATTGCAAATAACTCAAAAACAAAAGGAGCACAAAACTTCTGGGTTTCGACACTAAACATCACAACACTAACACAAATGTACAACATTACATAATTTTGATTTTATTTAAAATTTGGAATTTGGGTCCACAGACGCCGCAAACGAAAATTCCTAATAACTCGGAAACGAAAGAAGCTTAAAACCTTTGGTTTGCTGCACAAAACAAGCACAATACTTTGACATAAGAAAAATTTGAATGTGGGGGGGCTGAGGACATGGACCCCGCGTGTTGATAATTCTACTACGTACTAGTTTAACGGCACTGTTTGTGGTTATATAACTCAAAAACTATTCAACTCATTTTTATAGGGGTGTTACTGAACTGTTCCTTGTAAGTAGTTATAACGTCACAAAGACTTAATATTAGTTGTTAATATTATACATTCGTTTCATTCTCACAATGCCGAATCTCGACGCTGCTATAAATGATCATTGAGCAATTATCACGTAACAAATAAATAGGTGTCACAAATATTTGATAGTATATGTACCTAAAGTGCTGTTTTGTGCCGCAAACCAGAAATATTGAGCTCCTTTCGTTCTCGAGTTATTAGCAATTTTGGTTTGCCGCGTCTATTGACCAAAATTCGAAATTTTGAATAAAATCCAAGTTTTTTAGTACGAAACTTTTCTGTTAGTTTTTTTGCCGCAAACCAGAAGTTTTGTGCTCCTTTTGTTTTCGAGTTATTTGCAATATTCCGTTGGAGGAACTCACCAATAGAAATGGTTACTATAATATATACAGAAAATGGCAAAACAAGTTTACAGACTATTTATCATTTAAGTAAGTACATAGGCTTTCACTTTGCAGTATTCAGTTAGCTCTGAAGAAGCAAGAAACATGGTTCGCGAAACGTCAGCATTTCCGAATCTTGGCAATTTTTCGGAGGCAATTTATTTTCTATTTATCATTTATAATATATTCACAAACTACGTACATTTATAAACCCAATCTTGCTAAATAATAGACTGTTAGTTTTAGAATACCAGAATGCCAGGTAGTATATACCAACATCGGAAATATTGCCTTAGAGATTTATATTATAACAATATTAATATGTCTTACTTATACATATAACGGGTACTCAGTAGGGATTTTATGACAGATAACGCATGAGTCGTGTGAAGTTGTGGTTTGTTCAGTATTGTTTGACATTTCATCATGGAAAGACATAGCCCGGAACAGCTTTTACTGAAGCAAGTAGTCTGTCATCATGGCGCCCGCTATCGCACCACGATAACAGCGTATTTGCTGCCTGAAATCAAAGCGCGTGATCTCCACGACATTTGGTTTCAACAAGACGGCGCAGGCGGTGTTATTTGCCACACAACTAACACAACACGTGAAATCATGGCTTTATTGCCAGAACAATTCGGCGAACGGTTAATTTCCCGTAATGGATTGACGGCCTAGATAACGTGATAACGTGAGAGGGGTGATCCTCTAGACTTTTTTCCTTGGGGCTACCTATAGTCCTAAGCGTACGTGGAAAAGCCGGCTATGATTGAGAAATTGGAAGCCCACATTGCTCACGTCATTCGCCAAATACCACTCGAAATGCTCGAGAACATTTGAAAGAACGAATCTTTAAAGAATAAATGTAAAGAATGGTTCTTTTGTTTGATAACAAAGATTACCCGAAAAAATTGCCATTTGTTTTTATTTTTGAAAAAGTACTTCTAAATAAATCAGTCATTACTTTCAAATATCTGTGATAACTATTTATTTGTTAAGTGATATTGCTCAATGATTATTTATTATAGCGACGAGATTTGGCATTGTGAGATTAAAAAGAATACATAATATTAAGAAATAATATTAAATATTTGTGACGTTATAACTAAAAACTATTTAACAATATTCAGTCGGAATATTAGTCCATTATTTAAGTACAAAGAACAAAGAATTAAACGCCGATAAAAAAATGTTGAATAGTTTTTAAGTTATATAGCCACGAACAGTGCCGTTAAACTCGTTCGTATGCATTATCAATACACGCGCTGGGAACCCACGCGCGCTGCCTGGGAGAACCCGGACCTGGACGAAAGAGAGAGACGGATAGCTCCCAAGTACAAAAATGCTTATAACTCAAAAACGAAAAGAGCACAAAACTTCTGGTTTGCGGCACAAAACAGCACAAAACTAGCACAATACTTTAGCATCGAAAAAAGTTTGATTTTATTCCGAATTTGGAAGTTGTCAGGCATGTCCACAGCCCCCCTTCAGAAAAATGCTTATAACTCGGAAACGAAAGAAGCACAAAACTTCTAGTTTGCGGCACAAAACAGCACAAAACTAGCACAAAACTTTGGAATTAGAAAAAAATCGAAATTCGAATGTGGGGGGGGCTGGCATGTCCACAGCCCCCCTTCAGAAAAATGCTTATAACTCGGAAACGAATGGAGCACAAAACTTCTAGTTTGCGGCACAAAACAGCACAAAACTAGCACAAAACTTTGGCATTATAAAAAATTCGAAATTCCGAAGTGGGGGGGCTGGCATGTCCACAGCCCCCCTTCAGAAAATTGCTTATAACTCCGAAACGAAAGGAGCACAAAACTTTTGGTTTGCGGCACAAAACAGCACAAAACTAGCACAATACTTTAGCATCGAAAAAAGTTTGATTTTATTCCGAATTTGGAAGTTGTCAGGCATGTCCACAGCCCCCCTTCAGAAAAATGCTTATAACTCGGAAACGAAAGAAGCACAAAACTTCTAGTTTGCGGCACAAAACAGCACAAAACTAGCACAAAACTTTGGCATTAGAAAAAAATCGAAATTCGAATGTGGGGGGGGGCTGGCATGTCCACAGCCCCCTTCAGAAAAATGCTTATAACTCGGAAACGAATGGAGCACAAAACTTCTAGTTTGCGGCACAAAACAGCACAAAACTAGCACAAAACTTTGGCATTATAAAAAATTCGAAATTCCGAAGTGGGGGGGCTGGCATGTCCACAGCCCCCCTTCAGAAAATTGCTTATAACTCCGAAACGAAAGGAGCACAAAACTTTTGGTTTGCGGCACAAAACAGCACAAAACAAGCACAAAACTTTGACGAAAAAAAAATTTGAAATTTCGAATGTGGGGGGGCTGAGGACATGGGCCCGTATCGGGGTGAACGTCGTACGCAATACGTAATTGTCCGAGTTGTACAGCGCCAGCGGGGGGATTTTCCCTCCCGTATGACAGCACTGATTTCACCCACCACAATTCTATCTACAGTATTTATACTGATAGATGATGTGAATTGAGGTGAGCACTTACCAGCGCCATCTAACGGACGCTAGGCGTACTACCTAACTGATGCGCTTATGTACATAAAATATTGTCAATAAAATGTTGTCTTCAGATTGTACAAACATGATGCATTTATGTAGATAAAATGTTTCAATGTAATATTATCTCCATATTGACTGCGTTTACATCGTGGCCTGGTATCCGATCGAAAGTTATCCGATATTCAGATCCGAAATAAAACAGCGACATAAACACGACAGATTGAAAATTTTATCGGATCGAATCGAAAAATTCAATCAGCTACATTTCGTGGATTGAATTTCTCTAACAGATTGAACAGATTTATGTCGGTGTAAACACGATTGAAACGCACGAATTTCACACTAGTGTGCTGTCAATTGGCGAACGACGCGTATGATCACTGCGCCGAACCTTGACCGCGCCGCACAGCGCCGCACGTTTTTAGTTTGTTTACATCCATTTCGAAATAACATGGAGCCAAAGAAAATGCAGTTTTGGACGTCACAAGAAGTGACGTTCTTTTTATCTCATCAAAGAGAAACAAATAATACGGTTAATGGACGGAAAACGGCTGCTACTTTTTGTCTCGCTTTTAGGTTCTTCATTTTCAATTTAATTAGAGGTTGTCTTCTTGTATGACATTTCACTATACAGTTTGAAATGAAATTAGCCACATTTTCTGTCTCTTTCTTTAGAACAACTTTCAATCCAATTGATTTAGGGATTTATCGATCTAATGCAAATTAATTTCACGGCATAGACGTGTAGGGATTGAAGTGAATTGACTTAATCCAATTCAAATCGATCGGATGCCAGGCCACGATGTAAACGCAGTCATTGTAAACATATGATGCATTTATGTAGATAAAATGTTGTCTCGAGTTTGTAAAAATATGATGCACTTATGTAGATAAAATATTGTCAATACAATTTCGTCTCGAGATTGTATGAACATGGTGCATTTATGAAGATAAAATGTTTCAATCTAATGTTATCTCCATATTGTATTTATGTGGTTAAATGTTGCCTCAAGCTTGTAGAAATATGTTGCATTCATATAGCCAACATGTTGTAATTGAAATATTGTATTGATAATCTTAGACAAAGATCGTAATAACATAACAAATACATTTACACAAGTTACCATCTTAATTGTAAGATGAGAATATTATATAATAAATTACAGAAAGTTGTCGCGATATTGCGTGTTTACCGGGATACTACCTACCTGATGCACTTATGTAAATAAAATGTCGGCAATGAAATGTTGTCTAGATGCGTTAAAAGTATGTTGTATTAATGTAGATAAAATGTTGTCAATAAAACATTGTGTTGGAAATGTTTCAACAATGTTATAATAACATAACAGAAATATGTTACAAAAGTTACTTTCATGTTACAGAATGTTGTCGCAATATAACATGTTTAGCAGGTTAATAACTTGCAATAACTGAACTGAATGTTAAATGTTAGAGACACTACACAAGGCAGACTTTTTGATCGGCCGATAGTTTGGTCTGTCTTTTATATACCATTAGGGCATATATAAGTGCGCACACTCAACCGATTTGAATTTATATAGTTGAAGTACAGTCCGACCAAACTATCGGCCAATCAAAAGTCTGTAGTCTGCGGTGTCTCTTAATGTAAAGGACAAGAGAATAAACCTACAATTTATAATATATGTATATTTACTTCCAAGTTCTTGCGTTTTATATAAGATACATTATTTTATTTATTAAGTTGTTTTCTGGCATTTTTTTATTAACGGTGAGCATCACTTTAATGCTGGATCCTTGTTGTCCAGAGTATTTGTAACACCATTCTCTGTAAAAAGAAAACATATTAAAAAAATTAAATAAATTAAAGTTGCAAGTTGCACATTAGTTTAAAATCAGTAAATGCTTATAATCAATTATATGTATATCATAGCGTATATTTGTAGACATCATTATGAATATAATAACAATTGTACCTACAGTCCCTGGTCATATTATTAGACGCAGTTCAGTTGCATTTTAGCGTATACAGTGCGTCTAATAATATGGCCAGGGACTGTATATGCAAATAGGGAAAAATTCTTACCATTTCCACTTCTATCATCCAGGCATCTGGGTAAAATAATCTGCAACATAAACATCAATTGTAGTAGACAAACTTTGCAACTGTATACTATTAAAACAAAAATTAATAAATCAGTGAGGGCAAGTGGAAATCACAGTGTGGTATCATAATAGCGTATTAAAGGTCATCATCACAATATCTGCTTGAAGAAGAGTTACATTCAAGAATAATTAGTAAATAAATAATAAGTTTAATTACCTAAATTGTATGTTGAAGTGTATCCCTTTTGACAAGGATGGAAAGACAGACCCAGTTGAAGATGGATTAAAATCGTCTGAAAACTGTAAGTACAGATTAGTCACATACAAAAAAGAAAGACTGATTTTTATAATCACAGTTATTAAATCAGACACCATATTTTCCCCACATTTTTTATAATTTGTAAGACAGGGATAACTAATGATCATCATTGTAAGTATTATTTTTGAAGTACTATCAATGTATAATATATTTACCATTAAGCACTAAAAAGAAATGTAAACATACCTCTTATGTTAAATGTCTGCATATAGGAGATAAAAGCAGAAATCTTTCTATAACATCTGGAACAAATCAATCATTAATCAAGTAATAACGGTAATAAAAAAAAAACAAAAAAGGAGGGCAACCCATCAGTAAAAATATATCAACACTAGCATTCAGTCATATGCTTGTCTAAAAATAATTCATCACTATAAATAATATGTGTAACCAAAATAAGGCTTATGTTCTTTAAAAAAATACAATCTTGACAAAAACTGCGTGCTGTTCCATTAAAAATAGAATTTATAACAATTAGTCGGCATTTTATGCACTATATATAGAAATACTATTAAAACAAAAATTAACAAATCAGTGAGGGCAAGTGGAAATCACAGTGTGGTATCATAATAGCGTATTAAAGGTCATCATCACAATATCTGCTTGCAGAAGAGTTATTTTCAAGAATAATTAGTAAATAAATAATAAGTTTAATTACCTGAATTGTATGTTGAAGTGTATCCCTTTTGACATGGATGGAAAGACAGACCCAGTTGAAGATGGATTAAAAACGTCTGCAAACTGTAAATACAGATGTCACATAAAAAAAACAACAGTGATCTTTATAATCACAGTTATTAATTCAGAGACCATATTTTCCCCACATTTTTTATATTTTATAAGACAGGGATAACTAATGATCATCATTATAAGTATTATTTTTGAAGCACTATCAATTTATAATATATTTACCATTAAGCACACCAGACGTGATGACCTCTTCAATTTTAATAACCTCTTGAATTACCTATAATTAGAAAACCTGTGTAGTGAATTGATTTCTAAATTTTATAATAATAAAATAATACATAACAAGTCAGTGAGGGCAAGTAGAAATCACAGTATGGTATCATAATAGCGTATTAAAGGTCATCATTAAAATATGGAATTCAAAAAAGTTGTGAAATGAATAGTTAATTACCTCACGTTTGTTCAATGGAACCGCTGCTAACATCAACCATTTAAAAGCTGCATGGAAATGTTGAGGAAATAATTAGCCATAATTACCTGAAAATCATAAACAAGGTTAGTCACATAAAAAAAACTATCATACATAATTATTTAATCTAGATTACTTCAGATACCAAATTCTCCCCACATATTAAAAATTTGTAGGACAGGGATAACTAATGATCATCATTATGAATATATCGTGGGCTTAAGGGTAAAAGTCACTAACTAAAACATTTTGTTACATTTTCTTGAAACACGAATTAATTGTAGTCAAATGCTTCTAAATGCGCATCTTGTACAAGGAGGCGATCAATAAGTGTTCTAAGTACTCGAAAATGCATTAATTATCCAGAAAATATCATTATATTTGTTGGTAATACATCTTAAAGTCAGATTTTCGTAATTATTTTAGATGTTAGTGACTTTTACCTTTAACCCGACGATATTACTTCTTGGAGTAGGTACAACAAATAATTTACAAAGTTCTTACCTTAAGCACTAAATTCCATATGATCCAGAGGAAAGAGGCCGTAAGTACTCGCTAAAAAATAATAAATTGATCAAAACCTTGGTATAACAATTTACAGTAAGCATTGTATTTTAAGTTATCAGATATAAATACAGCCATTAATCTAATCATGGACATCAGACGGTAATTATTATCATCACATATGCACAAAATAACAATGTAAATCGATAAGTTACTATATCACTTCTTGTTTGAAGATTTGTACACCCATATATTTGGGGTATCGATTTGATGTGTAATTGAATGCTTATTGCCAATATTCAATAGGTATTAGATTATCTAGATTTTTATGTTTAGAAAGTAAGGTCCCGGCTAGGATACGAGCGGCGAGCGGCAGAGCGGCGTCGCTAATGATATATGTTTACATTGTTTCAAAGCCATATCTTGGCAAAGCGGCTACGATACAGTAAGTGGCAGAGCAGCACTGTGTGCGGCACCACTCTGCCGCTTACTAATGCCGCTCACCGCAGAATTATACACGGTTAACAAAATTTTAACAGAACACCTAAATAATTCTCCAACCGTACAAAAATTCAAAAAATTGTTCAATATACAGGTTGCTCATTTTATTATAGAAATTTGGTAACCTCTCCTCTTTTTAACTAGAATTACATTTTTTGATTCAAAAATTAATTCTAAGTATTTTTAATAGGAATCATTTTTTTATTAAATGCATTACTTTTTAATTATAAGCTATTAACCAAAAATAGTCAAAATTACCGGAACATCTAAAAAATTCTCAAACTGCAAAAAAATTCAAAAAATTTATCAAATAAGTTTTTTGGGTTTAAACAACCGCTGGTTTAAATATAGTTTTAATTTATAGTGTGGTCATTTCATTATGGAAATTTGCAAACCTTTCCATTTTCTAATAGAACATCCTGCATAACTATTTTATTTTTTATTCTAAGGTTGATTCTAAGAACTTTTTGTAGAAATAAGTTTCTTTGAAAATGCATCATTTCTGAGTTATGAGTAATTAATCAAAACTCCTGAACTTCAAATTAAGAATATGTTCCCACAATCATACACATTTATTTTAACGTGGCAGGTTGAACATTTTATTTAAATCTATTTAATTAAGTTGTTATTTTTTCTTGGATTTTTTATTTTTAACCCGTTTGGTTCAAGAAAAATGTATTTTGATTAATTGCTTATCACTAAAAAATAATGCATTTTATAAAAAAATAATTCCCACAATTTTTTTAGATTTAATCCTAGCATTAAAAAATATAAAAATATACAGGATGTTCTGTTAGAAAAAGAAAAGGTTTGCAAATTTCTATAATAAAATAGACTGTATGTTAAGAAAATATTTGAACTAGAGGTTGTTTAACCCAAAAAACTTTTATTTGAATGAGTTTTTGACTTTTTATGCAGTTTGAGATTTATTTAGATGTTCCGGTAATTTTGACTATTTTTGGTCAATAGCTTATACTTAAAAATTAATGCATTTTATAAAAAATGATTCACATAGAAAATTCTTAGAATTAATCTTAGAATCAAAAAATTTAATAATATATAGGATGTTCTATTTAAAAAAAAGAGAGGTTACCAAATTTCTAGAATAAAATGAGCACCTGTATATTGAAAAAATATTTAGAAGATAGCTAGTTTAAAGCAAAAAAACTTTTGATTGAACCATTTTTTTTAAATTTCTTACGGTTGGAGAATTATTTAGGTGTTTCGGTAATTTGGCTAACCCTATATATTAAATACAGGATTACTATAAATAATTGTAGTCAAAATAGGCGGTGATGTCGTATATAAAAATTCGTGTATTTTCTTCACGCGGCGACGGCAGTGCATCTTCTATTTTGTTTGTTATTTTGCCTGAAGCAGGTACCAGCCAGATAAAAGTAGAAAGAAAGAATATCCACGAAAAGAAAATAATTAGATAATGGTGAAATTGAAGTGTTAATTTAAGGTGTAAGGTCGTGTTTGTGGAATGACACCGACAAAAACTTTAAAAATACAACCGTCACCAGAAAACTGGTGCAGAAATAAATATATCAGGTAATGTAAAAAGTATTTTATCTACGACTCACATATAATTAAGCTCACTGCATACGTATCTATGACTATATATCCCTACCATGACACACATGTATGATTATGAAGACAGTAGCCTTGTATAATAATGACAGTTCATTCGAATAATTACTTTATTATTCGAATGAACAGTCATCATTATACGAACATACTGTCAAAGTCTGTCTAAATCTACGTGGATGACTACGTCGTAAATATACTATTAATATTATAATAATACAAATGTCACAGTCCAGACCTCTATTTTTCTAAATGTTTCTCGAGTCTGTCAAGAATATAGTCAAACGTTGCAATTGACATTCTCATATAGTTAAAAACCTTCGTTTTCTATATTTTCTTAAGTAGTGAAGGTTATAATTTACCGTGAGTAGCAGTTTGACAACATTACCAGACGACGACCTACGAACCACTAATAATTGTCACGACGAATTGTCGTGCCGTTCATGGTGCCGCTTACATCGTAGCCAGGTCGCCACCCTGCCGCTCGTATCCTAGCCGAGAGCTTAGTACAGTAGAGTCCCGGTTACCCAACATTAATTGCGATTGTTTAAAGAATTATCTGGGTTTTATTAGCTGGGATAAGCTTAAAACCATGAATCTCTGGTTTCAAGCTGATATTTAAGTTTAAGCTGATTTTTATTATTATTATTATTTATAATTCAACTATTAAATCTAAACAAAGTATTACCTTAAACGTGTTTATAACTGCTTGCAGAATTGCCCGATGTAACGTTTGTGTAGTATGGACCATTTGAGCTATAACCTAGAAAGAAAGCAGATAATTAACATACTAAATACAACCAAAACAAACTTATGCTATAAGTTTTGAGAGTTTCAGTTTAAAATACAGCCATTAATCTAATCATGGACATCAGACGGTAATTATTTTCATCATAAAAAATACTAGCAAGAATATCAGAAATAATTTCCATTTAGTTATGTAAAATTATAGAATACCTCTGCAAATCTAAGACGTTATCTAGAAGTTATGGAGTAAAACTGTTCACACAGTAGACGAGTCAGTCACAGTTAAAGCTAATCATGTTAGAATTCTCTTACAAAATATTCGCAGTTTAACTTATACAGTTGCTGACCTCGTAGTTGTGCTTCACTGATGCAGCGTTGATATTCTTATGCTGACTGAACACTGGCAGTGCGCTGAGGCTATCACTGAAATATCGTTGAGTAATTATAAACTCATTTCTAGTTTTTGCCTTGAAGTAAATCGTCATGGTGGTGTTTCTTTGTACTGTTTGCAGTCTATTAGACTGAGAGATAGACCGGATATTTGTGAACCATCCGTCCCAAATTTATTTGAATGTTGCGGAACCGATTTGCACATGAATAACAAAATCATTTTTGTTGTAATTTATCGGCCTCCTGCGTTGACTTTAATTCTGTTTGTTGAGAGATTTATTTGTCTAATGGAAATGCTGGGGGATGAGGAGGGAACAGTTGGTGGTGATTTCAATATTGATTTGTTGTGCTCATCGACTGCTCGCACTATGTTGTTGGACGTTTTAAATCAATTTAACCTGTCTACTGTAAATAAAGTACCAACAAGAATAAAAATAACATGTTTACAAACCAGCTGCCCTGTGATTACATCGATTCTTGTTGCGATCTTAACTTGTCTGATCATCGAGGCCTGATCTTGGATGTGAAGTGCCCTCTGCACATCAAATCACAACTTCAATCTGTCACAAAGAGAAAGTTCACCATAAACTCATTGAGTAGATTCAGAGGCTTAGGGAGTGGCGAGTCTTGGCTCACAGTGTACGAGTGGGAATCAGTTGATACTGCCTTTCTCGAGTTTTCCAGACTGTTGACATATTACTTGGATCTCTGTTTCCCGATGGTAACAAGCACTGCGAAGCCTGGGACAGAATCATTTGTGGATAACCCCCGACTTGATGGCTTTCAAAAGTAAAGTTCTGTTTCTTAAAGACAATAGCTCTCAGTATGCAATGTTTAAACCTCTTTTTGATGAGTATTCAGGCATTTACGATGAAATGCTTAGATTCAGACACAGAGTGGTAAATGACATTTTTGATACACGCTTTAAATAAATCGAGAGCAGTCTGGTCTCTCATTAATAACTGTATACTAGCCCCGGAGATGACAACATTCCGGCATTCATTGTAAAACAGTCTATCGAGTTAATAATACCCCACCCCACTTGAGTTTATTATAAATCTTTGCTTCTCATTAGCGGCTACCTCACTTTGAGCACAGCATTCCATATGATCCATTGAAGAGGGACCATAGATATGGAACATGTAAGACATGTTGAATGATCTGCAGAGAGTGGACATTTCACTTACGTATCCTTACCACTAGAGCGTGCACTTCGTTTTAAAGAGGGGTCGAATCAAATCCTGCATGCTGCCGGCCTATGTATGGTACGCCACTCCACGAGCTATAGTAACGCACCGGGGTTTTGTACCTGCCGTCGTGCTTATACATATGCATTTCCCACTGGGCCGATTAACACCACGGCAAAGAGTAATTTGAATGTCCCTGTTTGGTGATCTGTAAATAAATAATACTCATTTCAATAAATAACAATGGTAAATTATACAAAAAAATCAACACAAATAATCAACAATCAGTAAAAAGGGATCAACACTAGCATTCAGTCATATGCTTGTCTTTAAAATAATTCATCACAATTAAAGGACTTTAAAGTATAATACGTAATACCATAATACATAATACAAGTTGACATATTGTTTATATAGAAGAAAGATATTTACATTCTTCCGACACATTTTTGGTAATTGTAACTGACAGATTAAAAATATGTATTATGCACAGTCCACTACCACGGTCTGCTCACTTCACGTCTCAAATTCGTTCATTTCTGCGCATGACGTTACTACGAGAAGGATGTTGACATGGACACCTAAGTAGTGTTCGATTGCTGGCCGCACTTAGTTTGGCTTAGTTCTGTTCAAGTAATTCCACCAATAGGAAGCAAGTATTTCAAATTTGCGCTCAGATTGATCTGAGTACAACTGAGCGCGGCCGGCAATCGAACGTACCTCAGGGCAACCTAATACATTCGTAAGTTTTTGACTTTGGTAGGTGATTAATTAAGGTCACAACGCTTTAATTGTCAAAAAGACTTGAACGTCACAACAACATATTAGCTACCATGGCAACGAACGCTACTTCTCGCAATGACGTCAGTGCATAAATATCATTACAACCGTGACAAAAACAATTGGCTACTCAGACAGCCATGAAATTAACGCCATATTAACGGTATTTCCGCTTCCTTCTCGCACTGACGTCAATTGTAGGCGGGGCCGATGCGCGTGAGCAGACCGCGGTGGATCGTGGTATTATGTATAATTGTTTAGTTTTCATATGAAGTATAGGTACGTAATACAGCAACAATAAAAAGAAACGTAAACATACCTCTTATGTTAAATGTCTGCATATAGGCGATAAATGCAGAAATTTTTCTTTAACATCTGGAAACAAATAAATCATTAATCAAGTAATATCCATAATAAAAAAAAATGGAGGTCAAACCATCAGTAAAAATACATCAACACTAGCATTCAGTCATATGCTTGTCTAAAAATAATTCATCACTATAAATAATGAGTAATCAAAATAAGGCTTACTTTCTTTAAAAATATACAGTCTTGACAAAAACTGCGTGCTGTTCCATAAAAAATAGAATTTATATCAATTAGTCGGTATTTTATGCACTATATAGAAAATTGCACTATGTCCCAACAATAATGGTATTTTTATCCCAACAATCAAGGTATTCTATAATAATATATAGTCTTAAGAATAATTGTATGTCTGTCTCCACTACTTAAAACTTACCATGTATGAGCATCTGGCATTGGCAGGGGGTATCCGATGAACACCGCTTCTTACATTTTTAAGATGCATCTGAAATAAGAAAGCGATCATATAGCACGTGGTCGAAATTAGAAGAACGCTTACAGTAAGTAGGAACAGATTCAGTTTACGATATGCTGTAATCAATAGTAAGTTCATACGAACGAGACTAGATCTCATCAATTAAATGTATTATTTATTATAGGTATACCTTATTATACAGTACAGTATGAATAACTAATATAAACTTACTGTGCAAAAGTTTCTTTTAAGAACCACAACGCAGCAACTCACACCAAATACAAAAACAGAAAAGGGAAAAAAGCCACCGGTAAGATAGTATTTATAGTTGTGACGTTATTCTGTATAGATTATCTACCTTCAAGTGCCCGACTTCGTCCATATAAAAGTACATAGAATTGCTCACACCAACTGATTATACCTGTATATATTATTAGCGGATGTGACGTCACATCACGGATACCACTGGAAACATGTTTGAATTTGAAAACTCTACAAATCCCTAGAAGATGCGTTAGTTATACAGGCATGCAACATTAATTTGACTTAAATAGAAAAAGAACTGTTCCAACGTGGATTATCTAGGTTATGAATTTATTTTATAAATAACGTTTTTGTTATTCACGTATACAAAATGATAGACAACGGCGTATGCAGCGAAATAATAGACGATATTGAGGATTTAATCTGCTCTCAAGATATAACACCGAAAGAAAGATATAGCAGTCGGAAGGCTATTAAAATTAAAGCAAGAAAACGAGATATTTTAGAAAATGCACCAACCGATATGCAACCGAGTGGTGACAACATACCAGGAACCCAGACTATCTATGTTAAAACATGGGGTTGTGCCCACAACAATTCCGATTCTGAATATATGGCAGGACAATTAGCCGCTTATGGCTATAAATTAACAGATGACAAAAACAAAGCAGATTTATGGCTATTGAATAGTTGTACTGTTAAGAATCCTGCTGAAGATCATTTTCGGTAAGTTACATTACTATATACAGTATAACTCTTTAATCCTGATAATTGAATGCAGAGGGGTATCCTGATTATCAATATTTGTTATAACATCAGTATTTATATCGACCTAAAATGGCTTGAATAACATATTGTTCGTTATTAGGTGGAGTAAGTATTGCATAAAAAAATCCTGCACATAATTTCTTTCACACTTTATTCTGATTAGGCTAATTGTGATACCTACCTATCAAAATTTATAAGTAGCATTTTCGTTCGGTAAAGCTAGTGCGTACCTAGAATTGCCTTGACAATGCGTAGGTCACTGATTCAGCAAGTCCACGGGCTTTGCCAGATGCCATAAAATTTAATTTATTTAATTTTTCATTTAATAATTTAAATTTGTTATTCATACATCAATTTAGATATTATGGATTTACAGTACTGTATTTGATTAGTCAGTGATAAAATATAAAAAGGACAATTGCAAAGTTTATTAAGATTTTGTTTTTTTTTTTAATTTTATTGATCATAGGACAGAAAGACATTTTTTTCTATATAAATTTTGTAGCATAAATAAATGAAAGAAATGGTGACCATCACACTATATATACAGCAATCATACATACTATTGGTACTATACATCCTTTGACTAAACTTTAAATGCACATTGTTTCTTTGACAGAGATGGTCACATATAGGTAATATACTTTCAAATTATTGATCAGAAAATATTGATTGGTAATAAATATGAATATAATCATTGTCTTTGTAGAAATGCAATTGAATCAGGAAAAAAAATTGGAAAACATGTAGTTCTTGCTGGATGTGTACCACAGGGAGCTCCAAAAGCAAACTATCTCCAAGGATTAAGTGTCGTAGGTGTGCAGCAAATTGATCGTGTTGTTGAAGTTGTCGAGGAAACTTTGAAAGGACATGTGGTCAAGCTGTATGCAACAAAGAAACATAATGGGAAAAAAATTGGAGGTGCTTCTTTATTGTTACCCAAAGTTCGGAAGAATCCACTGATCGAAATCATAGCTATAAATACTGGATGTTTAAATCAATGTACTTATTGCAAAACAAAACATGCAAGAGGCGAACTGGGAAGTTACCCTCCTGAAGAAATTGTTGAGAGAGCTGTACAAGCTTTCGAGGAAGGTGTGGTGGAAATTTGGTTAACTTCCGAAGATACAGGTTTGTTCGGCTATATTTACTTGTTTTTGGTTTTACGTCAATTATATATTGCAGGAACATATGGTAGAGATATTGGTTCATCACTTCCAGAATTGCTTTGGAAATTGGTTGAAGTTATTCCTGAGGGATGCAGATTAAGGTTGGGTATGACAAATCCACCATATATTCTTGAGCATTTGGAGCAAGTTTCTGAAATAATGAAACATCCAAGAGTTTATAGTTTTCTCCATGTACCTGTACAATCAGGTAGTGATCAGGTTTTGGCTGACATGAAACGTGAATATTCATGCAAAGAATTCGAGCATGTTGTTAATTTTTTACAATCAAGGTAGGTATTTTCTGTCGATGCTTTTGAAACTTGCAAATTCGAGGTTCAATCATAATAAGTTGTCGTAGCCCAAATTAGACAGAGACTGTTTTACCTTTTACTTTATTTATTAGGTCTAATCATTTCACACTAAATCTTAACACTTATTGTAACTACTAATGGCCAAAACTAATGTCAATGATAAATATAACACACATATTTACATTCTTGGCCGTAACCATCGAGATAGTATAAAAAGGAGATGCTATGGCGACGTTTTTCGTATACGAAAAACAGCATCAGTAGGTAGGGTTGCCAACTCTTCAATTTCAAAATACCGGCCGGCACCAGCAACCCAACCCAACTGAATTTTTGACGATATGGCTGAAACGTTAAATATTTGCCGATTTAATTTTGCTCCTCAGGGGGCAAAATTTAGAATTAATGTAACATTTTAAATGGGGCGTATAATATGCCACGACAAATAATAATAATAAAGTAATTTATTCAATACAGTGCATACAGTGTTATTATTTGACAACAATAAACAATCCCGCAACTTACAAAAACACATAACACAAAAATTCTAAAGTTATCCATCAACATCAATGAGAAACAGCAACTTAAACAAAGAAAACCAATGAATATACACAAAGAAACACAAAACAGCCTGACGGCTGATAACATGTTCCATCCTAACAGGCATTCTAAATCAAACAAACAAAATCAACACAGCAACTACTAAATAAATCAAACAATTCTGCGTAACAATGATTTTAAATTACAACACTGTTATGTTATTACATCTACCTCAGCAAATAAAGTGTGAATTCCTTTACAAACAAATGATAATTATTTATGTTTTTTATCACATTAGGCAATTCATTGAATTCCAAAATGGAGTTATTGATTGCACAGAGCTTTCCACTATTTGAGACAAACTGACGAATATGAATGTCATCAGACGACCTTGTGTCGTGACCATGTATAACATTGTTCAGGGTAACAAAATTTTTTGATTTTTGGAGGCCATGCCTTATATTAAAAAGTAACTTCAGTTGTTCCGGTTTTTTTAGATCAATTATATTTTAGAGATTCAAACTATTATACAGATGCTTTGTCGGAAACAATCTGTTTATACTGAATAAAGACTTCAAACACTTGTTCTGTGTCCTTTGCAGTCTTGCAACATCTGTTGTACCGGCACACGCCCAAGTTGTTATCAGGTATCTAAACTGGGGTTCAACAAACGCGCGATACACCAACCGCTTTGCTTAATCATGGATTCTTAATTTTTACACGACCTAATATGTAGTTCTGAATGGTGTTTAGAATATAAATAAGAATTTAATGTTGTTTCTTTTTTCGCTCCAAAGATCAAATGTTGTGTTGGTTTAATGGCGTTAGGGAGCACTTGAATCAAATAAAAACTATTTCATCCTTGCTGACGTTTCGATTTATTTAAAATCATATTCATAGCTACAAAATACAACAAGTTAGCACTAATTACACCAAACAAACAAGCAACCTACCTCAGATGGAAGGTATTAAAACTTAAATTAAAAATGATTAAACTGCGCATATGCTTCGGTCGAACAGACATCACAGAATGACAAAATACGAACAAGACACGAATCAGCCAGGTTAAATGTTATAAATCTATTCTAATTTAAAACAATGTCATATGGGTTGCCTATCATAGAGTATAAAATTAAGTCGGTAAAAGCGATATCATATTTGAGTATATATTGCTCAAATTATCCGTGTCAGTTCTTAGATTACAGGTATTTTCAGTTTTTTTAATATAAATTGTTTCTTTTATACGTCTTTTTCTGTAATTTGCCTCTCTATCTAAAATTTTAACTGTCTGGAAGTCAAATGTGTGACTGTTGGAAAATGCATGGAGTGCAAGGGCGGTTTTTTCTTTTTTATCCTTATTGGCATCTTTACAATCATTTTCATGCTGCTTCATGCGATTCTTTAACAGCTGGTTTGTTTGTCCCACGTACGTCACATTACAATCTTTGCAACCAACCTTATAAACCAACCCACTCATGTTGTCCCTTTCAATCCTATCCTTCATGTTTGAATAAAGGCTACCTAAATGTTTTTTATTGTATGTGACTATTTTTATAGTGTCAGTTTTTAGTATAGGGATAAGTTTGTGTGTAAGTCCTGGTATGTTTGGTAATGTCATGTAATTCACTTTCCCCTTATTATTACTATTAAGACTGTTATCCTGGTTCCCTTGGTTATCCCTTATACTGTTTTCATTATATAGTACCCTGTGTATTAGGCTTTTAGGGTAGTTGCATTTAATAAGGTAGTCAGTGATTGTTTTAAAGTTATTCTTGTGGAACTCTAATTCAGACAAATGAACAGCTCTATGTTTTAAGTTTTTTATGATGGCTATCTTTTGTGTCATTGAGTGTTCCGAATGGAAATCCACAAATCTGTTGGAATTAATTTCCTTTTGGAACCAGTTAGTCTTCAAACTAGTATCGTCTCTTATAATGATTACATCGAGAAAGGGCAATTTGTTGTTATTTTCTACTTCAGCCGTGAACTTGATTAAAGGATTGAAAACAGTATAAGGGATAACCAAGGGAACCAGGATAACAGTCTTAATAGTAATAATAAGGGGAAAGTGAATTACATGACATTACCAAACATACCAGGACTTACACACAAACTTATCCCTATACTAAAAACTGACACTATAAAAATAGTCACATACAATAAAAAACATTTAGGTAGCCTTTATTAAAACATGAAGGATAGGATTGAAAGGGACAACATGAGTGGGTTGGTTTATAAGGTTGGTTGCAAAGATTGTAATGTGACGTACGTGGGACAGACAAACCAGCTGTTAAAGAATCGCATGAAGCAGCATGAAAATGATTGTAAAGATGCCAATAAGGATAAAAAAGAAAAAACCGGCCTTGCACTCCATGCATTTTCCAACAGTCACACATTTGACTTCCAGACAGTTAAAATTTTAGATAGAGAGGCAAATTACAGAAAAAGAGGTATAAAAGAAATGATTTATATTAAAAAAACTGAAAATACCTGTAATCTAAGAACTGACACGGATAATTTGAGCAATATATACTCAAATATGATCTCGCTTTTACCGACTTAATTTTATACTCTATGATAGGCAACCCATATGACATTGTTTTAAATTAGAATAGATTTATAACATTTAACCTGGCTGATTCGTGTCTTGTTCGTATTTTGTCATTCTGTGATGTCTGTTCGACCGAAGCATATGTGCAGTTTAATCATTTTTAATTTAAGTTTTAATACCTTCCATCTGAGGTAGGTTGCTTGTTTGTTTGGTGTAATTAGTGCTAACTTGTTGTATTTTGTAGCTATGAATATGATTTTAAATAAATCGAAACGTCAGCAAGGATGAAATAGTTTTTATTTGATTCAAGTGCTCCCTAACGCCATTAAACCAACACAACATAAATAAGAATGCTATCATATTGAATATACAGTGGCGCGCAAGGTATGAAAAATGGCAAAATCTTGGAAACAGTGTGTCATTTAAAAAGAATCACAGACATGTCGATTTTTAATTATCGAATCACGTTTTTATATCAAATTCAGTTGCTAGTAATTTGTTTTTGACTTGACGTCAAGAAATTCTTTTAATGGCAAGCCCATATTTTTCTTACTGATTATGACACATTTCTTAATTATCTTTATGATAGCATACACATTTTACGACCATACATCAGAAAATGTTCGAGTAAAATACAGTTGATAACTTTTGATGAATATGAATCTGGGCATGAAAGTCGCATATCCCGTCAGGTTATTCAGCTTGTCGTTGTTTGTTAAGTATAAGTGCCCGCACACCACCTAAACGTTGAAAAAGAAAATAACAAAACAAAATATTAAAAAAATATTTGTGATCAAAATTTCAGGTGAAAGAACTAAATTAGTATTTACAATGAGACCCTTATGAGGGTTCCATGAAAATCTCTGTTTTTGATCTCACATTCTTCGAAAACGCGATTCCGGAATTTGTATTTAGGGTAAATAATTCTCTTCAAAACGCATTTTCATATTCCATTCAGATAGTCCAATGTTCAATTGTCCTTTCCTAGAAAATTTTCTTATGAAAGTAAGATTAAAAGATCTACCAAAATCAGAAAGAAAAGAAATGACAATCTGTTTCAGAGATTTTTACACGATTCCATAATTTATGCGCTTACTGTTTTATTTTACATCTATACTTTAAGGTAACTAACTGTTTTATTTAAACAATTAAATTACAATTTACATAATTAATGTACTGTATCATTAATAATTACCTAGATACAATTGTCTAATAATAAAAACCTGAAACATATACTATTTTATATCTAAAGAAAATAATATTGGGTATTTACCACAATCGCTAGAGTGGTAGCTGAGACCATGTTTTACTCCATAAAATACGAACGCAATTTCGGCAGCTAACACCATGTCAGCCTCCTCCGAGTTTACTTTTACAAAAAAATTGGTCATTACGGAAGACATATTTCGCGAACTAATTGCAGTTTTGTGTTTTCGTCATACTTAATAGAAAAGTCGGCCTCGCACTTTGCCATATTAACATTTTCATGTGCATTGTGCATACAACCGTCCCGATATCTCTCATCTTGTTTCCATTCTTTATTAAATACACAATTGCGGGAACGCTTTTGTTTTGCTGGCGGAGTCAATGAATTTTCATCCTCCGAACTCATGATCACTCGGTGTTATCGGAACCGGCTACTACAGTATTTCGCAAACGACTGACTCGATCACTAGATATAGAATCACTATTAGGTACTATAGGTCGGAGAGAGATAGATGATATCGTATATATTCATATAGCTGAGAGAGAAATACTATAATCTCAGCGTGGCACCACATGGCGGTTCAAGCCGACCAAATCCGATGCAGCGGATTTTCAAATGGTTTTACCGGCTTTTCGGGTGGGGCTACCGGCCGCCGGCCGGAACTCTGAAATACCGGCCAGGCCGGCGCAATACCGGCCAGTTGGCAACCCTATAGTAGGTGTCGCTTATGGGACTATCGGGCTGGACAGGCCCGACAGTCGTCAGACTAATTATAATTCTTTTTTTTGTAATATTGCGGACCGTATATTAATTCAAATAAAACGCTATAAATAAATAATAATTAAATAAACTGTTTATTTAATAGACATACGATGCGTAGAACAAGGCATAATAAGTAACAAAAGTAGTAGTATTGATAATAATTAACAAAAGAAGTAGTATTTCATCACGAAACTAAAACTTTATATAAACAGTACACATATTAACTATATTTGCTTAACTAAAGAAAGTAAAAATTTATAATAAACATAAAAATACTCTCGATTAAGTTACAAAAAATATAAGATTTAATTTACATTGCCCGTATTCATAAAGAATAGTATTGTTATAATTGACGATCATTTTAAATGTGGTAGTTATTATGATTTTGACTACGCATTTATATATTACAGTTGGTTATGAATTCAAAATTGATATATTTGTCAGGTGATTCGGTTGTGTATACGTGTGCTTTATGAATACGGGCATAAGTGTAACATAAATGTGAATATAAATACATATGAACAAAGTAAGTGTACTATATATTTTGTAGCCTACTGCCATTAAACAAAACCATTTTATTATTTGGATGTCGAATACAGGCGGATTTATTAATTTTAGTTTTAAAAATGTAACAAAAAAAAATTTACAATTTATTTACAGTAGAACCTCGATTAACCGGGTGAGTCGGGACCGAGCCTTTGCCGGATAATCGAAAACACGGATAATCCAAACACCTCATTTGTCATTATTCTAAGTAATTTATTTGGACAAATACATATACATACATACTATATATGGCAAAGTAACGTGGTATTTAACAAATAAAAAAAGTTTAATCAACTATAATATAACTAAGCAAGGTATATACAGGGTGTTAGTAAATAAGTGCGACAAACTTCAGGGGGTGATTCTGTATGAAAAAAATAATGACAGTTTGCTATATAAACGTATGTCCGCAAATGCATCATTTTCTGAGATACGGGGTGTTAAAGTTTTTCTTATAACTGACGATTGAATCTTGTGTCACGTCTGAGGGAGGTCATTTTCCAATTTTTTTAGATTTGCGCCTATTTAAAATTTTATTAGTGTTATTTTCAGTTATTGTTTTAGTTTAATGTTATTGTATTAAATAGTTCTTTAAAAAATTGAGATCATTAAGATGTTTTATTTTTTTGCATAAAAACGGTGCCCTCTACGAAAAAAGGCAGAGAGAGATTTTTTGTCACAAATTGAAGGAGGAATTGCAAAGTGATTTTTAATTTGAAATATTTCAGTGGCGTACCATTTTTTTTCTTTAAAATAAATGATATCATTACCCGTATGCGCGCCAATGATGAACATAAAATTCTTAATTGCATGTCAAAAAATGCG
This sequence comes from Aphodius sticticus, assembly GCA_963966075.1. Taxonomy (NCBI): domain Eukaryota; kingdom Metazoa; phylum Arthropoda; class Insecta; order Coleoptera; family Scarabaeidae; genus Aphodius; species Aphodius sticticus. The sequence continues at coordinate 63,519,058 of OZ014506.1, forward strand.
CAATAACTACCTCTTAAAACCCACTAAATTTCATTTGCATATCACGACCGGGGTTCAGAGTAATAAATAAATCGTCAGTTTTTAAGGAAAACTTTAACACCCCGTATCTCAGGAAGCAAAGCATTTGCGGACATACGTTTATATAGCAAACTGTCGTTATTTTTTCATGCAGAATCACCCCCTGAAGTTTGTCGCACTTATTTACTAACACCCTGTATATATTTGAGCACATTTATTTGACAGTAAGCCGCGACATGACGCGCATACGTTCCTATACGCATTAACGTGTGTTAGAATGAAATAGCAATCTTCTTTATTTCATTCTAACACCTGTCAATGCGTAGGAACATTTGCGCGTTATGTCAGCGGCTTACTGCCACTTGTCGTGAAAGAAACTATAGTTCCTTATAATATTCGATGAGTACATTTACTGCATCTCTTGATTCTTTATCACTTTTTTTGATGATACAGGGGTTTTCATCATCACTGCTTTTGTTGGAACTTCCTGTGGGAGTCTGGTTATTTAGATAATCATCATCATTCATAATCTGATATCCTTTTTCTTCGTGATCACATTCTATCCATTCTTGTATTTTTTCCTTGCCTATTTCTTCGTAACCGTTGATTTCCGAGGTTATAGATGTTATGGTTTCAATTGATAAGTGATAACTCATTTTCATTTAAGAGATCGTCTGCAACTTCTGTATCTTCTAAGGTTAGTTTAAAGTTAGTTTCTTTCAGTTCAGTCCAAGCACGAGCTACAGCATGAATTGCTTGTTTCAAATTAAAAGATCTCCAAAACCCCATAAAATCGTGTTCCCCCAACAATTCAAGCATAACGTTTCTTCTATAAAGCCTCTTCATGGTCACATTCGGAGGAAAATATGCCACAAATATGTTCCCATCTTCTGATTTTAGTTGCTCTACATCGGGATGCGCTGGTGCATTATCCAGTAGCAGTACGGCTTTTAGCGGGAGATTATTTTCTTGCAAATAAGTTTTAACCTATGGTATAAATTTCTCTAAAAACCACTTCTTAAAAATCACACGATCCATCGAAGCAGCCTTTTAATTGTAAAATGAATGGGCAATTTTTTTCATTTTTTAACGCTCTCGGATTTTTTGATTTTCCAATAACAGCTAACCTGAGTTTATGTGTTCCTGATGCATTAGCGCAGCATAACACTGTTATTCGATCTTTGCGCATCTTGAAACCTGAATAAACAATAAAAGATTCAACTTAATAAGCAACATATAAAAAAGTTTTACATGTAAAGTTAAATAAATTAAAAACTTATAAAAATGTTCAAAGCCCGTTCAAACAGAAGAACGAACAATTACAATTTTGTTGACAAACTGTGTGTATGAAAATGCTAAAACTAACCTGGAGCACTAGTTTCACTTCCTGCAGCAAGTGTTCTTTTCGGCATTGCTTTCCAATAAAGTCCAGTTTCGTCAGCATTATACACTAGCTCGTGTTTTAAGTCATGATCCTTTATAAGATTTTCCAAATCATAGCAAAATTCAACCATAGCTACACCATCGGCACTCAATTTCTCCCCTTGAACCGCTAATTCTCGTATTCCATGGCGCATCTTAAATCAGCCAACAGAAGATGCAGAGAAGTTTCCGCCGATTTTTAATTGCTCGTAGAATTTTCGGGCTTGCCTAGCACACATAGGTTCTGATATTGGAACCCCTTCCGATCTATTCTGCAGGAACCACTTGTTCATAAGATCATCTAGTTCTCGAAAAGTAGATCCCTTGAGGGTTTTCCACCCAGAAATAGCTCTTGCGCTGACAGATTTGGTTATAAAACTGTGTAACTGAGTTTTCTTCTTAACAATGTCACGAACATTTTGTTTCCCAATATTATATATTTTAGCCAGTTCTGCAACACTTTTACTTCTTTCAAATTGTTTTAAAATTTCGATTTTTTATTCTAAACTTAAAACATCGCGCTTACGCTTTTGATTAGCACCGGTACGCTGCATGTTGTGTGTTCTACTGAGTTGGAGACAGTGTTGCCACAAAATAAAATATACTAGAGTGGGACTTTTTTGCGTAATAGATTGAACGTCCTTGTAATAAGCATAAATTATTCCTAAAGTTCTAAAAAGTTTCTTCTGTTTCTTCTTTCTTAAATAAATTTGTTGTTCAAATAGGGTAACAGATTTTATGACAGAGTAATAGAACTATTACAATTGAAATAGAGGTGGCAACACTGGTTGGAGATACGATTTCGATGTACATAAGTAGGGAAATGGGGATATCACCGATACCAACAGTTGCGTGATCGGTCTAGGTGCCGGCTCTGGCCAGCCACGGATAATCCGCGCACGGTTGAATCAATAAACGCCATGCACGGAGATTCCGCCGCACGGATTTAAGCGCGCATGGATAATCGAGGTTCTCCTGTATTTATTTTTTTTTTAATTTTTGTTTTGGCACATCTGGTGACTCTTTCGTAAATAAAAAGATGTACAGTAGAGCGTCGATAATCCGAACTAATTGGGACCGAAGGTGGTTCGGAATATCAAATTGTTCGGATTATCAAACATTGCAGCTAAATAGTAGAAAATACGAGTATTGAATACAACATATAAAGCAAGAGCAGTATTTCTGTAAACAGAAATCGACAAAAATGGCTCTTTACTCGGTTACTCAGTGATTTAATTTTTTATTACTGTATTATCTACTGTATTAAAGTAACAAAGTAAAAACGTATATCAAGACGTCCAATGTTAAAGTGTAGTTGCTACTGGTACCTGGTATAATGTAGGAATAGCATTATTCCTCAAATGGATGCGATATGGTGATGTTTGTAAAATGCTTCAAACAAAGAACACTGACTGGAAGAAAAATTGAAAAGAACACTGTCAGCTTCCAGTTACATCGGTCTACAAACTGTATCCATACTTCCTGCTGGACAGGAATCTTTGGAAACCGACTTTTAGTTGTTAAATAAACCAAAAACAAATCAAATGTTATTTAATACGGGCCTGTTCCTTGTCATTTGACTGACATCTGACGTCACTTACCGGTGAAGCGTAATTCCCGTCGATTTATTGCAGCCAGGATCTTTTCTGCTGCGGCAGCTTGTTACAGTACATTCTGTCATGCTAATTAGTTATAAAAAAAATACTTAACAGCACTAGAAACCACTGAAACCTATATATCGTATCGGTTGTCAATTTGACGTTATGGGAGTAACGAACGGTATGATTTGACATAAAGTGGTGCCAATTTTAAGCTCATATGACCCCTCCTCTTTTATACTATCTTGATGGCCGTAACTAAAGACTAGGGATTTTATAAGACCTGAACTCGAAAAAGGATCCACATTTTGAGAGTGAGATAGAGAGCTAAACTTATTTAAAAGGCTTCTTGTGTACTCAAGTGGTTCAGACAACCAATTCCAGTTATTCTTTGTTTGTGGAAATTACAGTAAATTCTTTTTATCAAATTGATAAACATAGAATTGGACGGTATTGGCTCAATTATCTAGATAGGATCTTTAATTGCTAAAAAGACAGTTTATCTGTCTGCAATAAACAATTGTAAAGGCAGGTTTAATTAAGATAGTGAGTAGTAGAGTACACTTGCCTACTATTTATACAAGTCACTCTACCTTATCATGTTCAGCAAAGTAACCGTTCACGCACAAAATTATAATTGGTAGAGTAGAGTACTGATAGAGAATGTAAGAAAGATAAATTTAATTTGTAAAATGTTCTTTAAACAAGATTCCATGTCTGCTTTTTATAGAACAAACTGTTTTAAAAAAAAATTGAAATGTCAATTAACGCATATCTATTTCTACTATACCGCGCACGACTGTATACACCGGTAGAGTTGGAGTAGAGTAGAGTGCGGGCTATGGTGGGGGAAGGCAAGTGGATAGTGTACTAGTCACATGTGCTATCTACTCTACTGTACCAGTTACTATCTTTAGTACTGTACTCATACACTTCTTGTTTACATTAAGCTAGTAGCGGGATAGTACTTACTCTACCTACTAACTCTACCGCTTACTATCCTAATGTAATTGTAGCTTTACCATTCACACCCAAAATAATAATTGGTAGAGTAGAGTATAGTTAGAGAATGTTAGAATAGAAAATTAAATTTGTAAAATGTTCTTTAAACATGATTTTATGTGTGATTTTTATAGAAGAAACCCATACAAAAAATTTTTAACGTAAATTGATGCGCAACTATTTCTACGCTACCAGGCACCGCTGTTTACATCGGTAGAGTTGCAGTAGAGAAGAGTGAAGATGGTGGGGGAAAGTAAGTGGATAGTGTACTAATCACATGTGCTATCTACTCTACTCTACCAGTTACTATCTTTAGTAGTCTACTCGTACCAGCGCTTCTTGTTTACATTAGGCTAGTAGTACGTACTCTACCTAGTAACTCTACTGCTTACTATCCTAATGTAAATGTAGCTTCACTCTACCTACTAACTCTACTACTTACTATCGTAATGTAAACGTAGCTTTAGTGATGGGCATAATCGTATTATTTCAAGAATCGATTATCAGTATTCAAGTGATTTGCATAATGATTTGGTTCTCGAGTTATTCCCCTTTAATAATCCATTATTCATAATTCGAAGTAAAACTGATGTAAATGTATGTGAAATCGACTATTAAAAACCTGTTATCAAAAATCTATTATTCAAAATCGATTATTAAGATTCGATTATTAGGAATCGATTATTAAAAATAATAATCGAGATATCTCGATTATTTCAAGAATCGATTATAATCGATTATGTACTCCGAATGCGCCCGTCACTTATCCTCATGTAACCTTAGATTAATGGTGAATAACAACAGAAAATCTGCAATATTTGTTGGAATTCACTCAATTATGAAGAATGTTTAAACCTAAAACAAATAAACATATTTGACTAACATCGATTAAATTCTTCGATTGAAAATTCTTCTATTCTGGAACAAGCTCTACTTTTTTTTTACTTTCAAACCAAGTAAAGCTATTTTGTTTCCTACCCAAGCCAGTTGTTTACATTTATTCGAGTCAAATAAGAGATATTATAGCTCAAATGTTTAATTTCAATAGTCATATTAAGTTATAAAGATCACCAGTTACTGAGGATCCGCTTATATAAAAAGTTTTTTCACAACCTTTTTACATTACTATTACATCTTAAGAAAACACCAATGCCAATATATAGATGAGATTCGAAATATTACATCTCCAAAATTTGAAAATTGGGTGGGAAATGGTTTAAGAGAAAAAAAAACGGAAAGACAAGTTTTAATTGAAAACTCCAAAAAATGAGTACATATCTTTTTTCACTTCTCTCACACTCATGTTTAAACTGAGGGATAGAAAATTGTGATAGTCATAAATGTTATATAGAAATGACTCAGGACACAATTTATTTAATTATTTTTGTTGAGAAGTTTTAGGATTGTAAGTATGAGCCTTCAAACACATTCTAAATATTACATATCCAAAATTTGAAAGTTTGGTGGGAAATGGTTTATAAGAAAAACAAAAACGGAAAAGCAAGCTTTAATTAAAAACTCCAAAAATTGAGTAAATATCTTTTTTCACTTCTCTCACACTCATGTTTAAACTGAAGGATAGAAAATTCTGATAGCCATAAATGTTATGTAGAAATGATTCACGACACAATTTATTTAATTATTTTCGTTGAGAAGTTTTAGATTTATGAATCCTTTCAAACACAGGGTTCAATACTCGATAGTAGGTACTCTCATGGCACCAGATGCGGGACACTGCCCTCCATGAGCGCCAAAAAAGGCAAAAAGAGTGCCAAAAAATTTGCTATAAAAATGTTTATTTGTTGTTTAAACTTGTAAACATAAAAGAATCCAGCTTGTTTATATTTATTTTATGGTGAGTGGTTTTTAACTACAATTTTGAACCCGTAACTAGTACAAACAAATAGTTGATTCTAATGCTTTTTCAATTTAATTTCCCACCTTTTACTTCCTCGATGAATTACTGTATTTTATTATCATATGTTGTCTGCATAACATATCTATGACAAAAGTACGATACCTGAACAGTATTTTCTTTTTGTTGGAACCTATATGGTTTAAATCGTCAAAATAAAGGTGTATTATTTCAAAAACTGACACTTTCCAAAATAATTGCATTGAAGTTATCTTTTTTTTCTCCCGTTTAAACGGATATTGCGGGTCAAGCTATATTACTGAGGAACAATCCCGCACAATGCGGGACGTATGGTCGCCCTACCCTACAACCATATTTATTCTTTCCACAATGAAATTTGAATGCACAAAATATTTAAAAAATTGCCTGTCTAACTAAAGTGATGTTTGCACAACTCTACATATTATTGCAAATCTCTGCGCCAGTTTACTATTAATTTCAATTTTCAGAATACCAGGAATGACGATTGCAACCGACATCATTTGTGGATTTCCAACAGAAACTGGAAAAGATTTTGATGAAACAATTGCACTATGTGCTAAATATAAGTTCCCTAGTTTATTTATCAATCAATTCTTTCCACGACCGGGAACTCCAGCGGCAAAAATGCAACGAATACCTGCCCAAGAAGTCAAGCAAAGAACAAAGAAATTGACAGATTTGTTTTATTCTTATCAACCCTACAATCATAAAATAGGTGAAACTCAGGAAGTTCTTGTAACAGAAGTTTCACATGACAAGGAGTACTATGTTGGCCACAATAAGTTTTATGAACAAGTTTTGGTTCCAAAAAAGGAAGAATACATAGGAAAGTTAGTCACTGTTAAAATTGTTAGTGCTACCAAATTTTCAATGATAGGCGAGCCATGTGATAAAGTAATCATGCCCGGATTGACAAAACCTTTGGGAAAAGGTCAAATATCTGGAATCGTAACACAGAAAACAAGTTACATATTTTTGTATGCTCTTGGAATAATATTTATAGCTATATTGTGTAGAATAATGTATAGATACATGTAATAAATCTGTAAAACAAATTAGTTGTATGTGCTATCAAAATGATGAAACAAATGTTCAGGTATTTCAGACTCCAGAAATGCGCTGGCCTTTAAAACTAAAGCACCACTAAGAATTGTTTGCAATTTTAATGTTGATTTTCTCTCAAACCACTCATCCGATTTGGTAATTATTTTGTTCTAGTTAGGTTGACTCCTGATTAATGATACTACTATTATATTCTACTATGGTAGAAACTTTTATTCAAATTTCGGTAGTAATGGGTAAAAAATACTTACCCAGAAATACATATCTGTTATATTAAAACATTTTTTTTTTACATTTTCTTAGGTATTTGTGTACATATTAATGTTGTATTCCAATTAGTGCCTGGTTCTCTCACCATGTGTTTCAGACACAAAATTATTTATGCTCATGCCATAGGTTATTTTGTTCTAGGGATGGCACCAAAAACATGATTGAAAAATATTTTTAAAATTAGTAATAAGGGAAACATGGTATTATTTGTGTACATATCCCAGAATTTCAGGAACTTGCCGGATAATAAGCAATTTTAACTTGACAATATAAATCCTGTTTTCTTTTTAATTCATGAGCTTAACAAAGTATCATCTCCTTTGATCGTAGCTCTAAAAATCAATTGATATAGCATAGCACAATGGTTGGCAGGGGTTTCAGGAATTCTGCAGTACATGCGCCTAGACGGTGAGTAGATATTAATCTATCGTAAGGTGTATGTATCGAATTTTAGATTCCAAAACAACTTTTGTTGGTAAATGTTCAATATTTTTAGGCGGTTCTTAATGAATTGGCTAAGTTAATCATCTTATTAAACCAACTTCCTCTGGGGTACGTGGACTCCATGCCATTTTCTGACAGCATACACGATTCCTGTAGCCAGGTCTCACATTCAAATTTTAAAACTTTTCTTATGTAAAAGTTTTCTGCTGTTTTGTGCTCCTTTCGATTCCAAGTAATAAGAAATTTTCAAGCACTTTAAATTTTGAACTTTTTCTAATGCCAAAGTTATGTGCTGCAAACTAGAAGTTTTGTGCTCATTTCGTTTCCGAGTTATAAGCATTTTTCGCAGAGGGGTGCGGACATGCCAGCTCCCCACCTTCAAGAATCGAACTTTTGCTAATGCCAAAGGTTTGTGCTTCTTTCGTTTCCAAATTATAAGCATTGTGGACATGGCTGACCATACCTTGCAAATTCGAAACAAAATCTATTTTTTTTCCTATTTTGGTGCTATGCGTCCCAGCTCGTCAGGCGGCACTGCGGCGTGGGCGGCTGGTCGCTAGCTCGTCCGGGCTCTCGCAGGCAGCGCACGTGTTGGTAATGCATACGTACTAGTGGACCTGTAGATCGCCAAGTCCGGTCGTTGCCGAAGTCGGTAGGTCGCCGATATCGATAGATCAGCGAGTTTGATAGACGAAAGTAATGTCGGTAATTCGCTGAAGTCGGACTGATCACTATAAAGATGGTGGACCGCGGATATATCAACAGACTGCGTAAATGGGATAGCTAGCTAAGTTGGTAGACTGAAGAAATAAGCTGACCGTGTAAAAATCGCTGGAAAGCTATTCGCATCTCGCCAATACCCACAAAAATAAGGCCGCATGTTTGGCGCTGGCACCACGTGCAAATAATCGACATGTCGTCAGTCGTGTTCAGTGGCGTATCTAGGGTAGGGCAGACAGGGCACGTGCCCTGGGCGCCGCAGCCGAAGGGCGCAGTGGCGCCCGCTCAGCTGAGCATAATTTTTAAGCAACCTAAAAATTTTTCGAGTCCCGACTTTGACTGTGGTTGCCCTTTCTAAGTATGTATAAGATTGATTTAAATTTACAATTTTTCATAGAATTCTTTATTTTCGGGCGAAAAATGCACGATGATAAAACAAAAGGCTTTTCCTTCGTGGCTCTCTGCGCCAACAAGTCCGTCCTGAAGATTCCTATTAGAGTAGAACGCGAAACGTCGGCCTTTGCTGTGTTACCGGCACGGTTTCCGTCCGAAAATAAAGAATTCATTAATTCAGACCGCGGAAGACTACAATCTAGATAGAAGAATGAATAACTTCTGTTGAGTACTTGACACTAATAAAAGACAAATAACCTGCTTTTTAGGAAATATTTATTTCGTAATCGTGCCCCATTGTGCTTAACACACAGCTGTATTCACTTACAGTAGTACCACTGGCCGGACAAAAATGTATAGTACACAGTATGTATATTACTCAGGGATGTTAAATTACGGTAATTAATTTTTTTCGTAAATTGCCGTTGAAATTAAAATTATTAATTTCAAATATTAAATTACCACGTAATTAAAAATTGTAAATTACGATGGCGTAAATTACCGGGTAATTAAAAATTCAAAATGGTAAATTACGCTGGTTTAAATTATCGGGTAATTAAAAATTCAAAATGGTAAATTACGCCTGTTTAAATTACCGGGTAATTAAAAATTCAAAATGTTAAATTACGGTGATTTAAATTACCGGGTAATTAAATATTCAAAATGTTGAATTAAACAGATCACTGTAAGTTATGATTACTACTAATGTTAATAAAAATGTTTGGTAAAACCTTAAATTATTATTTTGTGGATAATTAGCTATCTCTGATCTTTTGCCTGATTTGATAGTACTAAAACCAAAGCAAAGACTATATAGAAATACTATTTTATAGCACTACTACAAAAACAGGAAAATCAAACAGTCATAATAGTAGAACATAAACAATTTAATTCTGGCCACATTCACAAAATAACTCTCTGGGTCACAGAGGATTTTTTGTCATTTGTCATTTTTCTAACCCTGGCATATTTATTAAAAGGTGAAATCTGACAATGGCTTCTGATTTCAGAGCTGCATTATCGGATTTGTTTGATTGATCGCCATTGGCAAAGGGGCTTTCCACTTCTCTATTCATTAAATACAAAATATTAGTGTGTATTTTCTCAAGTAATGTCGGATTATTTGGAATAGTAAAAATATAATGTTTACGGGCAATGGGACAATGTCATTGGATGTGTTAACCTTACCCATAGACCCATTTCCATTGGCTAAATGACACCTTGAATAACATTGTCACGCACGAGTCCGACCATGCACCACGCGTATTGTTAGGACTTCCCAGGCAAACGCAAACAACAGTGCACTTGTCGACTGCTTAGGAGGGGTGGGGCGTATTCATGCGTCTACTGATGGAAGGTCTTTGAAATTAATTTATAAATTCCGGTAAATTACCAACGGTAATTAAAATTGTCGGTAAATTACCAACGGTAATTTAAATTGACGGTAAATTATCATCGGTAATTTACGCCGTAAATTACGGTAATTAAAAATCGGTAAATTACCCTTAATTACGGTAATTAATTCGGTAATTTACGCTTTTACTTCCCTGATATTACTACATATATGTTTTCCTGGAAGGGGGGCGCCAAAATAGTAGCGTGCCCCGGGCGCCAGTTTTGCTCGCTACGCCACTGAAAAATTATTTTAAAAGACATTAAAAAACGTGCTTCGCAGGATTGCAAATAAAATTAAGAATAATTGCGCAGGAGATGCATGTAAAAAGAAATTGATAGTTTATTGTCGACATACAGGAAGAAGCAAGCGAAAGTAAAAAAAAAATGTAGCAACCAATTATGCCCAAGCAGCACACTATGTGCCAGCACATTCCAGACATATGCCTTTTAGATCCCTAAGGTACAGCCGAAGAAAAAAAGATCTTTACATAACCGCGGCAAGCCTACACCAAGCGTAGGTCGGAGATTGTCGGTCGTCGTATATACCTGCTAAAGCCATAAAACCGAAGGGTCACTCTGTTTCATTTAATTTTAAGTTTTCTGTATGTAGATGGCATGAAATTGAGTTTCGTATTAATATAATATATTTTCGATATTTGGAACGAGCGAAACTGCCGCTCGTAGCTAAAGATTGTTATTCGTTAATATTTTTGTTTCGATTTGCAATTGCAATATTATTTAATTTATACTCAAATACATAGTAACGTCAGTTATAATTATAAAAATTTGAATTTTGTCACATATTAAACTACTTTATCATCATGGCTACTCGCCTAAAGGCAAACCGATTACTACATCGGATATCCGCTGTCAATAATTTTTAAAGGAAGGTAATCCCAGATAAGAATTTCATGTAAGTGAAAAAATCTAACTCAGTTTCTACTTCGTCGCAGACCGAGATAGTATAGTTTTATCTAAACAAATTTTATATTTATTTAATTTAAGTTATGATAAGTAATTGAAAAATGGCAACTCCGTAAACTACAAAAAACATCACTTAGATGGATATTATATATTTTATTTATGCATATAATTATGTATACAACAAAAATAATATAAATATAAAATGAGAATAGTATAGATAAAAATAATAGGTAGATATATAACAGTAAAATATAATATATGTAATAACTTAAAGTAAATATAATATGTAATAACATAAAAACAAACATTTAATAATATAGTAATAACCTAAGCATGTATTAAATAAGAAAAGTGTTCTGTTAGGTTGGAGGTGATAAATTTGGAGTACCTTTATTTCATATTTGTTGAGGTTGGTATGAACCTGCTGTTTAGGAAATGATACATTTATGACAATCTAAACACAGAACATATCAGTGGCGTGCGGTGCATTTGCACATAAGGTGTGCAGTGGAGGATAAATACCAAAACTTCGAAAAATACAAACTTTTTTATTTAAGTATAACAAGTGTACATTTAAACAAGAAAAAAAATAAACATAAATTTACTTGTATGCTAAATCAATGCGCATGTCCGAATTTTTTAAAAAATCATTGATAATATTTTCATGTTTCTAGAGTAAGATTTGATTCTTTTTAGAGCTAAAAATGACCTTTCTACGGATGCAGTTGAAAAAGGAATTGTTAATATTAATTTTGCCAACTTCAGAACTTCGCTTAATGCGTCAGCCAAGACATAATTTTTTATATGTAGAATTAGTTGGCATATATTTAAATCTCGAAAAGATTCTGATTGATACACTACCGTAAATCTGAAATGAATTTAATTTAATAATAAATAAACTTTCAAACAAATAGGCACCACATATATGTTATCAGAATTACTGCGTTATTAAATAAAAACAAAAAATGTAGGTACGAAAAATAATTCATACCTCAAAATCAACAAACAGACCCAACACAAGCTTAAGACATAAACGCCAAATGTGAACGGTGCGCTCGAATTGCTGCACGCTGGAAATAAGCAGGAGGTGATACGTTTGCCCATGCGTTTACCTTAGAGCGAATTTAAATTGACGAACGAACAAATAAAAGCGAAACAATTTTTATAGTCGAATAAAAATTTGTTGGTAGTTTTTTAGTTACACCGCTACCCATAATTCGTTCGTTTAAATCACAGAACTGGATTATATATCTGTGGTTTAAACACTTCGCCTGTGGCCCATGGGCTCCACTAGACGCTGCACGCGTAAGCGATCCGGTTCCGTAGTATGTACTATGCTCGCCAAAAAAAAGTCGTACACCTTATAGCTTTGTAAATGGTTCTTTTATAACCTATACGCTGTCATTCTGACATTAGTCATAGGGATGAAACATGCACCAACTGTCAAGTTGACAAGCCAGACTTACATGATGTCAAACTTAGCTGTACGACTTTTTTTTGGCGCGGATACTACCTATATAGCACAGCATACGTTTATCGATTGGTTGTAAAGTTCGCACACCGGGCTAAATAAATTAGTATTTTCTGTATTCACTCCAGAATATAGTTTTATTTTTTCAATGACAGAGTTGGCGATAGTTCATACATTATTTACATACTTATACAACAGCAGTCCTTCTTGAATTCGCTGATTTTAAGCCAAAAGTGCAGCGGCTGTGGCTGCACTGAGACGGCAGTAGTCGCACAGACGTGTGACGGGACAGGAGCACTCGGCTCTTGTATGTAGCAATTATATGGGCTATTGGACCGTACAAGTGCACCGGGGACAAGTGCACCGGAGTTATTACTGCATGTAGTGTAAATTACTTTAAATTATTATTACCAAAAAATATTACTTAATATGTAGGTATACAAATACATAATATTATATCATCCTTTAACTGGACTACTTTTAATATTTTTATTTCTTTTTTCCTAAATCTTAGGGTGTGCACTGCACGCATGGACCGCACGCCACTGGAACATATGTATCGTCAATTTGTTGCACTAAGAAAACAAACAAAATCCTTTATTGTTGTATCAGCCAAAATTGATTTAATTGTGGTTGTCCAACAAATTTATTATTTTGAATCAAATAGCTGCCTAGATTAATATTTGTGCTTTTTGTTTGTTTCCTTTTAATTACACTAATGGACATTTTTTAACGACCTTTTAGCTGCTCAATATAATTTATAGAGGTTTTGACTGTATTGCACATTTATTTACTTAAGTGTTTAAAATATATTATAAAAGGAACATTCACAGTTATTATATGTCCCTTATTTTTTCCCGCATAAATTATTTTTAGAAACTAAATGTTTCAGAGTAAAACTTTTCATATGGACCTAACTAATTGTTTTTCCAACTCCTTAAACGGTTACAGCAAACTTGAAATATTAGCAAAATAAATTTTTATATAAAATATAATTCCGGGCCTTTAATTTTGTAATTTAACCGAGTTTGTATTACCAATTACCAATTGTTATGCAGCAACGGATAACTTTGAATACAACCGTTTTATGGTTTTTTATGTCAATTTTCTGATGTTCAGATAAAAGGTTCAATGTTTCAAGGTTCCTAGGGGACCCTTTTGAGGTGTCTAGAATATTGGAGTCAGCCAGTATAAATTTTTTTATCATTACAAAAATCAAATTAGCGATGAATTGACTGCTCGTCTTTTCCACAAAAATCAAAATTGAATAGGTACTTGGAAAATCAAATATAAAACATACAAATAATCCTTACCATATTCACAGGCCACTCACAAAATATGTTTATAAATGTATTATATCGAGACAATTAAGCGTTACATATATCAAAATTAGTAAGAAAAAAGGGAATGGCCATTAAAAATCTATCGAAGACGTCATAAGTAAAAGCAATTGAAGGTTGGACATTGAATTTAATATAGCTATGTATATTTATGTATATTTTGATAATAATAAATTGACAATTTGGAGGATTTTTAAAATAGCAATCCGTTCCAGAGATTCTGTCGTTTCCATACCTTACATAATAAATAATAAAAATCAATTGATTAATTACTATTAAGGTAAATAACAATTTAATGATAATAAATTGAGTAACATAATAGATTGAAGTTTAAATAAATTTTAGTTTTACAATTTTTTGAAAATTATCGACATATTATTCTGATGTGATATCATTCATATTGGATTGTAAATCCTCCCCTTACATATCACACATAAAAAAATGCGTATGGATGCTATTATAGAACGTCAAAATATAATTTTAATAAACAAAAAATAACAACATATTTATAATTAAACTAAAATGCTGAACAACAGTTCTAAAGGGCATACCTACCTGCTCTGCAGCAAAGTAGAAACCGGGACAAATAAGATTTTCAGTTACATGCAGAATTGTAGAAATCTTTTAAAAATTATTTACGCCGAATATAATGATCGGTTTTGTGTTTCAGACATACGCCGCCCGGCCGGCGGCGCCCTGATGATCAAAGACTTAAAAATGTGCTTAACACAATATTCAACAAATTTGCAGATACGACCTTTAGAACTATAACAGCAGTACACCGACTGAAGCTGTCGGTATACCTACTTACAATAAGAATTAATTTACTGTATATTTTAAAATACATTAAATATTACAATCCACTATTGTCAGGTTCGGATATCGGAACCATATATAAATAGAGGAAATTCAATTTCATTCCATACATACAGAAAAATAAAACGAAACGAAACAAAAATGACCCTTTGGCTTTATGACTTTAGCAGGTAGGTATCCGACGACCGACGAGCGACAATCTCCGACCTACGTTTGGTGTACGCTAGCTCCGGTCATGTAAAGATCTTATTTTCTTCGGCTGTACATGTACAGATGGCATGTACCGTAGGGTGACCAACTTTTTAAATCTCCGAATCGGGACGCTAACATATTGCGAATAACTGAAACATAGTTTTATCTTAAGTATTGCAAGGCTTTTTGATTAGCGGGAGATAAATGGAAATAAAGTTAAAGCTAGGTTTCTAAGCTAGGTCTTTGTTTTTCTTAATTTTTTTTAGTTTCTTTTTACATTTTTCTTAGAATACAATTGAAAAGATTGTACGTAATGACCAATTGAAATAAATAGTGGAAACGCAAAAGTGGTTGACACTCGTATTTGATTAGCATTGAATTACTTGGGTGCCAACGTTTTGGAGTGCCAATGACTGCATGTGTACTTTACCCTATAAAACACTAAAAAAGCATGTCATAGGCCCCGATAGCATAGATATTTGTGCATTGTTCTGGATACCAAAAGATGGTTTAAATCCAGGTTTTGGTTTTAATTATTATTAATTCTATTTAATTTAAAGGTTACGTCCTGCAAATGTCTCATCATTTTCTCTTTATATTTTTTAAGAAGTTTGCTAACCAATGACCCTGACATAGATAATGATTAGAAATGTATCTGGAAAATATTTCAGTTTCAGCTCCACCGCCAGAATATTATCAATTTTCAAGACCTAGTAACTTTAAGGCATTATTTATACTTGTTAGACGCAATATATTTATTGTATTTCACTGTCTTCGCCGCTAGAAAACTACACAAACGCACGTGATTTGTTTCCAACTGATTTCAAATAAGTTTCTTTTCTCAAATGTAAATTGTCGTTTCTTTTGCTATTTATCCAGATTGTGATTATTTTTAGATTAATGAAAAATCTCTGTAAAAATATGTGATGTTAATTACAGTCATTTAAATTTAAATTTTGAAAGAAATATTTCAATCAGGTTGACTAAATTACAAGCACAATACACGTTTCAAAATCGTTTGAATAAGTTAATTATTATTTTTGTGAAAGTGTTGCATTTCTATGACTATAAAATGGAATTCATTCACCCAATCAGGAGCTCAAAGTAGAACGTTGTCCGTCAGCAATATTTAATATAGAATTTGTTAATCCAGACTCACTGAAATTTCTATACACCAGATATGTTCTTTTACAGAATAAACAGTCGATTCTCTAAACACTATAGGTGAATCCGTATCCAAGGGCGTAGCCAGGGGGGGGGCGGGGAGGCAGCCCCCCCCCCCCTGGCGCTCAAAATAAAAATGCACAAAATTGTATTAGGTACATAATAAATTTACAAAGACACATAACATGTACTGTAAAAGCCAGTTGTGCTTATTTTATGAGAAAATGTAATTTAATAAATTACCGTCGAGTATGAAACTGAAATACCAGTACCTCCAAATCTCAATACAGGGTGAGGTATTTATTGTTAAGTTGATTTATTGGGAATTAATAGAGGAATTGTTTATGCAGCCGACAAGTAAGTTGAAGTAAAAATTTCAGATTGCTTTATTACAAATAACCTTATGTAATAATATATGTTATTTCTAATAAAGCAATCTAAAATTATATCTTCAATTTACTTGTCGGTTTGGCAACCAAAATCACATATCAACTTTGCATATTACTGGAGTCTGTGTCAATGGATATAAGAAAGTATTTTACTGAGTATTAATTATTATTTGGAAACCAGTGTTATATCGTTGTATGATTGGGTGATTAGGATTACTGGTCCTAAAGAGTATTTCAGTTATAGGATTACGTGACTACAGTGTTATCACTGTATCCGTAACACTGTAATCACGTAATTATTGCAGTTTAAGTGCATATAGCTAAATATTACTTTAGATTAGTCTAATTTTGTTGAGTTTCGAGTTTGGTCTCGTTTGGCAAATGTCAACCCGTTTACCTATAGTTTGTCTTTTAAGCAATAGATGGCGCTATGGATTCTTGCATTAATTCGCTGTTCGCAAATATCTTGGAAATTATGATATATTACTGTTCTTGTACACTTATATGTACATTTTGATACAGGGTTCTCCAAGATACTTTTTTTTAGATACTTTTTCCTGCAAGAATATTTGCGATTTTTAGATACTTTTTTTTTGATACATGTCCTGCAAGAATATTTGCGCCGGTAGCATGCTCAGCGTTCATCGCAACATTGCAAATGAAGACCAAGATCAATTCAAAGAATCTGTCCTGCAGAAGTTTTCCGAAAACAAACGTAAACTTAACATTACGTAATGTTTTATTAGCATATTTCATATTATGTACATACCTCATATATATATTTTTATAAACAAAAAGATATGCGATAAGAAATATTTATTTACTTAAATTTTGGTATTTTTCTGACTCCTTGCCCCCCCCCCCCCCTGTAAAAACTTCTGGCTACGCCCTTGCCTTGTCCGTATCCCTTACATTCTACTCACAAAACACGTAAGAGTTCGCAGAGATTTTCTTCGCTATTAGTTCACAGAATCATAAAAGCTATACACCAAATAAAGATAAAATGTATACAATTTTCCGTCTAGTGATAGATTTTTTTAACTTTTGATCGTTTGTGACAAAAAGTTACTGAATCTGACATAAAACTGCATGACTGCGATTTTTTGTACGGCGGACACAACTTAAAATTGGAAAAAGTATCACATAATATCTTTCAGTTTCACCTTCCTGTATAAGTGTACAAAATTTCGCGTAGAAATATCAATATCCCATATAAGAAAATTTCGTTCTTTGAGTACATGAGTCAGACATATTTTATCACATGGCATGGATACAACAATAACAATTAATACATAATATATATTAATTGTATATTGTATATTATACATTACTATAACAAGTAATATACCTTCATCTATAATTTGAGGTATTACATAAGATCATTGATAAAAATTAAGCTCACTATGGATGCTTCTTCTATAGGACGCACTAAATAAATAACTACCTACGGCGATCATTTTGTTGAGAAGAGTATGGTATACTTTAATATGCCAACAAAATCATTACTTTGATGGCTGGTGTCTGGGAAATTCTGGACATTAGAATAACATTTTTTTAAATCGGGACAAAATTCGGGATGCTTGGATGAATTCGGACAGTAGGCGCAAACCCGGACAGACCTGCCGCTTCGGATATTTCTTTTAAGATTACCAATTCGAATCGACGTAGATCAACTGTTCTTGTTGGAACTTGTAAGTAGTGCACGTTAGAGTGTTGTGCCTTAAATTGGACATTGAAACAGGCTTAGAGCAAGTGCGCATATTCTATTTCTTGTTTAGCAACTGTTTTTAAGTTCTGCCGAAAGAAACTCTTGCATACAAAAATCAATTAGAATTCAAGGATAGCAAATGGCAACAAAAGCAATTATGTTTTGTTACCAATGTGTGTGCATAAAATGATAACTATCTCTTGTCTATTTTAAAAAATATATAATAATTAACAGAACGTTGTCCTTAGGTGGGGTGAACTCGGACACCATAATGCAGCAATATAAAAGAAGATTGGCGCGAATTACATTACATTACATGAATTTCAGCCTAGAAAATTCACAAAATGCGTATAAAATGGGGGTATACTTTACTTATACCCACCAGGTAAGGATGAAAATGTTGATGACACTCAAATTTTTAAAGGCCTTAAGACGGTGCAGGATCTATGGCGTGGTTATATCACTATGACCATTTGTTACTTCTTTTATTTACTTTTATTATATTATTCATAACCAATGTTTTGTTATCATACTCTATAATAAAGCTTTAACGTGGTTTGTCTGTCTGTCCAGGTTCCCTACCGAAGAGGGTTGACAGGACTCCCCTACCGTATGACTCTCCATCGTGTACAGATTCATACCCCACTCAACCCTCCCTTCCTATCCCCACTCCTCTAGACCGAAGAGGGTTGACCGCAGCCCCGGGATTCCTATACCGAGTGACTCCTCATCGTGTGCAGATTCATACCCACTCTCCCCTCCCTTCCAACTCCCTCCATTCCCATCCCTCGCTAACGAAGAGAGTTGACCGCAGCCCCGGAATTCCTATACCGTATGACTTCCCATCGTTTGCGGATTGAGTTTAAGTGAGTTGAGGAGTGTCGAGAGGGGGTAGTACTCCGCACACGATGGGGAGTCATATGGCATGAGGTACTGTAGCGCGGAGTGCTGGGTCCAATACGGCTTGTACAGTATTGATCAATACAAGTTTTATAAGACGCAAATTGAGCTGTTTTTGGCCCGACTGCCCCAGGGACGAGTTTTTCTGAGCGAATTCACGCATGCCCACAGCATACCATAATTTATAGTAAACTATCTGGGAAAAAAAAACTGTCAAATTTCTATCTGTGCGGTTGACAAAAACTATGAGAATATTGCAAAGACAGAACAGTAATACAATTAAAACAAGCTGCGATACTATGAAGAACAAAATCCATGGAGCAAGTATTGTTGAGGTGACTTCCATAAATGACAAACTTAAAAACAGCAAAGCAGTTAAAACAAAGTTAAATTTTATGAAGAATACAATCCATGACAACAGAACTATAAAGGCAACCGCCAATAACACAAATGCCTGTACAGTGCGGAGTAAACCATCATTGGTGTCTGGATCACCGTCGTTGCAACTCAATGAGCCACATGATACTCCCGGTAACTCCACCAGGATAGCAAATGTTACAGCAACTAATAAGGCTGCAATTCGTAAATCGAGAGTACTAATTCTGGCGGATAGCCATGGTCGTGATGCTACTTATTTCATAAAAAAAAAACATAAGCTCCGAAAAATTTGACGTGCTTACTATTTGTAAGCCTAACGCAAAGTTCGAGCACGTTATGGAGGATGCCGATAGACTTTGTCAGGATTTTAGCAAGAATGATTTTGTCGTAATTATGGCAGGAACTAATAACGTGTTAAGTGGTTCTGCGGTCCCGCGTGGGGTTTTTGATAAGGTTTCTAATTTGTGTAATGCTTGTAATGTAATATGTGTCTCGGTTCCGTATTTTGACAGCGATCAATTGACAATTGTATTTATAAACTTAATTGTAAAATATATGATGTCTTGAATCGTTTGAAGATGAATGGAAACTTGTTTGTGGATGTTAATGCGTTATTATGTAAGAGTCACAAAACTAAGCACGGACTGCATTTTAATTCTGGGGGAAAAACTAAAATATTTGCACATATTTTTGATTTTATTTTTAATGTTCAGAAGTTTAAAGCTGCTTGTAACCATAATCTAATCACTATCCACTGTATCAATGAAAATATAAATTTTCAGAGCACATACGAAGTGCTGGGGATATCTTAGAACATGGGAATGGATTACTCAAATATGCAGACCACGAAAGACCTTTTAACTTGAAGATGCTCCATTACAACTTGCAGGGCTTAAGAAATAAAACTCACGAATTTGATTCATTTTTGAAAGAGAAAAATTATAACATAATTTGCGTCAATGAACACTGGCTGACTGATGTGGAGATGGAGTGTTTTCTCGTTGAAGGTTACGTTAATGTTTCTCAGTTTTGTAGATCTGAGCGTATCCGTGGTGGAGCTGCTATTTATGTTGAAAAAACTACAACTTGTTATAAGCCATTTCCGTTTGATGTGTCACTGATTGGGGTCGAGGTTGACTTTGAGGTGGCTGGTATTTTGTTCAACAATATCCAGATGGTGACCATCTATCGATCTCCGTCGGGAAGCTTTGACTCCTTTCTCATAAAGTTTAATGAGTTGCTCTCCGATTGACAATAACGGGAGATACTATAGTAAGTGGCGACTTTAATGTACATTTTAACACGAGAGATGCTAGAGCTAATTTGTTGTGCAATTTGTGTGAGTCTTACGGTCTAAGGAAATCGAATTGTCATCCCACACGAAATACTGCTTGTCTGGATAACGTATTTACAAACATCGATTCCAGCTCCTATTTGGTATCCGTCATCGACCCGGGCATTTCAGATCACTTGGCTATATCTTTTGAGGCACACATGCAACAATCAGTTTTCACGAAAAAAGTTAAGATGTTGTGTAGACCCTTAACTGAGAGGGGACTATTAAATTTTTATAATCACGTTGAAAAAACTGATTTCTCATTTATTGATGACACTCATCTACATGTGAACCATAAGTTCAATAAATTTGCTGAATTGCTTGCCCAGGCACACGAGGTTTGCTTCCCGGAAAGAGTCATTTTCGGCAACAAGATTGATTCTGCTGCCCCTAGGATTCATTGGTTTAATGACAATATTAGAATGTTGAGGGATAGACTTCATACACTTACGTCTCTTTATAGGCACAACCCACCACTCATTTCTTCAGAACTTTTAAAAGAAAATAGAAAAGCATACAGAGATGCTATTGCAAACAGTAAAAAGTCAGCTAACAGCGCTTATATTAACAATGCGAAAAACTTTCAGAAGGCGAGTTGGACCGTAATAGCCCAAAATAATTCAAAAAAAAAAAATAACGTCTCCACTAAACTTCGAGCTGTCGAGTTTAATGATTTTTTTAGTGGTATAGCTGACAATATTATGTCATCTATCGCTGCAACTGACACCCTGGGCAACCCTCATATTACACTTTCTGATCTACACACCTATGAGGGTCCATCATTTACACTTGGGGAGGTATCTTTTATCAAAATGAGAAGCATAATTTCGGGTTTGGGTAGTAGTAATAGTAGGGATGCATTTTCTTTAAATGCTAAACTAATCAAGACGGGCAAAGATTTAATCGTTGTACCTCTCTGTAGGTTGATCAACCAGAGCATAAGATCTTCAATCTTTCCGGACTGCCTGAAGGTGGCCAGAGTCGTGCCAGTACACAAAAAGGGTCCATTAGATGACTTTTCAAACTATAGACCAATATCAATTATTCCAATACTTGGCAAAATCTTTGAAATAGCACTGAATACTCAGATCTCTGGCCACCTGGAAGCAAATCATCTGCTGAGCGAGGCCCAGTTCGGATTTAGGAAGGGCAGGTCGACAACAGCTGCTATCTGTGCTCTGACTGCTCGGATTCAGAGCTGCTTTGAGAATAGACTGTTTGCGGAAGCATCGTTCTATGACCTCACAAAGGCTTTCGATTGCGTTTGCCACGAGTTTCTGCTCCGCAAGCTAGTTGCGTTTGGTTTTGACCTAAGGAGCAGGAATCTAATTCAGTCGTATCTCACCGGACGAAAACAGTTTGTAAGTTTTGATGGGGAGGTCTCCAGTAAATTGCCAATTAAACATGGAGTGCCACAGGGTTCCGTGCTGGGCCCCATTTTGTTCTTGATGTATGTCAATGACTTGCCGGCTAGCTTAGGGGATGAAATAAGCACAGTATTGTTTGCTGATGACACGACTACAATCAGTGTGTGCGGTTCGTCCCCTGAGCTGGAGCGGCATGTCGTGGAGTCGCATGCCAGAGTTGTGAACTGGTTTTCAGTCAATCGCCTTAGTATGAATGACACCAAGACACAAACACTTAACTTTTCGCTTCGACCGCTTGGCCCCAATCATTGTACTGAACCTGTGAAATATTTGGGAGTGCACATCGATCCCAAATTAACTTGGGAAGAACATATTTTGCATTTGAGTAAAAAACTGAGTAGGAACATATATTTGATTAGAAATTTAGTTAAGATTGTGCCTTTTGAGACATTAATGAAAGCATATTTTGGTTGCTTCTATTCGCACATAACCTACGCGATATTATGCTGGGGTCACTCTGCACACACTACCCGAATATTCCGTATTCAAAGAAGATGCATAAGGGTGATGACCGGTACGCGATTTTCGGAGTGTTGCAGGGAAAAATATGCCCAATTAAGTTTATTGACAGTGCCCTGTATTTATATTTTTGGTTGCTTGACCTACGTTAAGAAAAACCTAGACAAATACATGAAGAGCAGTAATCTACACCATTATGATACGCGCGGCAAGGAAAATTTCACTACATGTTTCAGTAGGACTGACAGGGCAAGAGATGGCCTTAATTACTACGGCGTCAAATTTTTTAATGTGCTGCCCCCAGATGTGAAATGCCTAACGTTCGTTGAGTTCAAGTCAAGGATAAAAAGTTATTTAATTGCCAATGCTTTTTATAGTATGGACGAGTATATGCAGAGCGGCTTTGATTTTGCTTGCGGAGGCGTGGGGTGCGCGCGTGCGCGGTGTCGGCCGCGGTCGCTGTAGCGATCGCGATACTGTTGCGTTGGGGCGGCCGCGGCCGGCTCGCGTGGGGGCGTTTCTCTTGTCTTCGGCGAGCAGTACCTGTGTAATGTCCAATCTGATGTAAAATTGTTATTTGTGACTGTGAATTTTTAATTTTTTTTGTATGTGTGACAACCGAAACAAAAACTCTTGTACCTGTATATGTGGGACTGTGTGTGTATAATATATATGTATATTGTAAAACATATCGACGTGTGAAAATACTCTGTGGTATGAACCTCATCAATAAATATTATTATTATTTATTGGAATTCTCTGATACATCTCATTAAATACATTAAACCTAGATAATATAATTTAGATACAACATATAAATACTAAAATTACACTAATAGATTTTGACAAGTAATGAGGATCATCAGGGCAAATTGGTAGTACCGAGCTTCGCTGAAGCCTAGGGTACTCCCTTTGCGGGTATCACCACACCTCAACCCAATTTTGAAAAACAACGCCATTTATGCTTTGCAACACAAGTTTGCAAAGCAAAGGAAAACTGTGGAAACCCCGTACAGCGTTGTGTACAGGTCAGTAAAAACACATGCAGATATTTATTAATAGACATATACAAAGGAAGGTAAAGATGAAAAGTAGTACGATAGCAGTAAATTTAGGATGCTTTATGATAAAACTCTCCTCAAAATATTCGCGCTTCCCAAAACCGCAATTTCCTGAATTTCCCAGGGCGAAATTTTGCACGGTAACTCCTTGACATGTTTACTATAATTTAGAGTAACTGCTCCCAATGAACCTACAATCACCGGAATAATGTTTACTTTCATTCCCCACATACGTCCAACTTCTATTGAGAGATCCTTATATTTAAGTTGTTTTTCAAGCTCCTTCCTTACAACATTCGCATCAGCAGGTACCGAGATTTCTATGAACGTGCATACCTTCCTCTGGAAATCCTTTACCACGATATCTGGCTTATTAGCATCAAGCATTCTATCAGTGACAATAGGCATGTTCCATAATATGGTAATATGATCATTACTCACAACAGGAGATGGAACGTGGTCATACCACCGAGACACATCCATTGCTAAACCTAATAGTTGGGAACACAAGTTGTAATGTATATATATGTAAATGTACGTCCGGATTTACCCCACACATAGGGGCGAATCCTGACACAATAAAACTGAAAAAAAATGTTTGAAAAAGTCAAAAGTTGGGCAGTTGTATTATGAAGTCTTATGTAGGAAATATGAGAGGTTGTACATTATTTTTTAAGATATTCTTGTGTTAGGCATTGACAAATTATCAACACAGAACCGCAAAAATCGTCCGAATACACCCGAAATGACGGTACCAGGCATATGCCTTTTAAGGAGCTCCTACACGCAGTGCCAACGTCTCGCCAACGTTGGTGATGTGACGCGCTGCGCGTAGTGCGCGCATTCACTTCGCCAACATTGGCCAACGTTGGTATTGGGCGCAAGGTATTTCTGTGTATCGTAGAAGGCTCGTAGCGTCCCGTAGAGAATTAGAAATAAACAGTGAAGACGATATCATTGCTGTTGCTGCAGCTCCCATTATTTTAAGCAGTGCATTGTTGCTTAGAATTAAAAAAAAGGAACCCTCGAAAGAGGACACTGTTTAATAAGGTTGTTAAATATTAAACATGTTTTTCAGTCATTATTTATACAGTACGTTCGAAAATATTAAATACATTAAGGACTACAAATATACAGCAATACAGGGAACAAAATTATTTAGTTTTTATATTTGCCACGTGACATTAAAAAATCTCCCTTTTTATTTTGTTTTTTTATTTTATTTATTGTTTTTTACTTTATCATACGTAGTATGTAAAGTATTGTAATCGTGCCAAAAAAAAATTTTGAGATTTTAGCGGAAATATGTCTTGTTGGGTCCCCTGAACATTTTTGACCAAGGTACAAAAAAATGTCTGTGTGTGTGTGTGGATGTGGGTGTGTGTGTGTGTGTGTGTGTGTGTGTGTGTGTGTGTGTGTGTGTGTGTGTGTGTGTGTGTGTGTGTGTACCCGTTTTTTGTGGCGACGATTCCGGAGAAACTACTAAAGGTATCGGGACGAAACTTCATATTTAGAAGTTTCATGACCAAACTTAGAGCTGAAAAGCTTTCTGTTAAAAATGGTCCAAAGGAACTGGAGGTTTAGTCTTAGCATTTTTGGAAGATTTTGCAAATAAGCCGACATTTCTGGACTTTCGTCGAAATAGTTAAATAATAAATTAAAGAAGAGGAAATTCTGAATAATTTATGACTATGACATTTTTTGGTACAATCAATAGTTTAGCTGCATGAGCAAATTCTATTTCATCGAGATCGGTCGTACTGCATTAAAACTAGTAGCCAGGATATGTCAGATTAGATGTCAGATGTGATTATAATGACAGTAGACAGTGTCAAACGCTAATGCTTTGACAATACTACTGTCAATACAAGCTGCGTTCGGATATTGAACACCGTTAAGGTGCGCTTTCATTAGTGCTAATGGCAGTGGCAGTAGACGCCATTATAGTATTTCTAATAGGAATTGCTAGTGACTCAAGTTTATGTACATGCAAACTAATGTGTCACCATCACGACATGTGAGAAATACTATAATTTCGTCTGCTACCACCGCCATTACCTACCATTACCACTAATCGGAACGCACCTTCACACTTTTTACACCCAATAACACGTGTCATTTGGACGGTGTACCCGGTGTCAACGGAGTACAATATCCGAACGCAGCTTTAATCGACATATCTGTCTAGTTCTAATAGTTTTATTTTAATGCAGACATAGCCGATCTCGATCAAATAGAATCTCATGCAGATAAACTATTAATTTTATATATAGTATGATAAAGTCATGTGCCTGGCCACATCAGATTTTTTATGTTTCAAGCAACAAATGCGGAATAAGATGGGATAAGATCTGATACACTGAGTGGTCTATATTTTTATGCAGGACCCTGTTAATTTGTGTCGTTATTTTATATAAATATTTCATTTAAGTCAAATCGATGAATTCATAATTTTGATTTAAAATATAATTTATATAATGAAACTGAAATTATTTATAATAAGATACAAAGAAAAATTGAGAACCCTTACATACACGGAGTTTTAATTATAGATATTAAAACTCCGTGTATGTATATTATGTAGGTATATTTATTATCAACCCAATATTTTTAGTAACAGATATATTTTTTGATATTTTTCTGATAATCAAAATAAGGAAAAGCATCCAGTATAGTTTTTAAACTTTGTTGAATACATTCAATACATCAGATTATTTAAATTTGCCGCTTAAAACTAATCTATAAATTGTTAATTAATAAATAGTTCATTGTTGTTAATTATATAAATGCTACTTTGTTTGATTGTAGTCAAGATTGTAGGGAAGAGGGTTGACCGCAGTCCTTGGACCCCCACACCGTATGACTCCCCATCGTGTGTAGACTCATATCCCGCTTCCCTCCAACCCCCTCCCTCACCTTTCCCACCCCACCCTAGCGAATAAGGTTGACCGCAATCCCAGAACCTAAATACCGTATGCCTCCCCATTGTGTGCGAATTCATTTTTAAAATTTTAATGATGACGTCATATCTGGAAAACCCGGAAGTCCTACTAACCTCAAGACCATGCCATAAATTGGCATTTTCTGTCTATTAACACAACGTTCATTCCTTCGGCGTCAAAAACAAAAAATAAACAAACGTACCTATGCCGTGGGTCACCCATTATAACGACTTCAATATTGTCTTCAGAATATTATTTTATTGCTTGTTAATTTATTGTAACTGTAAGGTTGATATAATGCTTATAAGAACCATAATTATTGTGATAAATTTACAAAATATTAAAAAAAGTTTTCGTGTTTTTACATTTGGGCAATCAGGCATTTGGGCAAATAATAAATCATCATTGTCCTTAAAGTACGTACAAACATAAATAAGGCAGTATATATGATAAAACATAGATAGATAACTAAACTTTTCATCGGTAGTACGTACAATGCTAAAACAGAATGAAATAAAGCGGACAAGGTCGACATATTGGCGATATGCATTGGCACAGTTGGGTCCCGCTACGCGAAGCACTCCGATGGCCAATGATGGCCCCTATTGGCACTGCGTGTGGGAGCACCTTCAGATGCCTAAGGTACAGTCATGGAAATAAGTAAGTTCGTATCGCTATCGCAGGATTTGAAAATAGTATGTCGGTTATATATTCGTGTACTGTTCTACCTCGACCCGGCCGGTTCGCAAAAAGTTGTCCGTCACGAGGTGGTTTTTCGATGGATGTAATGTAACGGGATTTAGTTTATTTTTAGTGTGTCCGACCTTTTCCTGAATTTGATATCTTCAATGCAATGTAATAAATGAAGTATGATCACTACAGTTAAGTTTACGAGTAGGTAATGCATTTAATTCAATATACAATTACTTTTATAATAATATTAATAAACATGAAATTTGACAATATCATACGAAAATTTCATTTTAAGATATTGCGTAATATCAAATTTATGTTATCTAATACATATATTAATTACGTAAGTAAATGCCTTTGCCCAGCAGTGGGATGATGGGCTTAAGTAAGTAAGTAAGTAAATGCGCAAATCAACTTGTTGCCAAGGATTATCACGAAATATAGACTATTTCAGAATTGTAATATTAAAATATATTCACTAAATGTAAATAAATTCTCTAAATTTAATTTAAATTTATATTTAGGACGGAGCATGTATTTTCTATGAAGGACAATGGAAATTCTGTATCTGTATTTACTATTTACTACAGCAGTTAATGTTCAATTATCTTTCATGATAATTCAAAGAAAAGTTGTTAGTTTCTTTTACGTATACCTTTTATTGCATATTATTGTGGGTACTTAATATGCAATAAAAGCTATACGTAAGAGAAACCAACAACTTTTCTTGCTGAAGCGTCTCCTTTTGGGAAATTATATACCCGTTACCAACACAATTTATACTCATCCCAGGTCAAATTTGAAATTTGAATGAAATAATTTTTATGTTGTCTAAATGTTCTTTTAGATGGTCGTATATTTTGGTTTATTTATTTCTTTTAATAATAGTAAATTAAATAGTAATAGTAAATTAGTGATATACATAATTGTCATTATTTTCAGTTGTCAGATATTTGAAACATATTGCTGTAAAGTAAATACAAAATAATAATATAAAAAAAATTGTAATGATACATTCATGCTATACAAAATACATACTCCTTTCTGTTTATTAAGTTAAGCACTGCAAAATATCGTTGAAGCTACATATCTCGAGAACACCAGTAAATCACAATTAACAAATTACCGTAAATACAAATTTAAAGCAATTTAATTTTAATTTATTTCTTATTGTGAATAAATGTTAATACATATGTTAGTTCTGAAATAACCTAAAAAGTAAAAATATTGACAACAAGAAATTGATTTTTGTATTTATTAACGCAAAAAAAGCTATTAGATGCAATAAGGTTGTAAGTATAATTTGATGTGTTGTGTGCAATATCTTGAAATGAGATTTTCATTTCATGTAATCGAAAATTTTTATGTTTATTAATATAAACCCAAGCAGCACAATCACATGCCAGCAGATGCCAGGTACATGCCAAAATTACATAGGAATGTGCCTGACATGTAACAGTTACATTTCAGGCATGTGCCTGGAACGTGCCAATGTCCGGCACATACAGGTGCCTAGCACATACCCTGCACGTGCCTTGGTATATACCAGGCACATGCCAGGCATGTACCCAGAGTTTGATATACCAATGGTATGTACCTGGCACATGCTGGGAACGTACGTAGCACGTTCCCAGCATATGCAGTGTACATTCCACCAGTATATAGGGCACATTCCAGGAATATGTGCTGAGCACTTGCTCTTATATAGAATGAATGTATATATCTATACATACAACTATGTACATATATGTACATAGTTGTATGTATAGATATATACATACACATATATAGTTAAAGCATTAACTCAAACATTAATAATTGCGTTGACCAACTCACTACGTCTACGTGTGACGTCTCGTGGACAACAACACCGGCATCACCAACACGCGGCACCATGATGTAAGGATTAACTTAAAATAATAACACGTCAACCTTGCGAATGTCACTTTGACATTAAAAGTCCTCCGGGGTGGTCCCATATCCGAGCGCTTATGGCGACTTCTCCTTCCTCCATGGATGCAGGGTAATGAAATAAAGTAAACTCCATACAAAAAGAATATTTACTGTTCAAAATAAAAATTAGTGTACATAAATTTAGTTGTTTTTAAATTTCTTATTCTGATGATTATTCCTATTACTCCTATTGTGAAATTTCTTCCCCATAGTATCAACCAAAGTAGAATAACCTTTAGCAATTTCTACATCGCTGACTTCCTTCTCCTTTTGAGTGCTTAAAGCCTCTAATCTGCTTGATAAGCTTTCTTGCATGAGTTTCTCTATATCTGGATTCATTCCCCCAAATGACAATCTTCCCTCGATAAGGTCCTTACACTGGAATATGCTAGTCTCCATGAATATCGTGTTGCCACTTTTTCTCATATCATCCGTTATTTCATTTGAGTACATATCCTGTCCTTCGTCATCTTCTTCCTCTTTCTGCGCCCTCTCCTTGCTCTTTTTCATGAATTTCATGTCCAAAATGGATTTGGACAGTTTTGCTCGTTTGTTGTTCTGCATTTTGTTGATTATATGAGGTTATGTTCACAATTGTGAGGTAATGTCGTTATGATCAACGCCTACGAGAATAAAGTAAACAAGGGATGCTAATTAATCATTATTCGATTATCTAAATATAAAAAGCGGGAGAGCTTACCAGTATCCCACAGATAACGATCTTATGCATTAAATCTCCGAACTTAAGTTGTTAACTTGTTTCGCGGCACTGATCGGCGTCCGGCAGTTTATGCGGCACATGCGTAGGTAGGAGGTAGTCGCGTCCCAAGCAGCACACTATGTGCCAGCACATTCCAGGCATATGCCTTTTAGATGCCTAAGGTACATGTACAGATGGCATGTACCCGGCATATGCCTTTTAGATGCCTAAGGTACATGTACACATGACATGTACCAGGCATATGCCGGGCACATGCCGCAAGTAATGTTCCTAAATGGTTCCTAACTCATATACCTAGCACGTACCAGAGGAACGATTACAGTTCTGATACATTCCCATCATGTGACAATTATACCCCAAATCACGTAGTCAATCTTACTGCAATATCAAATAAGTAAAGCCAATTTTAACATTTACTGTCATCTTTTGCCAGGCAAACGCCATCCTTAAGGGTGCTTAGTGCTTACCCGCCGAAAATTTTTGTTAAGTTATCAGCATGTTGTCAGTTGCCTATTCTACCCGGTATTCCATGTTCTGACCCTAACCCCAAAAACTCGTGCAATGAATACCATGCGAATACCCAACTATTTAAGAATAATCATTAGGTATGTTCGATTGCTGGTCGCGATCTTTTACAACTGAGCGCGTTCTGTTCTTTTTGATCGCAAATTTGAAATACTTGCTTCCTATTGGTGGAATCAGTTTGGCTCAGACGTCAAACGAGCAATCGAACTGCACTTTAGCCAACTGAGCGCTAATCAGATTGAACAGAACTAAGCGCGGCCAGCAATCGAACACTACTAATCAAACATGGACCTAACGTCCTAAACTCGTTTGAAACAACGCGACTACCTCCTACCTACGCATGTGCCGCATAAACTGCCGGACGCCGATCAGTGTCGCGAAACAAGTTAACAACTTAAGTTCGGAGATTTAATGCATAAGATCGTTATCTGTGGGATACTGGTAAGCTCTCCCGCTTTTTATATTTAGATAATCGAATAATGATTAATTAGCATCCCTTGTTTACTTTATTCTCGTAGGCGTTGATCATAACGACATAACCTCACAATTGTGAACATAACCTCATATAATCAACAAAATGCAGAACAACAAACGAGCAAAACTGTCCAAATCCATTTTGGACATGAAATTCATGAAAAAGAGCAAGGAGAGGGCGCAGAAAGAGGAAGAAGATGCCGAAGGATAGGATATGTACTCAAATGAAATAACGGATGATATGAGAAAAAGTGGCAACACGATATTCATGGAGACTAGCATATTCCAGTGTAAGGACCTTATCGAGGGAAGATTGTCATTTGGGGGAATGAATCCAGATATAGAGAAACTCATGCAAGAAAGCTTATCAAGCAGATTAGAAGCTTTAAGCACTCAAAAGGAGAAGGAAGTCAGCGATGTAGAAATGGCTAAAGGTTATTCTACTTTGGTTGATACTATGGGGAAGAAATTTCACAATAGGAGTAATAGGAATAATCATCAGAATAAGAAATTTAAAAACAACTAAATTTATGTACACTAATTTTTATTTTGAACAGCAAATATTCTTTTTGTATGGAGTTTACTTTATTTCATTACCCTGCATCCATGGAGGAAGGAGAAGTCGCCATAAGCGCTCGGATATGGGACCACCCCGGAGGACTTTTAATGTCAAAGTGACATTCGCAAGGTTGACGTGTTATTATTTTAAGTTAATCCTTACATCATGGTGCCGCGTGTTGGTACTGCCGGTGTTGTTGTCCACGAGACGTCACACGTAGACGTAGTGAATTGGTCAACGCAATTATTAATGTTTGAGTTAATGCTTTAACTATATATGTGTATGTATATATCTATACATACAACTATGTACATATATGTACATAGTTGTATGTATAGATATATACATTCATTCTATATAAGAGCAAGTGCTCAGCACATATTCCTGGAATGTGCCCTATATACTGGTGGAATGTACACTGCATATGCTGGGAACGTGCTACGTACGTTCCCAGCATGTGCCAGGTACATACCATTGGCATATCAAACTCTGGGTACATGCCTGGCATGTGCCTGGTATATACCAAGGCACGTGCAGGGTATGTGCTAGGCACCTGTATGTGCCGGACATTGGCACGTTCCAGGCACATGCCTGAAATGTAACTGTTACATGTCAGGCACATTCCTATGTAATTTTGGGATGTACCTGGCATCTGCCTGGCATGTGATTGTGCTGCTTGGGGTTGTTTCAAACGAGTTTAGGACCTTAGGTCGATCCATGTTTGATTGATTATTCTTAAATAGTTGGGTATTCGCATGGTATTCATTGCACGAGTTTTTGGGGTTAGGGTTAGAACATGGAATACCGGGTAGAATAGGCAACTGACAACATGCTGATAACTTAACAAAAATTTTCGGCGGGTAAGCACTAAGCACCCTTAAGGATGGCGTTTGCCTGGCAAAAGATGACAGTAAATGTTAAAATTGGCTTTACTTATTTGATATTGCAGTAAGATTGACTACGTGATTTGGGGTATAATTGTCACATGATGGGAATGTATCAGAACTGTAATCGTTCCTCTGGTACGTGCTAGGTATATGAGTTAGGAACCATTTAGGAACATTACTTGCGGCATGTGCCCGGCATATGCCTGGTACATGTCATGTGTACATGTACCTTAGGCATCTAAAAGGCATATGCCGGGTACATGCCATCTGTACATGTACCTTAGGCATCTAAAAGGCATATGCCTGGAATGTGCTGGCACATAGTGTGCTGCTTGGGAAATTAACGTCATATTTAATAAAAACACAATTACATTGCAATGTAGGAATTACATTAATTAATTACACATTAAGCTAATAAATGGAAACATATAAATCATTATAAACCAATTCAAAGCATTCGAACAAGGTTTCGGAAAAAATAAATTTCCGATATACGAGTTGAAGCGTAAACGGACAATTTTTTGCACTTAGCGGCCGAGCGGTCGACCAGAATAACAAAAAACTTGTACTTGGATGTATCATCGACACACTGCTAAAATATTTCTAGAACTTACTTAATACCATGAGTGTACATGTACAGATGACATTATGATGACATGTACCAGGCATATGCCGGGCACATGCCGCAAATAATGTTCCTAAATGGTTTCTAACTCATATACCTCATTCCTATCATGCGACAGTTATACCCCAAAGCACGTAGTCATTCTAACTGCAATATAAAATAAGTAAAGCCAATTTTAACATTTTCTGTCATGTTTTGTCAGGCAAACGCCACCCTTAAGGGTACTTACCCGTCTCAGCCGAATATTTGTGTTAAGTTGTCGGCATATGTTGTCAGTTGCCTATTCTAACCGGTATTCTATGTCCTAACCCTAACCCCAAAAACTCATGCAGTGAATACCATGGTTGGTTATTGGAACCTGTAGGAGCGCGTTCTGATAATCGGGTAGGGTACGGTGAGAGTGACGCGCTGCATAATAGTCGGACTAACGTCATACGGCGTTTATCTGCATATAAGAGAGACAGCCGACCCAGGTTATCTGAGCATTGCTCTCCCCATACCCTACCCTGACAAACCGAACGCGCTCTAGGAGTATACTGTTTTTGTTGCGTGATTTGTGTATTAGCATTTATTGTTTTATCTGGACCATTCTATATAAGAGCAAGTGCTTAGCACATATTCCTGGAATGTGCGCTATATACTAATGGAATGTACACTGCATATGCTGGGAACGTGCTACGTACGTATATAGCATGTTCCAGGCACATACCATTGGCATATCAAACTCTGGGTGCATGCCTGGTATGTACCTGGTGTATACCAGGGCACGTGCAGGGTATGTGCTAGGCACCTGTATGTGCCGGGCATTGGCACGTACCAGGCACATGCCTGAAACGTAACTGTTACATGCCAGGCACATTCCTATGTAATTTTGGCATGTACCTGGCATCTGCCTGGCATGTAATTGTGCTGCTTGGGTGGTTGGTTAAATCAATTTTTATTTCTGGCACATGCTACCGGGGGTATAGTATCTACATTTATTTGTGGGTGTTTGTTTATTTGGCTATTCAGGATGTTTAAAGCAAATGTAAAAGTCAACATGGTGACGTGAATGAACCGTTAAAACAGAATGTCCGTATTTTGTGCGAATACAAGGGGATCTTGGTCACTGCAATCAGGGCCGGCCCGAGGCGGGTTCAGCGCGTTCCCCGGAAGCATATAGGCATTCTGTTAACCGCCACGGCACCACGTAAATTGACTCCGCCTACATCGTGCAGCGGTTGGACGGTAAGCGGGCTGCCTTAAGGGTCGGCAACTGATTAAGCACACAGAAATCAAGTAAAATCAATATGTACAAGGCGTTGGTTAGAGACAATTAAATTAATATCTGAATTGGCAAGATTGTTAATGAACATCTAATTTTAATTACCTCTATTTATTGATGATTTTTAAATATCTAATAACCGCATAAAATAGACACAATGGAGATAAAATAGAGATTTGCCGACGCTTAACTGTTTCGGCACTTAAGCGTCAATACTGCTCTCGCGTTGGTCCGAATAATAAAATATAATAAAATACCGTTTCAGTTCCCATGTTTTTTTTTAATTTACTACTAAATATAATAATAATAAAATAAAATAATAATATATTATAAACTCATATATAAAATTTATATTGCCGTTTTAGTAAAATATCGGCAACAAAAACTTATTCTCTTTTTTATATTTTCAATATTTCGCCTTAATCAAAGACTTCATCAGGAAATTAAATAAACTAAGTAAAAGTTAAAAAAAAGTTCATGTGTTCACTTAGTATAGTATTTTTAGAGTTTATTTAGTTTTCTGATGAAGTCTTTAATTAAGGTAAAACATTGAAAATTGAAAAAACTATAGAAACCTGAAGACCTTGTTGCCGATATCCCAATATTTACTGCTGGAAATTACAATAATAATACATTTTTAATTTATTACTTTATTTTAACTTATTTAATGCGTTTAACTTTTGTATAGGAGTTCTTTAAGATAAGTTATGTGCATTCTTTCATCCGTGACGTTGTTTATTCTCGACAATCGTAACGATTATAATGTTCATCATATTATTATTATATTCATTTAACATTTTAATTTTTAATTTATTTTTTATTTAACACTAGTTTAAAAATCGTAAGTATATATAGAACTTTTAGATAATTAAAACGAATTAATTATTAAAATTAACCAAAACTAGTAAGAATTAATACGAGCCGCCACCAAAGCACCGAAGTCAGTGCAAAACAAAAAGATACGCGTTTTCAAGAAATGTAAACGTACTATCCACGGTAACCTGGCAACGATTTTCATCACTTTTTACCGTTCATTGTAATCGTTTATTTTCAAATATTTCGCATTCACGTAATGAAACGAAAACGAACAAATATCACAACAGAGCCTTTTTAAGCTGTAAATACAGAACCAATTTGTAGTGATAATTTGCACGACGAGATGGCACCAAGTGCCAACAAACACGATTACACTATTTAAGTGATTAATGTACAAGACGTGTTAATGACAATATATTTTAGTATGGTTGTATATAGTATATACCATTCGGTTTAGGAGAGCATGGATGTTAAAATCTCTATTTTCTCTACATTGTATCTATTTTATGCGGTTATTAGATACTTAAAAATCATCAATAAATCGAGGTAATTAAAATGAGATGTTCATTTACAATCTTGCCCATTCAGATATTAATTTAATTGTCTCTAACCAACATATTGATTTTACTTGATTTCTGTGTGCTTAATCGGTTGCCGACCGTTAAGGCAGCCCGCTTACAGTCCAACCGCTGCACGATGTAGGCGGAGTCAATTTACGTGGTGCCGTGGCGGTTAACAGAATGCTTATATGCTCCCCGCAACACGGCCCCGCGCTTTGGACGGCCCCGCACTTTATACAGTGCCGCTAACTGCCTCGCAAGGTTAGAAGTTAACTCTCCACCAGACTGAGGCAATTTCGTCGCCGCTGGATAATTTTGCTATATATTTCAAAAGCGTGGTTACGATACCACAAAAAGAATACAACGATTTGCGACAAAAACGATTCGACTCAGTCTGGGGGAGGCTGTACAATCTTACCGCGGCAACAATGTTCTGTTAGCGCCATCTGTGCATAAGAAAAGTTATTACAATGTAAGAAGTGGGCATCCCCGAACCATGCTTAGAAAATTACTTCGCTACAATCGCTACAGTACCGTTGCATTACCAAACGAACAAAATACATGACGTTGTTGTGAGAGATTTATTGCTTATAGGTGCTGTTTACATATACGGTAAGATATGTTTTT
Source organism: Aphodius sticticus (assembly GCA_963966075.1). Classification (NCBI taxonomy): domain Eukaryota; kingdom Metazoa; phylum Arthropoda; class Insecta; order Coleoptera; family Scarabaeidae; genus Aphodius; species Aphodius sticticus. The sequence goes on from OZ014506.1 coordinate 63,555,490, forward strand.
ATTTTTATCTACGACTCACACATCACTTGCAGTGGTGCAAACGCCGACATGAAAAGTGTTGAGGTGAGGTTATAAGTAAACGCAGTTATGTAGTAAACCGTATATTGAAGTAACGTGCTCTCCATACAAAGGTTAGAACAAGACTAACTTAGCGCGGTAAAACAAAACATGTGTACAAACATAATATCGTTGACATGGCCGACTATGGCCATCTAGCGGGCTCAATGGACAACCTATTGTAAACATCTTCAACACCCCCTCTCAATATGATGTCCATTTCTTCTAACATGCTACATATTATAAACCAACTTACAACACATGAAAAAAATACAATATAAATAATACAATATAAATAACTAAACGATCGATAACATTCCTAATCTATCGCGTAATGAGTCAAATAGTTCCTTTGATTTAATGTGTTTCGTCAAAATGTCTGCGGATTGGTGCTTCGAGTCTATATATTTAATTTTGAGCATATTCTTCGCACGTGCATTTCTTACAAAGTGATACCTAATGTTTATGTGCTTTGTTCTTTTATGGAACACTGGATTTTCCACTAGAGCTATAGCACTTTGGTTATCGCAGTACAATATTGGACACTCCTTAAGTTCAACTAATTCACTAAATAGTTTGGTGAGCCACAAAATATCTTTTGCTCCCTCGCTTGCAGCAATGTACTCAGCCTCAGTTGATGAAAGTGCCACCAAACCCTGTTGACGACTAGACCACAGTATGGCACCACCTGCATCTATACTGACTAACCCTGTTGTTGATTTTGCAGTTTCCCAGTCCCCTTCATGATCGGCGTCGCTGTATGTGTCGAAAGGGCCTCTATCATTCTTTCGATATAAAATACCGAAATTCTCGGTTCCCTTCAGATATCTAGAGATTCTCTTCACTCGCTGCCAGTCACCTTGGGTTGGCTTCGACACCACCCTCGCTGCTACTCCGACTGCAAAAGCAATGTCTGGGCGTGTAGCAGTTGCTGAATACAGCAGACAACCCACGGCTTCACGGTATGGTGTATTTTCATTAATTTCAGCACTTTCTTCGTGTTTTAAAAAAAAACATGGTTGGTGTCGGGACTGGCTTGGCGTTTTCTAGACCAAATCTTTCTACTATTCTCCTGGTATATGCGGCCTGGCTGATGAATATTCCTTCATCGAGACACTGAATCCTAATTCCGAGGAAAGAGCCCAAAGGCTTCTCTGTAATTTTAAATTGGCACTGTAAATTGTGTATCAGTTCATTGATTTCATTTGTGTCGTTTCCCGCCACTAATCCATCGTCCACATAGACTGCAAGAAACAGTTTATTTTTACCGCGAACACGCGCAAACAAACACGGATCGGCGTCACTCTCGCGAAAACCGTGCGCAAATACGAATTCTCTAAACCGACCTATCCAGCACCGAGGTGCTTGCTTGAGTCCATAGAGCGATATTTTTAAACGACACACCCGATCACTACCGTCTTCAAACCCTTCCGGTTGCAGCATGTACAGTTCCTCATGCACTGTACCGTACAAGAATGCGGTGTTTACGTCAAACTGATGTAGCTTCAGCTCAAGCGTTACCGCCACACTCAACAAAGCGCGAACCGTATCGTAGCGAGCTACCGGCGAAAACAACTCGTCATAGTCAATACCCGCCCTTTGAGCGCAACCCTTCACCACAAGACGAGCTTTTGCCTTGTCCACGGATGCATCAGCTTTCATTTTTAACCTGAACACCCATCTATTCTTCAGTGGACGCTTTCCATCCGGCAAGTCTACCAGCTCCCACGTAGAGTTTTCTGCATGAGACGTCATCCTCCATTGCCGCTTTCCACATGTGGTTATCTTCTGACCGTATTGCTTCTTCGTACGTACTGGGAGTACCAGTACAAAAGGCAAAATAGGCACAATCACACAAGGTCTTGCCTGGTATGCTAACAACATAGTCGTCAAGATGACTTGGCAATTTTGGATCACGTTTTGGACGTTCGCTGGTAGTACGAATGGACTCTGTGATTTCTTCATTCTCTTTGCCATTCCCGTCCGACGAATCTGAGTTAACGGACGCAGTGACCAGGTGCGCTCTTGTAACGTAATATTCGAGAATGAATCAACATACGAATTAGATAGCTCAGAAAATGATTTGACTGACAACTTTCACTCACAAACAACTTGTGAAGAAGTTAGTCTTGTTCTAACCTTTGTATGGAGAACACGTTACTTCAATATACGGTTTACTACATAACTGTGTTTACTTATAACCTCACCTCAACAGTTATGTAGTAAACCGTATATTGAAGTAACGTGCTCTCCATACAAAGGTTAGAACAAGACTAACTGGACCAAACTGGACCGAACTGGACTAACTTAGCGCGATAAAACAAAACATGTGTACAAACATAATATCGTTGACATGGACGACTATGGCCATCTAGCGGGCTCAATGGACAACCTATTGTAAAGATCTTCAACAAAAAGTGGTAACGAAACTAACCTCAAATGTGACTGCAACTAGAAACGAAAAAGTTTTTACTTGGCGTTTTGTTATTAAAGCCGGCAAAATCGCCAGTTCTATTTATTTATTTTGGGACCTGTTACGGGACTGCGTTGGTAACAATGTTGGTAGAAGTGTTCTGTAGAAATCCTAACATATCTGTAACCCTAACACAATGTCAGTAATACTTTCATAAGACTAAATAATTAAATAAATTGATTATTGTAAACTGAATAAACAATAATTATTGTCAACGATTGTCAATAGTGCATAGGTTAATGCGTTTTAAGTCTAACTTCAAATTTTCGGTGGAAATATTACATTGTCCATGGTTTCCATAAAAATATTTTGAAAACGCCGCCTTTTTATATTCTTCCTGTTCGCTATCGTTCCCTTGAATGTCTTCCCCCAGAGTAAAAATGTAAACATGCTTAAGCCTGTAGACAATTTAGTATAGAATACTGAATTACCGGCTGAAATCGGGCTAAATTTTGTTGATAGTATTTCTGCTATTTTATTATAGAATATTGCATGTTTGCAGATAAAATCGTCGACATTGTCAATGCGGGTCACTGATTTCCTATTTCATCCATATTTAAAAACATAAAAAAGCACATTTTAATGCTACACGCTGTACACCTGTATAATTGTTTATTAAACTACAATTATTAACGAAATAGAAAATCAGTGATCAGCATTGTAACAAGGTATTTAAATACAAAACAATTATGGATCAAAAGTAACGTATTTAGAAAATTACTATCAACAAGTGAACGCGGAAAGATTTACACGGTTTGGTACATTTTCAAATATGCCTCGTTTATTTGAAGGTTCAGGCTTATTGTTATAGATGGTGCCACTTAAATTGAAAAAATTACTAGTATTCTGGACACGCTATTAAATTGTAGTTTGAAATAATGTAATGTTTACCGATACATTGGTCGGCGGAGTCAATACGGACCTCTGAATTACTGTCTCATATTTATTAAAAAAAAAAATAAAATATGAAATTTTAATAGTACGGGCTAATTTCCTGGATAGTTTTGAAATGGACAATGTTATTGATGATATTGGTTCCTAATGAAGTTTTCCTAATATAACTAGTATTGAAATACAAAACAGTTACGTATGCATACATGTACCTATTGTTTCGTATGCTAAGTGAAACCAGCTAATTACTCGGGTGAACTAATTGTTGAACTGTTTTTTTAGATTATTTTTTATACATACATATAGCGGAAGCAATCTATTACAATTATGTTTAATAAATACAGAATTTATTTTCTCGTATAGGTACCATAAATATTTTGTGGTATTGTAACATATCATGCATGTAATGTTGTTTCAAAAGAACTTACTTAGTAGAATTACTTTGAATGCTATTTGACAATTGATTAAAAGCAAATCATTTTTTACTTACCTTTGTGAAATAAATTATAAATGCAAATATAATAAAAGCCTTGTTAGTCTTATACATTATTTATTGGCATTTATTGGCAACACAATAAATGATATTACATGTTTCAGTTGCAAATATTAATAACATGAAATAAAATACAAAATAATATGAACCATATGTAAGATCCTGTTATGTTAATTTCCTAGAATTGTTTGTATTATTCGGTTTGGTCAATATGGTTTGCGCAGATAAAACCATGGCAAAGTGTGTTAAATGGGTTTTTAGACTAATCGGAATGCTTTCGCTAACAAAACAAAATTGTTAATACAATACATGACTCATTCGTTATAGCAGTACTCTGCAACCTTCTCCAGCTGTCCTTCTCTAATAACTCCGTCTAATAACTCCGTTCCGCAACCACTGTGCCGCAGCACAGTGCTTGCGGAGCACTGCTTTATAGGATTTATCCTTTATAGGACCCTTATGGGTTTAGTTTTTTTTTTACCTTATCTTTTCTCAGGTACAAAACGCTAAAAAGAATTGTCACAAACAAAATCTGTACGAACATGTTGTACATAACTCAGTAGCATTAACTTTAGTAGGTCAGCAGTGTTGCATTTATGCCCGGGTTACACTAACGTCCAATGCCTAACGAGTAATGTTAAAATTAATGTGTTAAAATCAAGTATGACCAAAGCTTAACACAATCATTTCAACAGGGTGTCATTGATTACGCATTAGTTAACATGTAATGGTGTTAGATGTTAGTGTAGCCCAGGCATTAGGGATACTGTCCGACCAGTCATATAAACTTCAAAGTGCCAATGGTTCATCAAAAGTTTCTGTTAAAATTTTACCTAGTATTTATCTCACTTAGCTCTCTCAACTTGGGGTATCTTTATTAATATAATATTGCAATAACAACAATCTTCAAAAATTATTTAGTGTACGGTTCATAGACGTTGCTTTCTCCAGGCATAATTTATTTTACTACTACACCAAAAACATAAGAACAATAAGATAAAGATTCCATTAATACAAATTGTCATAGAATATTAGCAATGGAAATGTAATTATAAAAATTCGATTATGACGGAATCATGTTCCACAGGATTCTCTTCTTGTTGGCTACTAAGACAGTTTCTTTGATGCAGGTCAGAAATTACTATTTTGTGTAATACATGATGATTTATCACTAGTGTTAACCTTTTCACAGCTCTTGACGAATATATTCGCCAACGGGTGCTGTCGAGTTTTTTCCCATTTCACATAAAAATAACATCAGAATGATCATACGCCTCGATACTAGCAAATAGCAAAAAACTACCGCTGCAGAGAAAGGGTTAAAAACTGAACATCTGCATACAGAATATAATTTTGTAAATATTACAATCAATCGTAAAAATGCGTTTAGTAAATTGTCTATTGCATTTGTATTACAACAAGAAGCCGTGCATGTTCCTTGACATAGACGGCGATATCATTTTTTTACCCAACCTGACGCAAAAACTGCTTGCTTGCAATCTACTCCATCTATTATATTTATTCAATCTTGATTGATTCCTTTTGTGAACATTTAGGTAGTTTTCTTGGCTTTTCATCTACTTCTTATTAGATTAGTGCCATTACTATCAAAACTTTCATATTTGTTTTGGACTTTCATGTATGTAAGTAACACTCTGTCTTCGTAAAACCATGTAAATGTTGTCTTTTAAATTGTCTACAGCAGCCTGAAAGAATACACCTTCACATATAAAAAAGTTAGAATACTTTTGTATACCTATATGTTACCTAACCTGCAAAGAATGCCAAAACCCTCTATTGGTAAGTCGACTATTATAATAATTTATACAGTAATACATTATACTGGCAACAATAAACCGTCAAAAGAAATCTGTGAGTTCTCGTACAACGTACTACGACCGAAATCAAATTGAACTACGCATGATTCATGAACCGATCCCGGGTTTCACAGGTTTCAGTCGATGCTGGCCTAATGGTATTTTCCTTCATTTCAATACTGCTAACGCCATCTACATATTCAGATGATCCGTGTCCCTAACGAAACTGTTTTTTATATATTGACTACAGCCTTAAGAGGAATCACTAGAGGTACTAGCGTACTACAAAACAACACTACATAAAACCAAACATCCTGAGCTTAATTGTGTGTTAATAATCACGTGTAATACATTAAATTATAGATAAAGGTGTATTACACCGGGTACGAATGCCACTTTTTTTCATTTGCGTTGTTGTTTTGTTTCTTACCTTTGCTAAAGAAGCCAATAATTGGTAATTTTTGTTATTTTTTTTTCAAATCCGAACCAAACATCAAAAAAGCAATATTACAACATTTTGTATGGAGCCTTCATGAACTTGTGTAAAAAAAATGACAACAAAATATGAATGTTGTAATGATTTAACCGTTGGGTTTTTGAACATGTGAATGAGACGAGAATAACATATTTTATAGTCGTACGGTGCAGCCATCTGTTGGATAAACACCACATCATTTTCTTCGACCAATCAAATTCAAATGGTACAGTCTGAAGCAGCATCATGAATACGTAGCAAGGGGAATCACAAATATTGAGCAATTTCGGCCTAACAAAAATATTGATCGCATGTTGACACGGGAGGTGTAGCGGCGGCGCCGCGCCCGGCAAATGAAAGCCATACGAAAAATAAATTTTACCGTGCTGGTGCTACGTAGATAGCAACGACTCGCTTATAAATTAGGACAGCATGTTCTTGCGGAAGTGTATGTGATCAACATAAATTGTTGAATTTCGACCAAAATAGGCTAGAAACCGAATACGAGAAATAATTTTTTGCCGTCCTGATGGACTCTACGCAGATAGCAAAGAGCGAGTTATAAATTAGGAGCGCATGTTCCCGCGAGGGTTTATAGTGCAGTCCCCGTACGACACACGGAACGAAGAATAATCAACAACCGCAATACCTACTTACAATGTTACAACTACTAAATAATGAATAGGAGTTAAATAAATTATTACTAAGGAAATACAAGTAATTTAATTTTTAATCAGTTATTTATTTTTCGTCATAGAATTTCAAATATATTGGTATTTAGATTTAGAAAATAATATTAATACCAAACACTTGTCGCTTGGCAATGCATTCAGGGCAATCGCAATCTATGTAGGATGGTTGGCTTTAGTTCTACTTGTTGTACAACAGACGTCGAACAGACGCTAGAAATATGGGCAAATTAAAAAATCAGCTGCCTTTATGTGGCCCGCGTTCTAAGAAAACTAATAACTTGCGAGAGTACCTGCGGTAAGTGTATATGTAGATATTATACGTGTAGTTCGCTAATTAACTTCGCTAGTTAATTTGGGCAATACTCTCTTATAGTCGTAAGCGTGCCGGATTACCATATATGGCAAAAAACTTTTATAAAGGTGTAAAATATTTGAACATGTATCTATATAATATATAATAAATGATTAATACATATACATAAAGCTGCCTGTTTTATCGAAATCGCTATTTTTTCTCATACCTACAATTGAAATTGAAGTACGTATACTACCAAGTCTATACATAGCAATAATAATTTTGAGTAAAATTTCAAAATGCAGTATCCAACTGTATCTAGAATTAAAATAGGAAGATTATATTTACTAACACCTACTTGCGTCAGCCGATAAAAATTTGAATTTTTATATGAGGTGTGTTTTACCTGAAAGTATCGATCTCTGCTAAGTACGAACATGACATTCGAGATTATTGATGCACAAAGAAAACGTTAAATGGATTTAAATAAGTATCTGAGTACGAATGCTTTCACGGCCAGAGTCATTTAAATTTAGATGATAATAGTTACCGGTTTATGCCGTGAGTAAAAATTCATATAATTACTGTCTTCGCGAACCATGCTGTTCGCTTCTTCGGAGCTAACTGATAATTAGTTACTAATTCTAATAATAAATGTACAGCAATAAATGATTTATGTAAGAAAAGCTGTCTGGTTTACCAAAACTACAATTTTTTTCAACATACAAAAGGTAAAATGTTCAACCATAGTTAGTAGTAAAATAGGAATGTTATAATAAAGCAATTAATTAATTTGTATCACTGTATTGTTTGTGGAATTGTATTTGTATTTAAAATATACAAGAAAAGCATTTCAGAACATGCGATAGTCACATACACAAAATTATTAGGAAACCGTTCGGCGCCAGTCGACACCGCACGGCTCCTTTGATCTTCGCCACCAAAGAACGATACCACCGTTCCCCTCATCTAATCAGTGCGTTGCTTGCATTTTCTGCGGAGTGTACAGTGGGCGCGGCTTGTTCCCTCCTCTCGCGCCTCAGTTTCGTCGAACTTTTGAGGCCGGTGACTAACATTTACTCTTAAGAGGCGATTTAATTTTCCAAAGCGTTGACCCATAACGAAGAAGGTAATATCTTTGATAAAAATTATTTAAAGTATTTTAGAGTGGTACATAAATTACTAATTCTCTTGACTTTGAAGAAAATCAATATAGTAAATTATCCGTGTGTGTAATTAAAAATGACAGAATGTACTATTAAAAGTTGCTGCATTAAAATAAGTACCTACTATTAAGTTTGTGAGATTGTTGAATTTTGTCCAACCATCTGGATATGTAATATTAATTTATGAATTATTGTGTATACGTTACAAATAATGTCAAATTAGATGCTTAATACCATTTAAGCTGTTGACGATAGACCTATCGAGATAAGATATGCAGTGTGTTCCATTTAAAATCTATTGACATTTAGCAAATTTGCAATGAAAAATGAAAAACAATGAAAATAATATAAATGTAGTTAGGGAAACGTAGTTTGATTAGTCAATGACAAATATATTATTCTGTATCATCTGACACAAAATATATGTTTATAGTTCAACGAAAAAAAAAAAAAAAAAGAAGCGGTTCCAAAGAAACAAAGATTCCGTTAAGTCTTAGTGACTTTAAAAGAAGCGATAAAACTGAAATGAAAAGTGCTGAATATCAAGAAGCAGTTGGGAGTCTCTTATACATAGCAAACAAGACACGGCCAGACATAAGCTTTGCAGTAAATTTCGTTAGCAGATACGTGAATAGCGTTAAAAGATGTGATGTAAATAATTTAAAACGAATTTTAAAGTACTTGAACACAAACGGTAATTTTGGAATTAAATACGACATCGGTTCGGGTAAAAAAGATATTAAATTAGTGGCGTACAGTGACGCGGACTACGCAAATTGTGCAGAAACGAGAAAAAGCGTTACCGGGTATGTTATCTTTCTAAATGGGGGTCTAGTTAGCTGGAGTGCAAGGAAGCAGTCCATAATCGCGTTGTCAACAACAGAAGCAGAGTATATTGCAGCTGCTGAATGCTGCAGGGAACTGCTGTATCAAAAGGGATTTATCGAAGAACTCACAGGACAAGATATAGAGGCACAAATTAATATCGATAACAAAAGTGCATTGTGTTTAATCAGTAATGGGGTAATGAATAAGAGAAGCAAACATATTGACGTTCGTTATCATTTTATTACTGAAACAGTCAAAGAAAAAAAGATTAAATTACAATTTTGTAATACAGAAAACAATATTAGTGATATATTTACAAAACCATTGCAACGCGTTAAGTTTGAAAAATTTAGAAAACTAATAGTTATAGATTTATAAATTTACAGGGGGATGTTGAGATAGTAAATTTAACAATGAAAATAATATAAATGTAGTTAGGGAAACGTAGTTTGTTTAGTCAATGACAAGTATATTATTCTGTATCATCTGTCACAAAATATATGTTCATAGTTAAAAGAAAACCTGCGCGTTAGTAAATTAAAAACACAACATAGGCCGGCCCTGGCTGCAATCACCAACGCACTACTGCGCACCATGAGCGTAGCTGCGGTTTGCTCGTCCATGGCTTCTGTGCTCTCAAAGCCAGACAAAATACAACTACAAATCGCAATAATCATCGTACTTCCGTCCCTTGTAGAGAGAGGATAATGAGCGCGCCTGCCTCGATCTACTCACGGTAGGCGGTATCCGTTGTGTACGAGTCGAATACGACGTTTTATCTTCGAATCATAAATTCCATTTTATATCAAATATTTAAAATGTACTTGCCAACGATGGCGAGGCGAACTGTCACATATCTGTCATCGACGTAAGTTTTGACAGTCTTTGACACTAGCGTCATATAATGAAGCTAGGTTCCTTCAAATAATGAAGTCATTGGGCGCGTCCAGCAGAGTCACCGGTAAGTCACCGGTTAGTCACCGGTGGATTAGCGGTGGAACTAACCGGATTTGTCACTCTGGATGCGTTTTTATACTTAGTGTCAGTGTCACCTTCACTGACAATGCTCCATGCCTATAGGCGATTTCACGTGGAACGGTTCGGTTGCGGTTCGACTACCGATTTGAACCAACCATTTTCACATGGCGATTGATGACGTAACGGTGGCAGTTGGTTCGATTCGGTCCATCAAAATCTTGAACCTGCCTGGCAATACGGTTTGAAATATCGGTTCGTTTGGGTTGTCATTTTCAGGTTATAAGTTGTAAAATACTGGTAAAATGGATACGTATGTCGTTGTCGGAATGCGCGGTAGACCACTGCGTATGTCATTACTGTCATATTTAACAGTAAGTGAGGCACCTAACCTATGAATCGAACCGGATCATTTTCCGTCGAGCGGTTACTGACGTTTTAAAAATGATGACGATTTAGAACCGCTCTGTCAACCACATCCAACCGCCAACCGGAACCAAATCGAACCATTTAGCCACGCGAAATCGCCTTATAATGACAGATTTTTCGCGATTTATTTATTTTGACATAATTTTACAATCACCAAATTGATAACCAGTTGGTTGTTTGACATGTGCATCCAGCACAAATGTTACTGGTCGGTATCTCACCGGTGAGTCTGCTGGAGGCGCCCAATATTTGAACGAACTGTCATTATTATACAGTGACCGCCAAGAAGTCGGCATCAAATGGGAATTTTTTTTATTATCGATTTATCAGAAAATTTTATTCTTCATAAAAGTTTCTGGATCGTCCGAAACCAAAATTGCAATCATCAAATTTTAAATATTGTTATCATATACGGGGTAGTTCAGAGAATTTGAATTTGACATAAGAGTAAAGTACCTTTGTTTTAATTATTATCGAACAATGTTACATAAAAATATTATTTAGAATTAAAAATTACACTCAAATGTGAAATCATAGCCACCTATCTTTAAAAAAAAATGTTGTCTTTTTTTCATAATTCTCACTCTTATAATAATTATTAGTGCCTACCATTGATTCTTATGACTCATTTTCATCTATTTTTCGAAAATTTCGGTAAATTTTGTCTATGGTTCGTGATTTTGATATGATACCTAACGCCTTTTGAGAAATATCACAAAATTATTATTTTTTATGATGCAAGGTTGGTATTTTACCCTCATATTGAGATTTTTGTATGAATCGTCATGACCATTAAGTAAATTAATAAAAGGTAAATCACTCTAGCTTAGTTATTACATGATATCAATTATTTACACAGTAAAATCCTGTTAAAATCACGAGTCACATAAGTAAAGTTTAAAAAATATGTGGCTCGATATCAAAATTAAGCAACATTTTTGAATCTGAACTTTTGATTTAACTATCAATAATGTTAGAAGTCAACAGAGCTATTGATACACACTGTACATATGTAAGTCCAGGTGGTGACTCAGGTTGTGTGATAAGGTACCGGTCGTACCTGGTCTCATAACACAGAAACCTCGAGCCTTATGCTGAACGCGGTTGTGTTGATATGATGTTTATTGCTTTATAGTTGTAGTTCTTAGTTAACCCTTGTAGCTAATGTGTATATCTAACAAATAAGAATAATAATAATAATTTTCAATTAACTACAACTAACACTAATAATTTCTTCTGTTATATTTTCTACAATTCTTAGAAAGAGCATAACATACTTAATAACATAAAAACTAACAAAAGCAAATTTCAACTCGACTGCTTCCCTTTTACTACACAGTGTTATCCTAAAATACATTTTAAATTACTAAATATTGGTAATATAGTAACCTAACAAAACTAACAAAAATAAAAACAAAACACAAATTAAATTTCAACGTGTCCTCCTTCATTTTCAATACACAGTATTGTTCGTTCGCACATATTTCTTGATACTTCTCTTAACATGACAGGCGACACTTGAGCAGCACATTCACGAATAGTGTTTTCAAGATGGTCAACATCCCTGAAAGGTCTGTTCATGTAGACCTCATTTTTTAAGTATCCCCATAGGAAGAAGTCGCATGGCGTTAGATCCGGGGATCGAGGTGGCCAGGGATTTTCCGAATATCTTCCGATCCATTTATGTGGAAACATAAAGAAAATTTCCAACATCTACTGTACTGTGCGCTGGAGCACCGTCATGCTGAAAATACATTTTTCTGCGTAGATCTAATGGAACTTCTTCTAGTGCATTAAAAAAGTCGTGTTGGAGAAAATGTAGATACCTCGCAGAATTAAGCTTTCTCGAAAAAAAAATGGTCCAATAATTTTATTATTAAATATCCTACACCATACATTAGTTTTAAATGAGTATTGGTCCCGTGATTCGATAACAAAATTGGGGTTTTCGTCAGCCCACCACCGACAATTTTGTGAACTAACAATTCCCTTTGAGGAAAATGTAGATTCGTCGCTGAAAAGCACATGCTTAACGAATGATCGATGCTCTGCTATTTGGGCTTGAAACCAAAAGCTAAAATACATCCGCGAATCTAAATCTCGGGCTTGCAGTTTGTGTATAAATTTCGCCTTGTAAGCCCGGAATTTATTTGCTTTTAAAATTCTTCTGGCCGATGTATTCGCTACTGCGTTTAATTGTCTCATGTCTCGAAGAGAAGATCGTGGATTTTCGACTACAGTCTGCATCACCTGAAGCTGGCGTTCTTCAATATTGACCCAAGGAGTATGAGGAACTTTAAACTTATTTTCAACATTTCCCGACATTTTAGATTTGTTTAAAATCCTACTGACGGTTGACTGGCAAATGCGTTTGTTGGGATGTCGCTCGTTAAAAATACTTGCCGCTTCCCTATGGGTTTTATAATTGTCGCCAACAATTAAAACAATTTCAATTTTTTCCTCTTTAGTTAAATAATTCACTAGGATGAAGTATTATTAATAAAATAAATTTAAACTTAACGGGCAAGGAGCTGAACTTAAGAACTGTCAAACTTGAAAACAATTAGGTTAGATTTATAAAAAACTACAATCCATAGCCATCTTGTAATCGACCCACTTAATGAAGTGTAGGTAGTTCGTGTTATAAATCTAACCTAATTATATACATGTTATGGTATTAATATTTAACATACTTAAGGTATGAACGAACAATACTATATTAAAGGAAACCCAGACAGAGATTTTTTTGTTCTGATAATTTGGTGTCTTCTATTATTATTTCTTCTTAAGTATCTTATTAAGTATATCTCATAAGTATGTTATGTTATTATGATATTCCTAAAAATTATCCAAAAATTAATATTAGTAGTAGATAAGCTATAGGAGTTCGAGCGCAATTTTACGGGTTAATTCAAAGGGGGGTATAAATTCGTTTTACTTCCGGTCCAGGTAGAAAGAGATGGCTATAGTCAGATGGTTAGTGTGACAAGGATAGCCGATATCAATTACGTCATTACGAGCGACATCCTTGCGGTCACAGTGTTGAGGGCGCCACCTGTCGGTTATATAGTGAATTAATTTGAATTTGCTATTTATTATTTGCGTGCCACCTGTCGGCCATTTTGTGCGAATTCAAAGTCGAATGCGCCACCTGCCGGCCATTTAGGAATTAATTTGAATTATTTATTATTATTTAGTTTTTAAAAAATTTTAAAAAAAAAGCCAACGATTGTGTCAGTCAACCTAACAATTTGTATCAGTCAACCCGTTAATTGTGTCAGTCGACCTGACAAAGAAGACGAAAAGTGGTTTCATCTTATGTATGTATATAAGTATGGGCTTGATTTTCAATGACAGAGCTTCCTCTACATTCCGCGATTGTCGCAAAAATTTCAACCAACAACAACAATGCGGAGATATCAGAAAGTACTGAAGTGATAGTGTTAGATAGTAATATTCGACCGTGTCAAGGGCAACTACGAAAAGGAAATAAAATAAGTACCGACGTAGATGAGAAGGATTTTAACGAAAAATATGGTGTAGAACCCTGCTATAATAAGATGGAATCCAGGCCACATATTTTGAACAAAGCGGAAAAAAAGAAGATACTGTGTCGCGTTATAATTTTCTTTCTAATGAGTATGGAAGAATTCGAGCGAGACATGGTACAATTAAAATTAAAACCATTTGTAATACTTGCAAAAAACATTATTGTCGCAAATGCTTTGAAAGAACTCATACATTCCTAAAGTATGTTACATAATATGTATGTATACCATTAATAATAAAATATTCTTTTTGAGATTTAATAAAATTGTTAAAAAAACCTTTTATTATTTTTCTTTTACATAAGAAGAAAGAGGCTGCAGAAGAAGCTATTATACACTTTAGAAGCGAAACTGAAATTGTACAAAATGATTCTACAATTAAAACAAATTGATTTAAGTAAAATTCTCAGTGCCAATATTGTTTTTTATTTCTTTACCTTCTTTTAATCCCTTACAGGTATATATAGAGACAAGGTAGGTATAATGAAACATATTTATACTTCTAGAACAGTTTTATTAAACAAATATACATATCTATATTACATTTAGTAGTTATCTTGTAAAAAAGTAGTCACATATTCTTCAGGAAGTTCAACAGAGTCATTGCAGATACTGTTGTTGTTGTTGTTATTGTTGTTGCGGTACATATCATAGCGAATAATAAATTGTTTCTGTTTAAAATTAGTATTGACTGATTCATATGGATACGATTCACTATTAAGAAATAATTTGATATTGGTCAAATTACAATGATCAAACAGGCTATTATTCTTTTGGAAGCTATTTTTTCTGTCTGTCTGAAATGCTACAATTACATATCGCGGTTTTTCCAATTGCGAGCTAGATTTTATCACCCATGTATGCTGTCTTGATTTTGGAAGAATCGGAGTCATTGCAGATACTGTTGTTGTTGTTATTGTTGTTGCGGTCACTGTATTGTAGTTGATTGGCTGCATCAAATAAATTTGTACTTATATTTATTCGATGTAACAATTCCATTTGTAGAGTCAATAGTGAATCTAGCGGTTGCGGAGATTTCGAGAAACACTCAGCCAATTTTAATAAATCTTGAACACTGAGAGCTACCAGAGCCCCATATGATGTCACGTAATACAGCCACATATTGAAAAAACGCTTAAAATGATACATACTCATCTTCTTTATAGTATATTGGTGACCGAGCTTTCAACCAATCACGAATCAGATGTACATTTTGATGTTGGTAATGGTATGTTTTAACATCATTCTTTAATTTAGAAAGTGCAGGGCAGCCTATATCTTCAATATTTAAAATAGAAATATCTGGTAGTAGCTTTTCCAACCACCGCTTCTTTTGCAATCCTTTCACAAAAATATGTGATTTTTTATCAATTCCAGAATTTAGTAATAATGTAGACAAGTTGTCGTATTCTTCATCTTCCAAATCACAGTCCTTGTGATAATTTTCACTTTGTTTTCGCCAAGTCAGTCCGTGGATATATGTAGTTAAGTATTGTACTTGCATTTGTAACGAGTCCTCCAAGTGATTAAACTTTATAAAGTATTTAAAAAACTTATGCATTTCACAACAGCAGGAACTAAGTCTCAACAATGCCAATTCTTTACAAATAAAATCACTGTCTTTTAATTGAAAACCTTGTACGTCTAGAAACCAAGTGTTTGACATGATCAATAATAAACTGAACTTACATCGACCTAACCGTTCTAGTTAAAGGAGTATATTTTAAAACACGATCGTGGAGAATTACACAATAGAGTGATGTTTTGTCTGCAATATTGTGAAGGGACGCCTACAGACTCACCCTGTATACCAAGAGCCTATGGACTCACCCAGTATAGTAAACCGAGGACGAACACGGGAGACGCCGAAGCGACAGCCGTAACTGCTGATCAAGCTGTTTGGTGCGGGGACCGGGGGGGAACCGCCAACGGTCACCGCATCGGACGCGAACATTATTACATTACGATTACGACTATCAATTAAGACGTGGGTACCAAGTCACGTATTATAGATACACTGTCGATATACGAATAAAACCATTTAAGACGATGTAGTTGTTATCTGTGCTACGCCACCCCACATACCATCCCCGCCCGTACAATTATCTGAGGTCTCGCAGGAACATCACAATTGGTGGAGGCGCCGGGTACGTTGACCAGCACGGGTTTGTTTCTGCACAGGCATGATTTTCAGTACTTCGTCCTTAAGGTCGGTACCAATGAAGAAATCGATGATTTCGAACTCTTTAATCGGAAGAGAGAACAGGTAGATCTCCTCGAGGGATCTGATCTTTCCGTCGCGAACTAAACGTCCCAGCTTGGTTACGGGCATCCATTCTTTGGAATCTTCCTTGCCGCGCCCACGGCCCCTGCCGCGACCACGACCGCGCCCCCTTGGGCCCCCACGTCCTCCTCTAGCACCACCAAAACCTCCACGGAAACCACCACGACCTGCGGCTGGAGCTGCGTCCGCCATCTTGTATACCTTCTTCTATCACGGTCGACGAAAGAAAGAAATAGAAATAAAGTTAGAATCCGTGGAAGCTCAGTCTTCACAAGATGAGATACCGACCATAGAGGTCAAAGAGCGAAAGTGTAAAGTTACGCGTAACGCAGCAAAGAATTAAGATAGAAAGATAACTTAGAATTCCCTATTTTGTAGGAAAGAATTATTGCAGAAAAAAAAGAGAGAGTATAAGTGTTATAACTGAAGTATTAGTATTGTATAAATTCGTCTGCAGACATGTGTAAGTTTTTGTGAATGATAAAGAAATTGTTAGAGGAGGAGCGCTCAAATAATTTTAGAAACCATGGTTTAATAGTTTAATATTTTAATGTTGTATGTTTAAGGTTTAATGTCAAATGTTTTAGAATTTTACGAAAGTTTAGATTGCATTTTTTACTATAAGAATGACCTTTGTTTCCAGCACTAGATGCTGAGGGTCGCAAGTTTTTTTAATATAAGTACATACGTAAATACGTACCATAAGTATAAGTTGGATTAGGGATAGAAATGCAGTTTTGTTAATACTAGATGTAAGGTTAATGTGTAAAGAAAGGATACTGGTTTTGTTTTGAATTTGCAGGATGCACGAACGGATGCCGCTGAGGGACCTCTGGTGTTGCTGATCCTCTACATCGGGGTCCGATGTTTTTAACAAGGGGGAGTGTGAAGGGACGCCTACAGACTCACCCTGTATACCAAGAGCCTATGGACTCACCCAGTATAGTAAACCGAGGACGAACACGGGAGACGCCGAAGCGACAGCCGTAACTGCTGATCAAGCTGTTTGGTGCGGGGACCGGGGGGGAACCGCCAACGGTCACCGCATCGGACGCGAACATTATTACATTACGATTACGACTATCAATTAAGACGTGGGTACCAAGTCACGTATTATAGATACACTGTCGATATACGAATAAAACCATTTAAGACGATGTAGTTGTTATCTGTGCTACGCCACCCCACATACCATCCCCGCCCGTACAATTATCTGAGGTCTCGCAGGAACATCACAATATCATCACTAGCCTCAAACTCTAAGCGAATGTCAACTGTACCAAAGTTTAATATTTCGTTTTGCTTAGAACAATCAATTATCATTATTGTATGCTCACCAACATATTTCTGAGGTGTCAATAGTGGTTCACTTTTTGATTATAATATGAAGCTTGGAATTTCGAGTACATATCATAGAGAATAATAAATTGTTTCTGTTTAAAATTAGTATTGACTGATTCATATGGATACGATTCACTATTAAGAAATAATTTGATATTAGTCAAATTACAATGATCAAACAGGCTATTATTCTTTTGGAAGCTATTTTTTCTGTCTGTCTGAAATGCTACAATTACATATCGCGGTTTTTCCAATTGCGAGCTAGATTTTATCACCCATGTATGCTGTCTTGATTTTGGAAGAATCGGGTATTCATATAGATCCCAACTGCAGAAAGCAAGATCGAGTTCTGCACCACTCGATATGTATTGTAACAGATTTATACGTTCTGAGTCAGCTACTGTTATGTGAGGTACTATAATAATAATAATAATAACTTTATTCGTTCTACTATAAAGCATTTTGGGATAATGAATACATAGTATAAAAAAAACATTGTATCACATCTTCCTCGTTGCTCCCTCTGTCGTCACCTCGAGTGATGAGAATATCGTCCTCGGGCTAGCGGTATTGAAGGTGTCTGGTTGTCTTTAATGTCTAGGTTGTCTTCAGGTCCTCATCTCTAGTAGAATGGTTCGGACTCTTTGCTTAAATTGTTTGTTGTTTAGTTTTTTGTCCTTATCTTCCATGTCGTTATAAGTGCGAATTGATTTGGTTGTAATGTTCATCCTGTTTTTTGCTGTTCTTACTCTGTGGGTGCGTATTTTGTGACGTTGTCTTGTGTTGACGCTGTGGATGTCATAGTTGGTACTTAGTGTCATGTCTGTTTTGACTAGTTTGTTTTGTATTTTGTGAATCAATATTGTGTCGTTCATCTGTAGTGTCTCACGTATCGTCATTTCTCCCGTTTGTTTGTATAGAATACTCGTTGGCGTTGTATAATCGAAGTTATATAGTATCTTGATGGCTTTGTTTTGTTGCGTCTGTAGTATGTTTAAGTTCTTCTGTGTTGTTGTACCCCAGATCGTTCCTAAGTAATTTATGCTTGGCAGGAACATGGCGTGATAGATGGCCTTTCTGGTTGATTTTGGTATAAGGTTTCTGATCTTCCGGAATTGTGCTAGGGCAAGTGCGTTTCTGTTCCGTATTTTGTTTATGTGGGCGTCCCACTTCATATTGTCTGTGATCGTTAGACCAAGATATTTTGTTTGCATTATTTGCTTAATTTGATGGCCGTTCAAATGGATGTTAAGTGCAATGGGGTTTCTATTGTTGTTGAGTATCATGAAGTTAGTTTTCTCTTCGTTTATGGTAAGGTAGTTGTGGGTGCTCCATGTTTCCAGTTTCTTCATGTCCTCATCCAGTTCGTCTTGTAGTGTTTTCATATCTCGTCCCGCATACGATATGCATATATCGTCTGCAAATACGAAAAGTCTACCGTTTAGTTGCATATCGCTAATGTCGTCTGTGTACAATATATAGAGTGTCGGTGATATGTTTGACCCTTGTGGCAGTCCATATTTTGGGAATTCCACGTCACTTTCCAATCCTGCTACTTTAACTTTTTGTGGTCGCTCCTCTATATAGGTTTTTATGAGTTCCAGGTTTTCTTTCGTTATATCAAAGTTTTTCAGTTTTTCCAGGATTCTGTCTTTGCTTACCGTGTCGAACGCCTTCCTCATATCAATAAACAGCAAGACCACCTTGTTCTTTTTATCAGCTTTTTTTGTGACGTGTGTTACGAGGTCAAGCACCGCCGATGTTGTACCTGACGTACTTTTCTAAACGGTTTCGAGGATGGCGGTGATGAAGAGATTTTTTTTTAGAACCACTACTACTCGTTTTTAAACCAATACCTTTTTTATAAGGTTTCAAGAACAATCCTTTACCCATTGCAATTGCTTTCATGACCTTATTGTGACGTTCATGTTCCTTTTGCTGAGATTTTAAACCTTTGTTTTCATTGACTGCCTTACTGATTTCAGCAGCTCCACCTGCAAGAGTACCCAAAGCACTCAATCCTGCAAAAAGTGGTATTAGAGGTAAAAATCCTCCTATTTTTGGGGTTGGTATTATTCTCTTCCTCTTCACCACCATCTTCCTCTTTCTTACATTACCTTTATCACGAGCTGTCATAACTAAACTTGTCACTTCAACAGTTGAAAGCTAAATGACTGCATTTAAAATAAACATGAAATAAAAATATCCATTCAGTGTTAACTTGAACATGAAGCTGATCAAACAAAAGTGCTGTCTTCATGTGAATAATGTTGACGTTGTTAAATCGGATGTATATCGAAATCATGGTGAACTTTTACCATCAAGCATTCGTTGTATAATTTGCGGTCCGTCCAACTGTGGTAAAACAAACGTTTATTAGTCTATTAGAAGATCTAAATGGGTTACGATTCGAAAACGTATATGTGTATTCAAAATCTCTATATCAACCAAAGTATGAGTACTTTAGAAATTTGTTTCTTGAATTGTCGCCTGCGATTGGCTATCATGAATTCTCTGATGATGTGGAAATAATTCATCCATCAAATGCGAAGGAGAAATCAATATTTATCTTTGATGATGTTGCATGTCAAAAACAGTCCATTATTCGCGACTTCTTTAGCATGGGTCGGCATAAGTCAATAGATAGTTTCTACTTATGCCAAACTAATGCACATATTCCAAAGCATTTAATACGGGATAACACACATTTTTTGATAATTTTCAAAATCGACCAACTTAATCTTCAAAAGATTTTCTCAGATCACGTACTTGGTGATATAAGCGTTTCAGATTTTAAAAAAATGGCTGGATTATGTTGGAGTGAGAAGTATGGCTTTTTAGGAATAGACAAGGATAGTGATATAAACAACGGACGTTATAGAAAAGGTTTCCATTTCTATATAAAGTCATCGTAATATGATTGTTCACGGTTCTTAAGCGGTTGTTTACGGTTCCTAAGTGGTTATCATGAATTCCGATTCCACCACCACCACCACCACTATTAGATTAATAAAAGCCAAGAAAAATATCAAACGGAAACTAGCTGCACTTAAAGCTAATAAATTGAGATCGGAAGAGTTCCTTAAAAAACATATAACCCTCTAACAGAATCTCTGCTAAATATTATTACATCAACTCCTGTAAAAATTGAACAAAAAACCAAACTAGATATGGATGATCAAATAAAAACCCTACCTAAGGAAGAATCGCCCGTTAAGATGACAAAGAAAGAGAGACAGAGGTCGAACGTCATTACCCTTGCAGGAAGAGGATGAAGATATGCTTAATATTGTTACTGAACAACCACAGGATGAGGTTTTTGAAGCATATACTGAACCTGAATCTGAGGAATTAACCAACATTCCGAATACTCCAATATACAACAAACATTCATTTGCGGAATATCTACAACAATTTGCACCATTAGCTAGACTCTATATTAAAGGTTTAATTCAAGATAGTGAAAATGAATATGACACTAGTCACATGGGTATTCGTCACGATGCAGTTCAGGATAAATTTTATATTGGAAATGCGGAAATGCAATTTAACACAAAAAATGATAACATAGTTGTAAATGGGATAGAGTACAAAGGTACTCCTGGCTTATATGAATTGATTTTTAAAAAGATTCCAACTGATATTAAGTTGGAAGATGAAAAAACTATCGAGAAATTATTTTAAATTCAGATGCTGCAAGAGTAAATCATGATCCGAACAAACCGATTGCAGGTAACAAGTCAAGGAAATATACACAAATTGTAGCTCCACTCCTACAAGGGAGATCACTTTCTGTCTCAGAAACACCGACAACTTCACGAAGTGTAGCTGCACGATTGAGAAGTGGTAGTTTAAGATCCAGACTTGGTTATGGTTTAATACAATACAACACTAAACCTGTACAACTTACATACTGGAATGACGCTGATGAACTTTGCGACAGATTACGATTATTGATTGCATCTCAAAATGCAGGAAATGATTCACATGCAAACGAAATTCATAGTATAGTAGAAGAGTTACGCGAAGCACGTATAATCATATAAATTCATTTGTTTTTATTTTTTCATTTTAGTCTCACAATGACTCTTGATAAGTTTGGTCAGCATATTACTGATAAGAAACCTAGCAGGTGAGGGTTATCATACGACAAGTAGTGACTTACTTATTCGGAGTAAAGGTAACAAACAAAACTATAAAAATAACTTTTATAGAGGAATAATAAAAGAGGTGATTTCCACAGATCCTGAAATCATCTTGTATATTAATGGATATCCATATAGTAATACGAATAATCAGTTAAAACCAGAAGATGTTCTCTACTTAAAATACGTTGGTAGCCCAAAAATAAAAAGATCGCCGCCATTCTTAGTCGAATTACTTGTTGTGATTGATATTGATCAATATAACATCTGATCAGACATGAGTATAAAGAGAGAAGTGGTTGAGGAGCTGCACAAACCAGCTAGGAAGATATTTAAACGAAGACAAGTTATAGTAAAAGGTTTAAATGATTTATATCAGGCAGATTTAGTTGAAATGATTCCATATGCACGACAGAATGGTGGATATAAATAAATTCTGGTTGTTATTGATGTATTTAGTAAGTTTGTTTGGACCAGTCCACTTAAAACAAAGTCTGCAAAAGATGTAACAAATGCAACGAAAAAAATTTTATCTTTAAAACCACCACCTCCACCAGTAAATTTACAAACAGATATGGGTGCTGAATTTTTTAACAGAGAATTCTCTTCACTTATGAAAAAGTTAAACATAAATCATTACTCAACATTTAGTTCAATGAAAGCATCTGTGGTGGAACGTGTAAATAGGACGTTAAAATCTATGATGTGGAAGGAGTTTAGTATGCAGGGCTCCTATAAATGGTTGAAATTGTTACCTGAAATTGTTACAAAATATAACAACACAATTCAACAATTAGAATGAAACCAGTAAATGTAGATTCGGAAAAGGAAAAACATTTGTTGAAGACTGTCTATAGTCATATTAAACTTAGCAATTTAATTACTAAATTTAAACGTAACGAACATGTACGCATTTCAAAACATCGTAGTGTATTTGCCAAAGGTTACACTCCGAATTGGACTAACGAAGTATTTATTATAGATAAAATACAGTACACTAACCCAACAACATACTTGCTGCGCGACCTTAGTGGTCAATCAATTTCAGGAGCCTTTTATGAGCAAGAATTACAACGAGCTAAGTATCCAGACGTTCAACTAGTTGAAAAAATATTAAGAAAAAAGGGAAATCGACTGTATGTCAAATGGTTAGGTCTTGATGAGAAGAGTTGGATTAATAATAATGATTTAGTGTAAAATAGTTCAGTATAATGATAATGTTAATAAAGATCGCAACATAGAGTAGAAGGTTTGTAAATTCTCTTCTAAATAAGAATCAACATAAGCGAATTAAAATAAAAAAAAATGTGAAATGATATGTATTAATAAATTTATTTCAATATACTTTTTTACAAATTATGTGTGTTTCTTTATTTCATACAGCTTAATTTTAAGCACTCTCTCTATTACCAATGAACAGTCTTTTATTCGTTTCTGAAATCTTAATCTGTCTGCTGCAGCGCTAATCCACACTTCTCCCTTCCTTGCTTCTCTGTAATTTCCATCATGATCATCCTCATGTATATAACAGTACTCTAGATTGTCATTAAATCTTACTCCACTCATTTCCTTGCGTGTTCAATATCTTAGATGTTCAATTACACTGCAGTATAAATTTCAATCACTATATTTTATAGGAACAGGATCAGGAGAAATAATAAACATACATATAAGTATATCGATTTATTTTTTATTTAAATCAATTTGTTTTAATTGTAGAATCATTTTGTACAATTTCAGTTTCGCTTTCTTCTTATGTAAAAGAAAAATAATAAAAAGTGTTTTTAACAATTTTATTAAATCTCAAAAATAATATTTTATTATTAATAGTATACATACATATTATGTAACATACTTTAGGAATGTATGAGTTCTTTCAAAGCATTTGAGACAATAATGTTTTTTGCAACTATTGCAAATGGTTTTAATTTTAATTGTACCATGTCTCGCTCGAATTTTTCCATACTCATTAGAAAGAAAATTATAACACGCGACACAGTATCTTCCTTTTTCCGCTTTGTTCAAAATATGTGGCCTGGATTCCATCTTATTATAGCAGGGTTCTACACCATATTTTTCGTTAAAATCCTTCTCATCTACGTGGGTAGTTATTTCATTTCCTTTTCGTAGTTGATCTTGACACTGTCGAATATTACTATCTAACACTATCACTTCAGTACTTTCTGATATATCTCCGCATTGTTGTTGTTGGTTGAAATTTTTGCGATAATCGCGGAATGTAGAGGAAGCGCTGTCATTGAAAATCAAGCCCATACTTATATACATACATAAGATGAAACCACTTTTCGTCTTCTTTGTCAGGTCGACTGACACAATTAACGGGTTGACTGATACAAATTGTCAGGTTGACTGACACAATGGTTGGTTTTTTTTTGTTTGTCAGGTCACTGTTGTAAGTCAAATGAGAGCCGTTTGTTTGGTATCTCCATAATTCTGATTTGAATGCTGTTGTCAATAATCTTGTAACAAGTACAGACAAACCGAAAATTAAGATAAGTAAAATTGCATGGAAGATGCCTCATGTGATGGTTGCAGATGAGGAAAAGTTACGTCTATTGGAATATGTTGCAGCCAATAAGGATTTAGAAATTGCATTCAGAAGCTGGGAACTGCATGAGTTACCATTAGTGCAACAAAGTACTAACCATACGTGGGCCATTATTCTTATCTCTGACGTCAGCAACTGATAAGAAACCAACATATTTCTTTCTTCGAAACATTTGCTGGAATGTTGGAATGTTGATTAGATATCGCGACAGCAGACGCGTGAGGTCGAATGAGGCCGCGTGGCCGAACGGATTAGGACGGCGGACTCGCGTTCTCGTCTGTCCGAGTTCGAGCCACCGGGCGGGCAGGCAATTTTTTAAAAACTAAATAATAATAAATAATTCAAATTAATTCCTAAATGGCCGGCAGGTGGCGCATTCGACTTTGAGTTCGCACAAAATGGCCGACAGGTGGCACGCAAATAATAAATAGCAAATTCAAATTAATTCACGAAATGACCGACAGGTGCCCCACCTCAATGTCACAGTGTTGAGGGCCCCCCTCAACACTGTGACCGCAAGGATGTCGCTCGTAATGACGTAATTGATATCGGCTATCCTTGTCACATTAACTATCTGACTATAGCTATCTCTTTCTACCTGGACCGGAAGTAAAACGAATTTATACCCCCCCTTGGAATTAACCCGTAAAATTGCGCTCGAACTCCTATAGCTTATCTACTATTAGTTACATAACAGAAAAAATATTAGTGTTAATTGTAGCAGTCAGTTGAAATATATTTAATTATTGTTCTTAAAGTTACATATTAAAAATGCAGAGTTAAAGATGATGTTAACTTTTGATATCAAGCCACATATTATTAGCCACTTGTAATAAATGTTAGTACAGTATCTGTACTGTTTACAGTATCTGTTTATTCTAACAGACTAATTTTTTATTTGATTACATAAATTCCTCATGGGATTCGTGATTTTAATAGGGTTTTACCCTGTGTATAACTAATATAATGGCATAACTATGCTAGAGTGATTTACCTTTTATTCATTTACTTAGCGGTGATGACGATTGATATCAAAATCTCAATATGAGGGTAAAATGCCAACATTGCATCAGGAAAATTAATAATTTTGTAATAATTCTCAAAAAACGTTAGGAATCATATCAAAATCACGAACCATAGAAAAAATTTACCGAAATTTTCGAAAAATAGATGAAAATGAGTCATAAGAATCAATGGTAGGTACTAATATTTATTATAAGAGTGAGAATTATGAAAAAAGACAACATTTTTTTTTAAGATAGGTGGCTGTGATTTCAAATTTGAGTATAATTTTTAATTCTAAATAATATTTCTATGTAACATTTTTCGATAATAATTAAAACAAAGGTACTTTACTCTTATGTCAAATTCAAATTTCAAATTTTCTGAACACAATATTTAAAATTTGATGATTGCAATTTTGGTTTCGGACGATCCAGAAACTTTTATGAAGAATAAAATTTTCTGATAAATCGATAATAAAAAAAATTCTCATTTGATGCCGACTTTTTGGCGGTCACTGTACAACGCTAGTGTCATTATAATCATTGGCGTGTATCATGATGGGGATTATATAGTCATAGATACGTATGGAATGAACTTATTATATGTGAGTCGTAGATAAATAGTATTTGTATTGTAGTCTGTTTTTATTTTAATAACGAATTGCCACTGTTAAATCAGGAAAAGTATCACATATTGGTGATTGTCTACAAAATAATAAATTTTTAGGTTGTACATAAGTAGGTATCATAACTTTCTGTCATCGGTAGTTATCATTTTGAATTTCCCGCTAATATAAGAAGATATAATTTACCATTTTTAATTACGTGGTAAGTTAATAGTTCAAATTAATATAGGGTTTTTCATTTAGAGCGACGCATTTTGTTTTTGACATTTCTCGAATAGGAGTGCAGGTGATTTCACAATTCTTTCACAGTTTGCAACGTCAATCTATGCCATTTAATAATGGAGAGATACACGGTGCCGTTTTCATGCCGGCGGCTTCATTGGCCCACTTTTCTTTTTTTTTGATGAAAACTGCGCGCCAACAACTTTCAACGGCGATCGCTACAGGGCCATGATATCGGAGTATTTTTGGGACCAGCTCGAATTTGGACGATCAGGATGGCCCAACATGCCATACAGCGTACGATACAACCGAATTATTGCAGACCAAGTTCGGCGAGCAAGTGATCTCACGCAACGGTCGTCGCGAATGCCCACCTCGTTCGTGTGATTTCAACCCTTTAGATTTTTTTCGTTGGGGTTACATTAAATTACTGGTCTATGCCAATAAGCCAGAAACGTTAGAACAGCTTCAGGCCAACATCGAACGCGAAATTCGGCCGATTTGTGTCCTAAAGTCATGGAAAATTGGGTCCAGCGTATTCATTCGTGCCAGCGCTTCCGCGGCGGACATTTGAACGATGTCGTATTCCATAAATAATTTTATCGATTGTACTTTCATTTGAAATAAAAATCATTGCCATAACTAACCCACAAGTCTTTTAATTGAAGAAACAAAATGCGTCGTTCTTAATGAAAAACCCTATAGTTTTAGTTTTAGCAGTTATTTACAAAAATTAATTACCGAAATTACAGTGATCGGCACTAACGTGGGCTTAATTTACCATTTTGAATTTTCAATTACCCGATAACTTAAGAGGAATCAATACTGCTGGTACTTCCTATAAAATAAGCATCCATAGTCAGATTAATGTTGTATCAATTCTCTCATGTTATACATCAAATTATAGATAAAGGTGTATTACTTTACTTGCTGTGATAATGTATATGTATTACTTGTTGTTGTTGTATCCACGCTACGTGATAAAATATAACTTATTCATGTACTCGAAGAAGTAAAGTTTTGAGTGAAAAAAGCATGTAAGATATTGATATTTTTACGTGAACTTTTGTACACTTATAGAGTAACTTAGACCTATTAGGTGGCACTTTTTTCAATTTTAACCTAAATTCTTCGTAAAAAAAATTGCAATATCAGCCAATATTATGTACCTAATATTCAGAAATAGATTTGTCAAAAACGAACAGAACTATCAAAAATCTACCACTAGACGCAAAATTATATATTTTATCTTTAATTTGGTGTATTTCCTTTACGATTATGTGATCTTATTGCTGAGAAAAAGCCTCAGAACTATATATTATATATATTATATACAGGGTGAGTTATTAGTATCCCGGCGGTCGATAGTCATCAAATCGTTTGAGAAAGAAAAAAATGTTTTCTACAAGAGTTGTCTGACTCACTAGTTTCTATAACGCAAAATTATTTTCATTTATACAGGGTGTTGCATTTAGGCGTGACCGAAAGTCAGTACATTTTTTTAAATGGAACGCCCTGTGTATCATGCCATATTATGAATACTAAGGAAGTTGTCTTTCCAACTGTGTAAGTTGTACCTGTGTAAAGTAAATAGTTCCTGAGATATTCAATTGTTTGTCAAAAAATTGGCAATTGCAGGCCTTTCTTAAAATCTACGTTAATACTACTTTTTTGCAGATATTGTCCTAAAAATTTTGTCACATAATAACTAAACCCATAGCTAGATGCTGATGTCATGAAAAATTTGATGCGCTGTACAGGGTGATTGCAGCATGCACTAGTTTTTAAACATTTTTAAATGGCTTTTTCTTCAGATTTTTAAATGGAACACCCTGTATATTATTTGCTAATTGAAATGTCTCTTAAGTTCGTTGTAATTTATATTCACTATATCGTATATCTATTTTTAGTAGTTTTTGTGATATTTGGAATTTAAAGAGTAGTATGCTATTTAGTATCTTAATATTGCTTTGTAAACAGTGTGCTGGGTAGCATGATGTAAAATATTTAAAGCGTTATAGAAGAAGCCATTTGGAACCTATTTAACTAGATTTATTCATATAAAAAGTATTACCGTTATCAAGGTATTATACAATTTTATAAGTATGTTTTGCATTTTTTACAAACGTACAGCGAGCGAATCTGAAGATCCAGTAACTTCAGTTGGGCTCCGAAGTAAACCAAAAACATTGTAGTTTTAGGGGGACTATCGTGAAAAATTGTTCACCTTTGTGAAAATTATGCGGAGACGTTTCATTGTAATAGCATGTGCCCTCATACACAAAAACAAACAGAAACGCTAAAACCTGTCATGATGAGCTAGGTACATTTGAGAACGAATTTGTATTCAGTACAAAAGACAACCAACAATATCTACTTACTATTGTTAATTGATTTAAAATAGGTTCTTTTTCTGGAGAGACAATTCAAAATTGGGATAATATGAATGATAGTATGAGTAATATTGATAATGTGAATGTAAAGTGGGTTACTTGGAAGTAATTTTAATAGATTTTTTTGCTATAAATGAAAATCTGGATCTAAAGATGCCTATCAGTTTGCTTTTATTGCATATTTGGGTTTTGTGTGTGAGCACATAAATCACATAAAAGAAAATCTGATTTTCAACACTCAGAAGTCAACAAATTTGCACGATAGCTAACCTAAAAGTACACGGTTTAGGGTTTACTTTACCAGTAATTAAAATTTTTAAATCGCGTGTTCGGTTGCCATACCATCGACGGCAAAATATACTTATAAAATTTCATATAAAATTGTTAATATGTTCATAACGGTAATACTTTGTATAAGGATCAAGCTGATTAAATCGTTTCTAAATTATCTCTTCTATCGCCACTTGAAGACTTTACATCAAACTACCAAATATCTTATTCACAGCAATATTAAAATTTATAATTGCATTACATTTTCGTTAAATTGCAAATATCACAAAAAATAGTAACATTTGGTGTATGACATACTAGATGTAAATTGGAGCGAAATAAAGGGTTATTACAGCCAACACATATTAAACAGCGTGTTCCATTTAAAAATCTCGAGAAAAAGCCATTTGAAAAACATCAAAATTTACTAAGTTTAATGAACAGCCTGTATAGTGTATCTAATATCTTTTGATACTATCATCTACCTACTGGCTTTGACTATTGTCTCATATAGTTTAAAGGCAAAATCGGCAAAAATGTCGTGTTTACATAGTTCATAGTAAAAAGATCCTTCAACGGGCATATTTTGGAAAAATAGTTGAATATCTCTGGAACTATTAACGTTGTGACTTAGCAACATACACGGTTGGATAAACAAATTTAGTAGTGTTTATAATATAATAAAATATACAGGACGTTCCATTTAAAAAAATGTGCATACTTTTCGTCACACTTAAATGCACCACTCTGTATAAATGAAAATAATTTTACGTTGTAGAAAATGGCGAGTCAAACAACTTTTGCATAAAATATTTTTTTCTTTTTCAAACGGTTTATAAGCTATCGACCGCCGGGATACTAATAACTCACCCTGTATAATATATATTATAATTTATTTAGTATTTATAAAATTATAAGCTTACAATAAAACACAATATTAAAAATAAAACATTCCCCCGACTAGACGACAATGGATTTTTTCCATTTGGGGAGCTATTAGACGTAGTTTCTGAGGACCCAATAAAAAGATTGAGCTCGAGCTGCTTTCAATGGGTTGGCATATGGAATATGGATATCTTGGAGGGTGGGACGATTCCCACACCACCTAGGCCTCATTAGGCCCCTTTTAGCTTAGGCTGTGTCTGCCTCGAGCCATCCTGCGGGTTATGTGCTAAAGGTGCTCTTACACGACGCCACTTTTCGTATTGCGCAAGTTAAAAAAGGCGCAATTCTTGTATTGCAATGTGTGAACAACGCTGCAACTATAAATATTGCGACACTTTCAGTACAGCGCGCAATTTTTTAAAGTTGCGCACAGCTAAAATGTTGTTGCGTGTAAACAAGTACAAACACGGTACTAGCGCCACACTGGCGCAAGTAGATGTTTAGTAGATGTATATACGGTAGTGTTGGTTAAACATCGATAGTTGGCGTATCCGATAGTTATCGATAGTATCGTTAAAACTATCGATAACTATCGAACTTCAACAAAGAAAAACAACTTATTAAATTGATATTTTGAGGATACTAACCGATAAATACTAATTCTCTAAACAAAAAAGAACATAAATAAATATTTATTATTTCAACATACAAGGTTAACAACAGAAACAAGTTAAAATAAACCCTTCTTCTCTAAAAAGAATTTCGAATAAATGTCATTCTAAAAAAAAAAACAGATAAATAAATATTACAATAAATATTCCAACTAAAGTCCTCGTAAATAAACAACTGATTTTATATTTTCCGAATAATGCACATTTGGCAAAATTTTCATTCCACTTGTTAAAGTAATTCCCAACCCAAGACGAGACTTTTTGTTCGAATAATTTTTTTACGATCGTAAAAATTGACATTGATGGGAGTGTTAGGTTAAACTTAAAATGAAATTTCGCTACATTTAGATCCTCCTATCATTCTTGGGGACTTTCTCCTTTAGGTTCGACAAAATATGCAATAATACGCGGCAACGTTAAAATTTCACTAAGTACAGTAGGGCTCAAAGTAGAAAAATCCACAATTCTACTTCACTTTATCCTCAAGTTCTGCGATAGGCGATAGTTGAGCCTTTTCCTACAAAAGCGGCCTTGAATAGCTCATTAACATTAGCTCATAACATGCAGCTGGTCTAGTCCTCTCATCGGCATCAGAATCTGAATCCATTTTTTATGGAATAAACAACACAGCATCACTATCGCCGCTTAAAACTTAATGAGGCAGAATATAAACACAACCACTACAAGTACGAATGTGCGCAGTCGTTCCTTACCAATTCTTGACATTCGACGTGCCACTCTTACAAGTTGCAGCAATGAAAAGTGGCGTGTACTGTGTGAATAGCATCGCAACTTTAAAATGTGTGGCTGCCACTTGGCGCTGGCGCTAATCGAAAGTGGCGCAACTTTTGGCTGATTTTATCTCACGTGTGAACACGACATGCCATTTCATAGTGTCGCAATAGAATCTCGCGCAACAAAAGTGGCTACGTGTAAGAGCACCAAGTGGCGCGCCGACCGTGGTCAGCGCCTGTGTGCGAAACCAATGAAGCGCCCCTTTGATTTTGTAAATGACTGGATAAATGTACAAAAAACATCCATAATACATTATAACAATTTAACCAGGGGCGCCTCGCGGCGCCCCTGGGTACCTGGCGCCTGTGTGCGCCGCACACGTTGCACATATGGGCGGGCGCCACTGAGAGCACCTTAACTCAATCTGGGACGCCACCAAAATAATATGTTAAAAAGAATTGAAGCATGCTTAGCGGAAAACGGCAACGGTTTTGAACAGTTACTGAAATAGAATTAAGAACTTTTTTTTAATTAACTTTACGATTTTGTTTACCCAATGTGCAGCGCCGCTCTCAGCACTGCTAGAAGCACTGGTATCAGCGTCGCTAACTGTTTGTCCGTGCACTAACAGGCATGAACGCAAAGAACGCATAGCTCATAAATACAAAAATGCTTCTAACTGGAAAACGAAAAGAGCCCCTAACTTCTTGTTTGTGGCGCAAAACAACACAAAACTAGCACAATACTTTAACATCGAAATTTTGATTTTGTTTCGAATTTGGATGTTAGGTCAGGCATGTCCACAGCCCCCCTAAGAAAACTGTTTATAACTCGGAAATGAAAACAGCAGAAAACTTTTGGTGTGCGGCACAAAACAGCACAAAACTTTGGCATAAAAACGTTCGAAATTGTAAACTGAGGGGCAAGCATGTCTACAGTCCCCAAAAAATTGCGTATAGGTAACTCCGAAACGAAAGGAGCACAAAACTTTTGGTTTGCGGCACAAAACAAGCGCAAAAATTTTACATAAGAAATAATTAAACTTTTGAATGTGGATGGGGCTGAGGACATAGACCTACTTCAGGTCAAATACTAGTCACAAAATTGTTGTCTACTGTGTCTACAGTTATAGAGTGATAGAGCCGGGCATTGAAATGCCCGTGTTTTTTTCTTCAGTTTAAGCGCTTTTACATATATTCGTGCCATGAAAAACCAACTAAATATAAACGGTTCAATCTGGGTTCGTGTTGATATTAAGTATGATTGACTTATTTTGGTTTCTTTCACATACATTTTCCAAATATTTAACATTTGCTTTCTAACAGATTCTATGAATAAACACAGAAATACCTAATCCGACAGCCGAGATGATTTTGATTCCAAAGAATGTGGTTCAAACATTGACGCTGACATCGGTGAGAGTGGGCCTCTGCTCCAGATGTTTATACTTATGTATTGGTGCATTTTCGTTAGTATATTGAGCATAAAAAAGTATTACCCATGCACATAAAGTATATATACCTACTAATTTTAATTCATTTTTCTATTGTCTCTACTAACATAACTAGGTTAGAAGTTTATATTATGGGTGTTACTGAATGTATAAATAAATATATTGTAAGTGCTGATGATGGCCTCGCCAAATATTGAGGGGCATGCATTACTGCGCCACCTTACAACTTGATATCGTTACCATTCACGCTTTTACACCCGAACAATACCGTTCTGACATTCGAATCTCGAACCGACCCTGGACCACGATTTCAAGTATCTTGCTATTTTTTAATACTCCTTATATAAAACATCGAGGACCGAGCACACAACTCACCATAATCTTCAAAGCTACTCTACTCGAAGTTACCATAAACATGTTTGCGACTGGGAACATTAAGCGGCAAAAAACGCGGGAACAGACAAGAAGCTTGGACAATGAGAATTTTCCAGGTAAGCCCAATTTTCCCAATTCCTTGGATGCTAAGATATTTATTCCAAATATTAAACCTTAGTTATGGGCCGTATCGATTACAAACCGGACACTTCATACACCTACCATGAAGATAACTTCTACTACCGCTACTACAACTCCAACGAACGTCTTCACGGCAAAACCATGGAAGATTGGATGAGACCTAGCATTTTCCTTGGAAAAGCGTTTACTCCTTATCCGGGTTGCGCACCAAGGCCATGGAGCGAGAACCCTGTGGCTTTATATAATGTCCAAAATATGCACAGTTTGGAAAATTACAAAAGAGGAATTCGTGCTATGTTTGAACTTTGTACGAAAATGGGTAAGATGACAATCTCCAAGTAAAAAATACGATCTAATAAATATTGTAATAAATATAAAAATAAACACTCTTATGGAGAACTCTTTTCTTTTATTGTGTTGACATCCGTTTGTAGGTTTAAAATATTGGTCAGCCTATGATAAAGATTTGGCACCGGAAGGCGAAACATCCGAAGAAACTCAATACAACTACGAGCAAATTGTTGAACTTATTCAAGAATATCAGCAGAAAAGTGGCATCCGACCATTGTGGATTGGAATCGATTTTAAAAATACATACAAGTACGTTTATTTAAAATACTCCTTCTTTTAACCAATTAATATACAGATAAATAATAATTAGGTCCTTTTTATTAGATTCCGTAATGGGGCCGTAACAAATCCGGAAGCAACAGTTGTAACTTACGCTGGTTATCAAACAAAAAGGGCACTAGATATTGCAAATAAATTAGGAGCTGAGAATGTGATGTTCTCGGCATCTCAAGAAGGCTATTTCAATGAAATGAACACTGATATCAATAGAGAGATGAAGAACTTCCAAAAATTTCTCAAACTTATGATTGAACACAAAGATAAAATTGGATACCGCGGCCAATTGTTGATGCAGACTGTATACGATACAAAAAACAGAAATGAAGGCTACAAGTATTGCTATGATTTCTCGAGCGCCCTTTGCTTCCTAAAGCATTTTAACCTGGACAGGCAAGTCAAACTGGTGGTGAAACCAGGCCACTTCAGCTACATGGCTAATGTGTAAGTAAATTTATGATAACGTATTTAACCGCAATTACTACTCCTAAAACTGACAAATTTACAAGTTATGGATGTTTGGGTTCGATCGAAATTAAACACAAAAACATGTACGACATTCAGAAGGCAGCCTTGACCATGAAGACGATTATAGAAAACGGTGGAATGTCACCAGGCGGTCTAACTTTCTATGTACCCTACCACAAGAGTACTTTTGATGCCAAAGATCTTGCAGAAGCCTTTATTACAACTGTTGACACTTATGCCAAAGCTCTACGAATTGCGGTCAAGTTTATCAATGATATTCAGCTAAACAAGAGCATACAGGTACGTTTATCTTCTAAATTTATGTACAAACATTACCAACGTCCGTATTCCACGTGGCCAGATGCAGACAGCTAAATAGCTATACCTTAAATTGGTAACAGTGGCTTAGTGAAAATGCAATTATGTTAAACCTCGTCACAATTGGCTGTGACGTGTCTGTAGCCATAGAAACGTCGCAAAACGTCGCGAACATGGCGCAACATCATGAACATAGAGTACGTCATATCCTGCTGGCTGCATCATAAATGAATTTTTACTTTATCATACGCAGTATGTAAAGTATTGTAATCGTGACCAAAAAAATTTTTGAGATTTTAGCGGAAATATGTCTTTTTGGATCCCCTGAACATTTTTGACCAAGGTACAAAAAAATTTGTGTGTGTGTGTGTGTGTGTGTGCGTGCGTGCGTGCGTGCGTGCGTGCGTGCGTGCGTGCGTGCGTGCGTGCGTGCGTGCGTGCGTGCGTGCGTGCGTGCGTGCGTGCGTGCGTGCGTGCGTGCGTGCGTGCGTGCGTGGGTGTGTGTGTGTGTGTGTGTGTGTGTGTGTGTGTGTGTGTGTGTGTGTGTGTGTGTGTGTGTGTGTGTACCCGTTTTTGTGGCGTCGATTTCTGAGAAACTACTAAAGGTATCGGGACGAAACTGCATATTTAGAAGTTTCATAACCAAACTTAGAGCTGAAAAGCTTTCTGTTGAAAAGGGTCCAAAGGAACTGGTGGTTTACTCTTAGCATTTTTCGAAGATTTTGCAAATGAGCCGCTATTTGTGTAATGTCGTCAAAATAGTTAAATAATGAATTAAAGGGGAGGAAATTTTCTATAATTTATGTATATGACATTCTTTGGTAGAATTTATAGTTTAGCTGCATGAGCAAATTCTATTTCATCGAGATCGGTCGTACTGCATTAAAACTAGTAGCCAGGATACGTCAGATTTTTTTATTCTAATGACAGTAGCTAGTGTCAAACGCTAATGTTTTGAAAATACTACTGTCAATATAGGCTGCGTTCGAATATTGAACACCGTTACTCTTTTTACACCCAATAACACGTAAGTGTCATTTGGACGGTGTACCCGGTGTCAACGGAGTACAATATCCGAACGCAGCTTTAATCGAGATATCTGTCTAGTTCTACTAGTTTTATTTTAATGCAGACATAGCCGATCTCGATCAAATAGAATCTCATGCAGCTAAACTAGTAATTTTATATATAGTATGATAAAGTCATGTGCCTGTCCACATCAGATTGTTTATCTACGGCATGACGGCAACATACAACTATTATAGCTCAGTCTATACGTATCTAACGCATTATTCTAATGTGCAGCTAAAGACAAAATGTGCCGTGGGAATTGTAAATTGTACAGTGGGAATCTTATATTTGTGCAGTAATAAATTGGCGTATTTATCCGGGAGTTTATTTTCTCGTTAGAAAAAGGGGCTAAGCAGGGCATTTTGATTTGCGCTATTTGCTTTTTGCCCCATAGTTTTTGAACTAAATGAACTAAATTTTCTAGAACCTCAGTAAAGATCTCACCGAAAGGCGTTTGAACCAAGGATTGCGTTTCTTGATACTGGTGTACACATTTGCAGAAAAAATAAACCAATAACTTGGCCATCTCTTAAACCGGATTTGTATTCAGCACAACTAATCTATCGAAAAGGCGTAGCCACTTTCCATTCCAATATTATCATAATTTTATTTAAATAATGTCTTCGCATGCCAACAAAATGATCATGTATTAAAGTGCTAGACCAGTGGTTCTTAACCTTTTTGAAGTCAGGGAGCACTTTTGGTCATAAGACAAATTCGCGGAGCACCAGAAACATAGACATAACTTTTATTAAAAATTAAAACGATTATTACATAACAGTTAAAAAACCATTAATTAGAAAAAATATAAATATACTAATAGTCTACATTTTTCCTGCAAAATTATTTTAAGAAATCAAATGTCATTCTAAGTATAATGTTTTACATGGACATCTATGTTTTTCTATTCCTTAAGAAGTTACAGACGTTTGAAATGTTAAAAACCAAAAGAAATATAAAAGATAAATACATATCAAACAACGCGAAAACGAAAAAATAACACAATCGATACCCATTACAACAAGAAAAAGTAAATATGTAATAAGTAATATTAAAAATAACGAAATAAAATCCATATAAAACTTTGTACCGATTTTCTTCTAGAAACTACATGTCATTCCGAGTAAAAAGGTTCATTTGGACTTATTGGTTTTATCAATTCCTTAAGAAATTGTAGCCTTTTAAAATACGGTTTTATTGATATTCATCAGCTCTATCTAATTTTTTACCGAATTGAATAAACGAATACTCGAATGAAATTTATTTGCGGCGAAAATGATACAGAAAATAAAAAGATACATTTGTGTATAAATTTCGAAAATATACGGGAATTTTGGAATTTATTTCTACAAACGAACTCTTAAATATGTTTGCGGGAAAAAGCGGTCTCGATGTACAGAATCGCTTCCGAAGTTTTCTTTTTGCGCGGATTCACACATGTTCCACATTTTGTGTGTGTCGGTTTTGATTTTCTGGGCCCACAAAATTTTGTTCGTGAATCACCTGGTGGTTATAAATGCCACCACCTATTTGGTATATTGTGATAGCTCCTCCAAGCATCTGACATCGTAGTTGTTCGCGGTAATATAAATCTAAATGTAATAAAACTTTCAAAACCTTCCTAATTTGTCAAATATTTAGCTAATTTGGCTGGATTCTTTATATTAGCAGTTATGTACCACCTACTAAAGTAATTTTGATAAGCTCATTTTTGATACAGCTTTATACTATTATAAAACTTAATAAATCCGCACATAACATGTGGATGATATGTAGATGAGGCCAAAAATATATATTATCAAAACATCATATGTTTATTTTAGGAAATATATTTTAAAATGTTTGCATATTTTCCGAACTTTTTATGTGCACCAGAGCTATATCTACTCAGAATTCTTTATTTATTTTATTCATATTTATTACTATTTAAAAATTGTAAATATTTTAATTGTTAGTTTTGTTGAAGTTAGAATATTTTGTACGTTAAATTAAATAGGTATTATTATTTCAATCACATACGGTAAATGGGTCAACAATTTCGGCTTTCCTAATTGTGCGGAGCACCAGTGTTCCGCGGAGCACAGGTCAAGAACCACTGTGCGGGACACACAAATTGGAAACTCGATGAGAAATAGCAAATCAAAACAAAATACAAAAAAAATATGACCGTATTAGTAATGGACTTGTCTTGTGTGTCGATATTTTTGTTGTTTAGAAGCGCGCCGAAAAAAAAAACAGGAAAAAAACGTAGAAAAAGGTTTTTTCTCTTTAAAGTCTCGCTATATATATTACCATGTTGATTCCGCATTCGTATTCTGAGGTGATTTTAGAAGATGTGATGTAGAGAAAACCATGTACAATTAGTTTTCTTAGGAAACGCAAATACCAAAGACAAGATATACAGTGAAATATCAAATATCAAACATCAAATAATATACAGTGAAACTCGTATATAAAGTCCGCGAAGGGACCGCGGAATTTGGACGCTTTATCCGTCTGGACGCTAAATACGGACGTAATTAAATTTTTATTTAAAATCGAAAAAATTAAAAAAGTAGTTTTTACATGAACTTTAAATTAAACAATATTCATTCAAAATATGTTCACAGTAATCAGACTTACTCACCCAATTAATATTTATACTCGTACAAATAAACAAAAAATCTGATGTGGCCAGGCACATGACTTTATCATACTATATATAAAATTAATAGCTTAGCTGCATGAGATTCTATTTGATCGAGATCGGTATAATAACTTTAATTAATAATATTCTGTGACTATCCAACACATCTTGATCGAAACTATGTTTTACTAAACTAGAAAATATTTGATGCGTTTTGGTGAAGTTCTGTCTATACGTCATATATTCGTAAACAACACTGGACTTCGTCGGCTTCCAGTTACATCGGCGTACAAACTGTATCCGTAATTCCTGCTGGGCAGGAATCTTTGGAAACCTACATTTAATTGTTAAATCAACAAAAAATTAAGTCAAACTTTATTGATTCTCATTTTACTGACATCTAACGTCACTTACCGATTAAACGTAATTTCAGCTGATTTAGTGCAGCCCCTATTCTCGTCATCTTTTTGAAGCGAATGTGAGTCTTTTCGAATGGTTAGGTGGAAGGAGTGGGGATATCAGCGGTTTCCCTCTGGAACGTATCTATGAGCAAATTTGCTTGTCGCTAACAACAATAACTCACGCGCCACGCCCATACGAACGTATCTATGGCAAGTTATACGTTCCAAACACATGGCAACCGCCGATATCCCCACTCTCACCTAACCATTCGAAAATACTCACATTCGCTTGAAAAAGATGACGAGAATAGGGTCCCAGGGCCCTTTCTGCTGCGACAGCTGCTTACATCATATACTGTCATTCTAATTAGTTATAAAAAATATTTATAGCGCACTAGAAACCACTTAATTCGTATATTATTTGACGAGCACATAACTAAGAAAATAAATCGCGAGTATGAAGTTTATACGCGACCCGTAGGCGAGCGTATAAACATGCAAGCGATTTATATCAGTTGTGTGCGAGTCGAATACGACGTTTTATCTACGACTCATAAATTCCATTTTATATCAAATATTTTAAAGGTGTTTGTCAATGATGGCGAGGCGAACTGTCACATAACTTTCATCTACGTAGGTTTTGACAGACTTTGACACTAGCGTCATATAATGATGACAGTTCGTTCAAATAATGAAGTCATTATTTGAAAAAAACATTCTCGCCATCTCCTTTCCTACGCGGAAAAATGTAACATTGGTCGGATAGGCTAAGACCAGTCCCTGCGTCTTATCCTATTCGACCAATGTTAAATTATTCCGCGTATGAAAGGCGATGGGTAGAATGTTTTTGTACGCTATGCGTAGACGCGCTGACTCAATTTGACCGCGAATTTTAAACAACACTGTTGCGGCCTAACTTGCGCATGCGAGTAGAGCTCACGCATGCGCGTAGGGCACGTTGGAATTGTAGAAAGAAATAGAATAGAGTATTTTCATCTCGCTTTGAATCCTGAACAACCTCTCTGTCTAGCCGCAATATAAGTATGCATATATTACATATATTGCTAAGACGCATGGAATGTTTTTCTCCATGTCTGCTTTTGACGTTTCAGATATTGACAATCACAACGTGTATTATTGCGCTATGATTGGTGCGTTTGAAATCCCCGCGTTTTTACGTGTCAATTGTGTCTGGATTTGACGTTTCAAACAAACATAACCACAAAATTGATTACTGCGCGTTTGCGCTACTGTTGGTCTATTTGAAATCTCCGCGTTTTTACGTGTCAAGTGTGACAGTTTATAGGCGATTTCGTGTGGCTAAACGGTTAGATTTGGTTCCGGTTGGCGGTTGGATGTGGTTGACAGAGCGGTTCTAAATCGTTATCATTTTTAAAACGTCAGTAACCGCTCGACGGAAAATGATCCGGTTCGATTCATAGGTTAGGTGCCCCACTTACTGTTAAATATGACAGTAATGACATACGCAGTGGTCTACCGCGAATTCCGACATTTTACCAGCACTTTACAACTTATAACCTAAAAATGACAACCCAAACGAACCGATATTTCAAACCGTCTTG
Source organism: Aphodius sticticus (assembly GCA_963966075.1). Classification (NCBI taxonomy): domain Eukaryota; kingdom Metazoa; phylum Arthropoda; class Insecta; order Coleoptera; family Scarabaeidae; genus Aphodius; species Aphodius sticticus. The sequence continues at coordinate 63,595,837 of OZ014506.1, forward strand.
CCAGGCAGGTTCAAGATTTTGACGGACCGAATCGAACCAACTGCAACCGTTACGTCATCAATCGCCATGTGAAAATGGTTGGTTCAAATCGGTAGTCAAACCGCAACCGAACCGTTCCACGCGAAATCGCCTTTTAGGCGATTTCGCGTGGAGTCGGACCACGAAAAGTATCCGGAGTCAGAGTCGAGAATTTTTTAACCGACTCCACAGCCCTGATTATAACCACTAGGCGGTTGGGTGGCCGGAAAGCTCATAACGTGCAATTAGTATATTCATCAAGATATAGTATATTACATTACAAGAGTGGAAAGATAACATACGAGCCGCGTTCGCGGCAACTTTTGTTATTTTTCACGACCGACAAATTTTACCTACGACCGACAATTACCGATCCAATCACCCACATTGGACGCGTCCAGCAGACTCACCGGTAAGTCACCGGTTAGTCACCGGTGGATTAGCGGTGGAACTAACCGGATTTGTCACTCTGGATGCGTTTTTAAACTTAGTGTCAGTGTCACCTTCTCTGACAATGCTCCATGCGTATAATGACAGATTTATTGTACCGGTGAGACGCACCGGTTGTTTGATATGTGCATCCAGCACAAATTTTACTGATCGGTATCGCACCGGTGAGTCTGCTGGACGCGCCCATTAAATAAAGGAGAAATATTGCGACAGAAGTAGATGTACTAGGTTAGGTTAGTATAAATATACTAAAAAACATTTTTGTTGAACTGTCAAATGACAGTTCAACAAAAATGATTTTTTCGTCGATCGTTTATTTACCAGTCAGTTTAGGCAATTTAGTGAATAGGAAATCGTTTATTAAACAACTCTATTAATGCGCGATTTCTATTAATGCATGATTTGTTATAGCCAATCACACGACGTAAAGACATCGTTTGATTGGCCAATCGAACATATGTGAAATGAAACCTTATCAAAACATACCGCCCTCTAGAACTGTCAGTGCCAAATTACATAAATTGTCATATAACCTAAAAAGACATTGGCGAAGAAAAATTTATGTAGACGACGCTAGAAGAATACGATCGACGAAAAAGTTTTGTAACCAACTCGAATATTAAACGGCGATTAATGATCCCGACAATTAACGCTCGAGCGTTAAACAGTCTCGATCATTAATCTCTCATTTTAATATACTTGTTGGTTAAATAACTATTATCTATTGCTAGTTATTCGCGCGACATCTATTTCAACTGTGGCGAACTGCATTTGAACTGCTGTGACAAGAGGGAAATTTTAATCAAATATGAAAATATGGATCTACATTTGTGTTGTGATGACATTATCTCGGGCATTAAAAACACAAAAGCACAACCAAGCACAACAAAATGTTTGTTATAAGCGATATACGAGTGAAGCAGTCTGTGACGTAAGGGACATTGATGCATACGGTCAGTTGTAGGTCAAAAAATGTATATTCGTGTTCAAAAATAAAAATACGTTTTAAAAAAATGCTTTTAAATTTTATCTGCTTTACGTTTTTTCGACGTTGACGTTTTTCTAGACTTATAACTTAAAACGCCAACCCATAGGGAAACTATGCATGAACATTTTTTGTAGAGATGTAAAAGATTTAGAGATTCCTAATAGCGCTCATTGTCTTGTAATCAATAGAAAGCCAAATATTGTTAAAAATCTCAATTCGTTCATCTTTGGCCGTGAATAACTCGCACCACAGACAAGACTGCGATGGGAACTTTTTACACGTAATTTGTAATGCCCAACTAACGGTGTATACAAAAATCCAACTGGGTTGGAATTTTTCCGACGTTTACCGTTTTTTTATGTCTAATTTGACTGGGCTATTTTGCCTCCTGTTTGTTAAATAGGAGTAGTTTTCAAACCATTTAAGTTGTTTTCTTTTACTCAATATCTTAACACTTTTATTCATTTTGTAATTAAACAATGTTAATAATTTTCAGATGAGGTATGTTAGCTTTTCATCAGGTTGGGGTTCGAAGTTCAATAGTTCCGAAGCCAACTTAGACGAATGCGAAGAACAATGTCGAAAGCAAGAACCTAATGTGATGTTACCACCACCATCTAGATCAGAACATTGGCACGCAGTAATGTCGAAAAATGTAGAAGCACCCTTTCTGAAGTAAACCAAAGATCACAACCTTAACTTATGGAATACAATACACATATACACTAACTTTATTATTTGGAATGTTATAAGCACATACTTATCACTTTATATTTTTTATATTACTTCTTCGACATTTCCGACTATTTCCTGTCCTTATTATTTTATTTATCTACACTACCTACACCCTACAGGAAAGGGATTGTATAGGTAATATCACAAGAGCGGCAAATGAGTCATCGATTTCAGCTGTTATTTTGCTGATACTACAGATCATTCCCGTGCGTTAGACAGAAACAGCGTCCTTTTTCATGCGTCTGTTCTTACGATTTTAAGCGAAGTCTCATTTGCAGCTCTCGTGGTTTTACTATATAGATACTTATATGAAGGGTATTATTTTGACTTTAACATTTTATACAATTGTTTCACCATAGTTCGTTAATAAACTTAATATATTTAATGACTATTTATTTGTACATTTATACATTAGGGTTAATCCATAATATTGACGATAATATATATGTAATCGAGAAAAAATTATGTTGCTTGCTGGGCTATTTTAGAAAAATTTCAATTTTTTATTGACACTCCCTATGTTCTTAGAGTGCAAAAACAATTTTATGTTTTTTCTTTATTTTACTAGGTTCAGAAATGACGGCCGCTTTTGTGTCAGCGAATCCACCATTTTTGACAGTGGTATGAGTTTGCGTTAAACTACATAACTTTGTTTGTCATAAAGAGTTGAAATAAAAACCATTCTATTTACCATATTTCAAGCTATCTACTAAGTGTATAATACATATAAATTACACATATTTTCTATTTTAAAACAATCTTAAAGTTTACTTACGAAAGTCTCCAAAGTCCCGTTTTAGAGATTTTTTTCTGGTATGAAGGGGTCCTTTGTCCGTTCATCAGATATTTTTTTTATAACCTGGTATACAAAGGTGTATAATACAAAAATTCTTACTAAAAATTCTCAGTAAACACAAAAATTGGGCATACTATGAAATACAATTTGCTATTAATTAACTATTAATTTTACCACTTTAATTTATTATTTAACTATTTTGACGAAATTACACAAATGGCGGCTTATTTGCAAAATCCTTGAAAAATTCTTTGAGCAAACATCCAGTTCCTTTGGACCCTACGAACAAAAAGCTTTTCAGCTCTAAGTCTGGTCATGAAACTGCCTCTACTTTAATTTATTATTTAACTATTTTGACGAAATTACACAAATGGCGGCTCATTTGCAAAATCCTTGAAAAATGCTTAGAGTAAACATCCAGTTCCTTTGGACCCTTTTGAACAAAAAGCTTCAGCTCTAAGTTTGGTCATGAAACTTCTAAATATGAAGTTTCGTCCCGATACCTTTAGTAGTTTCTCCGGAATCGTTGCCACCAAAAACACACGCACACACACACACATTTTTTTTGTACCTTGGTCAAAAATGTTCAGGGGAACCAAAAAGACATATTTCCGCTAAAATCTCAAAATTTTCTTTTGGCACGATTACAATACTTTACATACTACGTATGATAAAGTAAAAACTTAAGGAAGCTGAAAAGGTTCATGTTGCCTGCATATTGAATTATATCTACTTCTTGCAACATCTGTTCTTCCTATTATAGCAAAATGTTGGTGTAAACGAACATTTTATGCTTGATACCTAATTTAATCAGAAAGGGTGCTAATATAGCCTGAAGTTCATACTCTAAAAAAAGCAGCTCAATTAACAAAAATATATGTAAAAATTTGTAAGTAAAACTAAGTAAAATAAGTAATAATTTTGATTTAACTTTTTTGGGATCGTTGGATTTAGATTTATAATCCTGGGATCCCGAAAACCCTCGTTTGTCGAGGTCACGTAATTCCGGGATTGGAAGTCCTAATAGGTACACTTGCGTATCACCTATTTTAATAAAAACTATTTTAAAGACTATTTTAATAAGAAAAAGCAGCAAGGTTAACAGCATTGGGGTCGTCTTCATTTTTGATATATAATTTTAAATTTTTTACTTTGGTTAAGGTATTATTTTCGAACATCATTTTGTATTTACCAGACCACTAGAGAATATGAATTTTTTCTTTTAGTGTTAATATGCGCTTCTGGTTTTTAGACGAATCCATGATATCGCTACGTGAAAATTAACCCACATTATAGATACGCATGTAAAGCATGTAAGCATAAGTAAAATACTTACTCCAAATGCAATTTAATTTGAGGATACAAATGCACGTGTATATCTTTTATATATCTTCGTGCTGGAATTTGATAAGAGATCGCTAATAGCCTGGAGAGAGTATAATGATGCCAAAATGTTTGAGAAAAAGACTTTCAGAGATAATAAAATATTGATAACTTTAGTTTATGAATGAACGAATGGGAACTGCATGGACATTTTCCACATGGCCAGAGCTTCTATGACAGTTGTGAAGGAAATATTCCCTGGACATATCAGAAATAGTAAAAACAAATCTACTAATTTTGTATTTATTTGTAGCTACTAGTCATTATAAATAATAAGTAACATAGTATTAATCAAAATAATAGTCAATAGATGCGATTGACACACCTATGTATAAATTCAAAAACCTAAAAAGAAACAATTTGTAGTACACGATGTCCTTCTACAAACTAAGTACATAATAGAGAATATAAATACAAGTAATTTAAAAAGTTGAAATATACATGAGTGCATAGTAAAATAAATAATATATCTAATTATTCTCTCTACATATATAACATATGTATTTTATTCGAAATCGATATTAAAATATAAAATTTATTAAATAACGGTCAGTTTTGGAAAGCATTCTTAAAGCTTAAAATAATATTATACGATTTAATTCATGAAGCTTGTTAAACCTAATGTATCGGAATAGCCTGCATAATCAAGAAATGACTATACCGTATGACTTGTTTCAAGACGCAACATAAAGATATGAGTTCAAAGTCTTTTTCCAAAAGCAATTATAGAGATAGATCTAAAATTGTACATATAATATTTTCTTTTGTTATGTTAACAATCACATAATATTTAAAACAGGCAATTAGGACATTAAAACATATTGTGTAACTAATTAAATTCTCATATAGCTCTAATTATACATAAAATTACCTATCTTGAGACTAGATACTTATAGTTAAGTATTTCTCATACTGCAGATTACAATTTGTGCTGGTCAACAATGCAAGAGCTGCATTACAAAAATTGAGAAAAATATTTTTTTTCTAAGTTACCAACAGATGCTGTGTGTGTGTGTGTGTATAATTTATCATCTCACTTGTCATGTAACAAAATCAATACATACTTTATCAATAACACACATAAATTATTTGAAGTTTGAGGGTAGCACTAAAGGTAGAACTAGAAGTTAACATTCGTCTGAGGGTTCTGTTCCGAAATATCTATCGCCAAAGTTTCCTATACCTGGTAATACGTAGAATTTATCGTTGATTTCTGGATCTACGGCAGTTGTTACAATTTGTACTTTCGGAAAGGCATAAGCAATGGCGTGCACTCCAGAATCGGCCATGAGCAAAGATACAATGAGAATGTTACTTTCATCGACATCATGGTCCAGCAAGACACGAATTGCCATCATGGCTGCTGCACCAGTGGCTACTGTAGCATCCATCAAAATTACCTTATAGTCTTTTATATCTTTTGGAAGTCGTAGATAAAATAACTATAATTATGTAAAGAAGTAATAAAGGATTAAAAGGATATAAACAAGCTAAAAATCTTACCTCTGGTTCACCAGTGTGAAAATTTGTTTGAATAAGAATCTTTCCTATTCGAATATCTTTGCAAACATCAGAAAACGCCTGTTCCATCGTCTCGCCAGCTCTTAATATTGACACACCACATATTTTGTTGGCTGTCATTCGTTTACCTACAAATTGTAGATACAATTGCATAAGATAGTTCATAAAAATATTTTCAAATGTACCTTCATATAACACTCCTTGTGGGGTTTCAACTACTTTTACGGTAAATGGCATTAATGACAAAGTATACTCTATAACTAGTCTTATCAGTCGTTTGCTATAAAATATGAACTCATCTCTAGGTGTATCCTTGTTTCTTATAAATGTATGCAAGCCTTGAATCTGTGGTGTAGATGGTAGTAACCTTAATGTTTCCGGCATTGGTTGGTTTAGATTACAATGTGTCTGCACCAGCTCTTCTCGCAACTTAAAACCCCTCTAAAAATTATATCAAATATTAGTTTTGAATTTTTAGTAGTTAATTAGTTTTTGGTAGTTAATTATCAGTTTTATTTTGTACCCTGAGGTTTTTATAAAATCGAATTGATGTTTTTTTTTGTGTCATCATGTCTAGAATGTGATGAAAACAAAAATAAATGGCTTTGTGATAATTGATTCCTCACGAACTTTCAACCCAAATAATAAACTTCATTGAAAACTATTAGTCCAAGAGCCAGGTGGCGGCAGACTTACGGTATTTTGTAAAACCCTATATCTTTTCATTTACTCTATTATACCCACCGTTAGTGGTTCTTATAGAGTCAGTAAGGTATGAAAGGTGTAAATACTTTGTTATTGTTATTGAAAAAAAAAACAATGGCAGACAACTGCGGCGGTTCCAAGCTGGCACTCTTTTAAAAGTAGGTACCAAAAAAAAATACAAATTTACGGTATTCTGACAAAGCTGAAATTTCTATATGATCAGATTGATTACTGATGTTAAATTGCACATGATGTTAAATTGCACATGTTAATTCTTATGGGTAATATTACCGAGTTTTATGCGATAATATTACTGTTATATTACCCATAAGAATTAACATGCGCTCGGTACTATTACCGGTAATTTAACATCAGTATACATATATGATAATAATAATAATTTAGAAAATAAATTGCTTCAGGGTTATGTTGTGCGTCAAAATTTGTAATTGCTGACGTTTTGTGAACCATGTCGCTTCTTCGGAGCTAACTGAATACTGCAGACCTACCAACCTACCTTATATACCTGTATTTAAACCACACTACGCACATCTGGAGCTGCCGCTCCCATGTGTTTTTTCCACCTGAACGCGTTAGGATTGATTTCCAGATCCTACTGACATCAGTGCCGTCCTCACGATTGGTTGGGATGTTTGTACATTTTGATGGCTTCTCTAATAAGCCTTCTATGATAATTACTAACCCTTGCCAACATCTTTACGTCATCGAAGTCTAATATGTTCCCCAACTCATAGCAGTGTTCAGCAATAGTGTACTGTCGAATCTTGCCTAGCCGGGTGTGTCTACTGTGTTCTTACAAACATCCCAACATCAATCGTTTTCTAAATTATTATTAATATAATATATAAATTTCAGCTTCGCCGAAATACCATAAATTTGTATTTTTTGGGACTTTCAAAAGTGTCTGCCGTGATCTTAAAACTTCCGTAGCTGTCTGACATTGTTTTTTTCAATAACAATAATTTAGTATTTTAAAATATCCAAGTGGTAGCTTTGTCTATATGTCTTTGGATTCGGTAAAATTTTTACACGTTTCATACCTTACTGACTCTATAGAACGCCAGGTGAGTCCCCGTTTCATCTTCAGCAGGTATAAGAAAGTAAACAAAAAAAAATAGAATTTTACAAAATACCACAAGTCTGTCGGCCACTGGCTCTTAGACTAATAGGTTTCAAAGCTTGTAGTCATAGCTGTCTGACATTGTTTTTTTCAATAACAATAATTTAGTATTTTAAAATATCCAAGTGGTAGCTTTGTCTATATGTCTTTGGATTTGGTAAAATTTTTACACGTTTCATACCTTACTGACTCTATAGAACGCCAGGTGAGTCCCCGTTTCATCTTCAGCAGGTATAAGAAAGTAAACAAAAAAAAATAGAATTTTACAAAATACCACAAGTCTGTCGGCCACTGGCTCTTAGACTAATAGGTTTCAAAGCTTGTAGTCATGTAGTAACCTGTGTAATTATGTCCCCTTAGTCCAGCCGATTAGTTTACATTCCAAATCGTCTAATAAAGTTTCTAATAATGGTACAAAGATTGAATTTTCTGCTAGACATGTCTCTGGGATACTACATACCAGTGATATTTAGTACATACATTTAGTAGGTTGCTCTATGGGCATTCCTAGACATTCAATGTGCTTTTGACAACACTATGGACAACACCACTCACACACCACCTTTGAATCCATAGACACAGCAGCTCAGACAAGTGGCATAGATGCCTCCATAACAACATAGATCCAAAGAACGCTTAAGAGGTGCAGGGTCGTGGCTTGAGGGTGCCCATAACTGTGTCACTTGTTGTTGACAAGCTGATGGTGATTCTATGGTCCGGGCCACACTAATGCCTAAGCGTAATGTTCAAATTAATGCGTTAAAATCGAGTGTGACCATGATTTAACGCATCAACTGGCCAATCAGAAGGGCGGAAAATGATGACGACATTACTGATTGAAGACACCTAACGCTAACGTCTAATGACGACATTAGACGTTAGGCGTTAGTGTAGCCCGGGCATAACAAATGAATGTTTTGAAATACAGGTTATATAGACAACCTAGTTGTCATAGTGGTTGACATAAGGGGCTTACACAAAGACGTCATATTGAATCGCATGCAAACAAGTTGCAGTGGGAGCAACATGCTCAACGCGCACCAGTCACAGGGGGCGCAAACTTGGAAGGGTAAAATAAGAACTAAGACAATATAATAAAACTATACTAAAACAAATTGTATAAAAAATTCGAATAACCACATTTGCTAAATAAAAGTAAGAGTCGGTTATGTTTGTCGGTTGTTTGGCATTTCCTTTTAAATATTCAATTTTTGCATACAGCTCTCTGATAAGTTGATCATTAGCTTGTATTGAATCATTTTTTGCTTTCATTTCAGCATCTTTGGCCTCTATTACCTTCTCATATGTCTTCGATCTTCTTAACCATGTGGTTGCTGTTTTCAGGTTTTCCTCCTTCACAGCACTTAATTAAGCCACAGCTTATGATTTCGGCGTCCTTCCAAGCTCTTTTCTTACACCCGTAATGAAAGGCTTCACCGCATGTGACACATATAACAGTCTTTAATATTTTATTTTTGCAACACATGTAGGTTAACTCCTCGTTGCCCGCCATCATGGATATAATCATGGATTAATAATTACAATTAATTACTTTGCTAGAAAAATATCACTAGAATGTTTCTTGATCTTTATTGTCACAGTTGTTATAGCAGGCTTTGCATTAAAAAAAGACAGGGCAAATTGTTTTTTTTTGGCAGTTTGTTGGCAATTTATAAACAAAACAGATAATTTAGGATAATTCATAAAGGTACACATCTGAGCACATGCGGCGAATGAGCTGAGCAATCAAATGCTGCTCCAAGTACAGCGGACCACACAGTTTGTGTTCCTCTCTAGAGCGCATTGGAAAATCATGTTCGTAGATACGTGATCACGCACACATAGACAGCATAGATGCAAGCCGGTGCAGTATGCGGCACTCCAAGGAAGCACGGCACAGGCCGATTCGGCAAAAGCAAGCCATCTGTGGTGTACAAAACCATGCGCCGTACGGATTCGAGCCGATCTATCCGCTGTGGATAAACGAAGCGAGCAAACCGAGGCAGCTGTACGCATTGCTACGGCGTGTCATATTTGGGGATTTTATGTATTTTTTTTAATTTGGTGATTTTCTTTATGGCCTCTTGTGAAATGATTTCTAGTGAGATATGGACTAACAATTGCACAACCATGAAAACCCTAAATACAAAGTCGTTACTAATAGAAATAGTTTACTATTTATGCTGTCAATTATGACTTTGATTTGATGACAAGATTTTCTTAATAAAATAAATAATCGATTCGAGTTATATTCAAGTAGACCAGTACAAGGGGGTCCAAGCTTATGGGACATACGTAGCCAATAATTATTATAGTTCTTGTATCCTACGAGGAATGGCGCAATCAGTCTATTTTAGCGATATCTAGTTCACTACCGTAAACCAACATAAGATCCGACAGATGGCGCGGTTCGCGCTCCGGCGGGAAACTTCAAGTTATGAATTTGTCATAACCTGACATGTATTAAGTAGCCCGTGGTAACTACTACGGACTACTTAATTCATGTCATGTTGACAGTTATCAAACGGCATAATACAAGTATTTTGCAACGTTTGCAACAAATTTCTTTTATAATGCGTGTAAAGTGTTCACTGCATGTCGTGTCTTTTATATACATAATAGGTGTGTTCGTGCAAGTTCTGAATTTGTTCGGAAATAATGTATTATGGGCCATGTGTAACTTAATGAAGAATTCCAGCATTGGTCCAAAATAAAAGGTTCCGAACACATTCCTAATATGCCTCGCGAACAGACCTATTGTTCAAGACACGAAATGATTAGTATATCATAATTCTGAATGGGAAAGAATACGGAAGGTTGAGTTCAAATTTCCCGCTAGATTTTTAGTTCTGGGGTCCGAGGCTTCGCGTCGCTGTCATCGCTAGTTGGCTAGACATTTAACCCATAAGATGGCGTTCTATATAAGAAGGTATTCTATGGACCAGTAGACATTTAATTTTGTATTCTGTCACCATAGTGGTCAAGATAAGTAGCTGGTAAAACAAAAATGTATGGGAATTAATTGAAACTTTTTGGCATTTTTAAATTCTACCTTCGAAATTTAAATTATTACAATAAAAAAAAGTGTGGGAAAATTTGACTAAGAGTTTATGGAAATCAGTAATAAAGATTTAAAAAAATCGATAGTTTCAAACGATTATATTGGAGACGGTGCAGGGTCACTTATTTTGGGAGAAGCATTTCCATAGCTTAAAAACGGCATAAAATGAATTTACTTCGCAGTTTCGTGGCAATGATAATGATTACCACTGGTGGTATGTCCATCTCGGCCACAGAATAGCCAGAGCATTACTTTGTGTCGGCACCTTTATTCTCGAGGGTGCAATATTCTCTGACCTTCAATACCATTCGATGGTATTGACGTCAAACGTCATGAATTTATATGGCTTTACCTCCACTCAACGAAAGAGGGAAGATTTGCAAATAAACATGCTGCGGACAAATCCTGCTCACTCTCCGAGACTTTCACATTTCTAACCTCCCATTAAGTGAAGAAAGACCAAGCGTGCTAATATTATTCGCAATAGAAATATGATCCTCTATTTTCGTGTTAGTTTTGTTTCTGGTTGCTTTGAGGATCGCCGTAGAAAGAAAAATACTGTCAAGTAAAGCCATCACAAGTCACAACTAGGACTACCGCACTCCAACTGGTCGATTTAAAAATATTGACAAGGTTGTCCGACATTATTATTGTTTGCAAAGCGCCACCATCAATTCGAGCGGCGATACGAGGAACAACGCCGATCGGTGGCAAGGCATTTGCGATGTTTACATGGCGCGCAAAAATTATCTGGTCCGCTGCATTCGGAGCAGCATTTGAATGCTCTTACGCCGCATGTGCTCAGATGTGTACGTACCTTAACTCAAGGCAAAAAATGCCATACTCGCAGAAAGTCAAAAATAGTCTTCATATAATTTAGTACTTTTTCAAGCTCCACCTGATTTCTAAAAAAGAAAACGTAAAAGTTTGTTATATTTATAGGTTTGATGTTTGCCTACATCTAAGTATGTGGCATCAATTTGTCTTCCCACACCCTCGTTATTAAAACGTAGATCCTTATGGCCAAGGCCTGGTCCATAAATTTAAATAATTCTCCCGGTATTCCATCTTCGCCTGGGCTTTTGTGGTTTTTCATCTTTTGTATAACCTCCTAAACTCATCAAAGGTTGTTGCAGTAAGCCTTGTCATTTCTCAGACCCTTTATTGCTTTGTTGGGGGTTTTCTTTTCTATACGTATTCCTTGATAGAAGTATCTTATTTCCTTAGCTCTTAAGGATTGCTCTATCTGATCTATCTTTCTTTGGTAGAACTCTCTTTTATTGGTTCTACAGACGCTGTTAAACGTATTTCTGGCTCGTCTGTATTTTCCCATAGCTTCTTCTGTTGGACTTTTCAGTATGTTTATTCTTCTTCTTTTCTTTTCTTCATTTACCTCTCCACAGTTCGAGTCATACCACTCTTTTTTCTTTCTCGGTCCCTTTGCTTTTAAATGCTTGGCGCTTTTTCCAAAGATTGCCTGAATGTTGTTCCAGTCTTCCTCCACTGTAGTCCTGTTTGGTATAGTCATGGTCCAGGTTTGTGTATTCTTGGTATATTCCTCCCTTTGTGGTTCCTTCTGAAGTTCTTCAACCTTGAGTTTTTTGTTTCCTTATCTTCTGGTAGTTTATCGTGTCTATTGTCATTGCTATATTCAGCTTCACTCTAACCATAATGTGGTCCGACGAGACATCTGCTCGTCTACAGGATTTTACATTTTCAATAAGTTTGCATTGTATTTTCTGTATCAGTACGTGGTCGATTTGGTTTTTAAAAACTCTGCCGGGTCCGATCCAGGTTATTTTATGTATTGATTTTCATTCTTAAGCTACGTTTACATTAGAATAGTAAGCGGTAGAGTTAGTAGGTAGAGTAAGTACTATCCCGCTACTGGCTTAATGTGAACAAGAAGAGCTAGTGTGAGTAGAGTACTACAGATAGTAACTGGTAGAGTAGAGTAGATAGTACATGTGACTACTATCGGTTGCAAAAGTATTGAGCCCTGTGTTTGAAGGGTGGTTAGTAACTCTGAAAGGTATGAATAAAAAAAAATTAAATAAAGTGCGTTATACTACTGAATCATTTCTACATCACTGTCGTGAATACCAAATTTTTCTGCCCATCGGTTTAGCCACGAGCGCGAGAGAAATAAAAAAAGGTACCCGATTTTTGCAGTTTTAAATAATGTTCGACTTTCCGATTTTTTTTCTCCAAAACCATTACTGAAAAATTTCAATTTTTGTTCAGGTTACAATTAGAGTCTCTTCTATAGATTGGCGTTTTTATTTTCTTGATTTTGTATGTAATAAAGTCTGTAAGCGAGCTTTTTATGGACGCGGTTATCTCGGAAACGAACGATAGCAGGACAACGCAGTTAGCACGTAAACAATCTTTATTTAATGTGATACTCATCCATTGATGTATTATAACATAAAAGTTAAATGCGAATTTTTAAGAGCGAAATGAATGTACAGTGCAACCTCGATTATCCGGACACACTATTATCCGGCCACTCGGTAATCCGGACACTCCCTGCAAAACACGATTATCCGGACACCGCTCGCTAATCCGGACAACGCGCCGGCGCGGCGAGACGGCTATGTCGCCGCGCCGTCAAGTAGGTCCGAGCGGTTTGTTGACAGCCTTTTCAGACGGGGCACCGTGTCCGTGCGGTTTCGACCGTCCACGGTCGTTGCGTACCTTTTCACACACACGGAATTCAAACGGCACGGTACGTGTGTAAGGTTCTATTTAATCTCATACACTTCTACCCGTGGACGGACAAAACCGTACGGACGCCGTGCGCCGTCTGAAAAGGCTCTGACTACGTACGGTAGCGGTAGTACATATACATATGTCCCTGTGAGTTTGTTTGGTGTACACGGCAAAAATGCCTAAAAGGAAACATATAACTTTGAATGTGCAGCAAAAAGTAGAAATAATACAATTAATTAATAATGGACAAAGCATTAGATCGATTGCTGCGCAATACGGCGTTGGAAAATCTACGATTTCCGATATAAATAAAAATAAAAGCAAACTAGTCAACTATGTTCCATCTACGGATTCTGTTCCACTAAACAGAAAGGCATTGAAATTTAGTTTACACCCAGCAATGGAAAAGTCTTTATACACTTGGTTTGCATTCAACTTTGATTCAACCACGGCGGTGGAAATGGGCATTTGCGCAATTTAGTATAAATTCTAGTGATAATTACACCAAAAGTCGTCAACACGACTTAAAGTTGATCAAAACTTCAGATAATGTTATTTAAGCAATTTTGAAGCAATATTTTGTAATCCGGACAAATCGATTATCCGGACACCCCACTTGCATTTAATCGTCCGGATAATCGAGGTTGCACTGTAATTGATCCTGTGCGCGAGATGGTTCCCCTCGGGGAAAAGGGGTTACGGGCGGTAAGCCATGCATGGCTTCGCGCGACGATTTCAAACGATCAATTCTCAGGACCGTATTCAATATTTATGTCATTTTCTCAGTCGGGTTTATTTTTTAAACTATCATACGTGATTTTTTTTTCTTTATTTGTGGAATTGTACACATATTCTGTTTTGTGATTTATTATTATTTTACAATATTATTTCTGGCAAAAATCAGTAGTTGATTATGATGACGTTGTGGGTTCGGGTGCCAAACCAAACGGTTCGGTATTCTCTGCAAATATTTGAATTGCACCAAGTATTTGTCCTAAACTTTAAACGATTTGTTCAGTTCCAGAAGAGCCACCAACATTGGAACTACCGCCGGCAATTTCTCTATCATTATATGAAAAATTCATTTCTTTTAACTATCTATATAATGTCTCTGCTGAAAATTCTGGCAAGTCCAAAACAACGAGTTTTATTTTAATGTATAATTCTTTTATGGTTGGAAATCTTTTTTCCATATAAAAGTTAAATATCATTCGTCTTATAACCCCTTGCAAAAATTCATGGCAAATTATCCTTGGTCTACCACTTTTTGCTTTGCAGTGTTCAACTTTTCCTTTGGTATGGCATTCCGCACTAACCCTTTTGACAGTTGCTGGACTACTCCAACAGCAGTTGCAGTTCTCTCAATGACCTTATCGAAAGGGAGAGTAGGCTTTGGTGGTCTTTTTCTCCTTGAAAGAAGTTTCGGACATTGATAATTATTTCTTTTACTTCCTTGGAGTAATACTTCGGCATTTTTGCTGAATACTTGAAAACACGTACACAACGCAACGTAGGTACAACTTTACTCAATAAATTAATAATCAAGTACATATTTATGTACTCATATTATCTTAATTTTACCACAAAATCAACCTGATATGTATATTATTGTGGTACCAGAAAAAATATTTTGTTTTGAAGTTTTATTTGTTTGCTGCTACCACAACTACCTATCTGATAATTTTTGATTGTGGCTATTGATTTAAAGTGCGTTAAAACAATAACAAAACATGTTCATATCTCTTCGCTGCAATCTATTCTTTCATTAAAAAGCTTCAGATCCCAAAACTTTTAATTTTCAACTTCAACGTTGCTCAAATTAACAAATACGATGTTTGTTTTGATCTTTTAATCCTAAGTACGGACCATGAGCCCCGATGCGCCATTACGACGCCGCTCTCGAGTAACAACCCCGCCGATGACGTGACGTGTTGCGCGATGTACCAAAATTAAATCGCAAATTGATATCGCTTTATAAAATTAGTGAACATCTGAAGTGTGTTTCTAGTTCAATGGTCTCATTAAACTAAATTTTACGATTGTTTTTGTACCTATCGCGTTGTCGTGCTAATACTCGTTACCGAGATATCCGCTTCCTTAAAAATGTTGTTTATAGCCTTTATTACAAGGAAATTTACATAAACAAAAAACCGATCTGTAGACAAGATCTTGAGTTATACTCTGTGTAAGTTTGATTTTTTTTGGGTAAGCGGTTTAGCAGAAAAAAATTTGGATAGACGATCGTGTATTAAAAAGTGCTAAAATGGGGTTCATTTTTACACTTCTCTCGCGCTTCTGTCCAAACCTAGGGGCAGAAAATTTTGATAGTCAATCATGTTATGTAGAAATGATTCAGGAGTATAACACATCTTATTTCTATTTTTTTTGTTCGGTAGTTGCTGAGTTACAAGCCTCCAAACACAGGGCTCAATACTTTTGCAACCGATAGTAGTACACTGTCCACTTGCCTTCCCCCACCATAGTCAGCACTCTACTCCAACTCTACCAGTGTAAACAGCAGTGCACCGTAGAGTAGAAATAGTTGCGGGTTAATTAATATTTAATTTTTACTTAAACGCTTTGTTCTATAAAAACTAGTCATGAAATCTTTGTTTATGGTTATTTTACAAGTTAAATATTTCATTCTAACATTCTCTATCCGTACTCTACTCTGCCAATTATTATTTTGTGTGTAAACGGTTACTCTACCAACTTTTCTTAGGCCGGGTTGTACCAATACTGATGATCGGTCGATCACGTTGATCATTTGGTTAGCGCCATTTTTGCATGTAAATTTGGCCAGCTAACCAAATGATCAACTGATCGGCCGGTTACCAGAGTTGGTACAACCCGGCTGATAGTTTGTATTTCTTATAGGATTGAAATAGAAATTTATTTGGCATATTGTACAGGGCAAAGTCAACAAAGATATAACAATAATGATGTATATATGTATGTATGTGTATATTTTAATCATAGTTCATTTCTTCTTCACTTCTTCCCTCATCTGGTTTGAAAATTCCTCGTTGCTGTATGGTGCCGTGCTCAGCAGGTGGTCCTTGAGAGTGTTCCGGAAACTTCTGCCCGATTTACTTTTCCATTGCGATGGAAGGTCGTTGTACATCCGGATATTTGTAGCATAGTGGGCCGTGGTTGACAAGCGTGCGAAGTCTGGTCTCAAGTCGTTTCTGTTTCTTGTTGCATGTGTATGGTGGTCTGCTTGCTTCGGCATCTGTAGGTGTTGTCTATGTACTTCGCAGAGGCATTTTAGTATGTACAGAGCATATACCGTAAGGATTTTGTGGTTGATAAATTGGGGTTTTGCGTGGCTTCTTGGATGTTCCGCGTTCAGGCACCCCACCGCTCTTTTTTGTATTATCAGGATGGACTTAGTGTGTGGGTTATGGCCCCATATTTCTATTCCATAAGCTACTCTTGACTGGGAAAGTGCCATATAAGCGACCCTTGCGGCATTATACCCTGCTGTTTTTTCTGTTCTGCGTATCGCAAAGGTTACTCTGCTCAGCATCTTTCCCAGGTTTTCGGTGTGTTCACGCCAGGTTAGACGAGCATCGATGGTGATTCCAAGGAATCTTACTGCTTTCTCCGGTCTCTCCCATCTATCCATCTGGAAAGTTATCTGTTCAGTCTTCCTTTTGTTGAGGATCAGTGAGTTATCACTGAACCATTTTTTCGCTTGCTGGATGTGTTTTGCAGCCTCTGTGTGAAGGTCTTGGTCCGATGTGGCAGTCGTGACAAGTGTGGTGTCATCAGCATATGTAATCACTGTGGCGTCTATTTTTAGTGGTAGATCGTTGATGTAGATGATGAACAGCATGCCACCTAGAAGACTGCCTTGTGGGACGCCTATACTCATTTCATAGAATTCACTAGGTTCTCCGTTGTTGATCTTGACCTGCTGTAGCCGTTTCAAAAGGTACGATTCAAACATATCCAGTGCCACTCCCCTGACTCTGTAGCGCTCCATTTTTCCGAGTAGTGCCGAGTGAGGGACCGAGTCAAAGGCACGGCTGAGGTCACACATTTGGGGTCTACATTTGTCTCTTTCCTCCAACGCTTTGCTGATCGATTTTACTAGTTGCTTCATTGCATCTTCTGTGCTTTTCCCCGGCTGGTATGCAAACTGCTCCTTTATGAAAAGTGTATTTTTGCTGAAGTGTGTGTGTAGCCTTCTCAGTAAGATTTCTTCTAGAATTTTAGAGATTGTCGGTAGTATTGCTATGGGGCGGTAGTTGTCACAGTTCTTTTTGTCTCCTTTTTTGTGTATGGGTGTGATTCTCGAGATTTTTAATGCGTCCGGGAAAATTCCTCGTTCAATGGATTTGTTGAATATTGCTGCCAGTGGATTTGATATGCTGGTGCAGACCCATTTGAGTGTAAGAGTGTTGAGCCCATAAATGTCCTTGCTCTGCTTGGATTTGATCGTCTTGATGATACCTTCGATTTCGTTACTGTCTGTTGGATTCAAGAATATCGATCTATCGCAGACGTTGTTTTCCGGGTTTGCTGGTGTTGACGCGGCATGGTTGTTTGATAAGGTTTTGTAGTATGTGCAAAAGTGTTTTACTTGATGGAGTTTCAGGGTGGTGGGTTTCCTTCTTTTGTCCAATCTCTCGGTTGATTGCACTCCATATGGTTCGACTTTTATTCTCCGCTTGCAAAATCTTTTTGTAATTTCTCGACCTGTGCTCCTCCTCTGCAGCTTTTACGTAGAACTTTTCGTAGCGTTTTAGAATATCATAGGTATCGCTGTCTCCTCTGTCTTCCTGCATCCGTCGCATTAGTTTTAATGTTTCCTGAATTTGAGCTAGCTGGGGTGACATTTTAGTCCTTACTGTAGCCCGGTGTTTTGTCACTATCGGGAAGGCATTGTTGTGATGTGTCGTAAAGATGTGTATGAATTTACTCATCATTTGGTGTGGGTTGTCTTCTATATCTATTGTATCCCACCGTTCTTGTTGCATTGATTCTTGGAATTTCCTTATGTTTGCTGGTGAGAAGTTTCTATTTATCGTTAGTTGGGGTGGTTGTACGTCTAGCTTGGTTACCCTCAGGATTAGGGCTTTATGATCCCCATAGTTCGGATCTACGAGTTCGGTGTTCACAACCGCTATGTTTGTAAAAATATTGTCGATGCATGTTTTTGTTTCATTCACAATTCGCGTTGGTTTGTCAAACATTGCTTTTAGTCCATAAGATGTTGTAAGGTTTAGCAGAAGCTGTTTGTTTCTATTTTCTGTTTGGAAATGGATATTGAAATCTCCAGCCAAGATAACTTTGGTGTTGCTGTGTTTGTTTGCGACTTCGGCCAGTGTGGTATCTAAAGTTTGGAAGAAATTTTCAATATTCCCTGTTGGAGATCGGTAGACGCATATGGCGAAGATGTTCTGTATTGGCAAGAGAACGCCAACAAGTTCGCAGTCCTTTTCAATTGAATTTCTTTTGACATATTCGATTTCGCTTGCAGCTATATCATTAAAAGTAAGGATGCTGACACCTCCGTGCGTGTGTTCAGATCTGCAGTAGCAGCTGGTGTTTTTGTATCCTTTCAGGTTGTATATGTCTATGTTGTTTGTATCTTATAAATTGCAGTTTCACCACATGTACCTGTATTATGATATTGATATAATAAATTCTATAACTTTTTACAGAGCGCATTTTGAACTAGTTCGTCGAACGCATAGGTTCTAATTTTGCTTATTCTATTATAAAACACTCGCAAAATAAGTTTTATGCCATTCGGAGTTTATTAACTTAAGAACGGGCAATTCTCTTTGACATTAAACACGGAACTTATGGAGATGTTCCCGTACACAATTCAGGAGTTTGAGCAGACTATTAAATTACTCAACTAATTATGATTAGATTTTTATATTGTTATTTTTGACATACCTATGTACAGAGAAGTAAATAAATGATTTTGATTAACCCGTGACGACTTGAAAATTTGAAACATCAATGCCGCTCACTGAACGCGGGTATTTCCGATGTGCATTTACTTGCGATTTTAAATGAGACATCCAATGTAAAAGATCGTGCGTTGAAGAAAAATCGGTTGTTCGCACAATAATCGCAAATATTCAACAAGTGATATTGCACTGTCAATTCGTGCGGGAACACGCCACTACTCCCAGCTAAGGGTACGTACTCATTAGACGCGGATAGTTGCGATTATCGTGCGAATAACTGTTTTTACTTCAACACACGATCTTTTATATTGGATTTCCCATTTAAAATCGGAAGTAAATGTACATCCGAACTATAAGCGTTCAGTGAGCGGCCGGCCTAACTTGCATTGATGTTTCAAACTATGAAGGCAAGTCGGCATGGGTTAATAAACTCCGACTGACGTAAAATTTATTTTGCAAGTGTTTTATAATAGAATAAACAAAATTAGAACATAGGCGTTGAAAAAAAAAAAAAAGTATTAAAAGAAAAAACACCGAAAAATAAGGGACAACTTAATACATCTAGCTACTTGCAAAAAAATGTCTTTGGTGTTTTATAGTATATTAAAATTCTTCCTTTATTGATCCAAGGAATAATTTTGTATAATATGTATGTATAAAACTTTATTGAATATCAAAAAGTAAATACGACATGTGCTAAACGCATCTCGTAAATTCGAGTTTTATGGCAAATTCAATTCGATTTGCGTTGTTTTGATGTGCTAGATGTGAATATACGGATATCACGTATCCGTGTGTGTGAACATAGCCGACGCAATCAAAATGCTAGTGTATGTTTATGTTTGCTCTTATAAGATTACAAGTATAAATTCAGAGCATGTATATCACTATCATTATACACCATCATTATTATAAATGATTGTAGTCAAAGTACGCGCTGAGATCCAACGTAAAAAATTGTTTGCCGCTTGAAATGAACTGAATACTACTATACTACTACTGTTCTATACGCAACTGTTAAATTGGTTATAACCTAATGAATGTTTGATTCTTGTTTTTGTAAAGCGACAGAAATGTAGTGACATGTAAACATGGGCATGGCCTACTTTGACTACATTCATTTATAATGACACTTTACATACCAACTGGAGCTGCGTGTGTATGTGTTGCACAATCAGCCTAATAGCTACTTCATTTTCACCACCTCGTGGAATTATAATATCAGCATGCGCCATTAAGGGAGCAATGTAATGATTAAATGAAGGCTGCACCATTCCTGTGTACTGCTTTAAGACACCTTCCAAATCTCTTCCTCGTTGCTGGATGTCTCTTTTTAATCTACGAGCCAGTCTAACATCTGCGTCAGTATCAACAAACACTTTCATGTCCAGCATGTTCAGCACCATGGGATTGTAAAATGTTAATATACCTTCAAATATAATTACATTTGCACCGTACATTGTTTTCTGCAAGAAAATACAAGATAGTTGATAAAATGTTAATTTCGTTTCAATTCCGAATATTGAATGTTATGCCACTTACAGTTCTCGCGTCTCGTGAGTGTGTAACAAAGTTATATATAGGAACTTCAACTTTCCGACCTTCCTTCAAGCGTTGAATAGTCTGTATGAGAAGATCAAAATCGAAAGAATCGGGATGGTCAAAGTTATATTCATTACGGTCCGCAATATCGTGCTGCTTTTCATTAAGTACTTTATAAAAAGAATCCATACTAAGTAATGTCACCCATGGTACACCAAGTGACTCTATTATTTTTTCTGCAACTGTCGTTTTCCCCGAGGCACTTCCACCACATATTCCTGCAAAGAAAAGAAATAGACACCATCATGTTTAATATTTGTCTTTATATTATGTTAGTTACGACTTATCAATATTTGCTTTAAGTATTGTTAAAAATATGTCATTATATATAGAATAAAGTTTGAAGTTATACCTTTCGTGGAGTCCAATTAGCAAAAATAGAGAAACCTCAGAACTCGGGAATATGAAACCTTTTGCATTGTGCTCTTTTAAAGATAAAGATAAATTTATTGAGCCCAAAACAAAATATACAATTTATAGAGCATGGTCAGTATGTGCATGTGTATTATTCAATTATTTAATTATAGTAGTCGGAAATGGAATAAATGTTCCTTTCTATGAGATCTTCTACCATCTTTTTCTTGAATATTTTGTAAGGTTCTTGCTGTAATGCACTTGGTATCTTATTGTATAGCTTCATCAGTTGGATCTAAGTGCTACTGTGGATTCTTTGCTTGATGGATGGCGGAATCCTGAGCCGGCCCATTTTGCAAGTTCGGGTAGTTGTGGTCAGTCTCATGTTATTGGAAAAACTCGTTGTAATGTTTTTTAAGGAAGCAGCAAGATTCATAGATATAGCTGGAACATACATAGATACATAGCTGGAACAGTAAGTAAACTATTTGTTTTAAATATCTGCCTACAACTGTCCCTACTTTTCAATCCGTAAACTGCTCTTATGCTTGCGTTCTGCAGTTTGAAAATTCTAGGTACCTCAACATCTCCGCCCCAGAACATTATTCCATATTCCTGCAGCACACCATTCCGTGATAGGCCGTCAGCGCAGGATTATCACCAATCGCTGAGGATATCTTGCAAATGGCATAGGCAGCCGACGACAGCGTACTAGCTAGCCTAGATATGTGTGGACCCCAGCTGAAGGTTGGGTCAACCACCAGTCCAAGGAAAATCATCTCTGAGGATGAGGCAACCTCACACTCCTCATGGAGTACCGTCACTGGTTGATCTTTTCTGATGTTGAATTTCATGACTTTTGTTTTGCTAAAAGTCAGTCGCAATCCGACAGAAAGGAAGACGTATTCTCCAACATCATGGGTACATCAGCTGGTGCAGCTGGTGGTGGGTGCCACCACCACAGATGTGTCATCAGCTCACTTCATACTGTAAAATTGATGGGAGGTCATTGGTCTACAGCATGTACAGAATTCCACCAAGAATGGAGCCCTGGGGAACTCTGTCTCCACGCCCAGCCAATCTGAGTACACTCGGGACTCCTCGTTCATTATAGAAATCCTTTGTTGTCTACCTGATAGATAGGAACTGATTACAGAGGATATCCGGGCTCGGAATCCCAATCCTTCCATGTTTTCACCAAATATATAGTGGTCCACGCTGTCGAAAGCCTTGGATAGGCCCATGAAGACTGCTTCCACTCAGGCTCCCACGTTCATGCGTTGCAGTATTCTCGTCAATACCAGATAAATGGCTCATATGGTGGATTGTCCGTCAAGGAACGCATTTTGCTCCCTGGCTATAAGACCAAAGTTCTGTATAAAGCATATCATCCTGGTCAGTATCACTTTTTCAAAGACCTTAGTCAATATGGTCGATGGGACAATCAAACGGTAGTTTGAAGTGTCTGATTTATCTCCCTTTTTGTAAATAGGTATGACATTTACTTTTTTTAGTTGATTTGGGAAGATTCCCTGTTCAAAAGCCTTGTTAATGAGGACCGATAGAAGCTTCATGAGTACCGCTGCACAGAATTTTAACAACACAACTGGAATGCCATCCGGACCTGTAGCAGATGTAGTTCTTAAGACCCAGTTCTACCTGTGCTAACACACTTTTCTATTAACGGCGTTATTTATGGTTCAAAATTGATGAAATTCTCAGTGTCAATTCTTAGATAAATACGGAGTTTGGCTAGGCCAAAAATAATTTTTTGGTAAGGTAAAAATGAATTTTACCTCTACATCTTTCTCTTTTTTCAAATATAATACCCCTAGCCAAAATCACAATACAATAATAGATTTTTTATCTAGGTACAATTTCAGCCCAAACATTATAACTTTTCTGCTAACCGAAAAATGTGATAATTGTCAGATATGTAAACAATGGCCACATTTCGGCTGTTACGTATGGCCAGCTCATCGAGAACACCATAAGCTTTAATCGATACGTAAACCACGGCATAAACATAGACATGGACCCCGACAGAAATACATCGAATCTAAACATTTTGTTTCGTACTTGCGATGTTTGTACAACGAAGCCTTGAACTATTAATAATATTATATATCTCAGTAAGTTCAGTTTCTCTTAGAGCCATTGTTTAGTTGTTTTTTGTTGTCTTGTACTTATTGTTAGTCCCCATTGTTACATTTGTACATACTTGTACCTATGTAATAGTTATTTATGTCACAAGTGCCGAAAGTACGGAATAGCACGACTAGCAGTAATGCGGCGAGACGCCGAAGGTGTAGCGTCGCATGTGAGGGAGTCGCGCTATGTAGTTTTCGGCAGGAGTGACATACAACGTTTTTTGTGCTGCTTTTTGAGTAAATATGTATTTTTTAAAAAAAATAAAAAATGGTTATATTTCTGTATAGGAAATGTTAGGTTGCTACCACTTCGACGAAACGTCAAATTTTTTTTTTAACTTGTTTATTTTACGTCGATCTACTTCCGCAACTTAGGCCAATCACAGACGCTGAAGGCAGGCTACACACACCCAGGAATTTTGTCGAACTGAATGAATCCCAACCTCCAGTAAGAGTTCTTTAACGTGCACGTCGCATCATGACAGCACACGGAGCCACCGGCTTTACATTCTCATCCGATGGAAGGCGGTAAAGGTATTTGTTCCCTGCCTAAAATACCAGGATAGTCGATTTTAGCCCGAGCCGAGATTCAAACTCGGGCCTCCAGCGTAGATAACAGCCGCTCTATCCTATACGCCATCGACCCCCCCCAAAAGTCAACTTTAAAAAAGTAATTCAAATTCTGACAGATTTATATTTGTTCATTACACTGTAGATGTCACATGCGCACCAACATACTAAAATAAAACTACACTCACCGCTATACTTTATTTATAATTTCCCAATTTATTGTTTTTAGAATTAGATATAACAACGGGTTGATATTCCTGATCAACAAACAATCAAATTGGTGATCTTAGTTTATTTGAAATTTGTATTTTGTACTTTGCCACACAAAGTTCCATACCGGTTCTCCAACCTCTGACAAAATCAGCTATTTTCGAGTGGGACAGCACAAAATATAAATTTATTCTATCCGCAACAGTTTTCATGTTGTCGTCCTGAGCTCGTTTTAATTCTGCAATGTCTCACAATGTTCCATGTAGTCTTGGCGATGTTGGATGACCTTCTGTGTCTGTCCGTGTATAAGTCTTCGATCTTGATATCTCAGCTCTGTACTGTCCTAAAAAGGCTTTGTAAGTTTCTATAGGAAGTCTCTCCTTTTTCTTGCCGTAGTACAATTGTCTTTTTACTCTGCTCAACATCTTGATTCTGTCATTGACCCATGATGCATTTCATCGCTCAGGATCATGTTTATTCATTGAATGCTGTACAGTCTTAATGAATTAATGAAGTGGTTCAATGAACCATTGATATCATAATGCGCCAGTATCTTTACCCAGTCAACACCCAACAAATCATTGTAGATCTTTCTTAACGCTTTCGTTTTAAAATTTCTGGCTAGGGCAAAGTTGTTCCGAGTCATGTCTCTTGTTTTGCTATTGATACTGCTATTGCTATCTCTTGGCCGAAGTGGTTGGAGAGTGCTGTTACCACTACGGATGCCTTGGAATCAGTGCAATAAGAAAAATTCCATATAGCAAGATTATTGACTTTTTATGTCCTTTGTGCTGAATTTAGTTGGTAATTCAGCTGCAGAATCTTGCTCATATGCATTCTGTTCTTTTGATTTTATTTAAATGTAAATGTATTAAATATATGTATTTTTTCATTTTTCACCCTGATAAAGTGTGTTAATTAAGGCTACAAAAGTTAACCTAAGATTAAAAATAGCTTTGTTCGCTGAGCAAATTCAGAACTAGTTCAGGCATCTTTTTATATTGGACCAATGCGATGTATTGCTATGGTTCCCCTACCATCATCACACTGACACATACGGTCCAATATAAATTACGTCCCGAACACGTTCCGAACGCACTCAGCGAAGCTATTAATTTGCACTAGGAGATAGTCCTCAATAGCGGAGGCAGTTTTCGCTAAACTTTATTTTTCACCATTAAGAAAACATTATCTAAAAGTTTTAAGACACTTATGGAATTCCATTATGGAGACTGAATGCAACAAACAAAAGATCTCATTTGCAAAAGCAGCATTTTTTTACTTGTCCACTGGAAGTGGACATACATAGCCTAGTTATAAATAAATAAATATATAAATACGATTTTATTTTGATTTTCAAATGTTTGCGTGCAGTACCAACCGGCCTACTGGGATCACACAAACATGCAAAATTTCCATAAATTGCTTTGGAATAAAGATACGGTAAAAAGATATTAAGGAAAGTTATTCAGAATTACATAGATAACACTCAAACGTACCGAGTTGAAATATTGAACATAACATAATATTAAACACAATATTATGGAGTAACGGTAAAAAGTTACCAAGAAAAGAACAATAAAAAAAATCAATTTTTGTTTTCATAAATTTCAAAACCTTGATGAAAACTAAAACTTTGTTGATATTTCAAGTATACTAGATATGTATGGATATTTTCTGATTCTGATCAGCTTTACTTAGTAACATTGTATGCAGTCTTAATTAAATATAATAAATTACCCAAAATATGCATCTTTGAGTGATCTCAGTAGGTATATAAACTAAAATTCATATTGAGCAATTATGAAATGACAGAAATGTTAAATATTATGAAACCGAGAATGTTAGAGTAAGGAAAACGAAATTACAGCCTGATGAACAAATTGTAAGAGGAAGTGCAATTGTCTGGCAAGTAGACATTTATTGTTAATTGTTTAAATATAGTATGTGATCGCCTATTAGCAGAAATTAATAGGCACTTAACTTAGATTTACAACAAATCTTCAAAAGACTACAACACTTGCATTATTGATATTGAAAATGACATATTTAAGGAAAACCTATTGCAGTTTTTTATATTTTTGTTTGTTTAATAGAAATGTATATGACTAAACACCCATACTGTAATGTATGCCGACGACACCACATTAGCAGTGGTGGGAGAGGATACTCTAACGTTGGAGCATAAGGCAACAAAAGCTCTTGAAGATGCTGACAATGGTTTGAAAAAAACCAACTATCTCTCAATAGGCAAAAGACACAGACCATTGACTACATGATGGACAGGTGGCAGAAGGCAGGAGAGAGTGCTAGATTCCTGGGCCTATGGATAGATCTCCATGTGAGCCTGTCATCTGACAGGCTCACATGGAGATCACATGTGGAGAAGCTGCGCCTGATGTTATTCAGAGCAGTTTATGCGATAAGGGTGGTGGCACACACTGCGGGCGAGGAGGCGGCTCTGGTGGCATACCAGGGATTATTCCATTCCACTACGATCTACGGCTTGGAAGTGTGGGGACTGTCATGCCACCTCCAGATGGTACTTACGCAGCAAAAAAGAGCCATCAGAAGTATAAAAAGTCTATCTGGAGATGTGACTTGCAGACCATACTTCAGGGATCTGCATATTCTCACGGCTCCGGTAGCTTACATTATGCTGATGGTGCCAAAGGTACATCAAAGCACGTTGGTTAACAGTATGGAGTTAGTGGTGGACTCGCATTCTTACAATACCAGAGGAAGAGGGTCACTGCAGCCTCCTGCTATTAGACGTGCTACTGCAGAGCACCTGAGCAAGCCAATACAACTCTATAACAAATGTCCAGAAGAATGGAAAACGAGTAAAGGTAGATTTAGAGAAGCTTTGAGAAGTCATCTGATTGCGACAGTCCCGTATTCAATCGATGCATTCATGCCTGGTGTTCCGATGTGAGTCACGGGATTCATCATTCATCATTATATATATTGTTATATTATTACATATTATATTGTCATTATTATTAAATTCTCTTATGTGAAATGTATTGATGACAGACCCTGTACAGGATAAAATAAACTATTTTATTCTATTGTCCTATGTCCTACGTATGAAGCAATTCAAGCGAGACTAGTATTTACATGCCCTAATGTGGACATAATCATAACCCTAGAATAGCAGACTATTTTAATATCGCGTTGATGCCAGATTTAAACGTCGTAAAATTTACGAATGTCTGGTGTTCTAGGGTTAAACGTATATTTGTCATATCCTGTTTCTAACGCTCAGCAAAATGATGGTTCAGTATGTACAGTGAAAGTCGTATATAACGTCCGCGAAGAGACCGCGGAATTTGGACGCTATATCCAACTGGACGCTAAATCCGGACGCAATTAAATGTTTATTTAAAATCGAAAAAGTTAAGTAAATGTATTTTTTACATGAACTTTAATTTAAACGATATTCATTCAAAATATGTTCACAGTAATCAGTTTTATACATCCAATTAATATTTATACTCGTACAAAGAAACAAACAAAAAATGACTCTTCTTGCAGTAACATTTGTGGTATGTATAACAAATAATATCAGTCAACTAAATAATTAGTCATTTTTCATTGTTATGTAGCTAACTATTTTTCACAACCGACTGTAGCTCTCTATTAGCTAGGTTTGTGCAGGCCGTGTGTAGATAGACGCAATTTTTTATTTTTTTTTTCGAGATGTTCATCACAGGATGCTTTGCTGTGCCAAGTTAAAAGACGTGCATATACAGACATTTGTTTCTCTATTTTCTAATCTATTAATGATCGCAAATATGTCTTGCATGGTTAATACTTTAATTACTTAAAAAATTACTTAATACGTTAATTACTTTTGTAGCCAGACATTTCGTATTCATATGTACACAAAACCGCACAAACAAAAACACGGCGAATGACAGGGCCCGCGATCGTGAACTAACATGAGTATTTCATCATACCAACGCCGAAAGGGGTAGTATAGTGACCCGTACAAAAGTCGAATCGCGTCGTCCACTCCAGTCGGACGCTATAACTGACCATAACATGCTCAAAATCCATGGCGTGCGCGTCGCTACATGCGACTTCGCCGCTATATCCGGCGACGCCAAACCCGGACTTAGTATGTATTAGTTTATATGGCAGACCAACCAAAACGTTTAGTTTTCGACGGTATAAGCGACTCGACGCTATAAGCGACGACGTTATAAATGACTTCGACTGTATACTCAAAAGTATACAAAAATTATATTAGAAACTATTGGGCAGAATAAATTATGTAGTTTAACAATCTTGCATCTAGAAAGATATTTATAATAGGGTTGACTATGACAAACTAGTTGGCCATTTAAGCTCAAAGATGCTTCCAATGTAGACGTGTTTGTTCCGAATAGTATATTTTGTCAGCGTCGGCCTTAGCTTCATCGGCGCCCTCGGGCGGAGTATTTCCGGGCGCCCTTTCAAAATTACAAATTAAATTTTTTTCATTGTCTGTACAAAAAATAAAACAGCGATAATGTCAACTGACCTATATTACAACAAATCAAATCAAATCAAAATTTATTAAAATCAAAAAGATACAGGCACTACAGTCATAATTTGAAACTACTTTTATTAATGTCCGAAAGTAACATTTCCTGCCTTTTTATCGGCGAATTCTTTACTAAGGTGAGTAAAACCAGAAAATTCTAGTATTTTAGCCAGTTCCTAAATAGTACATTTAAATTAGCAAAAAGAGGAAAAAGTGTAGGGTTTCAATATCTGTGGCGTCCGCAAATTTTTTAGAGTATGGAACCCACCCCTAACTCATCCCTCACGTGCACGTTTGCGGATCTTCGCATTTACTGCAAAACGGTCACGATTTCGTAATCTTAGCTCCCGAACAATAATATTATTTATAAAACTCTGCACTAAAAAGGTATTTACTATTTTGATTCGTATTGGCCCTGTGCATACCTCCTGAAAGGGAGATGAGAATCGATCTAGGCACCCGTAGTGGAGAAGCGGAGAAATACCGGCTCACACTATGTGCAGTAGTTTAAGGCGCATTATGTTTTCTTGCTTATCTGTCATAAGTTCACAAATCGTTCGTCGATATCATCGTAACAAGCAGAAATAGCATCAGTAACGAAACAAAAAGACCTAGGAATCACGATAACATCTGACTTGAAATAGGAAATGCATATCATACAAATGACTAAAAAAGCCAACTCACTGATCTACCTAATCCGAACAGCCTTCCAAGATCTGTCCAACAAAATGATCTTGAAACTACACAAAACGTATGTACGGCCAAAGCTTGAATACGCCCAAGCTGTCTGGAATCCGTACTACGTTAAAGACATAGAACAGATAGAAAGAGTGCAAAGACGAATAACCAGATTTCTGCAGGAACTCAAAGGTCTGCCCTATGAAGAAAGGCTTGCAAGGTTAGACCTCACAACCTTAAGAGACAGAAGAACCAGAGGCGATCTCATAGAAACATATAAAATAATAATAGTCATATGCATGTAGTCACTATGCATGTAATCTGCGAAACATCTACCAACTAAATCCCAATATAAATCTGAGAGGTCATGAACACAAACTCACGAAGGAAAGATGCAACAAACTCCTGCGGAGAAATTTCCTTACTAACAGAGTGGTCTACAACTGGAACCGCCTAAGTACTAACACCATTACTTCTACTTCCGTAAACCAGTTCAAGAATCGCCTTGACCGGGACATGAAAAGTTTTGATCTTTTTGTTCACTACTCTGTCTAGACTCACAATCTAATGAAAGTGTTAACACAAAACAAAGAAGCACTGTGACGTTATTATAAAAGTGTGATAGCTGTTCAAATAAACTCGGTAGTCTCGTCAGATTCGTCCGCCTACTGCTGATAGTGATAGTAATAGTAATAGTAATGGGGGCACAATAAGTGTCAATCCAAAATTCACTACTAACAGCTATTCGCCAAAAAACAATATAATACAAATTTGATTGGACCACTAAAACACTACAGATAACTGTAACATATAGTTGCGAACTGCTCCATTTACGCGTTGTGGACATAGTACCCGCCTACCCCGGTAGAGGCGCTTGTATCATGCACCCGGCCAATACAGTGGTTTTCAAACTACGAGTGCTCTAATATATGAGTAATTTTAGCCCACTATCGTGGTAATAAGTTTATGAGTTCTCAAAGAGAGTTGGATAGATGTTTTTGTTGACTATATTCAAAACTATAATTATTGCTTGAATTAAATGTAAATATAGAATTATTATTATTAACGAAAGGAAATGTTGGTTTTGGAATACCCCTGTATGATAGAGCCTAGAAATGGCGGCTGCTGGCATATTATGAGATTAGTAATACTGAAATAATAAAAATATTATATTATTATACAGTTACCGCGTAATGTAGGGGAACATGAGAAAATCTCTTACTATTAGTTGTTTTAAAAAATCCTCGTACACGTCGATGTTTAATTATTAAAATACATATTTCTGTCAAATATTCAATTTCCGAACTTCAATTGTTACTCAGTTTTGACATCACCGACACTTGCTTTAAATGGCAACCCCATTTCTTTTTCTCACTGATTTTGGTATATCATTTAATTGCCTAAATGGTACCGGAAATATTTTTACAGCATTTTATTTTTATAGCTTTACATACACAATTTTCGAGAAAAAGTCAATTGAAAATTTTTAAATATTGATGACTTTAGGGATAGTAGCTTTTGTGAATTACATTTTATTAAATTGCGTTTTTGGTAGAATTAACTGCCCTGAAAACGAATCTGGACTCCAAAATTTTCTATCACGCAATGTTTTCGAAAAAGGTGGAGTCAAAGTGTCAAAACACACTATTTTGGTAATTTATACAAATTTATACCAGCTGAAACCATTATCCTAGAAGCCTCAAAATGGTCTCATAGTAAACCGTAATGTTTGCACTTTTATCTGCAATCCCAAAAGTTTGTTCCCAAATGTTCTTGAAGCATTTACAGCAATTCTTTACGTACGTCGTCTCCATAAAAGAATTCAATCACTTCCCATAAACAAACAGAAGTTATCAATATTACCCTAATTCACTTTTTCTCGAAAATTTTCTTATATAAGGCGATACATTTTGTGAATTACCTTTAAGACAAATTAAGAAAGATCTATAAATAGCAGTCAAATGTCGAAAACAATTGAAGATAGGAAATTAAATTTGATGTAAATGTGTATATATTGATAATTAAAAATCGACGTGATTGATCATGTTATATACTTAATGTGCTCACGTGTGGTTCTTAAACTGCAAACACCTATATTGGGGCACTTGCAGTTTAAGATCCAATGCATTTAGAAAATCTAGAAAATACCTTTATTCTGCAGAATTTTATAAGGGTTAATAAAAATGCAAAATTATTGTGACCGTTTTGCGGTAAATCGCGGAAATCCGTGAACGTGCACGTTACTTTTAGGGGTTCAAGGCTCTAATAAAATTTGCGAACACCATAGAATATTGAAACTCAACACTTTCCGACCCGGATAGCAAAAAGGTAGTACCGTGGCAGTAGAACATTTTCTACTGCCACGGGTAATAGTATTGGATTTTTTTTCTTCATAGGCCAGTTTTCATCTAATTTAACTGTACTTAGGGCCGATATATTCACCTATCGTCAAAGTTGTCGTTAGCCAACGAACAGATTAGGCTAACGTTCGCGTTAAAAATGATTCTGTCTTTTCACCGATCTGTAAGTTATCGTCAGGCAACGAGGACGTAAACATCGCTAACGAATGTTTTTCGGCAGTATAGTATCAAATGTCGGTAAAAAGGGTGTACTAAATCAACACTTGGATCATAACTTGGACTAATTTCCGCTAGATGTAGCGCCGTAAATGACATTGATAGACATTTCTAACCGCATCAATTAAAAAAGACCACCAAAAGTTAAAAAAAAAATGGTATGAATGACGAATTCAGCAAATTTGGCCATATTATCTAAATAATGACTTCAATTAATACAGTACCACGTACGTACGTAAATATTTGTCAGTTTGACTTTTTGTTTGACATTCAGCACATGCTCTGTGACCAATCAAAGTGTTCGTCATTAGTTTACGGCAGGTTCATTCGATCGCTAAATAAATTTGATTGTTAAGCGTATTTATCCGGTCGGTAACGTTAACGACAGGTGAATAGACACATTTTTACTATTTATCTTGTCGTTTAGATGACGAACAGTTTCACGTTAGGTGAATATATCGGCCCTTAGTGATGAAAAAAAAACAAACATTGCTTTTTTTCAAATTATCAAAGAACCTTCACAAAAGTTAAAAAGCATTTGTGTTTTTCATACGCACTCCAAGGTAGGACCAAACTACTTCGCAAAAATGGGTGATATCTACTATAAATCATCGTTCGACAGCGTTGTTGCATGGTTTTAGATTTTAGTAATATTGTCTTCAACGAGATAAATTTAGACCGCACGACACAGCAGACTACAGCGCCTTCTAGCGCCATCTGCTGCAACTTCGCAACTAATTCCGGGGAATACCCTTGCCTTACAAATAGGCATCATACTCATACCAGATCGGCTATATCGATGCGTTAATAAACAGGCATACTGTGTGATGTTATGGTTATTTTTTGAAATTGTAGGATTCTTTTGTAAAAATGCCGAATCGCAAAGGGTCAGGAAGAAAAAAGCATCCACTTGCTAGTTTATTTGAAGATATTGCTTTAAGTGGAAAGACTCCTCGAGTAAAATGTACTTTCTGTTCTAAAGCGATGGCCAAAAATGGAACTACATCTAAGAAAATGTAGCTTTGTCAAATACAGAATCGATAATAATGAAAAGCAATGCTTCTGAAAAAATACAATACGATTTGTTTTTTTCTAAAAAAAAAAACATGTTTTTTTTTTAAATGGAACGTTTTTTTTCTATTTACATCACTAATCTGTACTAAAACTCGAAAGTCAGTCTTGACGCATTGTAGATCTTAAATATGTTTTGGGCGCCCCAAAACACCCGGTGCCCTCGGGCGGCGTCCGACCTCGCCACCTCCCTAAGGCCCGCACTGTATTTTGTTACTCTTTTTATTTAAATGCCCCAGAAATTTCAATAGGGTCTCAAAGTGAACATGAAATTTGGTACTTTTATCTGATATCATTATTAAGGGTATTGATGTCAGCCGCTATAAATTCACAAACACTACTAAAATAACAATTTTGACCTCAAATTGTTCGAAAACGAACGCCGATGCACATATTTCACGTACATCAGAATTATCAATATTTTACAATATTATAATTTTAATACTTTTTATGATGGTATACATATTTGATTAAATATGTGCCAAATGATTTCTGTAATGCCGCATCTAAAATATTACATCAAACTACCAAACACAGTATATGTATAAATCTGATTCTTGAGAACATTTCCAGAGTTCCGAGATACACCCCACGGCACGCCACTACTTGCAAACCTTGAAAACACTTTTGTAATATTGGTAGGTAACAATTTTTACAAGTTTTACGTAATTTATATAAGATTTTTATACAGTTGATGCTGGATACAACAAACTCCTTTACGCACCTTTGCTCGTGCACCCCTGGAGGTTCTGGGATATATCATTGTCAAGAATTAGCTTTATGAACAATGCAACCACCTACTAATTTTTCACTAATAGCAATACTAAAAAATGTGTACCACATTTCTAGAAACTGACCTATAACAAAAGGTTCCACTTGCTGTCCAGCACAATTATACCACGGTGGACGGCCAGCAGTGTATATGGTACGATGTTGTTTTGTGCGAATAATTGACTCCGCAGCAGTCTTCTTGTAAGATTGATTAATTGACGTAGTTCTTTGACGTCTGGGCCTAGGTGACTTTTGAGATCCTACAAGTGGTTACTTTAAACATCTCATTAATTATACAACACTCAACAAGTTTGTAATGTAGTATTAATGGTGCTCTTTAAAATTACCGGTTGATGGTGGTCTAGGACAGTAAGGAACCGTAATGGGAGAAGGAGGAGTATTGTAAGAGTCTCCATTTTTCTCATCAGCATCGTAGTCCTGAAATACTTCAGAAAAATCTCCTGGAGTTTCCCCAGCATCACTGCAAGAAGTTCCATTGATACTACTCATTATGAGTATATTTGATTTATTCCCTTATAAAATTGTTTAGAACCGCTTTGCGATTGAGGTTATGGGCGCCGCACTTAATAAAAACGAAAACACTAATTACACAGTAATTAATGGACGTTGCGATGAATATGAATAATATATAATAGTCCCTAATATCGCATTAAAAAAAATTGAAATATATACACGTGCCTACTTTGTTGAACGTACACGTGAGATTTGATTCTTCGAAAATGCAGTACAGCGGCTCCTAACAATAGTATAGGTGAAATAAAATGTACCTGTCTGAACTGGCCGATGATGCTGGATTATTTACTGCTGCCATACCCGTACGAACGTAAATTGCGTGTTAAATTAATCTGGTCACTAAAATATGCTGAAAACAACAAGTAACAATACAATAAAATTGCTGTCGGCGAACGTGCGCACTCTCTTTGCATGCGCAGAACTTTTTGCACATCTCACAAAAAATAGCAGCATGCAGTGCTGGCAAAAATAACTTGCAGTCATCGTCATCACAAATTTGAACTAAAAGTAATGTGTATTGCAAATTTGACGTGAATGCAAAGTGTTCTAATTTAGGTGGTTTGATTTGTTTGATTCTTCTATTCAAATTTGGCGCGTTGAACTAGAATTTTGAATTTTTGTTTGTTGACTATCTGACGCTCTGTCTTCTTAACTTGTTTAGCCTTGCGGAACCCTTGAAATAGATTTGAAACCTGAGGAAATCCCACCACGAGAAACAGGGTATCCTATTTTTTTCGCATTTTTATACCCCCACATTTAATGTGGTGAGGGTATGTTGAGTTTGATTCAACATTTGTAACACCCTACTATCTATGGAAAAGATTTAGATTCGTCGTTCATTCATGAATGTATTCATTTAAATGCACACTTAGAGAACTCAATTAAATCGCCACTAGATATTTGCAAATACTTGAGATAAATAAGTCATGATAAAGTGGAGTAAAGGAAACATTTCCAAATTTTGACATAGCCTTGCGAATTTATTTGGCAATTCCAGTTGCCAATAACTCATCTAAAAGATCATTTTCAAAATTGTATAGAGTTAAAAACAATTTTAGATGCACCATGAATCAAGAACGAATTAATGCTTTATCAATTTTGTCTTTGGAATACGATATAACTAGAAACAAGAAAGAAAGATTTTTAAATATATTTATTTTTATATGTACTACATACTACATCACATATCTTACCAAAGTTGAAAAGTAGTTGTATTTGTAAAAGTGATTTTTTTTTATTAAACATATATTATAAGATGTTTTCCGTTTTTGTAGTTGAAGTTTGTTTGCTAATAAAAGTATACTGTTGTGATAAGATCATTTTTATTTATATAAAGGGGCGGCAAAAAAATTACCTAGGGGCGCTAACATGAGTAGTGTTCGATTGCTGGCCGCGATCTTTTTTAACTGAGCGCGTTCTGTTCTTTTTGATCCCAAATTTGAAATACTTGCTTCCTATTGGTTGAATCAGTTTTGCTTAGACGTCAAACGAGCAATCGAACTGCACTTTAGCCAACTGAGCGCGAATCAGATTGAACAGAACTAAGCGCGGCCAGCAATCGGACACTACTACGATTAACACGGCCGGCGGCCCTGCCCTAGGCACGTGCCTCATTGCCTTATGGGTAATCCGCCTGTGACTATAGGCGACTATTAGGGATTAGGGACGCACATTTTTGACTCGAAATGAGACGGATCTCAAATGAAATGGATGGCCCTCGGCGCTGTTCAGATTTGCAGTAATTCGAACGTAGTCGATGCTCCCGATGTGCTTCGCGTGCGACCGCGACCACTTTCCACATCCTTGTTAATCCTTGTTACAGTAGTAGTGTTCGATTGCCGGCCGCGCTCAGTTCAATCTGAGCGCAAATTTGAAATACTTGCTTCCTATTGGTGGAATCAGTTGAACAGAACCATAAAAGAACTAACCACAACTAACCGCGGCAGCAATCGAACACTACTAGTGGCTCAAGGTCTATAAAGTAGTAAGGTTATCCAAGTACGAGATTTCTCAGTTTGAGGGGTAAAGGTAGATCGTGACGTCACTAGCGTCGTGCGCTGCCACCAATTTGAATGCTCATTTCGTTGTATGATTTAGGTTAAGTAGGTGCATAATTATATTGAAAAAATAAATGCATCTTTATTGTGATCATTTTTAAATGATTAGGATGAAAAAAAAATGATGAATGTGATTATCACAACATGCTATTTCAATAATTTGTTAATAATGCTGAATAAGTACATTAGTATGTAACGTATGTCCGATTAAAGAAATGTGTTGTGCTAAACCAGGTCTCTGCAGTTGGAATCAAAATTTAGCAGAAATTCAGTGAGTGGAGTCAACCTACAAACAAAATCAAGAGCCGGAGTCGAAGGTGGTATAACGGCAACCACATATTTTTGCAACCATGCAAATTGGGGGTTGAAACACTAAAATTATCAGGAATTGAAGTCGAATGTTTGGTTTACCGACTCTACAGATAAATAAATAGAAAAACTATAACTAAATCAGTATTGGTAGTATTGGTACAACTTGCTTATTAAACCACTCATTGGCTTGTCCTGATTACAATGTTTGGTTAGAACATACGTACAAAGAAAAAATAAAAAATCAGTAAGAAGCTTTATTGTACAAATTCTCTCCTCTTTGTTGTAATTTTATTTTTAATATCAGCTACTCTTCATTAAATATTTAGATTTTTTTTGCTGTTGAAAAGTAAAATTTAAAAAAATTTATCCGTACATATATTCTTTGCTCGA
Source organism: Aphodius sticticus (assembly GCA_963966075.1). NCBI lineage: Eukaryota > Metazoa > Arthropoda > Insecta > Coleoptera > Scarabaeidae > Aphodius > Aphodius sticticus. Next base: position 63,633,083 of record OZ014506.1, read on the forward strand.
CAAAAGCTTTCAAAACTATGGTATCAATAATTGGATCTTGTTTTAAAAGTTCTCTTCTTAATTTACTGCTAATTCTTTTCGAATTATTAATCCCATCCCCCGTAAGTCTTTCGAACTTGCTAATTCATTTTATTAAACAAGCGTTTAAATTCTTCCGACGGATTTCTTAGGCCGTCAAAAGATAAATGACGTATCCAGGATGGAAGGGAGTATGGGTGCTCTTGCTGGTCTTCGTATGAGTAATGTCCCAATTGTGGATGAGTTCTGCTTTAAACTTTGATCACGTGGAAAAGTAAAATATGATATTGTTAATCCAATCACTGTTGAAATGTTATACCTCATACCGCAACCCGGTACGGAGCAAACCATAGGCATCTAAAATTGATACATGATTTAGAATAATGTAATTTCCAATATAAATTAATATCTTACCTTTACTAACTTAATTACTTCATAAAATACTACACTAAGAAAACAACCAATAACGTAAAACTATCAACTATTGAATATAACAATATAAACGCAGAATAACGATTAAACACGAACAAAAGTAACCTTTCTAATTCACTAAAAAACCTATAACGAGCTGAGCTGGCAATAATTAAACGTATCTTTGAACAAACTAAACGAGCGATGTATGCGACGTGATGCGAAGTGTGCCGGACTCTAGTGACGTCACGAAAGTGGAGCATATAGGGATCTGAGGGGGGTATATAAAGTGTACTATAGGAAAGATAGCAAACTGGATAACCTCTCTCTTTATAGACCTTGACAGTGGCTATAACGAGACAATTGTTCTTCAATGTGTTACAAATATATTATCACATAAATGCTTCCCGAACCTACGCCGACACATTATTATGTAAAATATAGATATAATCTTTATATATATGAGTATATAAGCATAAACTATAAAGTTTAAATATATACTTCATATTTATTTAACAATATGATTAAAACATTTTTTGTACTCTAAATACGGTAGACCATTTTTGTATAGGAATATTACTTACCTTAAATAACAGGACTACTTCATAAAGATTAATTAAAGTGGCACTGCTGAAATAAAATACCTTTGGAAACTTAAATTTCGAATATTTATAAATCCATATATTTTATTGTTACATACAGATAAAGGAAGTATACAAAGAAGAGATATTCTTCATTCAATCTACAAACCTATACACCAATACAGATAAAACTTAACAACTATAAATATCTTAATAATGAGTTGCCGCTGATCTGCTAATGTACGATTTTCTTTTTTCTTGCGTGCTATTTCTAATCTAAAAGTTACAAATCGAGATATTATTTTTTCTTTTAATTTGTGGCATCAGTTATATTAGCTTAATCCAAACGGATTAAGCTAATATAAACATTTTTAAATTATTTTTTTTTATGAAACAGCTGTGGAATGTTTGAAAAACTTTTTCCAAAGAAATAAATAACTCAAAACCTTCATTTTACAGAAAAATAATGAATTATCTTTGAAAAGTTTTATTTTAGATCATTTGGCATACTTATAGCTTTCATCGTAACTTTTTGACTCCACTAAAGTCACGCACAAAGGCCATGGTCTGGACCACTCTAGTCATATAAGCTCGATGGGTAAACTGGCACACTAATGGCGGATTTGTACCACGTGACCGAACAGCCAATCAAAACGACGGTCGACGACCGCTCTTGTCCACACGTTCCAGCCAAAGCAGCTTGCGCTGCCGGCGCCGAGACTAAGCGGCCGCGGTGGCTGAACGGTCAGATCCAAATACATGTATTTACGCTTAGTGCTGAGTTTCCAGCGCTTTCACTCAGCACTAAGCGTAAATACATGTATTTGGATCTGACCGTTCAGCCGCCGCGGGCGCTTAGTCTCGGCGCCGGCAGCGCAAGCAGCTTTGGCTGGAACCGGCTGAACGCGCCCACTGTAATCCTTGTCTATCGATTACGCCATCTGTGTATGACGCACAGTACCGCAAGGAAAAACATCATAATATGCAAAAGTATATTGGCATGCTTTAATAAATCAAAGACAATTCTTCAAATAATAGTCAATGGTATAAGACGTAAGTACGTACTAATACACTTTGGCTGACTAAAAATTTCGATCTTAACGAGGTTATGTTTTAGCAAATAGCTTCATAGTGCCTGAAGACGAATGTAAAAGAAAATGAACAAGTGGCTGATAATTGGTATCAGTGGCGTTACCTGTGGCGGGAAAACTACAATCGCAAATAGTTTATACAAAATATTTCCAGAAAGTAAGGTAATCAGCCAAGATGATTTCTTTTTACCTGTGCATGATGAACGACATGTTATGGTGGATCACTTAAATCACATTAACTTTGATGTTTTGTCAAGCCTCGATATGGAAGGAATGCTTGCTACTATCAAAGAAACAATCACCTGTACAACCAACATAGTTAACAGCAGCGAAACAACTATAAAGAGTGATATTATAAATAAAATAAATCATTTTTTTGATGTACAATCTTCTATAGTTCAAGTGGTCAAGACGCTTAATTTAAATTTATTAATAATTGAGGGATTTTGTATTTTCGGTTATAAACCAATTACAGAATTGTGCAGCTTAAAATACTTTGTTACTCTAAGTCGAGAAGAATGCTATAACAGAAGAATCAAAAGAGTTTATGAACCACCAGATTGTCCAGGATATTTTGAAGATTGTGCTTGGCCTGAGTATATTCTTTATTATTCAAATATCAGAAAGAATGTTACTCAAGTACGGTACTTTAGTGAATTAACTAAAGAGCCAATGAAGGAGGTGTTACTTGATGTTTGGCAACTATTACAAAACTACAGTTAATCATTCAAATCTACTTTACATAATATATCTAATTGGTTGTTTTGTTAAATAGTATATGATTTGGTTTAAATAAACTGTTTAATTTAATCAGGAATCAACACTAGTGCGGTGCAAATTATACCTGTAGTTTTTTTTTGTTACAACAGTCCATTTTTTTATTATTGGCATGCTTTTTTTGTCATTTATTAACCAATTGTTTAAGCAAATACCATGTTTTTTTTTGTATTTTTCCTTGAATGCTATTATAAATATTTGTTATAAATAAAATAATATAAAAACTAAGCCCCTAAATATTTTATGCTCTTGACTTCAGAAAGTATATATTATAAGTGAAACCTTTCATACATCTAAAGATGGAAAAATGTATGATGATCGCTATGAATGTTGAAATGAACATCTAGGGTTGAATCCGAGGAATTCGCATATTGACAATGTTGTCCACCAAAGTGTTTTGTAGGTTAAAATACTATCCCAACAGTAGCTATTAGATGTTGCATGCAACCCTGAAAAGTATAGCGTTTTTTTATATTTTATATATATATTGTTTTTATATGAAAATGACTTTCCGGGGTTGAACAAAAAGTAAGTAAGTTTTACCTATGAGTTTATGAATTATTTTATGGTTTTTTGGAAAAAAATTTCCATACACTATCTGTGATACTGATAATGATGACCATGATGACTGATTGTGGGTAACCACCCTTACTTTCCCCGAAGGGATAAATACGCTCACAACGGTTATCCAGTTAATTTATTCATTTCAATTTTCAATACAAAAATGGTTTCATCCTTAACAGTGGGTCACGAAGGTGAGATATTCAAATGTCGTTCAGTGGCATAGTTTCTCTGTTTCTTGTTATTTCAATTTCTTCGTACATATGGCCTGGCCATGGCACATGTACATGAAATCAAAGCTGACCTTAATGATTGATTATGTTATAGGTCTAATACACTCAACGTTACAGTATGCAAGCAATAGGCTTTTCGGAATATTCTTTCAATACAATAAGATATTCTTGATAAAATTCTCCCTTAAGAACGTGAACTAGGTAAATGCAAAAATTTATTGGGGCAAATATTGGCCTTTGAATGTGACAACTTTGTGATTGCATTGCGTATTTTTGAGTGTTAACTTTTTATAAAAACAATTACATACTTTCAATTTCACATGACGACGGTACTCAGTAAAAAAAAACGCTTATGTTGATTCAGAAGTAACAACAAGTTTCACCTCTATTTGACAGTCTCAGAGGAAGAACTTATTTGTGTGTCCCAACATACGTGGTTTTTAAAGATTAGTAAAATTAAATATTATTCTTTTTAATATTGTTACTGTTTTTCCCTTGTTTATTGCAACTTCAATCTAACAGGAGTTCTTGGGAATAAAAACTTTACAGCTTAATGTTGACTTATTTTATTTTTGTTCAATAGTTTGTGACGGATTGTCACTTCTTCAGGAACTACAACAATACAAAAGTGTTAAATAAACGGCAAAGGTATCCCAACCAAGGTCATGTCACCTCAATAACAGTCAAACACTGTGAATTTTAAATCAGTGTTCTCGGAGCAATCTTAACAAGTCATCGGAGAGTGCAAAGTACAAACGGGGGTTCGCCCCGCAGTAACAAGAGAACAACACACAGCAAAACAACAACACGACAGCCCTAGGGCACACTGCAACAATATAAGGATATCTCCCTCGAAAACCACCGATCAACACTCTAAAAATATGATATACCAATTAGTACGTAGTTTGTAGGTTATGTGATTTTAGTTTTACAGTCTCATTTTAAAATATACCTTGGTGTAACGGCTACGTTAGTGTCGTTAGTTTAGGGACGATGAATGAGATCTTGAAGCTTAACAAAGGGATCCACCCAATAATCGCAGAAAACTCCAGAAAAACAGCCAAGAACGAAAAGCTAGAATTTCACGTGAAGCTAACTTGACAATGACCACTAATGACAGTAATGACTGCTAAAAATGACCATTAGGCCAAGTAATAGCTACAAATGATTGCTTTTTTGACATAAAGACTAGCAGGAAGCCGCCTGTGCAGGACAGTGCGTAGTATTTTCCTGTGTATATCCCCATTATGTCAGGCCCGGACTTAGAGCCCCAGCCGTAGGCGCGTTATGCCATCATGGGGTCATGGGCAATTTTGAATTTGGGGGCCCCCGCTCAGTGTTGTCAGATCGCATACGTCGTAACCCCCACCAATATTTGTATTTTTCCCACTTTTCGTCCCGATTTCCCACAAAACCGGTCTTGCATAGGATTTTGTGTTGGCTTAGAAGCATGATGTAAGGACATGCTTAAGATGGACTTAAGTTAATCCTTACATTATGCTTAGAAGTGTTGTCGACGTGGGGGGGGGGGGCAGAATGGCTTTTAAAACTTGCCACTTTGTTATTGTGTAGACGTTGTCGACGTGGGGGGGGGGGGTTGCAAACGGGTTAAAATTCAATGCAACGACGGTAAAATGGCTAAAAAATTACAACTTTGACACAAATATGAAAATTAGCTCTTTTATACAATAAATCCCGGTTTCCCCGTGATATTATTATTAGAGTTATTGTGGTTATGCCCATTGCCCATACTCATGTGGAGTGGGGATGAAAATCTGCGAAAATCTTCGTTACGTTAATATCCGCTGGGCGGCGCTGCATGGTTGAACAATAATAACGTAATAGTATATTACATTACAAGAGCAGTAACTAGCATATTACGTACGAGTGGAAATTTAACATACGAGCCGCGAAGCGGCGAGTTTTGTTATTTTCCACGAGTATGTAATATGCGTTACAGCTCGAGTATTGTACATAATTTTACCTACGACCGACAATTTCAATAAATTGTATCAAAAATGACAAACACATACAGGTAAGAATATTTGACGGTTAACCAATCAATGTATTCGCGCGACATCTATTGCAACTACGGAGAACTTTGTCTGAAGTGTCGATCGAAAATTTCAGTACAAATTCAACATAAATTATCACGTGCAAGTAATAATATGTTACAGCTCGAGTATTGCACTTACTTACGACCGAAAATTTCAATAAATATAAATTGTATCAAAAATTACAAATAAATAATCAAAATATTCGCGCGACATCTGTCATTATGACATTAGGTCGTGCGTTAAAAACACAAACGCACAGCCAAAGGCACACGTATGTTATAAGCGATATACGAGCTAAGTAGTCCGTGACGTAAGGGACATTTACACATACGGTCGTAGGTAAACATAATTACAGGACCTGTAGACCGCCTATTGAGTACATCGGTGAATCGGTACATTGCAGGAATTGTTAGACCGCATATACACTGGCTGTCTTCAAAAAAATACTTTTTTTGCAAAATCAAACTTTCAAGTTGATATAAAGTTGTTTCTATGGATTCATATATACAACCAAAAAAATTAGCTCAACTAAAAAAAATAGTCTCGCGCAAGTAAAAGAAAATTTAATTTGTTGCAATAAATTTGATTTTTTTTTATTGTTGCTTTTTCTTTTCAAATTGAATAATTTTAAGAATAAGTATGGTGTGAAATAATAGTATAAAAAATATAGGAAGAAGTTTACATGACAGGAAAGGCTTAATCGATGAAAATGTCATTACCGTTTGTGTTTCGATGATAGATCGAGATAAAATAAATAAGAAAAACACATGGGAAGCAAAATCTAAACATAAATAGTTTCGTACGAACCTTTGAAAGTCACGTATTTTAGGTTATGAACTACTGACTTTTGTGGGGATTTTTTCTTTTGGTAAGTTTGAACGCCTGTTTGAACGGAATGAATTGAGGGAATTACATCAATTTTGTTAAAATGGCGAGCGCTAGCAGATCTACTCGTTTCACCAAGGTACATGAAGTATGGGATTTGGTGAAGGATCTTGAAGTACTTTGTGCTCAACTGGGCGAGTGGGGTGTCATACCCAAAGTAGGGCATTATCCTTGTCCGAAATGTGGCCAACAAATGAGAATAAGCGTTGATAAGCATACGTGAGTACGATTGTTAATGCGTATTTTAAATTTCTAAATCTCTTATTATATTTTAGGGCTGACGGAGTCCGCTGGTATTGCGGCAATACGAGCCAGAAGGGTCATCGGAAGAGAGCTCTGTGCACGCACAGAGTTGGGCTACGTACGGGGACCTTTTTCTATCGGTCCCGACTCTCCATTTTCCAAATTTTGGGATTTGTCGTCCACTGGGTTTCCGGCAGTTCTCTAAGGTTTGCTTGTGAGCAATTGGATATCACGAGAAAAACCGCGGTGGATTGGTCCTCTTTCTGCCGTGAGGTGTCGAGTTTTGCATTACGAACAAGCAGAAATTAGGGGGTGTCGGGAAAGAAGTTGAAATAGACGAATCCAAGTTTGGTAAGAGGAAGTTCCACCGTGGGCATTATGTTGAAGGGCAGTGGGTGTTTGGAGGCTACGAGCGAGGCTCAGGAAGGGTTTTTATGGTACCCGTCGATGATCGTATGGCTGATACGTTGTTGCCGATCATCCAGGAATGGATTGAGCCCGGAACAACGATCATTAGCGGTTTTTGGCGGGCCTATGATTGCCTTTCCTCCGAGGGGTATGTGCACTTGAAGGTCAACCACTCGATTAATTTCAAGGACCCGGCCACAGGTGCACATACTAATGCGATTGAGTCGTCGTGGCGGGCTGCCAAAGCAACAATTTCTGCCAGTGGGCGTAGAAAGGAACACTATTCGGGAAATTTAGCTCGGTACATGTTTTTTAAAAGATGTGAGGAGCTAAATTTGAACCGGACGGAGGAATTTCTGCGTTTAGTGGGGCAATTGTATAACCCGTTATTACCGCCTTTGAATATTTTACCTGAAGAAGAGAACCGTACAACAGATGAGTCTGACTTTTCTACCTGAAGACCCGTGACATCCCGAAACGCTAGCAGCTTGCCACGGCCCTTTTCAGGGCCACCATACAGTTTATTCTAAGAGAATGATGGATAGAATGAGATAGTCAAACGAACGTAGCATACAAGCTCCTTTATTTCTATGACTGTGATTACTGACAGCTTCAATTTCTAAAATATAAAAATATATCCGTTGGAGTAAAGTTCTCGATGGGGGCAGTTTTCTTTATTATTTTTCTATGTAACAGTGTTCGTCGCTTGGTTAGGTTGTTGGTTTGGTTGGTTGCTTGGTCGGTTAGTTGGGCAGTTGAACCGGCTTTTGAAGCGCCACGAAAGAAAAACCTGTGTTTTTGAGGTTATGCAATAACAAAAACAAAAAAACTATGTAAAACTAACTAATTTTTGTCTTCCCAGCCTAAATTTGATCAAAAAAACACGTTTCTGAGGGTTTCAAGGTCATTCCAAAAGAGAAAACGTAAAAAACAGCCTTTCCTGTAAAGTAAACTAATTCCCATGAATAAATTAAGTTTGATTTCTTCTTGGTTTGTGTTTGGGTACATCATAGGATGATGTAATTATAGATAATGTGCTTCAAACTCGCATTCCTTACTTTTCCTGGAATACCAACCCAAAAATTTTGTTCTCTGTTGTCAACACGTGTCCGATTAATTCAAACAAATCAATTCAAATGCAATTTACAGTGTGTACAGTCTGGTTTGTTCGATATTTTCGTATATCGAGTGGTTTATTCTTGTGTTTGCCAAGAGAGAGCTCCCTACTTTACACTTTAGGTTATTAGTTTATTATTAAGTATTATAGGGACGGTTGTGTGTGTTCTCAAAGAATAACACAAATAATGTTAAGCTTGTTGATTTGTACCTTATTAATTATAGTATTTAATAAACTTTATTTCCTTAAACTAGTCTATCTCGTCTGAATATAAATTTTATATCTTTCTTTGGAACTTTTTCAGATATTCGTAACTTCAGTTAGCTCCGAAGAACCGAGAAACACGTCAACAATTACGAATTTTGACACGACAACCCGGAAGTAATTAATTTTATTTTTTAGTTTCTTATTTGAATAACGTGAAATGTTCCAGAAAATCATTGTTTGGCTTTTGCATAATTTGTAAATAGTTTTAAGCTTTATTCCATGATATATGTATACGAGATTACCTTTTGTCATTATTATGTTTTAAGGTTTGACGTTGAAATATTACACTTTGATAAAACGACATACAAAACAAGATGTAAGAATTTAAAAATAAAAAAACAAAATATTTACTAGTTTGTATTTGTGAAAAGCATAGACATTTAACAGTAGGTACATATAGTGTGCAGAAACATTGGATATTGTTCGTTTTCAACGTAAGTAAGTATACGCCTTTGTCTTTTTGAATATACTTTTGTTGCTTTTATAAGAACCATTAAAAAATACTATAGACGTATTCATCTATAAGAGGCAATTAAATCCCATCATAAGCCTGCCCAACGGAAACTTTATGCAATTTTTGGGTACTTGATCTGCAAATAAAAATAAGTTTTATTTTTACTAACCTCTCAATTGTAGCGTATGTATGGTCTACTACGAAATTATCAACATTTGAATACCTTATATGTTCAAATTTCGGATAAACGTATTGCAATTCTAGAATTATTAGTTTTGTTTAAAAAATTGTGGGTGATATCATTGCTAAAATATGTACAACAACGTCTCAGTAATCTATGCACCCTGGAATTGTACATACTAAAGTTGGGATGACCAATTTGTTTATACGTTCTAGTAGTTCATATGTTTGTACTCCGTACGCATCTTTTGCACGGATTTTCTTTTGAAGCCCAGCAGGATAATTTTGCACAAAGGACTGCGTTCGTTCTACAAATTAGAGCATGGATTTTCTTGTGGCTATTCTCAAATGGTTTCACATCTACGAATAAAATCATTTTAATTAAATGGATAATGTTAATTTCTTTTTCAAATGCGTACGTAGGGCCACTGTTTGTAGCCGAGGAACGCAACATCGTCACAACGTTTTACATTTTCAACGTGCTTACGCAAGAAAACACGACAATGCCAAACAATGCTTGGAAGACGACCAGACTGTAGATTGCATTTGAGAACAATATTTTACTTTTTGGGTTGGTATTCAGGAAGAGTAAAGAATGCGAGTTTGAAGCACATTATCTATAATTATATCGACCTATGATGTACCCAAACACAAACCAAGAAGAAATCAAACTTAATTTATTCATGGGAATTAGTTTACTTTACAGGAAAGGCTGTTTTTTACGTTTTCTCTTTTGGAATGACCTTGAAACCCTCAGAAACGTGTTTTTTTCATCAAATTTAGGCTGGTAAGACAAAAATTAGTTAGTTTTCCATAGTTTTTTTTGTTTTAAACATAACCTATTCCGCTAATTGTTTTTGTTCGTGCTTAGTTTGAGACGAGTTTGTTAAGATGTCGAAGGAGAATCAAGAAGATAAGAAGGAAAATATTGATAAATTCGTGTGGTCGAAATCAATTACTGAAGATCTAATCGAACTATATCAGAACCAACCAGTACTCTACTGTTCTTCTCTGCCAGAGTACAAAAACAAAAATATAAGGCTAGACGCGTTAAATGTAATACGAGACTTGGTGGCGAAAATGCCTTAGCTGCTGCACAAGTCCTCACAGTTGAAGCAATTAAGAACAAAATACATAATCTAAGAACGCAGTTTTTTAAGGAGTTGGGAAAAATTAAAATTAGTGAAAAAAGTGGTGCCGGCACGTCGGACAGATACACACCAATATTATGAACATTTAAAATTCCTTCAGGAATCCAAGGCAAGTCGGAGTCAAACTTACCAGAAGTCACGCTACAACCGGAATATATTATGGATGGCACGGTTGAAGATTTCAACTCTTCGGAAATTTTGTCGCTGACGCCCAGTAGCATATGGAGTAACCCTCTATTGTATTTTGTTTACTAGAATTTTTTTATTTTTGTATATTCATTTTTTTAAATTTTTTTCGTAAAAATAAAATATTATTGTATTAGGAAGTGTATTTTTATTTAATATAATGAATAATTTATAATGATTTTAATATACATACTCTAATAACTATACTATAAATAATAATGATAATAACAGAATTAGGAGTAATGGAATTTGTTAAGGTGAGGGGAATGGCTGTTTTTTTGCGTTTTTTGTTTTTGAATGACCTTGAAACCTTAGAAAACATGTTTTTTTGATCGAACTTAGACTGGGAAGATAAAAATTAGTAAGTTTTATATATTTTTTTGAAGAAATATATACATTTGGCAACACTGAATCTAAGGGTGTTCGTGTTACTATGCACTGTAAACAATTATAAACATGTAAATGTAAACATATAAACTCGTATAAGTTGTTCCCCTCACGTTAACTTTACCCCAGAATTAATGTTAGTTTATGCCAAAACTCCTCCACTTCTGTTTCCAGCTACAAAATGCATATTTAATGACGTATAGCCTATCGATGTCACTTTCATCTCGTATGCCATACGTATTGGGGCATTCTGTTCGTAGAAAATTATGCAAAACTATACAAGTCAAAGTTCATTATTTACTAAATGTAGATTTCCCCGATCTTTTCGCTAAGCCGTGGATTAATCTACCAACGCCGTTCCGTTCTTTGTCTTAACAACAAACTCGCAGCTCCAATTATGATGCTAATGAGCGCAATTTCCTCTAAATCGACGACGTTAGGCATTTTAATACATATGCATCAACAATCGATACTAGCAAGGTTTCTTATAGATACCCAGATAACAATCGTGCGACGCACAAAATCATCACGCGTAATTTTTCGGTGCGATGAGTGCAATATCGCTCGCACGCGTGCGTTTTGTATCGACACGCATGAATGCCGATCAAAACGATACACAATGCGTCGCACGTTCGGCACGATGCGTCGTCCGTGACGAATAAAACGCATGGGTGCGAGCGATATGCGCCGCATATCGCCACTCGAGTGAGAATGCGGGCGATATGAACCTCCATTGATGACGCATCTGCGTGATCATATGAACGCACGTGCGGTTGCAATTGCATCATAATGCGTCGCACGATTGTTATCTGGGTATAAACGATAGTTTTGGTGCTAAGAAGGTTATGTTTATTTATAAATAACAAAACAACGAGGTTATGCGTGTTGATGCGTGTAGCACTGTTGCCAATCAAAGAAGTTACAGTTGTTAAAAAACAAAATCACTGATGCTGAAGCCATGCAATTTATTAAAGTTGCACGTAAACGGTCGACAAACGGTGATAAAATTGCATGGATTTTGAAAAATCGCATGGTTGAGATTGCAGGTAAAAATTGCATAGGTGTAAAAGGGCCATAAAGCTGTTGATAGGTAAGCATTATTTATTTTTAGTTAGATGTTTCCATTGCATGGTATTTAATTGTTTTCATTCACAATCTACCACTGTATAAAATATTTGTTGCATATTTTATTGTTAGTTCCCCCCAGCTAACTTGATTAATTTTATATGCCTAGGTATTGTTCTATGGACATAATCCTTTAAAATCATTGTTATAGGGCAAGAAGATGGGCTGTTCTTAGTGGACGTGAAGACTTATTGGACCAGGCGGAAATACTGCATCAAAAATATAGGATCTGCGGAGGACATTTGTAATAAGTCAGATTACGATTTAAGTTGGTATTTAACAGACGCTCGGAGTGGCGCTGCAGTCGCGCCAGGTTTACCGCGCAAACATCTGGGGTTTTGGCGCCAAAGTGTCTGGGAAGATCTAAGGGGACAAGCAAACAGCTTTTTTTTGCATCGGGCTTTGAAACCAAACGGTCGTGCGTGACCGTGCGCCCAAGCGTAGGGCCCCAATGGGGGCCAGGTTATACAAACTGTGCTGTCTCGTGTTTCTTGTGCTCAACCGAAATATTAAGGTATTTATTTGTTGTCTGTACTTGCTGATTTGTCCATCTCTGCCAAATTAAGAATATATCATGTTTAGGATTAGCAGTCATATTTCATGTGAGCAGTTCTGCATTGTTGTATATATTTTTATTAATAGATTTTATTGTGGTTTTCTTCGGCATATTCGTTTTAGAATATATAAACCTGTCCCTTTTATAGTAATGTATTTAGTCTTGCACATGGTGATTGATAATTAGAATGAGTTCAAACGTCTCTGACAAAGTCTCAGAGAAAGAACTCAGTTTTGAAGCCTCCGTAAGAGAGAGATAATTAATTCACGCTACCGTAAGATTAATTAAGATTAGTTTGTTTAAATCAGTTAGTACCTGTGATTGAAGATGGCGGACCAAGCGTCGCTTGGGGCGAGTTACCACCTTCAACATGTGGGGTTAAGGTTAGGTAGTTGAGCAAAGTCCTAACAGGGGCCCCCTTCAGTTTAGAGTTGATTAAAGTATAATAGTAAATATTGAGAGGGGTGTCCGCCCCATCACATTTTTGTTGGCTAACGGTTGGGATAATTTAAGACATTTCAAGTGATTATTTGAGTAGATTATGAAGAAAGCACTCTAGTTAGATTTGTTTGTGAATTTTAGAAGAAAATTGGGTGACGCATTTTAAAGAATGCATTGTAGACTATGGTTAAAAGCAAAGTTAGGCAAACGACCCTTTAAAGAAAGTGGTGTTAAGGGCTAGCTTAGGCGCCCTTGTGGAAATTGCGCGTGGCATTCCAGGAATTTTGTTTGTTGCTTTAGAGGTGGACATTTTGTGTGATAAATGTCGATATATAGTCGTGAATTTGAGTAGGAAATGTACTGCTGGTGGCAGCATAATAATTAAATATTTGCAGTATAATTTCTTTTGAGTGTTGGAATTGTTTTTGAAAGAAATGTCTTAATTCTCGAGACCGTTCGTTGGAGAAAGTTTGAACCAGATTGTGTTAGCCAGGGCTTGAGTTGTGATTTATAACGATATGCAGAACAGGTAGTTGGAAATTAAATTCTGAGGAATTTTTTTTTATTGAGTAGAAAAATGGCAGCGTAGAGATGGCAACAGTAAACAATAAACAGAAAAAATCGAACCGTCACAGGTCGATTTAGTGAAAGTAAGGATAGGATAGAAACAAAGCCCGAGTACTTTGTTTGCTAAATTTTGAGGAAATTGAATTGAATTGAAAGATTGAAACAAGTTAAGTTTTTATGTAAGCATTTTTTAAAATGGTGGCTCTGAGCGGAGAAGCACGAAACACACACACGCGGTAATTAATTAATAATTAATTAAAATTAATGGGTATACTCTTGCAACTGTATTTATAAGTTAGAATAAAGCAGTTATTAAGGGAAGTTGCAGAGTATTGTTTTGTAAGGGAAATTTAACGGCAAAGTAGGTATAAGCAGCTATTCCGAAGAATCAGATGTTCCCTATATCCGGCCAAGCGGACGTGTATTGAAGACCCCCACGAGCGCAGGTAGTTTGGCCCATCCAGGAATTCCCGAGGTCATGTGGTGTGGTCTACATGTGAAGCCAGCTGTCGTCCCGTTCCCGGAGTCGAAAAATCGTCTAGTGATGGAAAAAGCAGCCCGCGCGAGGCGCAAAAAAGGGCAAGAAAAAATTACAAATTTGCAGGCAGATATACTGCACTTTGTACGTCGAAATTAGTGCCGGTAGATTTACAAAGGGTTGTAATCTACAGCAAGTGAAGCCCAGTGCGCTTCAAAAAAATGGTGTGACCGAAAAAACGTCCAAAGTGAGACGTAGGGTCAAAAAACTACAAAGTGACAGATGACAGAATTTCTGTACTTTGTACGTCGATGGTGTTAGGAAAAAAATTACTACACGGACAACGCAAAGGGATGTCTTACCAGGGCCTAAGTGGCGCTGGACAACATCCACACGTCGTGTAGGTCATCTACGAGGTATACGATAGCTTTCGAGGAACGTTGGACGTCGCTGGAGATTAAAGAACCGCCGATGACGCTAGGACGGAAAATGGACGGAGAAAACCCGAGGCGAGAAGTGGAGGCGAGTCATTTCACGATTGCGGCTGTATTTGAAGATGGATAAAAGATAATGTAAGTTATGATGTAATCGGACTGCTATGATACTGCTTCAATGTTGTTTTTCTTTTGTTTCATATGACCAATGGCCCGGGAATGAGGACATTCGCTTGGTTTGGAGATCCGAAGCCAAAACAACTTCTGGACCAAGACCGAATTCTTTTGGGTTTTTATTGGGTCATATCTGTGTTTTTATTTCAGGAAATGAAAAATGTATAAAAAGTAATTTTTATGTCAAACATTGTAATTAGCAATTAAGAGAATTGTTGTGTAAGGGGAGATGGTATAATCAGCAATTTGTTTGGTTGGATTTGTTGTGAGATAAATAATTGGTTGAATAATTGTTTATCTTAACGTGGGAGGAATGTAATAAGTCAGATTACGATTTAAGTTGGTATTTAACAGACGCTCGGAGTGGCGCTGCAGTCGCGCCAGGTTTACCGCGCAAACATCTGGGGTTTTGGCGCCAAAGTGTCTGGGAAGATCTAAGGGGACAAGCAAACAGCTTTTTTTGCATCGGGCTTTGAAACCAAACGGTCGTGCGTGACCGTGCGCCCAAGCGTAGGGCCCCAATGGGGGCCAGGTTATACAAACTGTGCTGTCTCGTGTTTCTTGTGCTCAACCGAAATATTAAGGTATTTATTTGTTGTCTGTACTTGCTGATTTGTCCATCTCTGCCAAATTAAGAATATATCATGTTTAGGATTAGCAGTCATATTTCATGTAAGCAGTTCTGCATTGTTGTATATATTTTTGTTAATAGATTTTATTGTGGTTTTCTTCGGCATATTCGTTTTAGAATATATAAACCTGTCCCTTTTATAGTAATGTATTTAGTCTTGCACATGGTGATTGATAATTAGAATGAGTTCAAACGTCTCTGACAAAGTCTCAGAGAAAGAACTCAGTTTTGAAGCCTCCGTAAGAGAGAGATAATTAATTCACGCTACCGTAAGATTAATTAAGATTAGTTTGTTTAAATCAGTTAGTACCTGTGATTGAAGATGGCGGACCAAGCGTCGCTTGGGGCGAGTTACCACCTTCAACATGTGGGGTTAAGGTTAGGTAGTTGAGCAAAGTCCTAACAGCGGCCCCCTTCAGTTTAGAGTTGATTAAAGTATAATAGTAAATATTGAGAGGGGTGTCCGCCCCATCACACATTTTGAAAGCCGTATGTTTAAGAATGATCTACGTAATACACTACAACCAAATGCGGAACCTACAATGTTTTATGGATTAGAAGGTTCATCCAAAAGTGAGCGTGCTTATAGTGTATTTACCCCACGTTATAAGGAAAAGGAGAATTTTATTAAAGACAAATATGGTAAGTAATTAGTACTGTGTCTTTAACAGTCACCTACAATACAAATTGGTTTCAGGCAAAGAACAGTCTGACGATGATGATATGAGTGATGCGGAAGATCCTGAATGTAAACGGCCTAGAATAGAGACAAATTATATTCCTGTAAAAGGTATGTATAAGTAATTATTTTTAAAGGTTTACAATTTTACAATAAGGTTTACAATAAAAGTAGCAATTAATACAATATGTTTGTTTCAGATAATGTTGAGCGGGTTGACGCTGAATTAACGAAACCAATTGTATCACGAACCCCATTGTGCGAATCTTCTGTAATGAATCGTATTATCTGCAAAGGTACTTTAATATCTGTGTATAATTATAAAAGCACCTACAGTAGAGCGTCGATAATCCGAACTAATTGGGACCGAAGGTGGTTCGGATTATCAAATTGTTCGGATTTTCGAAAATAACCAAAAAAAGCACCAATTAGGCCTAAAAAATGCACTTTAAGTAAATAGACATATATTAAAAAACTTATTACATAATTATGCATTTAAACCCTTTTAAAATGCGTTCGGATTTTTTACGTTTTGGATTTTTGACGTTCTACTGTATATAAAAAAACTGAATATCGACTTTATAATTATTAACAAATTAACAAAATAAATTTGATTTCAGATACAATAGAGTCTTGTTGCACCACCAACACAAGTGCTGTCACCAACATCCACTTCTACCCATTGCCATACAGATAGCCTGGGGGATCTTCTTACATATGATATGTAATAATTTGATTTACGATTTTCTATGCCATTTATATTCATTTTAATGGTGCCATTGAGACCTACAGATTCATTCCCTATTCCACACTGATGACATGTTTTATATAAAGATACCAATAGAAAAGTGATAGATATCAACTATTCCGAAAGCAATCTGACCA
Organism: Aphodius sticticus; assembly: GCA_963966075.1. Lineage (NCBI taxonomy): Eukaryota > Metazoa > Arthropoda > Insecta > Coleoptera > Scarabaeidae > Aphodius > Aphodius sticticus. The sequence continues at coordinate 63,650,060 of OZ014506.1, forward strand.
CCCCAGTGTGCCTAATAGTAATTTTGAAAACATCATACATCTCTACCGGACCCTGTATATAATTTTTTTTTATTTAAATATATTTACATATTTTTATACTGTAGCCACCTGATAGTACGACAAGAATGGTGTATTAAATAAAAGTTTATTTGTAGATGAATCTGAAGAGGAATTAATGTTTGATTGTCCGAACACTTCAACATCACCGGTGCCAACATCTCCAACTACAACACCAACATCATCATGTGGAATCCAAACGCCCAAAGGGATATCTGGTAATTCTCCTCGGAAAATAGCATACAGGAAGAAAATCAGACAGTTGCAGAAAGAAAATTCTCAGTTACGAGAACGACTTGAAGAACTGGAAGGAAACAGCACCAAGCCTATCACTTTAGAGAAATATAAAGTCTACACCGAGCAGATATGCCAATCAAAAGAAATGGCTACGTTTATTAATATTCAGGTTACGCAGCAAGACAAGCTTTCCAAAGGTCGGAGATATACCACCGAGTTCAGGAATCAGTGCCTCAAAATGTATATGATGGGACCCAAACTATACAAGAGGTACTTGATGCAGATGTTTTGTCTACCATCGCCAACACTAATTCAGAAATATGTCCGAGGCTTCAGAATTACTCCAGGAAAAAATGAAGCTATTTTTGAAGCATTCAAGTTAAAGGTAGATAACTTTGAGGAATCCAACAAGGTATGCTCATTATGCATTGATGAAATGAGTATAAAAGCCAACTTGTTTTATGAAATCGGATTGGATGAAGTTATTGGTTTGGAAGATCTTGGTGAAGAAAAGAAGTCGCTTAAACCTGCAATGACGGCTACAGTGATGATGCTGAGGGGTATAAGAAAAAATTGGAAACAGCCCCTTGCTTATTATTTCCTAAATTCATCATGCCCGGGGTATAAATTGAAGGATATCATAATAGAACTGATCTCAAAACTATGCAACATTGGTGTTCGTGTGACTTGCTTGATTAGTGATATGGGAAGTAACAACTTGCAGATGGCACAGTTGTTGGATCTAAATCCTGAAACACCATACTTTATGGTTAACAACCTGTAAGTTGTATACATGTTTGACCTACCACATTTGCTGAAGGCCACCCGCAAGAATCTGTTGCATAATACATTTAAATCGCAGGGAAGAACGACATCATGGAAACATGTAGAAGCTTTCTACAATAAGGATAAAGAATTTTCAACAAGAGCAGCCCCAAAATTAATCGATGCCCATGTAAGACCCAATAATTTCCAAAAAATGAAGGTGAAATATGCTGCGCAAACGCTAAGTGCAACCGTTGCTGCTGGGTTAAACCTTTATATTCAGTTTGGGTTTCTTCCATCTGCAGCAGCTACTACTTCTGAAGTAATTACCAGAATAGATCAGTTATTTGATCTATTTAATTCGTCCATGAATACACCAAAACAAAGTATAATAGAAAATTCAATGAATCAGTATATCAAGTTGAATTCCTAGAAACCAGTTATAATTTTTTTAACAATTTGATAATCTTAAACAGTAAAGAAGAAGATGTTACAAGGATAGTAAAATTTATAGAATGTTGGAAAATATCAATCAAAGGATTGTTAGAATTATGGAGAATTTTAAAAGACCATAAGTATGAATTTCTATATACCCGTCGGCTTAATCAAGATTGTTTAGAGAATTTCTTCGGCTCCATAAGACAACAGAATGGAAACTGTCTCAACCCTACTGCAGTGCAATTTCATAATTCATTTAGGAAGTTGCTGTGCACAGATCTACTGGAATCAGGCACGGAAAACTGTGAAGGCGATGACAGTAAAATATTATTTCAAATTGAAGAATTGCGACAACATGAGATTAATGTTACTCCTGAAATAAGTACAGAATGTCATACCATAGTAGACACAGATTATAGGACGTACAGTATTTTAGAAAAGAACAACATCACATATGTTTGCGGATACCTTATAAAAAAGTGTTTAGAAAAACATTCATGTGCTATTTGTATAAACTATGCACAGCAGCAACAAAATTTGGATGATGCTAACATGTTTTGTTATTTTAAAGCGTACGAAAATAGTAATAAAGATACATTTGGAAATTTGTACGTACCTGACAAAAATTTTGTCGTGTTTATACAAGCATTACAACAAATGTTCGAAGAACATTTTGAAGAAATAATTACTTGTAGGAAAATAAAAGCAAAGTTTGTAAATGTATATAACCGTATACCATTTCGCCACCCATGTGATCGTTTTAATTATATATATTTAATTCATTTATACTTTAGAGTAAGACTATTTTATACTCTTAAGTTTATTAATAGAAATCTAAAAGCACCATACAATAAGAGAAAACTAATTATATGGAGAAATGAATAAATAAAAATATATTTAATGCAGTTTTATTTATGAGCACAATATAAATTAAACTAGAAAATTGTTTTACCTATTGTTTTTCTGTTTTGCCAATGCCTTCCAGGTTTTACTATGCAGTCAACGTACCTGATGCTCAAATCTTCAAAGCAGACTAAACTACTTGTTCGGCACTCATCAAAAAAAATTTTATTGCTGCAGAAATTATGCATAACTGATAAAAATATAGATGTACAACAAATATACCCGGTTTTACCAGCAAGATAATTATTGTTCAACAATTATTTAATAGTGAAATTATGAAGTTCATATTTGCCAATATTTTTTTCTGATATTTAATAAAATCGCATAGTAAATAGTATTAAACAAATGTTTATAACAATTCCCGTAGATATAATGCACTATGTTATAATGTTACGGGGCTGGTGGCCCGTCCGTAAATTGTAGTAAGTCCGGCTCTGTGTTATCACACTTATCACAGAATGGGCGTGTACAACCAGTTCTAGCAGAAATCGCTAGCGCTAGCGGCGCCGTCGGACCGGCTGAACGGTTACACGAGAAGTATATCCATCATTTCCACGTTTGACAGAAACAGAGACGGCGTGACATCTTGCATCTCTCTTTAATTAGATTGGGTGGAAAACAAAGCAAAAGCGCCATAAGAGATCATGTATTTCTGGCTTTCTAAATCAGCTTAAAATAAACCAATTGATACGATAGTGATTCAGCTTGGATTTTTTTCTGGGTGTGTGGACCTTATTGAATATGTTTTGAAGCTAATTTTGGAATATTTCACGGTGAGTATTATACAAAACGATGTTAAAAAGTGACTTCAGAAAGTGAGGTTACGCGTGTTTTTGCAGGTTTATTATGGAAAATATTCAATTCAGTGAGGATTTTAACCAACTAGGACATGCTTACTGTTATCAAATTCAAATTACACATCGCCAATATTGACTTTGTTGTATGGTCCAAAAACGAACTTTTTCTGCATCGATTTTTTAGACGATCCATTCTGGGATTTTACATTTGTTTGCAGTATCACAAAACAATTGTCTTACCTGAAATTTGATGTAAAGAAGCCTGAAGGCAAGGAAGTAGTCGAGGTAGAATAAATCAATAAAACAATGATTGTAAATTAATAGATTTATTATTTAAAAAATCTGAAATGTATGTAGAATATGAGTAGAATAATGTGATAAGTACAATATTACACTTTATTTCCTGATTATATTTGACAGTTTTTGCACGAACGTCATGCAGGGCACTAGGGCTGTTCGAGCGCTCGCTTTTTTCGTACCGAACACAAGTCAGTCTGATTAACTGTCATTTCGTCACACTAAAATTTTGTTCTATCATACCACTGCTTGGATACAACCAATGCTTTAACGTTTATTCAAGCCAATATGCTTGATTACAAGTAATCGCTCGCTTTTGGTATTGAGACTTGAATTTTAACCGAACAAATACGGGCCAACTCGAAAAACCGAGTGTTCGGTTTGGAAAGAAACCAGATTTACTTAGCTCGAAATTCGAGACTTGAAGTGTTAGATAACTCGAACAGCCCTACGTGGCACCCAATCGGGATGGTCATCATTTCGAGCACTCTTCGAGCTGGTTTACCTTAAAATGACACATAAACAAATATTTCACATCTATATTTCATATAACTCTTACCTGCAATAAAATGCACACTGCAAACCCTCCAATTTTGTAGTTGGCCTTCAGATAAATTTGGATCTCTCTTAATGGCCTATAGCTATCGTTCCCTTCTAAAATGTGACAACAAACTGTGTTGGGATAATTTGGCTTGAGGACTTTTGGTAATAATATGAAAGGAAAATTCCTTATCTCGATGGCTTTTCGACCTGCAGTTAGCCACGCTACAAATTTTGCCCGTTTTAAAACTAACACTAAAACAAAAACACGGTTTGAAACATAACCTCATTTTCGAAGTCGCTTTTAAACATCGTTTTGAATAATATTCACTGTGAAATATTCCAAATGCAGCTTCAAAACTTATTCAATAAGTTTTCCAGAAAAAAATTCAAGCTGAATCACTTTCGCACCAAATGGTTTATTTTAAGCTCATTTAGAAAGCCAGAAATACATGATCTCTTATGGTGCTTTTGCTTTGTTTTCCACCCAATCAAATTAAAGAGAGATGAAAGATGTCACGCCGTCTCTGTTTCTGTCAAACGTGGAAATAATGGATTATCTCCGCTCGCAAGATGGCGACCGCTTAGTGTCAGCGCTTACCAAACGCTAGCACCGCTTAGCTAGCGCTGGCCAGCGCCCGATGTGGTTGTACAGTTTGTACACACGCAATCATACCGAGAAAATGGCGCAAGGTCATTTAATCCGGTACCAAAATAACATGGGAAGTGGAGGGGAGTTCACCTACTGTATAGTCTATATACTGCGTGCGTTCTGCCACTTTAGGCGCTAACCGCTTGAACTCAGCGGACGGCGGCAATTGGGCAGCAACAACATGAACGCGACGGCCATTGGTTGCTGAGTTCAAGCGCTTAAGCGGCTTAAAGTGGCAGAACGCACCCACTGTGATTTGGGGCTGTCCGCAGACGCTATTGTTGTACATTAGTGCCATCTAACATATTTCGTCCCAAGCTGAAAGCAATTAGAGGTAAAGTAAACTGCACAATTTATATGAAAAGCTAATCATCTCTATCAATCTCTATTAATTTAGTTACTTGTGTTTTCATAATATGCAGGCATGAAGTTGCGTTCCCACGAGTCGTGAAAACGAACGTGTATCACACTTTCGTACTTGCTGTCGTGCATCTGCTGGAGTGACTCCACCAGTCGTGGGTCGTAGACAGTTCACACGGACTCCGTGTCAACGAAAACGTGACAGTTGATCGCGGAGAGTCGACAATGAACGAGCTGCTGATCGAGACTTGTGCAGTGGTCAGTTCTGTTGTTGGTGCTATTTTAGCACAAAGGATGAATCGGTTGCCCGAACCGAAAAAAAAAACGGAAGAAAAGACGATGGTGATGACTAAACGCGAGCGAACTCACAACAAAAAATCAAACAAGTTTGATCTGAGGCGTGAGCAGAGCGCTTGCGTGTGACAGCACGTAGTGACAGTAGTTAACCCACGACACTTCGTTCACACCGGTCGTATTCCTCGAACGCGTGTCTCACACTATCGTATCACGCTCCGTGGGAACGCAGCTATGCAGGAGTACATAGGTATTAACTACGCACACGTACGTAATACAGACAAATGCGAATTAATAATTAGTACTATATGTACAACATAGGTTATTGGTTTCTTAAAGGCTATTTGTGGGGACAGATTTTGTGCTTTTAGGCCCCCACAGATAATAACCAACAAATCGCTTATTGTACATAGCTACTACAATATGAATAGGTTATGTAGGTTATGGTAGCGTTGTTGACCACGGTGTAGGAAGGGAGGAGTTCGCAGTTACCGTCCATACCGTGGTATTAAGATTAAAGGTATGATCAATCTTTGGACGAATTTACGACCGCTACTGCGCAGGTGATATATAGACAACCAACATTGCATATGTCAAACTTAGGGGTTATGCCCCTAACAATTTATAGAGTATAACAGACAAATGTACTTCTATAAAAAGAAAACTTTCAAGCATTTGCATTATGTGCGCAGAAATAAGCATAAATAAGCAAAAATTGGTTTGGTACTAGTTATGTTTACGTTATTAGGGGTTATGCCACTAACAATTTATAAAATATAACAGACAAATGTACTTGTATAAAAAGAAAACTTTCAAGCATTTGCATTATGTACGTAGAAATAAGCATAAATAAACAAGAAATGGATTGGTACTAGTTATGTTTACGTTATTATTCTTCAACCATGCAGCGCCGCCCAGCGGATATTAACGTAACGAAGATTTTCGCAGATTCTCATCCCCACTCCACATGAGTATGAGCATACCTCTAATAATAATACCACGGTCCATACGATTTGAAATCTGACCCAAATGACTGCATGATAAGTACCGACCGAGAACGGCAAGTTTGTGGACATGCGCAGTGCGCACATATTGCTATCTCTTTTCTCTCATTCATAAAAATACCCATGTGAGTAGCGACGTTTTTGGCGACTACTGTCATTGTGTGGTGAGGTTATGTTTCTAAAAATTGTCAACCGAATGTTAAAATGGTTGAAAGAAGTTATATAGAACTTATAGCGTTTCTATTTGGGAAAACTGGGGTGCACGATTTCGAGTGCTTGTGTGCAGTTGTTCACGAGGGTAGTGCATGCCCAAGTGCACACGCATCGAAGCATGTGAATGGCGCATGATTCAGAACCTAACCTAAAAAGTCACTATCCGAATAATGATGGACCACTTTACCTATATAATCGGTTATTTTTGGATGCTTCTTTCGTATGTTTGTTATTATAAATGTTTCGTCTTCGCTGTCACTTGACGAAGAAAATACTGACAATAATAAATTCATTTTACGTTCGTCAATATTCATATTGTCCACCATTTTGCACACTGCACTGACAACACGAGCTCCCAGAGCTCGTGGAGAAAAGAGCACCTGCGAGTGCTCTGGTTTCCCAATTGCACACGCAACACTCGCCGAGAGCGGACCAACTGTACATAATATATTGCACTGGTGCACCCGAGTTTTCCCAAATAGAAACGCTATTAGTTTCACTTATTTTTTACGAAAACTTTACAAAATAACCTTCTGCGAATTGCGGCTATACGAATGGAAATAAAACAACTGTTGGTCTACCGTATTAGCAGAGAATAATGTTAATTTAAGGCGATTTCGCGTGGCTAAACGGTTCGATTTGGTTCCGGTTGGCGGTTGGATGTGGTTGACAGAGCGGTTCTAAATCGTCATCATTTTTAAAACGTCAGTAACCGCTCGACGGAAAATGATCCGGTTCAATTCATAGGTTAGGTGCCCCACTTACTGTTAAATATGACAGTAATGACATACGCAGTGGTCTACCGCGCATTCCGACAACGACATACCTATCCATTTTACCAGCATTTTACAACTTATAACCTAAAAATGACAACCTAAACGAACCGATATTTCAAACCGGCTTGCCAGGCAGGTTCAAGATTTTGACGGACCGAATCGAACCAACTGCAACCGCTACGTCATCAATCGCCATGTGAAAATGGTTGGTTCAAATCGGTAGTCGAACCGCAACCGAACCGTTCCACGCGAAATCGCTTTATGTTTTCCTGTTCGACGTTTTGCAGCCTGGCACACAGCACTTCATAATGAAAACCAGTGAAATCTAAATTTTATTTGTCGCTATCACGGTCGGTTCGTATAATGTAAATATATAATAAAATAATCGTATACACTAGACGACATAACCACCATAACCTGAAAGCTGACAACCACACTGACAACCATACGTTTTGACAGGCCGATTCGTCGATCAAGTTATGAAGAGCAGCATGTGCGTACTGCGCATGTCTACAAACTTGCCATTTTTAGGACAGTGATTTGGGTCAGATTTTCCATATGAGTGCGGTCTCCTCATCATAGAATACCTACTCCTCATATTCCTCCCTGTTGTTGACGTTTATAGCCGGTAGCCAATGGCAACACGAATCAAACTGCACTGGAATGTTGAGGTTTGTTCACCAAAATCTATCGCGTTTTGGAAAATTTTGAAGCAATAACGCCCGAGAGGCTGTTTTTCGTCGATTTCGAAAACTCACGCAACGTAGAGTGGTCCATGTAGGGCGACAGTCGCGCTTAGCGCGACTGAAATGCCTTCTCCATTTTTTCCATAAGCAATTAAGGGTGCCGAAACGGAGACCGGAATGAGTCTAGTTACACAACCGGCCACTAGATGGCGCAACCCACCCTATATCGTATTTTCTCATGATTTTCTCCTACAATATTTCAATTTACATCGTCGCGGACAGTTTTTGTGAACCCCGTTCCACAGCGATACTCTAGGACCCCTTACCGCTCTCCTCTCTCTCCTACATTTGGTCGCGCGGGGACTACCCGCTATTTCTAATACCCTAGCGTAGTTTTATTCATGATGTAAGGATTAACAACGACTCACAATGCCCCGGCATCCAGCGGAATCAACAGATATTCAGCGATCAGTCATCTCGATATTATCGATGAATCATTGGATGATGTAAGCGCGGATCGATGCAATGTGACTGCCAGCAGTGTAAACGTTGAAACAGCCTCAGCACAATCTCAAAGGTAAGGATGAAATTGATAATGTTGTTAACACGTTAAGCAAGATTCTGTTTGCAGTCTGGAAAGTAAGCTGTTATAAACCTGTATTATGTTTATGTATCATTCTATGATTCTAATACATATCTTTGGACTTAAATAAGCTTTTCTGAAACGAGAGCGCACTATAGAATTCAACCTCTTTTACGAGTGGTTTTTTTTTTTCATATAGACAATAAGATGCAACCTGCAGTCAATGGTATCTTAGATAGGAGGAAATTATTGGACTATTTATAATGGTGTCCGTTATATTGTGTTTGAGTGTATAGAAGATTACAAATTACATAGATAATGTCACAGATTTCTAATATTTGTTCTTGTTTAAATTTTCTACAGTAATCCCTGGTTGGATGAAAGCTACTATAGGTGACGCACGCCGCCAAGTGGTACTACAGTGGCTATAACAAGACAGTGTGGACAAGAACGGTCGTTGTTTTGATTTGTTGTTCGGTCACGTGGTACAAATCCGCCATTAGTGTGCCAGTTTACCCAGTGTTTACATTACGTTGTTTGGGTTTTCTTAAAGTAATTGAGGAAAAGCTGTCGTACAAACGAAATAACAATTAATCATTAGTAGACTTGTTGTTAGCGATGGGCGGAATCACTCATTTAAATGTTTCGAAACATTTGATTCATTTGTGTTTGTGTATCGAGTCACTGTTTCGACTCACGACACAGTTCATGTTGCGCATGCGCTTGGATGAATCGAGTGACATTGACGATATGCAGTGTTAGAGAGTCAAATCGCCGTTTCGACTCACGATACTGTGGTTACGATACTGATTCATGATTAACTTATGGTAAATAATATTGTCAGATTTTGAAGGTTGTCAATATTATTATTAGTTGTGATAACATGAATTGAATTCATTTTTAAGGTGCGTTCCGATTAATGGTAATGATAGGTAATGGCGGTGCGGTGGTAGCAGACGAAATTACAGTGTTTCCAACATATCGTGATAGTGACACATATTAGTTTGCATGTACATAAACATGAGTCACTAGCACTTTTAATAAGAAATACTATAATGGCTGTTACAACTACCAAACCACTAATGGGAACGTACCTTCAGGAAAAGGGATAAATATATAGGATTAGAAAATTCAGTCATACTAAAATACATTTTCCCCACAAATAATGAAAGTTAATGTTTCAAGAGTCGAATCATTTACCAATTAATGTTTCGAAACATTTGAAACAGTTAATGAGTCGATACAGTGTTTCGAAACATACACTCACGAGCCATCACTACTTGTTGTACTAAATATATAAAGGTATGTAATAGCAATTTGTTTGCTGTTGTTAAGTAAAATAAGACGTAATCAGTTGCTCCACATAGGTTATCTAGTTCGTATTATTATGTTGTATAGTTTTATTTGTTAGTTAATGTAATGACTGGTCCCCTTTTAGGTCATAAAATAGAAACATGTCTTGTTGTGCTGCCATCAACTGCTCTGTCAACTCAATCAACTCCATTAACAGAGCTGAGAAAGGCCTTTCCAACCGATCCTCAAAGAAGAAAGGACGTTGAGATTTACACAAGATTACTTGGAGAATTTATTCACTAGAGAACGAAAATAACAAATAATTCCAACAGCACTTCAATATAGGAACAATCTAAAGTTAAGGTGTATCACAATACCTGAAAGACGTATCGTGTCAAAAGCCAGTTATGAAACGGATGACCGATTGTTCTTATCGGAATTGTTCGATTTGTAGATTCCACACGTAGTAAAGAACAAACTGATGAAGAAGATCTTGTGGAACTTAATAATGAAGAGCTCCGAGCGGAAGTTAATTTTAACAACAGTGAATTAAATCCTATCGCAGTTATGAGACGGATGACCGATTGTTCCTATCGGAATTTTTAGATTTGGTAGATTCCACACGAGCGGAAGTTAATTTTAACAACAGTTAATTAAATTCATTGTATCGCAGGATATTTAATAAATAGTATTTCACGAATGTCCAGACCATGCCCTTTGTGCATGACTTTAGTGGAGTCAAAAAGTTACGATGAAAACTATAAGTATGCCAAATGATCTAAAATAAAACTTTTCAAAGATAATTCATTATTTTTCTGTAAAATGAAAGTTTTGAGTTATTTATTTCTTTGGAAAAACTTTTTCAAACATTCCACAGCTGTTTCATAAAAAAGAAATAATTTGAAAATATTTATATTAGCTTAATTCAAACAACTGATGCACAACATAATTTTTCAGTGCCACAAATTAAAAGAAAAAAAAATATCACGCAAGAAAAAAATTGCAAATATCGTACAGTAGCAGATCAGCGGCAACTCATTATTAAGATATTTATAGTTGTTAATTTTTATCTATATTGGTGTATAGGTTTGTAGATTGAATAAAGGATATCTCTTCTTTGTATACTTCCTTTATCTGTATGTAACAATAAAATATATGGATTTATAAATATTCGAAATTTAAGTTTCCAAAGGTATTTTTATTTCAGCCACTTTAATTAATCTTTATGAAGTAATCCTGTTATTTAAGGTAAGTAATATTCCTATACAAAGATGGTTCCCTAACTACCATATTTAGAGTACAACAAATATTTTAATCATATTGTTAAATAAATATGAAGTATGTATTTAAACTTTATAGTTTATGCTTATATACTCGTATATATAAAGATTATATCTATATTATACATAATAATGTGTCGGCGTAGGTTCAGGAAGCATTTATGTGGTAATATATTGTAACACATTGAAGAAAACGACTTTAAATAACCCAAAAATCGTTTTTCTTCCTGGAAACCTATGCATGTTTCAATCCAACTGGCACAAAAATGGCGGCATTTGAGGTGCATTTCTCCAGCCCCACCATGGTGGATTTTGAAATATCGCTATACACCAAAGTTTCGTGTTAGTTTTGTGTCGAATTGTTCCGTAAAGAAAAAGTTTTGTTCCTTTCTCGTTCGCGAGATATAGCCATTTTTTTTGAGGAGGGGCTGGGGAAATGCCAGCCCCACCACATTGGAATTTAGAATTTTTTTTTATGCCAAAGTTTTGTGTTAGTTTTGTGTCGTTTTGTTCCGTTGAGAAAAAGTTTTGTTCCGACCTATTTTCGGAGATATAAGCAATTTTCCGAGGTGGGGCCAGAACAGCTTTCTTAGAATTTTGAAATTTTTTCGATGCCAGACTCATGTATTAGTTTTGTGTCGAATTGTTCCGTAGAGAAAAAGTTTTGTTCCGCTTTATTTTTGAAGATACCAGCAATTTTCCGATGAGCGATTTCAACCTACGTTCGTGACATTTCCTATACCTAAATGTATGTGCTTATGTATGTGTGCGTGTCAATAAACTATGTACATATGTATTATTGAGAAAAAATCATCTCCAACTATTGTCATAAAATTAAAATTATTCCTTTACAATATTGCGTCGTCCCAAGCGGGTTGATTCTTGCAGCCACGCGCTAGACAGAGAGACGCGACAGCGGCCGGCGGGGCGACGGGCTCTAGACGGTGAGAGCATGTATATTGCATGGTTTGTTTTCATTCTACAGGCCCCTACGTCGCGCCGATTGTTGCTTCTATTGTATGTTAGGTAATTTTGCATTATTTTTCAGAGATGCGTGTCACTTTCAAAACTCTTCGTATAGTTTTGGAGGTAGGTACATTGAAATGACAGTACAGATTTGTTCTGAATTATTTCCCCAGATACAAGTAATTTATTCATTACGTCTGGGAAATTCCACGTTATTAGTTGGAAATTGCAGTTTTTTCTTATGCCAACGTTTAATGTTAGCCTAGTATCGAAATATTTCGTAGTGAAAAAGTTTTGTTCCGACCTATTTTCCGAGATATAAGCCATTTTCGGAGGAGGGGCCAGAAAAGTTTTTTGGAAATTTGAAATTATCTCGGCTTATATCTCGGCTTATATCTCGGAAAATAGGTCGGAACAAAACTTTTTCTCAACGGAACAAAACGATACAAAGCTAACACAAAACTTTGGCTTCGAAAAAATTTCGAATTTCCAAAAAGCTTTCATGGCCCCTCCTCTGAAAATAGCTTATATCTCGGAAAATATGTCGGAACAAAACTTTTTCTCAACGGAACAAAACGATACAAAGCTAACACAAAACTTTGGCATCGAAAAAATTTCAAATTTCCAAAAAGCTTTTCTGCCCCCCCCCCCCTCCGAAGATGGGTTATATCTCGGAAAATTGGCCGGAACAAAACTTTTTCACTATGAAATATTTCGATACTAGGCTAAGATTAAACGTTGGCATAAGAAAAAACTCCAATTTCCAACTAATAATGTGGGATTTCCCAGACGTAATGAATAAATTACTTGTATCTGCGGAAATAATTCAGAACAAATCTGTAGTCATTTCAATGTACCTCCAAAGCTATATACTATATACAAACAGTATTGAAAGTGATACTTGCATCCCTGAAAAATAATGCAAAATTATCTAACATACAATAGAAGCAACCTATCGGCGCGACGTAGGGGCCTGTAGGATGAAAACAAACCATGCAACACATGTTCTCACCGTCTAGCGCCCGTGCGTCGCCCGCCGGCCGCTGTCGCGTCTCTCTGTCTAGCGCGTGGCTGGGAGAATCAACTCGCTTGGGACGACGCAATAATGTAAAGGAATAATTTTAATTTTATGACAGTTGGAGATGATTTTTTCTCAATAATACATATGTACATGGTTTATTGACACGCACACATACATAAAAACATACATTTAGGTATAGGCAATGTCACGAACGTAAATTGAAATCGCTCATCGGAAAATTGCGGAAAATTGAAATCTTCAAAAATAGGTCGGAATAAAACTTTGTCTCTACGGAACAATTCGGCACAAAACTAATACATGAGTCTGGCATCGAAAAAATTTCAAAATTCTAAGAAAGCTGTTCTGGCCCCTCCTCGGAAAATTGCTTATATCTCCGAGAATAGGTCGGAACAAAACTTTTTCTCAACGGAACAAAACGACACAAAACTAACACAAAACTTTGGCATAAAAAAAAATTCAAAATTCCAATGTGGTGGGGCTGGCATTTCCCCAGCCCCTCCTCAAAAAAATGGCTATATCTCGCGAACGGAAGCGGAACAAAACTTTGTCTTTACGGAACAATTCGACACAAAACTAACACAAAACTTTGGTATATTGCGATATTTCAAAATCCGCCATGGTGGGGCTGGAGAAATGCACCCCGGCATTTGCTCTCATGGCCACACTGTTTTGTTATAGCCACTGTAAGTGGTACCTACTTGTTACGGAGCGCAGTAAATCGGAGTCGACAAGATCAGGTAAGTTACGTAGTCGTAAAACAACTCTATTTAAAAAGGGCAAGTCCAAGATCAGATCAAGGAGTACCCATCAAAGAGAAATGGAATGCCACAGTATGGAGACCAGCCCATTGCACAAACGCCGAGAATGGTATGCATATTGTATATTTTTTATTCCTACTGTTGAATTTTTATCATAGAATAAGACAGTAAACACATTACTCTGAGACATGTTCTGAAATGGTACACAACTTTAGTGTTGTCATTCTTCAAGTACTTGACCTTATTTTTTATATTTAATCTTTTAATTGTAAAGAAGGATTGCACAATATTAAACAGCAATATTCATTTAAGAAACTATAGTACATACTATATTTTAAACAAAAGTAAGAATAAAATATACTTTCAGATACTTCATTGAGAACTGCCTTGGAAATGACATAAACAACAGTCAAGACGACACAGAAAAGGAGGATAAAGGGACTCTGGTTCAATTATTAGATGAACAGGTACAACATTATCGCTCACTGCTTGGCTTTCATTTGCAGTCTATATGCCGTGATACGACAACTCGGAGTTCGATAGAAACTGAGAACGAGGCCCTTAAACTGCAGTTGCAGCACGCAAACGCAGAAATAGAGAATCTGAAGAGTACCGTGCATGATCTCCAAGTTGAAGTCGAAAGGCTTAAAAGCCTTGACAAAATGCAGGACGTGTTGAAACGTTATTTCACGGAGGGGCAGATACGGTGCATTCTCGAAGGTAAGAAATGGGTTAAATGGTCAATAGATGACTACGCAGCAGCAATTTCCTTACGCAGCATAAGCCCAGCATAGTCCGTCATGGAAAGTGATAGTTTTGAAGGGACGGTTGTGTGTGTTCTCAAAGAATAACACAAATAATGTTAAGCTTGTTGATTTGTACCTTATTAATTATAGTATTTAATAAACATTATTTCCTTAAACTAGTCTGTCTCTTCTGAATATAAATTTAATATCTTTCTTTGGAACTTTTTCTGATATTCGTAACTTCAGTTAGCTCCGAAGAAGCGAGCAACACGTCAACAATTACGAATTTTGACACGACAACCCGGAAGTAATTAATTTTATTTTTTAGTTTCTTATTTGAATAACGTGAAATGTTCCAGCAAATCATTGTTTGGCTTTTGCATAATTTGTAAAAAGTTTTAAGCTCTTTCTATGATATATGTATACGAGATTACCTTTTGTCATAATTATGTTTTAAGGTTTGACGTTGAAATATTACACTTTGATAAAACGACATACAAAACAAGATGTAAGAATTTTAAAATAAAAAAACAAAATATTTACTAGTGTGTATTTGTGAAAAGCATAGACATTTAACAGTACATATAGTGTGCAGAAACATTGGATATTGTTCGTTTTCAACGTAAGTAAGTATACGCCTTTGTCTTTTTGAATATACTTTTGTTGCTTTTGTAAGAACCATTAAAAAATACTATAGCCGTATTCATCTATAAGAGGCAATTAAATCCCATCATAAGCCCATAAGCCTGCCCAACGGAAACTTTATGCAATTTTTGGGTACTTGATCTGCAAATAAAAATAAGTTTTATTTTTACTAACCTCTCAATTGTAGCGTATGTTTGGTCTACTACGAAATTATCAACATTTGAATACCTTATATGTTCAAATTTCGGATAAACGTATTGCAATTCTAGAATTATTAGTTTTGTTTAAAAAATTGTGGGTGATATCATTGCTAAAATATGTACAACAACGTCTCAGTAATCTATGCACCCTGGAATTGTACATACTAAAGTTGGGATGACCAATTTGTTTATACGTTCTAGTAGTTCATATGTTTGTACTCCGTACGCATCTTTTGCACGGATTTTCTTTTGAAGCCCAGCGGGATAATTTCGCACAAAGGACTGCGTTGGTTCTACAAATTAGAGCATGAATTTTCTTGTGACTATTGTCAAATGGGTTCACATCTACGAATAAAATCATTTTAATTAAATGGACAATGTTAATTTCTTTTTCAAATGCGTACGTAGGGCCACTGTTTGTAGGCGAGGAACGCAACATCGTCACAACGTTTTACATTTTCAACGTGCTTACGCAAGAAAACACGACAATGCCAAACAATGCGTGCGTTCTGCCACTTTAGGCGCTAACCACTTGAACTCAGCGGACGGCGGCAATTGGGCAGAACGCACGCATTGCTTGGAAACCAGACGACCAGACTGTAGATTGCATGGTAGAAATATCAACAGGTATAGCAATGCGCATAGTTGGGGCCAGCACGGTCGATTTCATCCAGCTGCGGCGCCATCGATGATCGCATATGGCCGTCGGCGCTGGCCGGTATATCAATAAACAGAATTGAATAAATGAATGCGTAATGATAACATCGATTTCCGTACAATATAAATCCTATTTAAAAGTTGTTCTTCGTAAATTAAGTTAATTTTGAATTATAATTTTTTTATTATTGTTTTTAATGCCTTTCTAACAAATTTGTAATTATTCCTATACAAGTTACATTTATTGATTTCTTCTCAGATTACAATTTTACTTTATTTTATCTTTTAAATTAACTTGTGTCATCTCTGGCCTTTCGTCTTGCTGGATAATCCCGCCTCGCATCTCTTGTCATCAACAACGGGAACCAAGCACCTAAACATTACAACATTATATTAGCAATAATTCACAATTAGTGTAGAACTTTTTTTTGCTCTTTATTACTAATATAACGGAAAACCGTGCTTTTATTGGGTTGTTAGAGCTTGAATGAAGTGAAGCTTTTATTTCAAGCTCTAACAACCCAATAAAAGCACGGTTTTCCGTTATATTAGCAATAATCTTTATCCAATTATGAAATGGCCCATACTCTACCGTAAGAGTGCTAAATACATTGCTCTCAATATTGAGAAGTCAAGTGAGCAAAACGAAGGGGAAGTTCACATACCGTTGCAAAGACATTTAATCGTCAGATTAAAGGTAAATGTAACTAAAATTTTCTTAATTTTAAGTGTAATAATTTTTGCCAATAATTGTAGCCAAATGTTTATATATTTGTTACGATATTTATTAGTATTCATTTTGAAAGTATGCACCTCAATTCTGTAAACATGTGAATGATTCACCGGGAACTTCTGGCTTGTGTAGCATTACTTAAGTAACGTCAACTTGACGTCATTCGTTCAAGTGTCTTAGTAATTCGTGATGTTAGTTAGTTTCTTTTACCGTTAAACTGACAAATATTAGTATTAACTTAGAGTCTTTAGTAGAGTGAATGATGTTAATGATAATTTACAAATACAACCTAAATCATTAAGTAATTGTGAGATAGTTTAATGTCTTGTATTTTCATCTACCTATAAAATAAACGTCCTGAATACTTCATAAAATGAGAAGCGGTATCAGCAGCGGTGCGGAGCACGTGTCACCTATATCCAGCTTGCCAATGTGCGGGTAATTACCCGAAAATCGGGTATTTGCGGTGTGCTGGCGGGTAAAATATAATTCCGGGTAAAACTGGGTATTCTGGCTATTTTGAAAATTTTGAACTAAAATCAATAATTTTTATAAAACGGTGAAACTATTTGCTACATTTAGTGCTGTTAGCTTTTTGTGAGATAACACTCCTGTAATTAGTTCACATTCCAGACTACATGTCTAGATGGCGCTGTGGCCTGAGACGTGATCGTTCTTTTAATATTAAACTACGTAAGATAAGTTTATATTTCATTTTGTTTTTGAAATTCCTGGTTTTATCATTACCATGTGTTTTCAGAGGTTTTGGTTAGATAGATGTGTTAGAGAGAGAGAGAATGGAAAAATGGTTAGTTAAAGTACCTAAAGGTAATTCTGTATTTCTGTAGCTACTATGGAGGGATCATGCTCTATTTGATTGTTCAAAACTTGACCTAGAACCAATGTCAGTAGAGGCCTATTGGAAAAAAGTAATTAAATTAGAAAACGCTGCAGGAATTTGTAGGTTCGAAATTTTGAAAGAAGTGATAAACTTTTTACTTGTACTGTAGGTTCGAAATTTTGAAAGAAGTGATAAACTTTTTACTTGTACTACCATTTTCAAATGCCAGCGTGGAACGCATATTCACTCACTTGAATTTGACCAAAACGGATACAACAAGTAAATTAACTACCGAAACAGGTGCAGGCTGCACCGTGGAAATAAAGGAAATAAATTATCACCCCGGGAAAATGTTGGGGAATTGGGGCCTGGAAAACGGGTAAAAGTGGGGATTTTGATGTTTCCTGTCGGGAATTACACTGGTACAATTTTGGCAAGCCTGCGGCTATATCTAATATTCATGTTCTGCACACATTTAGCGGTTAATCTCCTCATTTGATAGACTATAGGGCAACAAACCTGACAGATCCTTCAGATAGCTCCCCAGGACTTATAGCTAGATGAAAATACTAGTCGTAAGAGAATCATTATGTGAAAGTAAATCACGATAATATTGAAATGATTTCAATGTAAGTTTGAGCGTTACTATTTGAAACCTAAAATTGACCTACGAGTTATCAAAATAAAGTTATTTTCTACAAACCTTTGTTGCTTTTCTTAACGTATCACCAGACGTTGTAAGATATGTAAACAGCATCGTTTCTTGTCTTTTTGTTGTCGACAACCCTGCTCTACACAATTAGTCTTCATTAATTCTACTGTAAGAAACGAAACAAATAATAATTTGTTATCTACAGTAGCAAAATAAATCTTACGGGTGCTCTAATAAGTGACCTTCTTCCTATCTTCTGGATTAAATGTGTTCCAGTTTTACGAGTGATTAATTAATCGAAATGCTACGTTTTCTGTGATTGGATGTGAAAATAATATGCATAAGAAGAATCGCTGTATGCATAGCCACGTTACTTTCGTTGGCAACCCGCCAAAATTTGTAGTACAAAGTCCCAGTATTGCCAGCAGCTGTAAAGTCTTCAGTAGATACCATCCTTGCTGTTGCAAATAATAAAAAGGTCTCAATATTGTTTAATATACCACAAAACAAATTAGCCACAATAGCATACGCACCTTTTTTACGTTAACTTATTTCGACCACAAGGCAATAGCTTCTAGTATTCTTAATTTTTTAAAATAATGTAGGAAACCCATAATGTATGAACACGTATTACTTCGATATCCAATCACTGATCAACAGGAATTTAAAAGAATAAATTCTTCGACGTTACTGGGTTCATCGAGCTTATATGATTAGAGGGAGCGTGACGGGCTTTGTTTGTGGCCAAAGATAATAAGGTCGAAAGTCGTATATTTTCTCGTTCCCAATGTAACGCACCAATGAGCGGTCAGATTAAACTGGCGGCATATATGTCAAATTTGAATTAGGTAGTCGCGTATGGCGTGAAAGGTAACCTCACAAAATAAAAATCCTTTTCTGTTTTTGAATGTACATACATTTGTAGTACCTGTTATAATTGTGACATTTGTTAAAAAAGCAATTAAACCATCCAAGAGCAATTAATTCGCTATTCCAGTTCTCTGCAAAAATCTTTTTGAGTGACGTTTGTTCAACTTTTATATAGTAACAACAGAATCCATTTTTGTATAGGTTTGGACAAAATGTATTCTTACGAGTAAGATTTTGTTTCTGTATAGCTTGACCAGCGAGTAGTTGCATCGAGAGCGTTGCGCAGTACTCACGTCACGTACTCATTATATTTACGCTCTGCGCACCGCTGCCGAATCAAGTTTAAGTTGGTTGTACTATACATGATTTGTTTATTTTTGGTTAATAGGAATATGGGTAATAAACTACAAGCAAAATATAACTTATAATAGGAAAATATTTTATTTGAACATAATTTAACCACTGGTTTTTAAACAAAATGGTCTTGGTGTAAGAACTACGAACTCTTTTTTCTGATTCTAATAACATGGTTTTACACAAATAATATGCTCCATTAATGTTGATAAATTACACACTTTTTGTCTTAATCGCATGTTGTAACGAGACAATTGGCGGATTCGAGCAATTTTCTTGCTTATGGTAGTTCTTGCTAATGCTAAAACTGCCCGTGCTTGAGGAGACGAAGATAAGGCTGAAGTATGTACGTCACCCATATATCGAGGATTGTACCTACAATAAAATAACGTTAAAATATACCTAAAACAAAGTTACATATTACATAAATTTTCTCCTTTTTCTTGGCAGTGCTGAAGGATGTTCCGTTGGTGTTGCGCTGTGTGGCACTTTCAAAGCTCGTAGCCGTGGCAGTGATTGTTGACTCTGTGTGTCCACTAGTGTCTGCTACAACTGCATCGCTCATACTATCTGTGTCCGTATTTTCATTTGGTAGATCACTCATAACAAAAATACTTGGCACCGCACTACGGGAGAGTTATGGTCTTCCGTCTTTCCCAGTTTATAATCGCTATTAGAAAAGTGGCTTGAACACAACAGTTGTTTTAAAACCCCGACTTTTTATAGGTATAGCTTCAATCCGAGCTTGTTTTGAGTCTTGAACTGTTGGAAATCTACGAGAAGGTATATGTTATAATTTAATATTACTGTATTGCGGTAATAAAGGTCATACCTGTGACACGTTATATTTTTTGATGCTGCCTTTTTACAAAAGCAGCAGTTTCGCCCCATTGTTACCTCTTAACCATCCAAGTTACCATCTACATGTAGTCATGCATCTACATAGGTAAACCAACTCATAACCTCGATGTAAACATATGTTCAAAATAATGGCGGTATCTAGCATCTGTGCGCATGCGCGAACAATGTGCACGAGAATCTACACGAAATTCGACCTTATTGACAAGGTATGTTGGGCCACAACAAGCCAATGCATTGGGATAGGCCGTACTCCGTCTAGTTATAGATGGTCTAAGACTGGGTTAATAATAATATTTCGCGCCATCTTCCTCTAAATGTAAACAAACCAGATGCGCACGCATTACTGGCATATTACTGGTGCCACTCGCGGGAGACCAAAATGTGTCACCCGGACGAGCTTATCTGACTAGGTTCTACTACCATGGTAGATTGCATTTGAGAACAATATTTTACTTTTTGGGTTGGTATTCCAGGAAGAGTAAGGAATGCGAGTTTGAAGCACATTATCTATAATTACATCATCCTATGAACAAACACAGGTACCCAAACACAACACAAACCAAGAAGAAATCAAACTTAATTTAGTGGGCTTAAAGGTAAAAGTCACTAACTAACATTTTGTTACATTTTCTTGAAACACGAATTAATTGTAGTCAAATGCTTCTAAATGCGCATCTTGTACAAGGAGGTGATCAATAAGTGTTCTAAGTACTCGAAAATGCATTAATTATTCAGAAAATATCATTATATTTGTTGGTAATACATCTTAAAGTCAGATTTTCGTAATTATTTTAGATGTTAGTTAGTGACTTTTACCTTTAACCCGACGTATTCATGTTAGGCATTCCAACGAAGGGGGCAATATTTTACTTTTTCGTGTTGGTACCGTAGTTAATTTCAAGCGAATTTGAGGCAAAAATGTGGGGAAGGGGAAAAGTTTTGCACAAACCAAGTTAATCCTTACATCATGGTTTTATTTCCTGTATGGTTCGCAAAGATTGCAAAGCATAGCGCTAGTCGAACTCCTTGCCGCTCTCGTCCCTCTCTAACATACACATTTGATAGCGGGAATGCGATGCCACATTTATGATTTTGTTGCCAGGTAGACCTGGCAGTGCACAGTGTTGATTTTTCGGTGGCAGCTGTATCTTTTCTTATTATGGCGCTGCTTGTGTTTTACAACATATTTTGTCTGACTTTATTTAGTTATTACTTAGTTCTCATTCAGTTCAGTTTTTAAGTTTGAGTGGTGCAGTGAATAGACTAGTTATGTTTTAGTCATAAAACGTATTTTGTTGGAACCAGGGTAATGCATGTGTATATTTTATAATTCATTCTTTAATCAATAAATCATTGTTTTTGTAGATTTGTACAATGGGATAAGCTGATAAGCGCTGTTCTAGTTAGTCAAAAAATGTAGGAAGAAAGCTGCTGCAAAAAAGGAATTCTCATTCGTCTAAAACACAAAATTACAACAGGTATAATCCTAACTTTAAGCCACCTATACAGAAACTGTACAGACGTAATTGAGATTTATCGAACGTATGGATTCATCTCACGTTCAGAAATAAATTGTTACAAATGTATGAAAATTCGTTCGATTCAAATCATGTATTTTATCTTAAAAAAACATATTGTTATGTTATTATGCAACATTAAGAATAATAAAATAGATAATACATATTCGCAAAAAATAATTTATTATTATATATTATTATATTTTTTTTTATCAATTATTTTGCTTGAGATTATTGTTCTGACTTCTGAATTTAACTATTGTTACAATTTGATTTTCATTATTCTAAAAAATTGTATAGTACTGAGATATTATTATATTATTATCCTCTTAAACAAGAAAATACAGTTACAAAAATAATTTATTATATACAATTTGAAATTTTTTTATTTATCCCTATCCCTACTATATACTAAAAGTCTAAAACAGTCCGCGCAAGAAGTTTACGAAAATCGGCGACTCGGGGGAAGGGTCTGCTCCTCGGAGAAGCGAAAATCGGCGCCGCAGGCGTCGATTTTCCGCCTAAAATTTGATTCTACAGCGCTTAGGCCTTCGATTTCGTCCATTTTCGGCCCAGTTTTCATTATTTTTTACCTCGATTCGGGTAAATTTATGGATTATGGTTTAGGAGTGTACAGGTCAGCGCGTCGCCATGGCAACCGATCGAGGTTGCTAGGCAACGGTCGCGCGCTTCGCGACGCGGTCACCAGACGGCGGCACATCATCATGTCGCTGTTGGGATTACGCTACGAAGCAATAGATGGCGCCCCGTAACCGCTTCGAACGTACGAGCATAATCACGTCGCGCGTGTAAGGGCATCCGGGCTTTTTGTCTCTCTCTTAACGCTTCGGCGATCTACCTAGGTGGACCAGCAGGCCTATTAGGCCTGCACATTCTCCTAGTCCCTACTATATACTAAAAGTCTAACACAGTCCGCGCAAGAAGTTTACGAAAATCGGCGAATCGGGGGAAGGGTCTGCTCCTCGGAGAAGCGAAAATCGGCGCCGCGGGCGCCGATTTTCCGCCTAAAATTGGATTGTACAGCGCTTAGGCTTTCGATTTCGTCCAATTTCCGGCCAGTCTCGTCATTTTTTAACTCGATTAGGCTAAATTTATGGAGTATCGTTTGGGACTGTCCTCGCCTGCGTGTCGTCATGTCAATCGATCGCGGTTGCTAGGCAACGGCCGCGCGCTTCGCGACGCGGTCACCAGACGGCGACACCATGTCGCTATTGAGGTTACGCTACGAAGCAATAGATGGCGCGCCCGTAACCGCTTCGAACGTACGAGCATTAACGCTTCGGCGATCTACCTAGGTCGACCAGCAGGCCTATTAGGCCTGCACATTCTCCTAGTTGACGATACTAAACTAATATTTTGTATATTTCTAGCGCCCCTAATGAGAGACAACTCGCATAGCGGCAGGTCTTCGGACATGTATCCTGAGGTTAACATCCACTTTGTATGGATTAAAATAGGATGGAAGAAAAATGATGGTACGAGTATTTGTTACCGAAGTCATGTAGATTTTATGAAGAACACCTTTTGCCAACTATTGTTAAGATTGCCCACAGACGTTGCGTGACAAAACTGTAGGGTGGCGGCTTTTGTTCTTCTGCGCCACATTTTGCGATACCACCACCTCTGCCACCTCGGTGGGTAGTCTCTCGTGAGACGAGGCATGGTGAGTGGTCCTGTGGGTATGTAAATACAACACAGCACTCGGTGAGCACGTTCAGAACATCATCCATACAGTATAGGTACTCTCAGTAATCCGTACTACCATGTAGTCCGAACGCCCTACAACACCTTGGTAGTCCACATTGGAGTGCGCAAAAATGGATTCGGATTACCAACAGTGGTACTCTAAACTAAAAATTATAGTTGTCAGTTTTGAAAAGTAACTTGGTGAATTAGGGCAAATTGGTAGTACCGGTTTTGTACACGAGGTTTTTAATTTAGCCAACCTAATATTGCAATGCATATGTCTCCGACTCCCATTTGCCATGGTGAGCACAGAAAACTTTTTCCATGACTTTTGTTTTGCTGACACGAGTACAGTGGGAAAGCGCAAGAGTACACTGGCAAAGCCAAGTCAGCTGACACGTTGTTACTTATTAAAAAGTTACATCAGATGACTGAACGCTATTAACATTATATAGGTATAATACACCAATAGAACTGGGATATCATTACTAAATTCTTATTTGAAGTGATTAACTGCATCTCAAAGATGACGTGATAACAATAATTATATCTGAATGATAATATCTGCAAAATAAATAAGTTGTATTTTCTGTAGTTAAAGTTGTGATACAATTATATGTGAATGATAATATATGTGATAGAAATAAGTTCTTACTGTTAAAGTGGTGATACCTGCTGCATGCGTTGTCTAATAAAAATTGGTTTGTGTGTTTTACTATCTACGTAGTTTATCCCTTTGTATTTGGATCGCTAATAAATAAATGTGCAATACGTTATGGAGGTGAACATTTGAGAAATTTAAAAATTATTTATTCGGTATTTTTAATACGCAATTTCTCCTTTAGTATATATCTACTTTATTTATGATTGTAAAGCTACGTGTAATATTTATAACTAACTTAATATATTATCTGTGATGAAAATAAATTGTGTTTTGCGTGTTTTTATCCATGTTTATCTTAGTTGACGTAAAGGTAAAATATTTGTTAATAAATGAAACAACGTTTTGGATGTAAAAATTTATATATTCTAATGTAATAAATATGTTAGCAAAAGTATTATTTTATTACCTATTCATTTGATTTATAGGTTTAATGTAATATCACCATTAGAAGTACTATCAATAGAAAATCTTATGGTTTAGTTAATTTAACTGAAATATACATATTAATAATGGATTCCAATAAAAATGTCCAACAATAAATTATAGTGTCACGGCCACTGTAACAGTGACACGTAGAAGTTCAGGAATTAGTATCAAAAATTGGACAAACGGATAAATTATTTGTAAGACCAGGGAAAATGAAAAAGACCAACAATAATAGTGTTACAGTTATAATATAACTTATACCTGTCACTGCAAACAACTGCAAATCAGTATCAATTCCAGTTTGCATCTTTTTACAATTCATTGCTGCACAAATACAAATTGCTAATGCACCGTTTGTTTCCAGTTACACCGTATGCACAGTATAATAAGACCTGGTAAATTTGTGAGCGGGCACGATAATCTGACTTGTTTGTATAATTCAAATAGTAATTCGTGGTGAACGATTATGTTGTGAACGACGGTGGCGCCATCTATCCGAAAACTGCTTAACTATGGAATTCCCACTCTCCGTTCAAACGCACAAAAATCGTTGGTTTTGCTGCTTCGTACCGATTGTCTAACTA
Organism: Aphodius sticticus; assembly: GCA_963966075.1. NCBI lineage: Eukaryota > Metazoa > Arthropoda > Insecta > Coleoptera > Scarabaeidae > Aphodius > Aphodius sticticus. Next base: position 63,675,458 of record OZ014506.1, read on the forward strand.
AAATCATTTTTTGGATATTTTACTGCATGTATAGATAGGTGATTTTACTATGCATTGTATGAAGCAAGGATTTATAAATCCAAAAAGAAAATTGTAAGTTATTGTCTATTGTTCAATTCTGACCAATTTTCGGTATGTATTGTCTTTTTAGTTATCGTTGTACTGTTGTCTGTTCGTATGCTGTAGCTACATTCAATTAATACCCTTTGAGAGCAAAAAATTACAACAAAATTAAAAGATCGGTACGAAGTACGTTTACCCCATTTGCTGAACTTTTTAGGGTACGTTCAGCTGTCCGTTTCGGCACCCTTAAGAGTGACCTCTGTGAACTTGGCCCCGCCTTTTTCGAAATTTGGAATTCTGTTTATACAGATCGTTTGCAATTTGTTTGCAATTGTTTGCACCCTTCTTCTTTTTGTTTGCACCCCCACCGTTTTCGAGTTAAAATTAAAACAAATTCGGAGGGGCCAAATTCACAGTAGCCCCTCCTTTTTCGAAATTTAAAATTCTATTTCTACAGATCGTTTGCAATTCGTTTGCAATTGTTTGCACCCTTTTTAGTTTCGTTTGCACCCCTACCGTTTTCGTGATAAAATTAAAACAATTTTGCGAAGCGTGAACTTGGCCCCTCCTTTTTCAAAATTTCAGCTTTTTTTTCTACAGATCTTTTGCAATTCGTTTGCAATTGTTTGCACCCTTTTTAGTTTCGTTTGCACCCCTACCGTTTTCGTGATAAAATTAAAACAATTTTGCGAAGCGTGAACTTGGCCCCTACTTTTTCAAAATTTCAGCTTTTTTTTCTACAGATCTTTTGCAATTCGTTTGCAATTGTTTGCACCCTTTTTAGTTTCGTTTGCACCCCTACCGTTTTCGTGAAAAAATGAAAACAATTTTGCGAAGGGTGAATTTGGCCCCCCTTTTTCAAAATTTCAGCTTTGTTTCTCTACAGAGTGTTTGCAGTTCCTTTGCACCCTTTTTAGTATTGTTTGCACCCCTACCGTTTTTCAGATATATTTAAAATAACGTTTGAAATAAAAACCTTCCCCCCTCTTTTTACAATTTTCAAAATCATTTTCTATAGATTTATTACCATTGTATTGCATAAGCTTGCACTCTCTTTATTTTTGAACCATTACGTTTTGGAAAAGGAAAAAACAATAATACAATTAAATAAGTGTGAACCAGCCGACACTTATTAATTTAAATACAACTTCATTTACAAGTAATATTAATGGAGCAACACAGTTTGGATACCAACACACTAAACTGTATAACTTATATAACAAATAACAATAAATTGACGGGACAATGAATTAATCTGATCATTAACCTAGAATTTGGGACTGAACTGCAATAAACTACACATTCTAATGTTTCAAGTCTGTATGGATTTCCAAAAAAATAAAATCATAATTTTTTACATACTTATGTCATACTGAGAAAAAAAGCCAAATGACTTTTTGAATTTGTGTTTTTCAACTTCTTAAAACGTTACAGCCGCGTGAAGTATTAACAAAATAAAGAAATTTTTAAATAAAATACATATAAACATGACCAAAAAAAAAAAAAAAATTAAAAACAAATGAAGAAATAAGTAAATATTTTTTTCTTTTTTTATCGTTTCTTCTATTGCTTTCTCTATGATATCCGTAATTCTATGGACTTGATCTATAGTGAAATGCTTTTCTCTAAAATCAAATTGGTGATTAGGAATTAGTTCCTTTCTCTCAATGATAACTTTTATTCTCTTTAGAAGCAGCATTTCAAAGAGCTTCGATATCATTGGTGACAATGATATTGGCCATTGGGCGATGATTTGGCCTCATTCGGTGGTGTGCCTAGTTTTGGTATCATGATAACTTCTGCTACTTTCCAGACGTGGGGGACGTATTTTAATCTGAAAGATGCACTTATTAGATACGTCAGTTTAACTCCTTTTCTCGACAAACAATAACAATTACACTAGAAGTATTTTTGATGAACCTTTACGAAGCAATCCAATTTTTTTTTTTAAATTAACATCCGTGCCTAAAATTAGCAATAAATTAAAACAAGTATTCCATGGAGTCTTACCTGATGATAAGAAAATTGTACTGCACTATCCACATAAAACTAGAAAAATATTCAGTAGTATTAAGGATCGGGACCCTTTGACTTATAAATCTAATGTTGTATACCGCATTGACTGTAATCAATGTGATGGTAAATATGTTGGAACTACCAGTCAGTGGCTCAGAAACCGGATCTCGTTGCATCAGAGTGATTGCACCACGCGGAAGTTGAGATGTGCTTTAGCCTGCCATGCCGTTAACCTTGGCCACTCTTTTGATTTCCAAAATCTTGAGATTCTAGACAGGGAATCGAGTTACCATGGCCGTTTGTTCCTGGAAATGTACCACATTATAACCACTGATAACACTGTGAATTTTAAGAATGATGTTGAGAACTTGAGTAATATATATTCGTACATTATAGAATTAGACAGAAACGAGGGTAGGAATTCGAATGCTCAAGATGTTTCGGAACTTGTTTTCTGATTGGGGTTGTTACTTGACGTCTGTCACAGTTTATCACTATTCAATTTTTATTTTTTATTTTTGATTATTTACTGGTTTTTACTGAATTGTTGGCACTACTTACCCGATCCAGTCTTGTCTCGTTTTTGTTGTGTATGCGGCCGTATAGTGCTCGTGTGTCAATGTTTTCTCGATGTAGTTTTATGTAATTAACCGCCAAGCACATGGACCGTCTGTCCCCTTATTTTCGCCGCTGCATTAAACTCAATTGTAAGTACTTTTATATTTGTATAGTTGCTAAATTTCTCTTGTGTTTCGTTTGTAATTGTGTTTTACTTATTGTAGTGGTTTGCCTGTAGAAGAAGCAAATAAAGCTTCGAAATATTCCATAACAAGAAACGAGTTTCTCTCTTCTTCCTTGCCATTGATCGTATCCCCGACTAAGAAACCTTTAAATTTATATCATCGATCGACGAAAAATATTCTCTTTTCCATATATATATATATATATATATATATATATATATATATATATATATATATATATATGAATACGTGTTAAGTTGTCACCTCCGGCATATAGACCAGGCGACCTAGGATCCGGGTGTTCCAGATAATATATTTTTAATCGGATTGCATATTTTTAATGAGGGGAACTTTTGCTACACGAATATCAAAGAGGGGAAACGATTTTTGATTTTTCAGTAGGTCATATATAAGGTACGCAAACGGTACGAAGTGACCTCCGCAATTTATATATGAACGGAAACTGATGCGTCCCTGATACCTCCAGCGGTGTCGCCAAACCTACGAAGGTCACAATAGGCTATTATTGTATAGCAGGTATATGATAGGACCTAAACTCGCTTCTCACAAAATAAACGCATCACTTTTAGTAATAGTATAGAAAATTATTTATTAAGGCTCCGTTGTAAAAACATCGCAACTACGAAACAAAATGTTTAGATTCGATGTTTTTCTGTCGGGGTCCGGGTCTATGCCATGGTTTACGTATCGATTAAAGCTTATGGTGTCTGCGATGAGCTGGCCGTACGTAACAGCCGAAATATGGCCATTCTTTGCATATCTGACAATTATCCCATTTTTACAGATTTTACAGATAAATTTGTCAGACATTTGTCTTTATTTGATTTACGCAACATTTAAAGAATACACTGTAAAAATGTCACAAAAATATTTGAAAAATTACCAACTAAGCAATGATATGTCATTTTAAAGAGGAGAACTGTGGGTACACTACAGAAAGGAATTTCTGAAAAATATTGAAAGATGTTTGTATGGAAGGTGATTAAAAAAGCTTCCGATATTTGAGAGCTTCGACGGGCCGCTCGACTTTTGACTGTGGAATTGTTAATTTTTCGAATTATTTTCTATTATTTTACAGTGTAGGCATTCTTTAAATGTTGTGCAACCAAAATATGCAATAAAAAATAATTAATTTTTGAATATGTTACACCAGAATGATAAGGGTACATTCTGGTGTAACATATTCAAAAATTAATTGTTTTTTTATTGCATATTTAGGTTGCACAACATTTAAAGATTACAATAAGTGTTAATAAGAGGATCACTATAGAATCGGATATAATTGGAAACAGTTATTTAAATTTATTTCGTTTCATCTAGCACATAAGTTCAATTCAGTTTAGTGAAAATTAAAATATAAACCGTTCGTTAAGGTAAGTATTTATTCTCCATAAAAATGCGCATTTATTATAAACGAAAGCTGGATAAATTAAAACAAAGTATACCCACATGACCTTTACCTAAGGTGACTAGACGTCCCGCTTTTGGCGGGACAGTCCCGCTTTTTGACATTTTGCCCCGCGTCCCGCGGAGTTAAAAATGTCCCGCTTTATAAAACAATTATTTTTTTTACAGAATTTTTAGAGAAGTACTACGAAAAATGAACTATATGCTATTTCGTTCAAACATTCTTTTTCAAATCGTGCGTTAAAAGGCAGTAAACTTTTGTAATTATTAAACAACATTTTGGGGTCGAAAACCGTTGTTTCGCAATTGTATTTTTTTACAAAGAAAAATATGAAACTCATTTTAGGTAACTTACATACCATACTAAATATAAATTAATATTCATTTTTATTAACAACTAGACTCTAAGCTAAATGACTACAAAGTAGTTCCTTCTTTACAATCAATTTACAATCAAAATTTCACTACGTTAACAATTGTAACCATTTTTATTATTTTCAAAGTTTTATTGGATACTGACCCTGTCATTTAGTCGCAGAGCAAGAATATACAGAAACTTAATAGAAAACACAGAATCTTAGCAAAACACCAAATTATAGGTAAAGAATATACAACATTCTATTCTGTCTAATGGTTTATGAAGAATTTATGAATTTTTGCATTGTTTTACGAAAATCACAACCTACCTTTTGCTATACGTGTATAAAATTTCGCTAACACGTAGCAACATTTGATATGTCGACTGACCGGCTTAAACGGTAAAAAAAGTAGCTAAACTTTGATATTCAATAACTTTTGCAGACTTAAACCGATTTTCATTATTTTTTCGGATCATGTAAAGAAATTTATCAGATTTATCATATTAATATACAGTTGATAATTAAAGAAAATAAGATGTTCCAGCTGATTATTTATTCTGGGAGATCAAAAATAGTGTTTCTGGTCTAAGTTTGAAACATCCTGTGGAATAATTAAGGAATTTGTTCTCTCGCAGGTTGGCAACTAGGTACTCTCTTACAAAACCATATCAATTCTCAACATCTTGCTTTCTAATTCATCTCATTATCTGATTTTTTGTAGAATATACACAGTTTGAAGCAAGATTTTGTATTTCACTCATAATCAAGTAACATTTGCTGCAAGCTTTAACAGCAAATTTAAATTGCTAAGTTTTATTTAAAATTTGAAATTGTTAATCTTCTACAAAATTCAGATATTGGAATGAACTAAAAACAAAATGTTGAGAATATGGATGTCTTTTTAACAAAGTACTTTAAAATTTGCTCTGCAGTTATTTCACAGCGTGTATCGAAAGTATTTTTTTCTCAAAACTGTACCTTTCTACTTGGCGTATCTTGTTGTGCTGAACAGAGTCGTTAGATTAGAACATAATATGTTTGTTATTTTTTTACCATAAGATTTATTTATTATATAATTCATCTCTCTTAGTCCTTCTTACTATATTTATTAGTTGATAAGAATGTTTTTAAAAAATAAACAAATTTATTCAGAATATTTATTTCGTGCAAAGGGCATAGATTTGAAGAATTTATGTTAATGGGAAGAGAGTTAATATATACAATTTTAATCCCTATAATTAAACGATAATGAATAATCTTTGTCTTATATCAAGCAAAATCTTTTTATTTAAAATGAATATGGCAAAACAATTAATCACTAATAATGCAAATAATGTCTAATATTCAATAAATTATGTGTTGTTCAAACAAATATGTTTTGATAACCAGCACAACAATTTAAAGGAGTATATGTGATGTTGCTTAAAATACAAAAATCTGTGTAACAAACCAAACTAAAAAAACATACTAATAATAATTTTTGTGTTTATAATACTCCTAGAAATTGTCTATTTACGAGTACGATCTTTTGAAAAGACGGTTGGTTTTAATTACTACCGCCCACCCCGCCCCGCTACTGTCCCGCTTTTTTACAATAAAAATCTGGGCACCTTACATTTACCGTAGAGTGGGTATACTTTGCTAAAATTATTAAATTATATTTTCATTTTTATAATTTTAAAACAATATTAAGCAGTCGCTACCGGCAGTCAAAGTTATGTAAAAATAACTACAACTAATGAATACCTAAATTAAATACTAATTTAATAAGCAAATCAATTTACTTTTTTTGTGTCAATACCAGAACACCAGAAGAATTTAATTTTAATTAATTTGCATTAATGTCGCGACATACGTAAAAACTGTTCGATGCCGTAGAATCTTAATAGACACCGTTGTCCATAATATTACAAGGTACGCACTTTCCCTTCATTAGACTGAATATGCGTAGTATTAAACTTATCTTATGAAATAAATATGGCTGATCAACATGGATTTCTACAATCGGAATGGTCCAATAATTTATACCTAACATTTACTTGACTAGATTGCTTGTTGTGGAGTTGTTAACTAAAATTTCTGGCATCACATTTTTAATATTTCTGCTTGAGTACTTGATTCAATAGGATTTGTGGAGAACAAAGGAAAGGGTATGTGGAATTTATAGAATTTATTGATGTAATAGCACCGCAAATAATTTATTTAATTTTATTTCATTAAATGATATTTGCGGACACTAGAATAGTTGACAAAGAGCAGACTATGCCATTCAAAATAATTAACAAACGATAAAAACATGCGGGCTATAATTGTGAAATACAATAAATGCAGCTACGGCCAGGATTTGAACCAAAACCAACTGCGTCCGAGGGCAGAAATAAATACGAAAATACTCATATAAGATATATTTCTTGCGCTGTCACCTCCACAACATTACCAGCGATTTTCGGATGTCACAGCGTGTATTGTACGATACAAAACACGGAGTCATATATGCGGAGGTGACTTCGTAGTGGCTGTATGGGCGACACTAGCGCTTTATAATTTTAAATCAATATTAAGCAGTCGCTACCGGCAGTCAAAGTTATGTAAAAATAACTACAACTAATCTGAATACCTAAATTACCTACTAATTTAATAACTAAATCAATTAACTTTTTATGTGTAAATATCAGAACACCAGAAGAATTTAAGTTTAATTAATTTGCATTAATAGCGCAACATATGTAAAAATTGGTAGATGCCCTAAAATCTTAATAGACACCGTTGTCCATAATATTACAAGCTCCGCACTTTCCCTTCGTTAGATTGAATATGCGTAGTATTAAAATGTGAAAACTTATCTTTTAAAATAAATAGGCTGATCCAAATGGATTTCTACAATCGGAAAGGTCCAACTATTTATACCCAACATTTACTGGACTCGATTACTTATTGTGGAGTTGTTAACTAAAATTTTCCGCATCACTTTTTAATATTTCTACTTGAGTACTTGAGTAGATAATAAATGACACTTTCAACGCCGCCACACCGCCACACCGACGCCACCCGACCCAAACCGGGCGCACCCGAACGTGGAAAGAAGTGCGAAAACACCGTGAAAAAATAGTGTTACTTAATCGCAATAGTACGGAAGTAGATAAGGATTTACGATCGTTTGTCCAACTCACTAGAAGTGAGGTCTCAGATATAGAAGAACGCTTATCATTTCTCGAACACAAGTTAAAGTTCAGTGCAACCCCTACCATCACACCGCAAACTTCACAAAATGAGCAAATTTAGCAAAGCAAAGGAGACTGTTGTAAACGAGTTACATAAGCCGGCTCGCAATAAATTTCCTAGACGAAGAACCATTCTACATGGTATAGATGATCTTTGGCAGGCAGATCTAATCGAGCTCATCAAATATTCCCGCTTCAATAGAGGATTTAAATATATACTAATTGTAATTGATTGTTTTTCAAAATTCGTATGGATGGAGCCGATTAAGAATAAGTCATCGAGTGAAGTGTCGCGTGCTATGGGACTAATATTGAAGAATTCGCAATAGCGTATTCCAAAGAATCTGCAAACCGATAACGGTACTGAATTCTATAACAGTCAGTTTAGTTCATTAATGAAAAAGTATTCAATCAACCATTACTCCACATTTAGTGTAATGAAGGCGGCCATAGTTGAACGCGCAATTAGAACCATAAAACAAAACGTATTCAAATTATTTAGCCTATACGGAAATTACAAATGGCATCATCTACTACCAACCGTCACATCAAAGTATAATAATTCAAAACATAGAACCATAGGAAAAAACCCGTAGACGTAAATTCAAAACAAAATTTTAAATTTAAAGTTGGCGATATCGTCCGCATAAGCAAGTTCAAACATGTTTTTACCAAAGGGTATTTACCGAACTGGACAACGAAATTGTTTAAAATTACGTCAGTTAGAATAACAAATCCGGTGACGTATATGTTGAATGATATGGAAGGTCGACCGATAAAGGGAGCATTCTACGAATCAGAATTGTTGAAAACGAACTTACCCGATGTGTGACAGCCGCCATCTCATAGATCAGTTGAGTGAAAGATGATAATGATGAATAGTCCGTGCAACTACTGGTCGACAATCGATAGGCTGTATACCGCATATGAAGAGGCTATAAAAAATGAAACGCGCTTCATCAACGAGTCGCATTATGATGTAGAAAATGCGAAAATAATAGCTGGATTAAGTGCTGCTCGAGGTTTTATCCCCATGATACGAATTACATCGTCTGCTGATACCAACAACAATCATATTCCCATAATTCATTCTGATTGGTCAATACTGGTTCGAACGTTGAGGGGCTTCTTGGAAAATGACAACGACCTCCGATACAAGAATATTACAACCGGTGAGGGGGAATTAAAGTTTGAAGAAATTGAACCTGAACGACACTCATTAGGAGCCTACGTTGTGCTAACCTTCAGAAATATATCAATTCATCTTTGCGAAATAGACATATCCGGTATTTTGTATCTCGATGACGTAATACAATGTAAGTTGGCAATGTTAAAAAAATTAAACTTTGCATATTATTTTAATAAGTTAATGATAGCTTTTGTTGGAAATAATGTACAAAATCCGTATTCTAAGATAAAAGAGTTCTGTATAAAAAATCCAAATAAATTTAATTATACTGTGTTAGATTATCTTACTCTTTCTAGTACACTCTAAAACCACGATATAATCAAATTTAGTCTTCAGTTTGCTATCGTCATTCAACCAACATGTATCATAAGTCTTCAATTGTATTATTAATATTAGCGTATTTGTTCATACGAATAGTTTGTATAAAACTTAGAATAAGACAACATCAATCAGTCGCTCAGGACTCTAACGCATGCGGTAACATTATTTCACATATTACGCGCGAAAAGACTTTGAATGATTTTACCGATGATGAGTTAAGATTATTCCCATCAAATATCTACGAGCACATGTATCTGCACAACAACTGCAAAATGTATGGCATAAACTACCAAAGGCGTATCTGGAAGATGATGAGTTAAAATCGAAATTACCCTGCTACAAGCATTACAATACTCCGGAGCTGATGACGCACTACGATGGACCACCACCTTCACGAAAAGATTGTCAATTTTGTAAAATATTGAACATGTAGATACAAAGTGATGATTTATATAAATAAATGTATTAAATGAATTATGTTGTATTAGTAATTTTTAGTGATGTAAGAAAGGAGTATCTAAAATATACTATAAAAGGGGGTTACTTTTGAAAATCTGATTAGTATCAATGAATACGTATAAGAGAGAGGGTCTCTTAAACAAAGTTATTAATAATCTCCCATTTGAACTACATTTACCGGGGTATCAGTTTTGTGGACCTGGAACTAAACTACAAAAGAGACTACAACGCGGTGACGGGGGAGTGAACAAACTGGACACAGCTTGTAAAAAGCACGATATCGCGTATTCCAAACATAAAACTTTAGAGGATCGACATCGGGCAGATAAAGAACTCGAGTATAGTGCTTGGGATAGAGTAAAATCATCAGACTCTAAATTTGGTGAAAAAGTATCCGCTTGGTTTGTTACTAACGGTATGAAGTTAAAACGAAAACTTGGTATGGGGATGCCAACATCTAAACGTTCCAAAGTTGTAAAGAAGAAGGAGAGAAGAAGGGCGAGGAAGAACCAGAAACCAAAAGTTGCATTCCGCAAAGCAATTGTAGACAAAGTTGTCAAGACTATAAACAAATCTGATAATTTGAGAGACGCATCACGCTTAGCTATACAAAGTGCTCGTTTAGCTGTTAAAGATGCTGGGGGAAAGTCAAGAGTAAGAGTCCCCCGTATAATCCCAATTCCCAAGACTGGTGGCATCCTCCCTCTACTACCAGCAATTTTTGCCGGACTATCAGCTTTAGGAGGTTTGGGTGGTGGAGCAGCTGGTGTATACAGAGCCATAAAGGGTGGACAAGAAGCTCGAGATAAGTTAAAGGAATCGGAACGTCATAATAAAACGATGGAAGCGATAGCTATTGGTAAAAAAGGATCTGGATTATTCTTGAAGAAACATAAATCTGGCTTAGGGTTATACTTGAAGAAAAATTTTTAAAAGAGCTACCCAAGAGGCCCCTAACCAACATCGATTTAGTGAGATACGCTAAAATATTAAAAATCCCCAATTTTCGAGGAGTCTTTATGCGCGACACATTACCGAAAACACCTAACACCCCAAACGAGGCTGGCATTGTTAATTTGGATAACGATAGTGGGGCGGGTACTCATTGGGTAGCATATCGGAAGACAGGACGTCGAGTCAACTACTTTGATAGTTTTGGAAACCTGCGACCACCAAAGGAGTTGATAAAATATATCAAACATTGTAAAATAGCATATAATTATGAAAATGTACAAAAGAGAAATACGTACAATTGCGGTCACTTGTGTTTAGAATTTCTAATAAAGTATAAATAGTAGTACGCACAACAGAATTGTTTAATTATGTCTCAAACGTTCACCCTAACAGGTACCAAGAGCACGCTCTCAATTGATTTCTACCCTCCAATAGAATTGGAACATAGATCACAGTATTCCCTAGCTCTACTTGCTCTGCATACGTACGATAGTATTCCCAATATTGAGGAAGGCGTAAACAATAAATTTTATTTCGGAGATCCAAAGTTAGATAAGCAAAAACAGCAACACGAAGACGTAATCGAGATTCCTACAGGATCATACGAGCTCAGCGATATTACGTCACACATTCAGGAGGAGTTATCCGCGCGCGGACATATACCAGCGTCATCGGATAAATCTACATACGATAATTATCTATAGATCCGGGGAAATAATAATACTTTGAGGTGCCAAGTGAAAAGTGAATTACGAATCGACTTTACTAGTGAGAATTCCATTGGACGAGTGTTGGGATTTTCACCGAAAGTACTTATACCGAAAACTAAATATCAATCCGACTTACCGGTGAATATAAGCAAGGTTGTTACGGTACGTGTCGAGTGCAATATTATCCACGGCTCGTATTATAACGATAAAACATCGCATACGTTGTACGAGTTTGCTCCAACCGTAGATCCTGGCTATAGTATCGATATAGAACCAAGTAATTTAGTATACCTACCCGTAATAAATCAGCATTCCATACCCAATATCACGATAAATTTACTCGATCAGAGTGAGGAATTGGTCAACTTTAGAGGTGAGAAGATTGTCATTAGATTGGAATTGAGAAAACTCAACTAACATGGGATTGGTTTTCAATACCCAACTACCTGGAAGGTATATAAACAAGCAACATTTTCAAGCTGCATCAGTTAGTGTTCGACCGTCAGTAGTAGTACAACAACCATCGATTAATCGCTCTTCCACATTATCCGCAGAAAATATTCAGTTTTTACGTTCTCTAGGATATCATGTCAGAAAAACTATCGTTATTCGGAAACCCCGAATTTGATACTTCCATAGCGCGAGAAGTGATCCATACTTACCATCCCACAACTAAATCTTTCCAGCCGAATGACGAAATTGAGATCACAATCAATCAGAAAGATGTTCTGGTCTCGATGTATGAGAGCGCTCTGTACATTGAGGGAAATATTGAGCATTCAGCTGCGGGAAAGGGTACTGTTATGATTACAAACAATCTGGGTGCATTTCTCTTCGGAAGTATCAGCTATGAACTCAACGGTATTGAGATTGATAGAGTTGAAAATCCAGGAATTACGACGCTCCTAAAATCCTACTTGTGCTTAAGTGAAAATGAGTGTAAAGCTCTTCAAATTGCTGGACTCACATACCCGCTTGATAAAAACATTTATACGCTGCACGAGGATAACAAATTCTCTCTTCGAATCCCTCTGATCCCTCGAAGTTTTCTGCTGGGCGTTTTTCATGATTATAGACGTGTTATTTGAGGACGTCATAAGCTGCGTTTAGTACGGGCTAAATCTGATAATGATTGCTATCAAATTGTTCTCCCAGAAGCCGATAAGTATGCAACCGATTTGAAAACTTGAAAATAAATCTCACCAGCGTTCAATTAAAACCAAAACATATAATCCCCTCAGATATCGTAAAATTAGAAATTTATGAGGAACTTAAGCATGACAAAGCCATACTAATATCATTCCATAAGTGGGAACTGCATGAGCTACCGAGTCTTAGGAATACCAACAACGATATCTGGGCAGTGAAGACAACCGTCGCCCTCGAGAGACCGCGATTCGTGATTGTCGCATTCCAAACAAATAGGAGAGATAACATTAAAAGTGACCTATCATACTTTGATCATCTGAACATCACGGATCTGCGGGTGTATTTAAATTCCGACTGCTATCCGTATGAGTCAATGCGTCTGAACTTTGATGAAAAGAGATACACCGAAACATTCCAGATGTACTTAAACTTTCAGACTAGTTTCTTGGGTCGTAGTCACCCCGAACCTCTACTAAATTATAATGATTTTAACGAAAGAGCCGTATTCGTGCTGGACACATCTAAACATAATTCAGAAGTTGTGCTCCATCAACCTGCGACATCAAACTTGAATTTCAAAGTTCCAAGCAATTTCCCGATAATACTAAAGCTTATTGTATTATCGTTCACGATAGCATTGTTGAATACATTCCTGTGCATGAGCTCACCCGTCAAATTCGATAGTGGGGAGATTTAGCTGATGGGGAATTTTGTTCAGTTTAATTCCTACTCCCATCAACGATGCCAGCTAAAGCAGTATCTAAGAAATTAAGTGCTCTTAAACGGAAGCAGCAAGTGTTACGCGACCAATTAAAGTTATTCGTGTCAGAACTGGAGGATTTAAATAGAACTATTGCAATGTACAGTTTTGTGAAGAAGTTTGAAACAATCAACATTACGTCATAGGTGGGGATAAAAAGTAATATATATTAGTGGGTTATAATAAAAATTCATTTAGTTTCCAGTTTACCACCGAATAAAACATTCAAAATGAAAATCGTTGTGGTCGACATCCAAGGTTTCCAACTAAGGTCTGGTGATTTTATAGTAAAAGAATTGTGCATTTACGATGGTCGATACCCAGTTAACCATTTATTCATACCATCCACCAAATATGAAGAGCTGAGCGAGCTGGAAAAGAAAACTATTCGCCATCTCTCAACACATCATGATGGTCTCGACTACTGCGGAGGTTTCATCGAGCTGATCAAACTATCCAACGTCTTGGAATTACATCTCCATGATGTGGATCGCATCTATGTAAAAGGTGCCGAAAAATATCGAGTACTATTGGAGCATTTAGCCAATATGAAGTTTCAACCACACATTATCAATTTGGAAGGGATTGAATCCTGGTGCCCACCGCCACCCCTCATGGAGAAGTTTACACCATGCAAGTTTCATACAAAAAATAATATTAGCGCAGTTTGTGCTATGAATAATTGTAAACTACTGTATAATTATATTATGTCAACTTTACCATTATAAACAATAAATGCATTAAACGAATTTCTTATGTTTTATTTCATAGATTAAGCAGTGATAATATAAGAGTGAACGGTAAGTATATTAAAACACTGATGGTGAGGTCATCATTTGTATGCGTGTTCAAACATGTTCAATGTTTACCATATACCATTTTTTAAATAAATAGATGAGTTAAATGAATTTCTTGTGTTTTATTTCATAGGTTAAGAAGTGATTTATTAGCGTATATTAGAATTTCTCATATTTTTTTTAATTAACCGTGTTGTCATACCTACCTTTTTTTTTCTTTGTTCACTATAAATACTAAGCGGTAATAAAAAGCATGCGGGTTTCAATTAAGTAATTTTTTTTAATTAACAATATTTCATTTTGCACACAATTCATTTATAAATCTATAAAAGTTATCATTTGGGCGTTGGTAGGCATTCCAACGTTTTTCTCCCCCTTGTATACCATAGCCATTGAAGATAGACTCCGTAGCTCGTCTTCGGTGGTGATGGCTTCGGCTAATCTCTTCGGAAGGAATGCTACGAAGTTTTCAATCTCCAACAGAATTGATAGCCAAGTGCACTTTGTGATTCTTTTCGCTGATTTAATTGGATACGGTGTATCAATGTCCAACTCTGATATCTTCTTCTTTGGCTTAACCTCGCAAAGGCCCAACTGGGATAGTCTGGAAGACATCTTGTTTGCTGTTGTTGTAGTTGTTGGTGGTATCTAGTTGTGAAACTGGTCTTTTTTACTGTATAATGGTCCTATTTATTTGAAAGAATGGTATAGAGAGGGAAATTTTTGAGCCAATGATGGCAAAAGAAAAATATGATTACACTGCAAACTTCGTATTAGGTATTTAAAAAACGCAGCAATACTAGACAAAATATGCTTATCTAGAAACCACATTTGTTGCTCTAACAGGAAGCCAACTCATCAATTCTTTGAAATTAGCAAAGAGAATTGCTGCGAACGCATCAGCAAGTTTATGTCACCCCATGCAGAAATATGATCGTATTTTATGCTGCCTATTGCATGCTATGTCATCGAAAATAAATACTGTAACCCCGACTAGTAATAGCATATACAATAATAAAATGGTGTGTGATATAAGAATTCCTAGAACGATGATGAGCGTTTTTTTCGATTTCACATATACAATATGTAGTCGGAACATCTAGATAAATATAAAAGATATAGCAAAAAATCGAGCATTAGAAATAACGTTTATGAACTTAAGAAATAAATCATGCGATTGACCCATCTATTATACAATTCCTCCACCCACAAAATTAAAATCGTGAAAACTGGTGGGAGAATAATTCACCTATTATTTATCACCAATTGAGTAATGCCCCCAAGCTAACGTTGTAACACCATCATTATTAATATGACGTTTTACATCGTAGGGTGAAAGGGCTAATTTACTCTGCAAATTGGTGAAAATTGTATGCTTTTCAGATCTAAATAATAGCTGTCTTACACGCAATTGCGTTTTATCGAATAAACAGCGTGTATAATCATCAAATGTGATTTTACTTTTTACTACTGACTTTTTCGCACCTTTCGCTCTTTTAGTGATGCCACCTCCAGTGCCACCAACCCGATTTGCGTACATCTTAGAACGCAGTCCGATAAATTCTTGCATTATTTTCCCACGATTCTCATCTTTCATCAAACCCAAAACCGCCTTATTCTGTGGCGGGATACTGAACTGATTATCATTCGCATAGTTCGATGTATCGAAACGTTCCAAGTTTTTGCGCACGTCTGCATAAATATCCTCGGTTTGGACGGCGACAGTGAAGCTGTCGGTATCCATGTAACATAAACTAATCATATCCCCGTATTTAGGCTTGAGGAAATCGTAATAAAATCGGTACATTAATAATTTTGATAGTTCTAGAACTGCAAACCCGACATAGATGGGTTTGTTGTAAAAAACATTAAGTCGCTCCATATGAATTGCTGAAAAATTCTCCGTAAATACTTTAATAGCCTTAAAGTTTAGCTTCGTTATCAAACTACCCGCACCCAATTTAGAACGTCTACGATCTTTTTTAATATCACCCCAACTTGTCACCAACTTCACGTCAACACGCTTATCGATATTCTCCATCGTCTTGCCGAAGCAAGCGTTGTTCATGAGTTTGTTGAAGTCACGCTCGAATTCGTTGATGGCCTGTTGACGTAAAGTTGTATTCAAATCGATATACTTTTTCATAAAAGCTGATTGGTTAAATTTTAGAACCCGATTAATTTTTTTAATCACAAGACCGTGAGCAATGGCGTGCTTCAAATCACGATAATGAATTATGTAATTTGTTTTATTCATTAAATTCGGAACGAGTCGTATATCGGTTTTTGAGGAAGGTGGGATGATATTTTCCGCCAAGAATGGTAGATCGTTGTGTGAGTTGTGGAGATGTTCGGGGTAATCTACGTTTACATCTAAAATGTAACCGACGCCCGCGTCATCAGAAATTTCACTAATTTTTAAATTTCCGTTTTCATCCTCATTCATCCAACGAAATCCGCCATAAGGTAAGTACTGCGACATTGCCCAACCGTACAAGTTGTTCGCATCCCAATACATTAAGTATTTAGATGGACGATTGGGATCAAATGTAGACATATACTTATTATTAGCGGATGCATGTCTGAGTGAGCATTGTGAGATTCCGCCCCGTATCCCTTTTTGTATAAAATGAACCATTTCTATGTCGGTTAGCAGTTCTAAATTCACTCTGGTATATTTTAACATTGCATCCCAACTCAATCCTGGCGCGGTATAGTAGTGTGCCGGATCGAGGTGATACGTTTTATGACATACTTTTCTAAATTTTTCAAAAACATCTGCCAAAAGTAGCACATCCGTCGTTAAATATAGCTCTGAGTAATCTCTCATATTTTTACACCCAAACGTTTGCCAAACATTTTGAGCATGGGTGTAATGCTCATCCGTAATGCCCTCGTTAGACATTTTATTGAAAAATGCTTCTTTAGGAGGTAGTGAAGTATCCTCCAACTTATCTAACGACGACATATACTCATAAGGGAAAATCCCCTTTTTCGTTAGTAATTTAAACTTATTCTCCTCAGGCGCATATTTTCGCACATTTACTAAATCCGCATCTGAGAGATTACTCGCTAACGAGTCTAGAGATGATGCCATGAATCTAAAGGAATCCAAAAACTGCAATTTTAAATATTTGCTTTCGAGTTCCCCTTTATCATCTAGTCCAAAATCTACATGAATTTGTTTGCTGAAACTAATGTAGCGTTCTTTGTTATTTAGCAACACATCGATACCGCTGTCATCATCAATTTCAGCTAGCTCTTTGACAAACAGATGGCTATCGTACCCGCTAAAGTTATGTAAAAATACCGGGATATGATTTGGAATTTTATAGTTTAGGTTACAAACTGAGTGAGCAGCCCCGTAAACCGTCCTGAAAGATGGCAATGTTCTCGAACTTTATCACCGGAGCTAAATGGTCTATTATAAATAAAACATTGCTCTGCCGCATCATACCTAGCTTGCTCCTCGGATGTTAAAGGATACATCGGTTTAATGAGTTTATAATGATTATTATAAATTGACTTTACGTCTGCCATTAATTTGGAAATGAAAACTTTTGCGCAATCCTCGCCTGTATAAATCTCAAATTTACTATACGCGTCATCAAAGGAACAAACTACTTGATATGCGAAGCTGTATGGAACATGTCTCGCGACTGTTTGCGTAAATGAGGTGCTTGGATCAGGTTCACAATGCTCTACAGGCTGTAATATTGATTCGAAATCTGCGTAAATCGCGAACGGTACAATTTGTGAATTATTATAATTGTTAAATTGTAAAATATTGCCCGGTAATTTTTGTCCAAAAAAATTTGGCTTAAAATTTAACTTTGTGGATGGTAAAATAGTGCGAATTTTGTTACAGTCACTTTCTTGGTGTTTAGCCAATTTACCTTCTGTCGTAAAATTGGTTAAACAACCATCGCAAAAATGCACGCGTCCACGGTGCAAATTAAGCTGTTTTGAAAGTAACATAGCAAAATTTTTAATTAAAACGAAATGACCTTTACCCCATTCAAAAATGTATAATAAATTGACATGCTTTTCGCGTCTATTTTCAGTATAATAAATGGGTCCATCCACACAATAATGGTTCTTACCATTTTCAGTAAGTTCATAAACATTAATGCTTAGGTTATTTAGTTCCTCAATTTTCGCTATATCTGTTAATTTAACTGGAAATTCTATCTTACCCATATTGACCACCTCAGAGTAGTGAGGGTAACTGGCTCGTTTGTTGACGTCTCGTCTCGCTGGACGAAGTGCTGCCGTCAGCGCCCAAGCAAAGCATGCATTATCATCGTTGACGATGTTGATGCATGCGCGCTTATTGCGCATTTTGGTTGGGAGAGCAATGTAGGACGAACCCCGAAGTGGTTGATATTGATTAATATTCACCTCCATATGCGAAATCGAAAAAAACGCCCAACCTGATTCACGCTCCTCGAACTCCTGACTCTGCTTGTTTATTTCACTCGCCATTTCACCATAGATGTTATCGAAATTGCTGCTCGGGGTTACCACCCGAAATTTCGTATTAAAACTTTTTAGTGAGGCTATGACTTATTCTTCCGCTTCGCCGTCACTAACCATTTTCTTTACAAATACTGCAAATAGTTCCATCTGTGCTTTACACAGTGAGTCGCTAAATGGGTTAAAATAAGGTCTCTGGTGATGATCTTATTTCTTCCTAGATATTCTGGAATATCATCATTGGGTAGAACTCCTCCGATTTCATAGCTGGCTACCCTATTCTTAAAACAGGTAGCCAGCTGCTGCACTCCATTTGGAAGCTGCTGCCGATGTGTTTTCAAATGAGCGTTGAGGGCCATGACTGAGGTGAAGCTCATTCCGCAATGGTCACAGAGTGATGCTGATGGTGATTGCTTGTTGTTGCCTCTTCTAGGTGGTGAAGATGTCCTCGCCCTCTTCATCCCTGCTCCGGATGGCTCATTCACGACTACCGCAGAGGAAGAAGGTGCAGGGTTCGCGCCATGAATCTTATTCATGTGTCTTCGCAGAGCATCTTGGCGTGCGAACTCGCGCATACATAGCGTACATTGTTTGGTTATGCGCGAATGTACAGTTTTCTTATGCCTTGATAGGATATCGGTGCGGGCGAAAGACATTTCACAAATCTCGCAGGTGAACATTTTGAAAGAAGCACTGGAATAGCGTAAGTAACGTGTGGTGTAGTCGATTGTTGGCAAAAGACTGGCTACGCCTATTGTATCCAGATTTTTCGTGTCCGTTATTCGATACGCACGCACTGTTCACGTGATTGTGTCATGTCGTTATTTTCGCTCGAGAAAAGGCTGACCGCGCGAATATTTGCATTTTTGGACGCGCTCGGTGCGGAGTACGATCACGTATTTAGTAAATTTCAAGAGTTATTTTAACATAATCTACTTGTATTACTCTAAAATTCTGTAAGAAGTATAATTTTAACACTAAAAATTCGTTTATTTTAAAGGTTGGAGCAAATTAAAAATTAAATTAAAATTAAAATTATAATAAATAAATTCAATACCGGTAGCGCCATCTATTGGTGAAGTGTCCAACTATTATAAATTCAGCGTTGACCCCACGTCGGTATGTAGTTCGGTAATTGGTCGGTAGATGGCGCTCCTCGACACTTCACCAATTTAATATATTGAATTTAATATGCGATTCCTTTATGTAAATAATGGTTCCCTATATATACGTGTATACGGTTGCTTCTTTGATCTTCGATCTTCGTATGACGGAATTGCCCGACAAATACCTTTCTATTTTATTCTATTTTATAACCTATTTCTAGTCTGTTAAATAAGTAAAAAAGGAAGTAATTATCACTTTATGATGCATAATATGAGTTTCAGAAGTTAATGATCAAATCATCACAGTACTGATGGAAATATACACTATTTGAAATTTAACTCGTAATGTTTTCAGTAACTAGCAATTCTTGGAAGCATTGCAATTCTGCTTTTTAAACAAAATTGAAAGGATTGGTTGATATTATAACATTATTTTCTTTAAGGTTAGCAGGGTTTGTTATTAAAAATAAAAAAAAAAAACAGCATTTTTTGTACAGTGGCTTATTGATTATTAAAAAGCACCAGTTTTGTATATTTTTGTCTTATACTTGCTTTTCTAACATGAATATTATGAGTTTTGGCAATATAATGCAGTCTGCACGTCAAATATATTTTCGCTACTTCCTTTATTAATAATACAATGTGATTATTACCAAGCTCATAGTTTATAATGTGGCTTTTAAGTGAATTAAATGAATGTGTGTATACTGCACAAAAAACAGAGTGTACTAAATTTTCAAGTATATTGCTCAATTTTGGTGGGGCATTGTTTCTAACAATCAGTAACCGCCGACAAACTCGCTCACATTCTTTGCATATTAATATAACATCCTTTGAGCGATGTATTAATTTACCTTTATTTTGAATGAAATTAAAGATGATTTATTTGCTGATGAAGCAATACGGGCATCTAAACATCAATTACATTTAATTCTTTTTTTAATCTTTTTTACTACAAAACCTGCTATGTATTCTAGAACATTAATTAAAAATTGACTGATATTCGAAAAATCTAAATAATCTGCATCATCTGTCATGTCATCAAAAAATTTATACCGCTCTACTACCTGGCCATTATTAATATTACAAATGGGTTTACTTAAAACACTGCTGACATAAAATCGATGTACTATTTATTAAATTTAGAACTCCTGCCGCAATTCTTTATACAGCATCGGTTCACCATTTTTGCAAACCAAAAAATTAAGTACTTATCACCTTTGTCACTAAACCAAAACAAAATTGGTATGTACGAATAGTTTTAGGCACGTTTTAGGTTAGAATCACGTTAGAATCATAGGTTTGTTTGTATACCTGAAGTTAGTTATTTAGTGATTTTGATGTCACTAAAATAAAGTCACTAAAACATCTAACTTCAAGAGCCTATGAAGCTGAGAGAATTTTTGACCCTCCCCCACTCCTACCGCTTGCTACCACCAGATTATATATATATATATATATAATGGATGTTAATTCTTTGCAGAAACCTGCATATATTGATATGAAACTTTGAAATAGTTAATACAAGATGGCGGTAATTTTTTAAGTTAAAAAACCACAGCCATAGTAGTAGTTTTTTTTTTTTTTTAGTTTTTTTTTTAGTTGGCTGTAGCTTTTTAACTTAAAAAAGCAAGGCCTGGAACGGCCATTTTTTTAATAAAAAATTGAATATTGCAGAAACTATTAGCTTTACGTCAATATCACCTGATACAATTAGTAAGACAATTTTCTTCACAATCATAATATGTTATAATATACAGGGCATTCCATTTAAAAAAGTTAATTTATTTTCTGCTACGCCTAAATGCAACACCCAGTATAAATGAAAATAATTTTACGTTGTAGAAAATGATATGCCAAACAACTTTTGTATTAAATATTTTTTTCCATCTCTAAAGATAATTGCTATATCTACCACCGCGACTCTAGTGACTCACCCTGTATATATATATATATATATATATATATATATATATATATATATATATATATATATATATATCATAGTCTTATTGTAAAAGCAGTCATATTATAATACGCCTAGGCTTTTTCAATACGACTAGGCGTATTGCTATATCACCGAAATAATCGAGGATCTCACAATTTGACTGACAATTTAAGGCGTATTATAATACGCCTGTTGCTTATTAGGCTTATTGTCAAAATTCAAAAGCGCGGGATTACTCTGGATTCTGACTGGTTATACTCGTCGTATTGTAATACGACTGACGGCTTGTCAGGCTAATTGTGTGTTGTTATTGTGACTACTTACTGTTCAGTTTCTCTGTGCAATATTCGTGCAAATTTTTGGATTAAAAATGAGTGATGACTCGCAAGGTGTATTTGTTAACAAAGACAACTATTATAAAGAACTTGAAAAGTTTTACAAAGGTGAGAAATTGTAATAAAGGAATATTACCATAACCTCAAAATTTTTAAAGTTTTAATAGGGAGTTTCAGTTGTTTTGGCAAATTCAAACGGTTAACCATAACATAAACGAATAAGTACCCGCTATTTGACAGATCGAGAAAATAGTTTTCGTGCGTTAACGTTAACCATGCGACCACCCATCCTAATGAAGGGATTAATATTCTAGAGAATAAAGTAATTTCCTTAAGAGAAGCTTTAAGATTATTTTCAAAATTCGAAGGACAGGGATTCAAAAAGTGTTCTTGCAAACCAAGCAAGTCACAGTGTCGTAACAATAAATGTTTGTTTTAAATGCCATATGAAATGTACAAGCAAATGTCATAAGAGTTTACCATGTTGTAATAAATAATCTAAATCTATAATTATTTATTTTTTGTCCTATAAGCGATTTCCATAATTTGCCTGGCATACTGCCAGTCGTATTATAATACGACGTATTTTATACAGTCAAATTCTAAAAACAATCCCGTACAGATTCTTTTGAACAATAAGACTAAGAATCGTCAGGCGTATTATAACACGTCTGAAATAATCAGTCATATTGTCAGATTTTCATTTACTTTGGTAGTTTTACATAACGCCTAGTCATATTAAAAAATCCTAGGCGTATTATAATAAGACTGATATTATAATAAGCCTACGACATATATATTTTCATCTCGATGCCCAAAACGGAATTTCCCTCCCATCTGACAACACTGCCCCCGCCCCAATATACCGTGTTGACTTAAGGGTGCGGAAACCGGGCAACTTTTAGCATAGGCCGCGTGATGCGCCACCCACCCTACATGCTTATTTTTCTGTTTTATTATAATTATTATACTTATTTCAACATCCTTGAACGGCAGCGGCCAGCGCGCCACTTCGGATGCAGTGTTTGTCACGTGTTCGCTGCTGGCTGCTTCATGCCGGGCCTGTGCATCGGCCTGCATCGCGCTAGTGGTAGGTATTATTGCCAGTGCCGGCCTTAGCCTCCTCGGCGCCCTCTGGCGGAATATTTTCGGACGCCCCTTTCAAAATCACAAATTAAATTTTTTTCATTGTCGGTACAAAGAAAAAATAAATCAGCGATTATGTCAACCGAAAAAACGTATATTACAACACTACAAACATAATTTGAAACTACTTTTATTAATGTCCGAAACTAACTTTTCGTGAATTTTTATCGGCCAATTCTTTACTAAGATGAGTAAGAGCAGAACATTCGAGATTTTTAGCGAGTTCCTAAATAGTACGCTTAAATTAGCAAAAAGAAGAGTAAAAAGTATTGGATTTCACTACCTATGGCGCCCGGAAATTTTATTAGAGCCTGGAATCCACACCGTAACTCATCCTTCACGTGCACGTTTGCGGATCTTAGCTCCCGAACAATAATATTGTTTATAAAATGCTGCACTCCCATTTTTTCTCACTGATTTTAGTACATCACTTAATTGTCTAAATGGTACCGGAAATATTTTACATAAAAAGCTTTACATAAGAAAATTTTCGAGATAATGTCAATAGTTAAAATATTGATAACTTTAGGGATAGTGGCTTTTGTGAATTGAATAATAAATTGCGCTTTTGGTAGAATTAACTGCCCTGAAAACGAATCTGGACTCCAAGATTTTCTATCGCGCAAGGTTTTCGAAAAAGGTGGGGTCAGTGTCAAAACACACTATTTTGGTAATTTATACAAATTTATACCAGCTGAAACGATTATCCTAGAAACCTCAAAATGGTCTCATAGTAAACCTTAATCTTTGCATTTTTACCTGCAATCCCAAGTGTTTGTTTCCAAATGTTCGTGAAGCATTTACAGCAATCCTTTAGGTTCGTACGGCTAAATAAAAGAATTCAATCGAAAAAGCCTATTCACTTTCGATAAACAAACAGAAGTTATCAATATTACCCTAATTAACTTTTTCTCGAAAATTTGTTTATGTATGGCAATACATTTTCTGAATTACCTTTAAGACAAATTAAGACAGATCTATCAATACCAGTGCAAAAAATATGGGGTTGCCGTGGCGATGACGTCAAAAGTCGAAAACAATTAAGGGGCTACAATACAAAAATGCCCGAAACAGGAGTCGCCCATTCCTAGGGGCGCCGTTGCATAAGGGCAGGGGGCGGTGGGGGGCGTTTCCCCCCCCTGGATTTCGAACTCAACTACCGCTACGCGAAAAACGAAAAAGATAGGGGTGGGCGAGAAATTTGTTTTCGTTCTTTGATCACAATTGAAGACCGATAAATAGATCTGATCGATAAATCGGTTATTATCGTATCAGATGGATCTTTTGATCATAGATCAGGTTAATCTTTTTGATCAAGCAGCATCACTGCAAGAAGTTCCATTGATACTACTCATTATGAGTATAATTGATTTATTCCCTTATAAAATTGTTTATGGAACCGCTTTGCGATTGATGAGGTTATGGGCGCCGCACTTAATAAAAACGAAAACATTAATTACACAGTAATTAATGGACGTTGCGATGAATATGAATAATATATAATAGTCCCTAATATCGCATTAAAAAAAATTTGAAATATATACACGTGCCTACTTTGTTGAACGTACACGTGAGATTTGATTCTTCGAAAATGCAGTACAGCGGCTCCTAACAATAGTATAGGTGAAATAAAATGTACCTGTCTGAACTGGCCGATGATGCTGGATTATTTACTGCTGCCATACCCGTACGAACGTAAATTGCGTGTTAAATTAATCTGGTCACTAAAATATGCTGAAAACAACAAGTAACAATACAATAAAATTGCTGTCGGCGAACGTGCGCACTCTCTTTGCATGCGCAGAACTTTTTGCACATCTCACAAAAAATAGCAGCATGCAGTGCTGGCAAAAATAACTTGCAGTCCTCGTCATCACAAATTTGAACTAAAAGTAATGTGTATTGCAAATTTGACGTAAATGCAAAGTGTTCTAATTTAGGTGGTTTGATTTGTTTGATTCTTCTATTCAAATTTGGCGCGTTGAACTAGACTTTTGAATTTTTGTTTGTTGACTCATCTGACGCTCTGTCTTCTTAACTTGTTTAGCCTTGCGGAACCCTTGAAATAGATTTGAAACCCGAGGAAATCCCACCACGAGATCACATTTTTATACCCCCACATTTAATGTGGTGAGGGTATGTTGAGTTTGATTCAACATTTGTGACACCCTACTATCTATGGAAAAGATTTAGATTCGTCGTTCATTCATGAATGTATTCATTTAAATGCACACTTAGAGAACTCAATTAAATCGCCACTAGATATTTGCAAATACTTGAGATAAAGTCATGATAAAGTGGAGTAAAGGAAACATTTCCAAATTTTGACATAGCCTTGCGAATTTATTTGGCAATTCCAGTTGCCAATAACTCATCTAAAAGATCATTTTCAAAATTGTCTAGAGTTAAAAACAATTTTAGATCCACCATGAATCAAGAACGAATTCATGCTTTATCAATTTTGTCTTTGGAATATGATATAACTAGAAATGTAAGTTATGATGTTGTTATTAATGATTTTGCTAAAGAAAAGTCAAGAAAGAAAGATTTTTAAATATATTTATCTTTATATGTCACATATCTTACCAAAGTTGAAAAGTAGTTGTATTTGTAAAAGTGATATTATACATATTTACATATTTATTGTACATATTTATTATACATATATTATAAGATGTTTTCCGTTTCTGTAGTTGAAGTTTGTTTGCTAATAAAAGTATACTGCTGTGATAAGATCTTTGTTATTTATATAAGGAAGCGGCAAAAAAAATGCCTAGGGCGCTAACCACAGCGCTAACACGCCTTAACACGGCCCTGCCGTAGGCACGTGCCTCATTCATTGCCTTATGGATAATCCGCCCGTGACTATAGGGACGCACATTTTTGACTCGAAATGAAACGGATCTCAAATGAAAAGGATGGCGCTCGGCGCTGTTCGGATTTGAAGTAATTCGGACGGAGTCGATGCTCCCGATGTGCTCCGCATGCGACCGCGACCACTTTCCACATCCTTGTCTATCGATTACGCCATCTGTGTATGACGCACGGTACCGCAAGGAAAAACATCATAATATGCAAAAATATGTTGGCATGCTTTAATAAATCAAAGGCAATTCTTCAAATAATAGTCTATGGTATTGGCCCTGTGCATGACCCATGGCGGGGAGACAAAAATCGATCTAGGAGCCCATGGCGGAGAAACGGAGAAATATCGGCCTACAGTCTGCGCTGTAGTTCAAGGCGCATTATGTTGTTGCTTAGCTGTCATAACTCATAAGATCGTTCGTCGATAACATCGTAATGGGGGGACACTATAAGTGTTGTGTTGAAAACTGTACAAATAATAGGAGAAACAACAACAAATGCAAATTTTATAGATTTTCAAGAAAAAAAATAAAATCGAACAGAGGAACAGATGGATTGCAGCCGTAAATAAAAAAACGTACTTTTATTTAATCTAACGAATATAAACGCTTAAAGTTCACTATTAACAGTTGTTATCAAAAAACAATATAATACACAAGTATGATTGAACCACTAAAACACTACAGATAACTGTAACATATAGTTGCGAACTGCTCCATTTACGCCTCGTGGACATAGTACTCGCCTACACAGGGAGAGGCGCTTGCACCACGCACCCGGCCAATAAGACGTAAGTACGTACTAATACACTTTGGCTGACAAAAAACTTCGATCCTAACGAGGTTATGTTTTAGCAAATAGCTTCATGCCTGAAGACGAATGTAAAAGAAAATGAACAAGTGGCTGATAATTGGTATCAGTGGCGTTACCTGTGGCGGGAAAACTACAATCGCAAATAGTTTATACAAAATATTTCCAGAAAGTAAGGTAATCAGCCAAGATGATTTCTTTTTACCTGTGCATGATGAACGACATGTTATGGTGGATCACTTAAATCACATTAACTTTGATGTTTTGTCAAGCCTCGATATGGAAGGAATGCTTGCTACTATCAAAGAAACAATCACCTGTACAACCAACATAGTTAACAGCAGCGAAACAACTATAAAGAGTGATATTATAAATAAAATAAATCTTTTTTTTGATGTACAATCTTCTATAGTTCAAGTGGTCAAGAAGCTTAATTTAAATTTATTAATAATTGAGGGATTTTGTATTTTTGATTATAAACCAATTACAGAATTGTGCAGCTTAAAATACTTTGTTACTCTAAGTCGAGAAGAGTGCTATAACAGAAGAATCAAAAGAGTTTATGAACCACCAAATTGTCCAGGATATTTTGAAGAATGTGCTTGGCCTGAGTATATACTTTATTATTCAAATATCAGAAAGAATGTTACTCAAGTACGGTACTTTAGTGAATTAACTAAAGAGCCAATGAAGGAGGTGTTACTTGATGTTTGGCAACTATTACAAAACTACAGTTAATCATTCAAATCTACTTTACATAATATATCTAATTGGTTGTTTTGTTAAATAGTATATAATTTGGTTAAAATAAACTGTTTAATTTAATCAGGAATCAACACTTGTGCGGTTCAAATTATACCTGTAGTTTTTCTTTGTTGCAACAAATCTGTTCAAATTCTTTATATTTTTTTATTATTGGCAGGCTTTTTTTTGTCATTAATTAACCAGTTGTTTAAACAAATACATTTTTTTTTGTATTTTTCCTTGAATGCTATTATAAATATAAATATTTGTTATAAATAAAATAATATAAAAACCAAGTCCCTAAATATTTTATGATAAGATAAGATAAGATAAGATCATTTATTTGGTGCTATTGCCTAGCGGCTTACACAAGTCAAAATACAAAATATACAAAAATATAGTAAGAAACACAAATACATCTATGTGGAACAAGCGGAGTCAACAAAAAATTAGACATATATAACTATATAAAACACGGGTAAGAAAAAAACATTAAACAATTAGACATACGTAAACATATCCAAGATTAGTTAGCAATGACACCCGCCGCCGGAGAGCTATCAATAAACTCTTGCACGTCAAAGATTGCTTGCTCTATTAAGTTTTCTTTTATTCGTTTCAGTAAAACAGAGCTAGGCAATTGTCGTAAAGACATGTCAATTGCATTATAAAACTTATGTCCATAATAATTTGTAGCGTTTCTGGAACGTGTTAAGCGCAAACAATCGGGCCGAAGATTCTCGCGATATCTCGTGTAATACGCATGCATATCATCGTGAGTAGTAAGAGACAGTGGCGTAGCGATCAAAACTGGCGCCCGGGGCACGCTACTATTTTGGCGCCCTCCGCCCTCCAGGAAAACATAGTAATATACTGTGTACTATACATTTTTGTCCGGCCAGTGGTACTACTGTAAGTGAATACAGCTGTGTGTGTTAAGTACAATGGGCACGATTACGAAATAAACATTTCCTAAAAAGCAGGTTATTTGTCTTTTATTAGTGTCAAGTACTCAACACAAGTTATTCTTCTATCTAGATTGTAGTCTTCCGCGGTCTGAATTAATGAATTCTTTATTTTCGGACGGAAACCGCGTCGGTAACACAGCAAAGGCCGACGTTTTGCGTTCTACTGCAAGAGGAAACTTCAGGACGGACTTCTTGGCGCAGAGAGCCACGAAGGAAAAGCCTTTTGGTGTGTCACCGTGCATTTTTGGCCCGAAAATCAAGAATTCTATGAAAAATTGTAAATTTAAATCAATCTTATAAATACTTAGAAAGTCCAACAGCAGTGACGTATTCCACGCCCATTAGTGGTAACCGTTCATTGGTAATAAACCTTACGTTATGCGTCAAACCATTGCCTTCCACTAAGGATTGTCACCACCCAAAACACGGTTATCCACAAATTTAATTTCGCGCAAGCTTTGTCGAAACGGAAACGGTCGATTAAGATATTACTTTCGAAGAACACAACAGTAAAAAGTATAAAAGGGAGAACTTATACTTTTGGAACGTGCGAGGGCGATATTGTTTTGATAACAACAGTTGAGACGAGCCTTGTACCCTTCTTGTACGGTACCGTTGCGCGCCGTAAGGGCACGGACACACACATCGAGCGTATAGCGTAGCGGAAAGCATTTTCTATATGTTCGAACATAGAGAAAACGCTTTCCGCTCCTCTATACGCTCGTTTTTTTTCTATATGTTCGAACATACAGAAAACGCTTTCCGCTACGCTATACGCTTGATGTGTGTCCGTGCCCTTAGGAACCACGGGTATTCCCAGGCAAAATACCCGTACAGTCGGTCCAAGCCCGGGATACATTTATTATTATTCATTCATGTATATGTTACGGTCATAGTGATAAATAGGCTATTATTAATAATTACCGGTTATTATTAATAATAGCCAAGTGGCGAGGTTAAAGTGAAGAATTTATCACATGAACCGGCTATTATTAATAATTTCCAGCATGCTGTGGTCAATGTGATATATTTCAATTCGATATTGCATTAAGGTGATGCTACAATATAATAGAGCATCAAATTTGGAATTCTGTTAGTATCTACAATATCTACATAATCGCCACACAACGAATCTATGCACTGGGTTTTCAGTGTTGGGCCTTTAGTGACGTTAGTCCTGACTAACTTATTTAGTTACTACTCATGACTAAAATAAGGAAGATTATCAAAAGGAGACTAAAAAATGCCAGTTCATACTAATTGCATGCACGAGTGTGTAACTCTTTGGGCCATGCTTATTTGCGCAATTCTTAAAAGCTAAGTAAGTAATAAATTAGAAACTCGGTTTGTATTATTCTGCCAGTGCATACGTACATAGATAGTGCTTCTGTATTTTGCAATTCGTGGCAAGAAAAATTATTTTTATTTATAACTTATTATTTCTTATCTTTTTAATACAAAACTTTAAAAAATGTTTTGTATTTAATTTTGAATACAAAAGTCCTTGTAGACCTTTATTTTTTTTGTGGTAGTACAACAATTACACCATTTATATTGTAAAAATAAAGCAAGATAAAGTTTGTAACAATAGGACGTCATCTTCTTTTGTTTTTTGTATTTGTAAACGTGATACAGATTTAATTTGAGTTACCTAATGTTAATTTTATTTATTAAGAATATATTTTATTTTTAAACTGATTCCTGGACTTGAGAATTATTTTGTGTTTTTGTTATATTTTTTCATATATCTAAATAAATAATGTATTTAAAAGCATTTTTTGTTGGTGATAAACACTTTTATAATAACCGCTTTATAAAACAGATTATATCCGTCCGATATTAGATATGCTTAGGGTAGGTATAGATAATGAACAACCTAATGTAGGGAAGATTGGGGCAAGTTGTTACAATGTTTAATCTTTTATTTATAAAATAGTACTTTATTCTCAAACACCAAAAGTAAAAATACCGTGTTAGGAACAGAACCGTACAAAAATGTTTGCATCATTTGTGCGGTGCCATTTATGTAAAAACATCTATGTAAACTAGTTCGCCTATTCTTGCATGCATTTGCATGAAAATACAATATTGAAAAAATTATTATGAAATCCGCAAAATTTCAAGATAAATGGGATTTGAGAATTTACTTAATAAATTGTAATTGTACATTTACAAAAAAAACTACCCACATGCATTAAACATAAAAATGGGTGTTATTGATAATAAAATGGTTAACTTTTTTGAACACTCTGTATAAAATGTTCTTTTGTATGTTTTCGTCATTGAGCCGTCCTTGGGTGTATACCAAATATCATTACCAATTATATCCAGTAGTTTCTAAAGTACAAGGGAGACAAAAGAAAACATTCTGTATTATCAATGTTTTGTATTACTCCTAATTTTGGTCATTGGGCTAGCCGTACTGATGATTTGCGTTGAGTAAATAAATACAATAGCTTACATTGTAATCAAAATAACTTACCTCACTTCTTTGAAGACTGTATACAAAAGATCTTTTGTAAAAAGCAACGTTTTTATCAGTTTTACCGTGCCCGTTAGGAAATTATTAATAATAGCTGGTCCGTGTGATTATTTAAGTGCTTCTAATCACATTGACCAAATGATGCGGTTATTATTAATAATAGCCGGTAATTATTATAACAAACCACATTTATCACTTTAACCGTAACATATACATAGTTATTCGTAGCTCACATTTATTACCGTTCAGATAGTATTCTTAGTGTGTGTATAGTTCTCCTTAGACGTTATAACGATTCAGAGTAGTGCTATTGGAAAAGGCTGTTACAGTTTTTTTGCAAACTGCGAATAATATAGTAATAAAGTTTGAATATTGTCTGTTTGTTCAATAATTTTATTCAATACTGTTAACAATTTCCGATCTTTCAATTCAGACCAGTCAAAGGGAGACCATTTGGCGTCCCTTTGCAAGCGGCGCCCGAGGCATGATAACCCCCTTGCCCCCCCCCCCCCCTCGCCACGCCACTGCAGCGCCAGGCATGTGTGTTATTTTTCCTAGTGGTAAACGCGGCCCTGGGATGCCCCCCTGTTGTTGATGACCTAAGCACGTGCTTAGGTGTGCTTAATGGTTAATCCAGCCCTGCTTATGTCATTGTACATTTGATTGCATTGGTTTTATCCTTGTCTTGTCTTATGTACCTATGTCTGAACGGCATTAAGAGTCAGTCAAACTAGGGATTCGAAAAATTTTTAGGTTTGGTTAAAAATAATGCGCAGCTGAGCGGGCGCCACTGCGCCTTTCGGCTGCGGCGCCCAGGGCACGTGCCCTGTCTGCCCTACCCTAGATACGCCACTGGTAAGAGAGCCCATGTTTGCAACTACGTACTTGAGCCATTCATAGATATATATCGATGGTAAAGTTAAAATTTTCAGCTGTGTGAAAGCATCCCGGCACTCGCCACGATAACGCAAGTTGGCCAAAACCCTGACCGCTCTCCTCTGGATTCTAAACATTCGGCCACATATCACCGAGTGTCCCCACGCAAGTATACCGTATGTTAGATGGCTCTGAAACAATGAAAAGTACACCACCCTCTGAACGCGCTGAGACACGGTCTCCGACAAACGACGCAACAAGAACACTGCCGAAGACAATCGATTTGCCAACCCTTCCCTATGCTGGTGCCAGGTCAACTCAGTGTCCACCACGACTCCCAGGAACCTGGTAGCTCTACCATAACTGCCATTGCGTTTAAGGGTGAAAGTGAGGTTACTTGTCTTTGATTCATTTAGAAGTAGCAAATTACTACTGAACCATACTTTAGCGGTAGGAAGAAGTTCCCCGTGCAATCTAACGGCTTCATCCCGATTCTCGTGTCTGGTCATCAATGTGGTATCGTCCGCGTACAACAACGCCCCGCCGCCAGGCACTGACTCCGGAAGGTCATTTATATATATTAAGAATATAACAGGCCCCAGGATGGAACCCTGAGGGACCCCGCGCCTGACCTGACTAAGCATAGAAGCTTCGCTGTTGTATCGCACGAACTTCTGTCTGTTTAATAGATAAGACAATAAAAGCCGATAGGCATTCGGAGCGACATTATACATGTACAGTTTACGTAAAAGTATATCG
Source organism: Aphodius sticticus (assembly GCA_963966075.1). Taxonomy (NCBI): domain Eukaryota; kingdom Metazoa; phylum Arthropoda; class Insecta; order Coleoptera; family Scarabaeidae; genus Aphodius; species Aphodius sticticus. Next base: position 63,708,142 of record OZ014506.1, read on the forward strand.
TGTGAAACACAATCAAAAGCCTTGGTGAGATCCAAGAACGATACTTCACAATACTCCGACGACTCAAAGCAGTCAACGACACCCTCGACAAAACAGTTAATTGCCGCAGCAGTCAACTGACCCAATCTGAAACCGAACTGACGTGCATTAAACAAGTTACCATCCTCAAAATAATCGACTATATGTTTCTTAAGAAGAACTTCGAAAATCTTTGAAACCACTGGTAAAATGCTTATAGGCAGTGGCGGACTGGCCATAATGCCAGGTTGCCCGATGGCAAGTGGGCCCCCCCTTAAGTGGGCCCCCCTTAAGACAATATGTTGATAATATTAATAATACATTTATTTATACTGAAATTATCACTGGACCGCCGCACGAAAAGATATCAGGCAATAAGAGGGCCCCACCTATTTGCAATAAATTCGGTAAGAATTTATATTTATGTTTGGCAATAAATATGAACCCCATAAGAAAACTGCATGGTGAGTTTTAGGAAACCCACTTTGGGAAACAATGAAAATTCTCCAAAAGGCCCTTGTTAAGAGAACTTAAAATCTATTACTAATCGAACTTGATATTTTTTAATAGACGTTTAAATTTCATAAAAACACAAGTTTTTTTAAAAATTTTGCTGACCAGTTTCTGGCAAAAATATTATTCATCCGAAATTGAAATATCAATACGTCACAGAGTACAGTATTATTATGGCATGATGTGGTAGTTTTTACCAAGAAACATTAAAAATAGAAAAATCAATGCTATGATGAACAAAATTAAAACTTAATCGGATAATTGATATAGGAAAACATTATGGAATATTGGCTGAACATATGAAAAGGACCAAAATAAATCGAATAAATAAAATTTTACTTGGGTATAAAAATGAATCACTTGTACAGAATGTTCTTTTATACATGCAATAAAAATAAAATAAAATTTATTTATAAAATACAATATGTAATTTAAAACAAAATAAATTAAAAAGAAAAACATGAATATAGAAAAAAATATTAGAAACAAAGTTGCGCATTTTTGTGTTGATCAATGATATAAAAAGTAATATATCTTTTTCACTTTCGAAGATATCATAAAATTGATGTACAGGGTGTTATAAAAGTTATAGATAATCATTCGCCCTACAGCCAGAAAATATTCGCATGGTTACAGGGTGTCCCACAATAACGTACCAACAAACTTATGTTTGTTTAAATGAACACTAGGTATATTATTGCAATTTTTGATGAACATTTTTAGCCTAATTGTTATGACATCAATTTGTATTAGGCTATTATCAACTGTTTCTGAGATATTGAGAAATGTTAGTCAAAAATGAGCATTTTCAAAAAATTATTCTAAGGTAACTAACAAGAATAAAGAAATAAAAGAACTCATTTTGCATAGCAAAAGTATCGCATTTTTTTACAGTTATTATTCATTTGCGATTCAAATATGACTTATCCTGAATAACTGGAGATTTGCTAAATGTCAAATAACTTAAGAATTTTAAATGGAACAGCCCTGTATATCTTGACATCGAAAGATCGATAAATCAACTTTCCTAAAATGTCTAACTCGGTAAGTCTATCGTCAACAGCTAAAAGTTATTAAGCATCTAATATAACATTTATACGCATGCAAAATATTTCATAAATTAATATAAAATATCTAGTTGTCACGACGAAATTCAGCAATCGCACAAATGTAAAGATTTTTCTGCAGCAACATTTAGTCATTGAAAACTGCTACTATGAGTTACACAAACGAACAATTTATGATCATCCAAGAATTAGTTTTATTAGTACCAGTCGAAACTTATTTAAAATTTTTATTATTTATTTACGTAATATTCTAAATTATTTAAAGAATTTTAATGGATCCTTGGGTTGGTTGTAGTGGTCTAACGCCTTAGCCAGCTAAATCGCCTGTTCAATTTATTTATTTCGGGACATGTTAAGGAATAAGTTTATAGGGATGTTCCAGTTACTACTGATAACAAAAGCAAGGAGTACTTTGGTAGCAATGTGGTGTTCTTCAGACATCCAAACATTTCTGTACTCTCATAAGAATAAATAACTAAATAAATGGATAATTGTAAACTGAATAAATAATTATTATTTCAGTACGATTGTCAATAGTGCACATATCAACCCTCTCAGGTCAATGCGTTTCAGTCTTGCTTCAAATTCTCGGTGGAAATCCTTGGTGGAAATATTAAATTTTCCATGGTTTCCACAAAAACATTTTGACGCCTCCTTATTTCTATTCTTCATGTTTGCTATCGTAGGTAGTTGTAATATTCCCATAATTGTTTTCCTCAATATGTCTTCAGAGTCACAAATCAAACCCGATTAAATCAGGCGTCTAGTTTTCCAATGCGTTGGACCACCATGAACAATTTAATGTCTTTGATAAGTATTATTTAAACAATTTTAGATTGATACATAAATTACTAATTCTTAATCTTTGAAGAAAATAAATATCAAAAATTATATGTTTGTATAAATCAAACTTGCAAAATGCTATTACTAAAAGCTGCTGCATGAAAAGAAGAATTATTATAATTGAGAGATTGTTGAATTTCATCGAACAATCGGATATTTAGTAAGTACGTAGGCTTTCACGGCCAGAATCATTTAGAAAATAAACTGCTTCCGGGTTATGCCGTGTGTCAAGATTTGTTAATGCTGACGTTTCGCGAGCCATGTTGCTCGCTTCTTCAAAGCTAATTGAATACTGAGTATTCAATTAGCTTTGAAGAAGCGAGCAACATGGCTCGCGAAACGTCAGCATTAACAAATCTTGACACACGGCATAACCCGGAAGCAGTTTATTTTCTAAATCGGATATTTAATAGTAATTTGGGAATATTGTGCATAAGTTACAAATGTAACATTAGATGCTTAATATATTTTTAGCTGTTGACGATAGACCACCGAGTTAGACATTTTAGGAAAGCTGAAAGATATATAAGATCGATAAATATACATTTATGATATATTTTTAATATTTTTATGTTTGTTTATTTGTAAGAATACTATTTATTTTGTTTGAATATTATTCTTTTTTATATTATTAAAACTATTGTACACCAAACACAGTTTTACTTTACCTCCATAATATTTAGTCGAACATTTTATTTCATAATATTTTTGTAAGTTTTTTTGTAACTCTTTCATTTTTCACTTTTTTCTCCTGTATAGTAAATGAGATACTGTGTAAAACGTTTTATATCGACTTATTATTTTTTCAATTTATAACTTCGCTTCTTCAAAGCTAATTGAATACTGAGTATTCAATTAGCTTTGAAGAAGCGAGCAACATGGCTCGCGAAACGTCAGCATTAACAAATCTTGACACACGGCATAACCCGGAAGCAGTTTATTTTCTAAATCGGATATTTAATAGTAATTTGGGAATATTGTGCATAAGTTACAAATGTAACATTAGATGCTTAATATATTTTTAGCTGTTGACGATAGACCACCGAGTTAGACATTTTAGGAAAGCTGAAAGATATATAAGATCGATAAATATACATTTATGATATATTTTTAATATTTTTATGTTTGTTTATTTGTAAGAATACTATTTATTTTGTTTGAATATTATTCTTTTTTATATTATTAAAACTATTGTACACCAAACACAGTTTTACTTTACCTCCATAATATTTAGTCGAACATTTTATTTCATAATATTTTTGTAAGTTTTTTTGTAACTCTTTCATTTTTCACTTTTTTCTCCTGTATAGTAAATGAGATACTGTGTAAAACGTTTTATATCGACTTATTATTTTTTCAATTTATAACAAAGTTACAACCGTTTGAGTTATTAACAAAACCGTATTTTAACCGGCTCTAACTTCTTAAGCAAAACCAATAAGAAAACCAATAAGTCCATGTGATACTTTTTACTCAAAATGACATTTGTTTTCTAGAAAAAAAATAATAGAAAGCTTCATATGAATTTTTTGGTTCATTTTTATTCAATTTATGTCGATTTTCTTTTAAATATTTTTATTTAAATTTATTTACTTTCTATCGTTGTAAGGTGTAGTGGGTGTGTTCAAACGGCTGAAACTTTTCAAGGAATTGAGAAAACAAATAAGTCCTTATAAAAAATTTATTCAGAATGACATTTGCTTTCTAAAAATAATTTTGCGGGGAAAAAAGTGGGACATCTGTATATGTATATACCGGCAGCATGAACAAAAAAAAATGTGGGCCCCTTCCTGGCTTCCTGGCAACCAATATTTTTGGACCCAGTCCGCCACTGCTTATAGGTCTATAATTTGAAGGGTCACTGCTATCGCCCTTCTTAAAGACCGGTGTGACGCATGCTATCTTAAGTACGTCAGGAAAACAATTACTCTCAACGCAATGATTAAACAAATTTGTAAGGGGCGGCAGCAGATCCTCAACCTGTTTCAGCATTACAGCATTCAGGCCATAGTAGTCTAAGTACTTAGTATTTTTTAGTTTCCCTACAGCAGTCCGCATCTCCAGTTGTGAAACGGGACTAAATTCAAAGTACATATGTGCATCTGCCTGCGCTCCGCACCATGGGGCTAACATTATGGGACCAGAGGATGTCTGAATCCCTCGCACCAAGCGCTCAGGTATATCAATAAAAAAAAAACTATTAAACGCCTCTGCACTCACAGACCCAGGACCACTGTACGAACGAGAACTTCTATTAGAATTAATTACTCTCCATGCAAAAATTTATTGGGGCAAATATTGGCCTTTGAATGTGACAATTTTGTCATTGCATGGCGTATCTTTGAGTGTTAACTTTTTATAGAAACAATTACATACTTTCAATTTCACATGACGTCGGTACTCTGTAAAAAACCGCTTATGTTGATTCAGAAGTAACAACAAGATTGACCTCTATTTGACAGTCTCAGAGGAAAAACTTATGTGTTTCCCAACATACGTGGTTTTTAAAGATTAGTAAAATTAAATATTGTTCTTCTTAATATTGTTACTGTTTTTCCCTTGTTTATTGCAACTTTAATCTAACGGGAGTTCTTGGGAATAAAGACTTTACAACTTAATGTTGACTTATTTTACTTTTGTTTAATAGTTTGTGACGGATTGTCACTTCTTCAGGAACTACAACAATACAAAAGTGTTAAATAAACGGCAAAGATATCCCAACCAAGGTCATGTCACCTCAATAACAGTCAAACACTGTGAATTTTAAATCAGTGTTCTCGGAGCAATCTTAACTAGTCATCGGAGAGTGCAAAGTACAAACGGGGGTTCGCCCCGCAGTAACAAGAGAACAACACACAGCAAAACAACAACAGGACAGCCCTAGGGCACACTGCAACAATATAAGGATATCTCCCTCGAAAACCACCGATCAAGGATTTAAAAATATAATATACCGATTAGTATGTAGTTTGTAGGTTATGTGATTTTAGTTTTACAGTCTGATCTTAAAATATACCTTGGTGTAACGGCTACGTTAGTTTAGGGACGATGAATGAGATCTTGCAGCTTAACAAATGGATCCACCCATTAATCGCAGAAAACTCCAGAAAACCAGCCAAGAACGAAACGCTTGAATTTCACGTGCAGCTAACTTGACAATGACCACCAATGACGCCAATGACTGCTAAAAATGACCATTAGGCCAAGCAATAGCTACAAATAATTGCTTTTTTGACATAAAGTCTAGCAGGAAGCCGCCTGTGCCATCCTGTGCAGGACAGTGCATAGTATATTCCTGTGTGTATTCCCACTATGTTCAGGCCCGGACTTAGAGCCCCAGCCGTAGGCAGCGGCGCGTTATGCCATCATGGGCCCTGGGCAATTTTAAATTTGGGGGCTCCCCGCCCAGTGTTGTCAGATCTCATACGTCGTAACCCCCACCAATATTTGTATTTTTCCCACTTTTCGTCCCGATTTCCCACAAAACCAGTCTTGCATAGGGTTACCAGATTTTGTGTTGGCTTAGAAGTGTTGTCGACGTTGGGGGGGGGGGTTGGCCTTCTAAAACTTGCCACTTTGTTATTGGGTAGAAGTGGGGGGGGGGGGGTGCAAACCACGGTTTTCCCTATATGGGTCAAAAATCCCTCCCAAAACGGAATTTCCCTCCCATCTGACAACACTGCCCCCGCCCCCATATACTGTGTTGAACCAGATTTGACAACGGCGTCAAGTCTTCTGCGCATATTGTCTAGCGTTTTGGGTCAGAAGTAAAAGCCCCTATTACAGTTTATTAAAAAAAAACGTCTCCAAAAGACTATGAAAACTGCATTACAAATTTAAGTACATATCCAGAGGACATACATAGTGACCATGGCGTATTTAAGGATGAACTATCGCAGTGTTTGCAATAGGGGCTTCTACTTCTGACCCAAAACGCTAGACAACATGCGCAGACGACTTGGCGCCGCTTTCAAATCTGGTAACATAATATTGCTTAAAATCCCCAGGACCCCAGAAGTAGATAATAAATGGCATACCTGGACCCACCATCAAATGGCGTTTAACATGGGAAAATCGAAGCTACTCAAAGGAGGAGGACACCATCAAATGGCGTTTAACATGGGAAAATCGAATTTGCCTCGATGGAGGAGGAGGGAAGGTGGGCGGTAAAGTCGATTGCGTGCTACTCGAAGGCGGCCCTCAGTCGGTAAAGTCAATCGCGCGCTGCTCAGCGGCGGTCGGTAAAGTAGATCGCTACTCGGCGGTGGCGCCCTCTAGCAGTTTCAGTTTTGAGGTTAGAATTCGGCGTGATAACGGCATGTCCCATAAACCCCCGTTTGGACTTCTTCAGAGTGGTTGTGATCTCGACTTTAACAACATCGCGCGCCCCCGTCAGCTGTTTGGTCGTTAACCGTTATATCGCCTCCTCGATGTACCGATAGACATCCTATCTTTGGATTTTATACTGAAAGTCCTTGTATCTCGTAAACTAGTTCACGTATCGAAAAACTAATTTCAAATTTCGTCCCCCGCGGCCCGCGCGTCCGCTTCGATGAATACTTATAAGATGACGCTGTAAAAATGGTAGAAACGACTCTCTTTCGGATTGATAGGGAAAAGTATGACTCATCACTTCGACCGCCATCGAATGATTCATCCACATGGAGTCTACGTGTAAATAAGCAGCGAGAAGCGAGTTTTATCTTCTGCGGTCACGGCATAGATTGAGCTAACCGCAAAATGTTCGCTCTAAAGATAGCGATAAGGTAAATACAACTCGTTTATTTTAGAGCTAAATTCAGAATAATAGATAAGAGCATTGTAGTCATTTGTTATCAGTTCGATGTTAAGGTTGTCTTTAAACACCACCCCCTTATTTTAAAATGCTATCTTCTAAACGCCACCATCTTCCTGTTTAAATGAGGTTAACGATCATCTTCAATTTTCAAAGGCCAGTCCTTAGTAAATAAAAGGAAATGATAAAAAAAAGTCCCCAATAAGTATCATAATATTTTTATTGTAGCACAAACATATCATTTGCCCATAAATATAATATCACCAAGTCATTGCGAAATTTGTGATAAAAGTTACAGTTGTCGTAGTAATTTAATACGTCATATGAAATCTCACCACTCCGACACTTATACGACACATAACTGCTCACAATGTAGGAAGAAATTTATGCGAGCTGAAGGACTATCTCGACATATGAAGAAGACCCATCCAATGATAACAAACAACGCGGAGATGACATACGACAACGATGAGAAGTGCATCTTTGAGCACCATCTTCTTATTTTAAAATGTCAACTTTTAAACGATGCCATCTTCTTGCGAACCCTCATTTGACCCTCATTTGACCCTCCGAGACCCTCATTTGACCCTCCGCGACCCTCATTTGACCCTTCGAGACCCTCATTTGACCCCCCGAGACCCTCATTTGACCCTCATTTGACCCTCCGAGACCCTCATTTGACCCTCCGAGACCCTCTTATAATTAATAGATAAATAATATTTAAATAATAAATAAATTATAAATAAATAATAGATAAATAATAAATAAATAATAGATAAATAATAAAATAAATAAATAATAAATAAATAATAGATAAATAATAAATAAATAATAAATAAATAATAGATAAATAATAGATAAATAATAATTTACATCTTATATACCGGGACGAAAACAGCTTCTGTTTGCGCCCGAATAATATACTAATATTGCCCCAGGGCGCAAAAGGAAGCTGTTTTCGTCCCGGTATATAAGATGTAAATTATTATTTATCTATTATTTATTTATTATTTATTTATTATTGATCTATTATTTATTTATTATTTATTTATTATTTATCTATTAGTTATTTATTATTTATCTATTATTTATTTATTATTTATTTATTATTTATTTATTATTTATTTATTATTTATTTATTATTTATTTATTATTTATTATTTATTTATTATTTATCTATTATTTATTTATTATTTATTTATTTATTATTTATCTATTATTTATTTGTTATTTATTTATTATTTATCTATTATTTATTTATAATTTATTTATTATTTATCTATTATTTATTTATTATTTATTTATTATTTATCTATTATTTATTTATTATTTATCTATTATTTATTTATTATTTATCTATTATTTATTTATTATTTATCTATTATTTATTTATTATTTATTTATTATTTATTTATTGTTTATTTATTATTTATTTATTATTTATTTATTATTTATTTATTATTTATTTATTATTTATTATTTATTTATTATTTATTTATTATTTCTTTATTATTTATTTATTATTTATTTATTATTTATTTATTATTTATTTATTATTTATTATTTATTTATTATTTATTTATTATTTATTTATTATTTATTTATTATTTATTTATTATTTATTTATTATTTATTTATTATTTATTTATTATTTATTTATTATTTATTTATTATTTATTTATTATTTATTTATTATTTATTTATTATTTATTTATTATTTATTTATTATTTATTTATTATTTATTTATTATTTATTTATTATTTATTTATTATTTATTTATTATTTATTTATTATTTATTTATTATTTATTTATTATTTATTTATTATTTATTTATTATTTATTTATTATTTATTTATTATTTATTTATTATTTATTTATTATTTATTTATTATTTATTTATTATTTATTTATTATTTATTTATTATTTATTTATTATTTATTTATTATTTATTTATTATTTATTTATTATTTATTTATTATTTATTTATTATTTATTTATTATTTATTTATTATTTATTTATTATTTATTTATTATTTATTTATTATTTATTTATTATTTATTTATTATTTATTTATTATTTATTTATTATTTATTTATTATTTATTTATTATTTATTTATTATTTATTTATTATTTATTTATTATTTATTTATTATTTATTTATTATTTATTTATTATTTATTTATTATTTATTTATTATTTATTTATTATTTATTTATTATTTATTTATTATTTATTTATTATTTATTTATTATTTATTTATTATTTATTTATTATTTATTTATTATTTATTTATTATTTATTTATTATTTATTTATTATTTATTTATTATTTATTTATTATTTATTTATTATTTATTTATTATTTATTTATTATTTATTTATTATTTATTTATTATTTATTTATTATTTATTTATTATTTATTTATTATTTATTTATTATTTATTTATTATTTATTTATTATTTATTTATTATTTATTTATTATTTATTTATTATTTATTTATTATTTATTTATTATTTATTTATTATTTATTTATTATTTATTTATTATTTATTTATTATTTATTTATTATTTATTTATTATTTATTTATTATTTATTTATTATTTATTTATTATTTATTTATTATTTATTTATTATTTATTTATTATTTATTTATTATTTATTTATTATTTATTTATTATTTATTTATTATTTATTTATTATTTATTTATTATTTATTTATTATTTATTTATTATTTATTTATTATTTATTTATTATTTATTTATTATTTATTTATTATTTATTTATTATTTATTTATTATTTATTTATTATTTATTTATTATTTATTTATTATTTATTTATTATTTATTTATTATTTATTTATTATTTATTTATTATTTATTTATTATTTATTTATTATTTATTTATTATTTATTTATTATTTATTTATTATTTATTTATTATTTATTTATTATTTATTTATTATTTATTTATTATTTATTTATTATTTATTTATTATTTATTTATTATTTATTTATTATTTATTTATTATTTATTTATTATTTATTTATTATTTATTTATTATTTATTTATTATTTATTTATTATTTATTTATTATTTATTTATTATTTATTTATTATTTATTTATTATTTATTTATTATTTATTTATTATTTATTTATTATTTATTTATTATTTATTTATTATTATTATTTATTTATTATTTATTTATTATTTATTTATTATTTATTTATTATTTATTTATTATTTATTTATTATTTATTTATTATTTATTTATTATTTATTTATTATTTATTTATTATTTATTTATTATTTATTTATTATTTATTTATTATTTATTTATTATTTATTTATTATTTATTTATTATTTATTTATTATCTATTTATTATCTATTTATTATTATTTATTATTTATTTATTATTTATTTATTATTTATTTATTATTTATTTATTATTTATTTATTATTTATTTATTATTTATTTATTATTTATTTATTATTTATTTATTATTTATTTATTATTTATTTATTATTTATTTATTATTTATTTATTATTTATTTATTATTTATTTATTATTTATTTATTATTTATTTATTTATTTATTTATTATTTATTTATTATTTATTTATTATTTATTTATTATTTATTTATTATTTATTTATTATTTATTTATTATTTATTTATTATTTATTTATTATTTATTTATTATTTATTTATTATTTATTTATTATTTATTTATTATTTATTTATTATTTATTTATTATTTATTTATTATTTATTTATTATTTATTTATTATTTATTTATTTTATTTATTATTTATTTATTATTTATTTATTATTATTTATTATTTATTTATTATTTATTTATTATTTATTTATTATTTATTTATTATTTATTTATTATTTATTTATTATTTATTTATTATTTATTTATTATTTATTTATTATTTATTTATTATTTATTTATTATTTATTTATTATTTATTTATTATTTATTTATTATTTATTTATTATTTATTTATTATTTATTTATTATTTATTTATTATTTATTTATTATTTATTTATTATTTATTTATTAAATATTTATATTTATTTATTTATTATTTATTTATTATTTATTTATTATTTATTTATTATTTATTTATTATTTATTTATTATTTATTTATTATTTATTTATTATTTATTTATTATTTATTTATTATTTATTTTTATTATTTATTTATTATTTATTTATTTATTTATTATTTATTTATTATTTATTTATTATTTATTTATTATTTATTTATTATTTATTTATTTATTTATTATTTTTATTATTCTATTTATTATTTATTTATTATTTATTTATTATTTATTTATTATTTATTTATTATTTATTTATTATTTATTTATTATTTATTTATTATTTATTTATTAATTTATTATTATTTATTTATTATTTATTTATTATTTATTTATTATTTATTTATTATTTATTTATTATTTATTTATTATTTATTTATTATTTATTTATTATTTATTATTTATTTATTATTTATTTATTATTTATTTATTAATTTATTTATTATTTATTTATTATTATATTATTATTTATTATATTATTTATTATTTATTTATTATTTATTTATTATTTATTTATTATTTATTTATTATTTATTTATTATTTATTTATTATTTATTTATTATTTATTTATTATTTATTTATTATTTATTTATTATTTATTTATTATTTATTTATTATTTATTTATTATTTATTTATTATTTATTTATTATTTATTTATTATTTATTTATTATTTATTTTATTATTTATTTATTATTTATTTATTATTTATTTATTATTTATTTATTATTTATTTATTATTTATTTATTATTTATTTATTATTTATTTATTATTTATTTATTATTTATTTATTATTTATTTATTATTTATTTATTATTTATTTATTATTTATTTATTATTTATTTATTATTTATTATTTATTATTTATTTATTATTTATTTATTATTTATTTATTATTTATTTATTATTTATTTATTATTTATTTATTATTTATTTATTATTTATTTATTATTTATTTATTATTTATTTATTATTTATTTATTATTTATTTATTATTTATTTATTATTTATTTATTATTTATTTATTATTTATTTATTATTTATTTATTATTTATTTATTATTTATTTATTATTTATTTATTATTTATTTATTATTTATTTATTATTTATTTATTATTTATTTATTATTTATTTATTATTTATTTATTATTTATTTATTATTTATTTATTATTTATTTATTATTTATTTATTATTTATTTATTATTTATTTATTATTTATTTATTATTTATTTATTATTATTTATTATTTATTTATTATTTATTTATTATTTATTTATTATTTATTTATTATTTATTTATTATTTATTTATTATTTATTTATTATTTATTTATTATTTATTTATTATTTATTTATTATTTATTTATTATTTATTTATTATTTATTTATTTTATTTATTATTTTATTTATATTTATTTATTATTTATTTATTATTTATTTATTATTTATTTATTATTTATTTATTATTTATTTATTATTTATTTATTATTTATTTATTATTTATTTATTATTTATTTATTATTATTTTATTTATTTATTATTTATTTATTATTTATTTATTATTTATTTATTATTTATTTATTATTTATTTATTATTTATTTATTATTTATTTATTATTTATTTATTATTTATTTATTATTTATTTATTATTTATTTATTATTTATTTATTATTTATTTATTATTTATTTATTATTTATTTATTATTTATTTATTATTTATTTATTAATTTATTTATTATTTATTTATTATTTATTTATTATTTATTTATTATTTTATTTATTATTTATTTATTATTTATTTATTATTTATTTATTATTTATTTATTATTTATTTATTATTTATTTATTATTTATTTATTATTTATTTATTATTTATTTATTATTTATTTATTATTTATTTATTATTTATTTATTATTTATTTATTATTTATTTATTATTTATTTATTATTTATTTATTATTTATTTATTATTTATTTATTATTTATTATTATTTATTTATTATTTATTTATTTATTTATTTATTATTTATTTATTATTTATTTATTATTTATTTATTATTTATTTATTATTTATTTATTATTTATTTATTATTTATTTATTATTTATTTATTATTTATTTATTATTTATTTATTATTTATTTATTATTTATTTATTATTTATTTATTATTTATTTATTATTTATTTATTATTTATTTATTATTTATTTATTATTTATTTATTATTTATTTATTATTTATTTATTATTTATTTATTATTTATTTATTATTTATTTATTATTTATTTATTATTTATTTATTATTTATTTATTATTTATTTATTATTTATTTATTATTTATTTATTATTTATTTATTATTTATTTATTATTTATTTATTATTTATTTATTATTTATTTATTATTTATTTATTATTTTATTTATTATTTATTTATTATTTATTTATTATTTATTTATTATTTATTTATTATTTATTTATTATTTATTTATTATTTATTTATTATTTATTTATTATTATTTATTATTTATTTATTATTTATTTATTATTTATTTATTATTTATTTATTTTATTTATTATTTATTTATTATTTATTTATTATTTATTTATTATTTATTTATTATTTATTTATTATTTATTTATTATTTATTTATTATTTATTTATTATTTATTTATTATTTATTTATTATTTATTTATTATTTATTTATTATTTATTTATTATTTATTTATTATTTATTTATTATTTATTTATTATTTATTTATTATTTATTTATTATTTATTTATTATTTATTTATTATTTATTTATTATTTATTTATTATTTATTTATTATTTATTTATTATTTATTTATTATTTATTTATTATTTATTTATTATTTATTTATTATTTATTTATTATTTATTTATTATTTATTTATTATTTATTTATTATTTATTTATTATTTATTTATTATTTATTTATTATTTATTTATTATTTATTTATTATTTATTTATTATTTATTTATTATTTATTTATTATTTATTTATTATTTATTTATTATTTATTTATTATTTATTTATTATTTATTTATTATTTATTTATTATTTATTTATTTTATTTATTATTTATTTATTATTTATTTATTATTTATTTATTATTTATTTATTATTTATTTATTATTTATTTATTATTTATTTATTATTTATTATTTATTTATTATTTATTTATTATTTATTTATTATTTATTTATTATTTATTTATTATTTATTTATTATTTATTTATTATTTATTTATTATTTATTTATTATTTATTTATTATTTATTTATTATTTATTTATTTATTTATTATTTATTTTATTTATTATTTATTTATTATTTATTTATTATTTATTTATTATTTATTTATTATTTATTTATTATTTATTTATTATTTATTTATTATTTATTTATTATTTATTTATTATTTATTTATTATTTATTTATTATTTATTTATTATTTATTTATTATTTATTTATTATTTATTTATTATTTATTTATTATTTATTTATTATTTATTTATTATTTATTTATTATTTATTTATTATTTATTTATTATTTATTTATTATTATTTATTATTTATTTATTATTTATTTATTATTTATTTATTATTTATTTATTATTTATTTATTATTTATTTATTATTTATTTATTATTTATTTATTATTTATTTATTATTTATTTATTATTTATTTATTATTTATTTATTATTTATTTATTATTTATTTATTATTTATTTATTATTTATTTATTATTTATTTATTATTTATTTATTATTTATTTATTATTTATTTATTATTTATTTATTATTTATTTATTATTTATTTATTATTTATTTATTATTTATTTATTATTTATTTATTATTTATTTATTATTTATTTATTATTTATTTATTATTTATTTATATTTATTTATTTATTATTTATTTATTATTTATTTATTATTTATTTATTATTTATTTATTATTTATTTATTATTTATTTATTATTTATTTATTATTTTATTTATTATTTATTTATTATTTATTTATTATTTATTTATTATTTATTTATTATTTATTTATTATTTATTTATTATTTATTTATTATTTATTTATTATTTATTTATTATTTATTTATTATTTATTTATTATTTATTTATTATTTATTTATTTATTTATTTATTATTTATTTATTATTTATTTATTATTTATTTATTATTTATTTATTATTTATTTATTATTTATTTATTATTTATTTATTATTTATTTATTATTTATTTATTATTTATTATTATTTATTTATTATTTATTTATTATTTATTTATTATTTATTTATTATTTATTTATTATTTATTTATTATTTATTTATTATTTATTTATTATTTATTTATTATTTATTTATTATTTATTTATTATTTATTTATTATTTATTTATTTATTTATATTTATTATTTATTTATTATTTATT
>OZ014506.1:63724170-64054170 GCA_963966075.1 Aphodius sticticus
TAAATTATATTATTATTTATTATTTATTTATTATTTATTTATTATTTATTTATTATTTATTTATTATTTATTTATTATTTATTTATTATTTATTTATTATTATTATTATTTATTTATTATTTATTTATTATTTATTTATTATTTATTTATTATTTATTTATTATTTATTTATTATTTATTTATTATTTATTTATTATTTATTTATTATTTATTTATTATTTATTTATTATTTATTTATTATTTATTTATTATTTATTTATTATTTATTTATTATTTATTTATTATTTATTTATTTTATTTATTTATTATTTATTTATTATTTATTTATTATTTATTTATTATTTATTTATTATTTATTTATTATTTATTTATTATTTATTTATTATTTATTTATTATTTATTTATTATTTATTTATTATTTATTTATTATTTATTTATTATTTATTTATTATTTATTTATTATTTATTTATTATTTATTTATTATTTATTTATTATTTATTTATTATTTATTTATTATTTATTTATTATTTATTTATTATTTATTTATTATTTATTTATTATTTATTTATTATTTATTTATTATTTATTTATTATTTATTTATTATTTATTTATTATTTATTTATTATTTATTTATTATTTATTTATTATTTATTTATTATTTATTTATTATTTATTTATTATTTATTTATTATTTATTTATTATTTATTTATTATTTATTTATTATTTATTTATTATTTATTTATTATTTATTTATTATTTATTTATTATTTATTTATTATTTATTTATTATTTGTTTATTATTTATTTATTATTTATTTATTATTTATTTATTATTTATTTATTATTTATTTATTATTTATTTATTATTTATTTATTATTTATTTATTATTTATTTATTATTTATTTATTATTTATTTATTATTTATTTATTATTTATTTATTATTTATTTATTATTTATTTATTATTTATTTATTATTTATTTATTATTTATTTATTATTTATTTATTATTTATTTATTATTTATTTATTATTTATTTATTATTTATTTATTATTTATTTATTATTTATTTATTATTTATTTATTATTTATTTATTATTTATTTATTATTTATTTATTATTTATTTATTATTTATTTATTATTTATGTATTATTTATTTCACTGCAAATATTTTTGTGTTATAATCTTTTTCTGCCTGCGTTTTTGCCAACTCAATGATTTCCAGTAACTTTACCCCAGTTTCTCTTTCTTCACTCAAATCCCAGCTATCCAAGAAAACAGCCTTGCCAGATGCGGAGTGCAAGACAACTGTAACATTTTTGGTATTAGCATTTTCATTCTTCCAACCATCAATCAACATAACCGATTCAGATTCACTTAATGTTTTCTGTAAACTGATGGGATATATCGTTCAGTATGTTTCCGGATAAAGCTTTCCTAGAAGGAATCGGATAGCTTGGCCGCAAACCATGTATAAAAGCACGGAAATGTGTTGATTCAGTCGAGCTGAATAATATATTGCAACCAAAAAAGAATTTTCCCAAACGATTATTTGTTTTTTACTTTATCATACGTAGTATGTATTACTTTATCATACGTAGTATGTAAAGTATTGTAATCGTGCCAAAAAAATTTTTTGAGATTTTAGCGGAAATATGTCTTTTTGGGTCCCCTGAACATTTTTGACCAAGGTAAAAAAAAATGTCTGTGTGTGTGGATGTGGGTGTGTGTGTGTGTGTGTGTGTGTGTGTGTACCCGTTTTTTTGTGGCGACGATTCCGGAGAAACTACTAAGGGTATCGGGACGAAACTTCATATTTAGAAGTTTCATGGCTAAACTTAGAGCTGAAAAGCTTTCTGTTAAAAAGGGTCCAAAGGAACTGGAGGTTTAGTCTTAGCATTTTTGAAAGATTTTGTAAATAAGCCGGCATTTCTGGAATTTCGTCGAAATAGTTAAATAATAAATTAAACTAGAGGAAATTCTGAATAATTTATGACTATGACATTTTTTGGTACAATCAATAGTTTAGCTGCATGAGCAAATTCTATTTCATCGAGATCGGTCGTACTGCATTAAAACTAGTAGCCAGGATATGTCAGGTTAGATGTCAGATGTGATTATAATGACGGTAGACAGTGTCAAACGCTAATGCTTTGACAATACTACTGTCAATACAAGCTGCATTCGGATATTGAACACCGTTAAGGTGCGCTTTCATTAGTGCTAATGGCAGTGATAGTAGACGCCATTATAATATTTCTAATAGAATTTCATCACGACATGTGAGAAACACTATAATTTCGTCTGCTACCACCGCCATTACCTACCATTGCCACCAATCGGAACGCACCTTCACACTTTCTACACCCAATAACACGTGTCATTTGGACGGTGTACCCGGTGTCAACGGAGTACAATATCCGAATGCAGCTTTAATCGATTTATCTGTCTAGGTCTACTAGTTTTATTTTAATGCAGACATAGCCGATCTCGATCAAATAATATCTCATGCACCTAAACTATTAATTTTATATATATAGTATGATAAAGTCATGTGCCTGGCCACATCAGATATTTACTTTATCATACGCAGTATGTAAAGTATTGTAATCGTGCCAAAAAAAAATTTTGAGATTTTAGCGGAAATATGTCTTTTTGGGTCCCCTGAACATTTTTGACCAAGGTACAAAAAATGTCTGTGTGTGTGTGTGTGTGTGTGTGTGTGTATCTGTGTGTGTGTGTGTGTGTGTGTGCCCGTTTTTTGTGGCGACGATTCCGGAGAAACTACTAAAGGTATCGGGTCGAAACTTCATATCTAGAAGTTTCATAACCAAACTTAGAGCTGAACAGCTTTCTGTTGAAGAGGGTCCAAAGGAACTGGAGGTTTAGTCTTAGCATTTTTGAAAAATTTTGTAAATAAGCCGGCATTTCTGGAATTTCGTCGAAATAGTTAAATAATAAATTAAACTAGAGGAAATTCTGAATAATTTATCACTATGACATTTTTTGGTACAATCAATAGTTTAGCTGCATGAGCAAATTCTATTTCTACGAGATCGGTCGTACTGCATGAAAACTAGTAGCCAGGATTTGTCAGACTTTTTTATTCTAATGACAGTAGGTAGTCTTGGTGTCAAACGCTAATGTTTTGACAATAACTTCTGTCAATATAAGCTGCGTTCGCATATTGCATTACACTTTTTACACCCAATAACACGTAAGTGTCATTTGGACGGTGTACCCGGTGTCAACGGAGTACAATATCCGAACGCAGCTTTAATCGACATATCTGTCTAGTTCTAGTAGTTTTATTTTAATGCAGACATGGCCGATCTCGATCAAATAGAGTCTCATGCAGCTAAACTATTAATTTTATATATAGTATGATAAAGTCATGTGCCTGGCCACATCAGATTTTTTAATTCTTCGATTGACATTTGGTCCACGAATGAACTAAATGAAGTCGAAGTAGATGGTCTAGAACAGTGTTTCCCAACGGTGATAAGTGATAATGCCTCTAATATGATCAAAATGGGAAAATTAACAGATATAATACACCTTACGTGTAATTCTCATACTGGTCAGTTATTAGCTAAAGATATTATGCCTAGGGTGTTAGCTGGTCAAGTGACATCCATATTAAAACAATTTAACGGTCCTGACCTCGAAGCAAAGATTTTGAAATTTGGAGGTTCAAGAATTGTACTGCCTTGTCAAACAAGGTGGTGTTCGAATAGAGATTCATTTTCTTGTTTTTTAAAGAATCTTCCCCGTATAGAACGTGCAATATCCGAACATCCTGAAAAATGTATACCAACCTACATAACTGCGATGATTTTTGATCAAGAATTTATCAACAGTGTAATGCAAGCTATTTCGCTATTGGACCGCATCTGTGAGCTAATCAAGTGTCAGGCATCTACTGCAAGCATTGCATGCGCAGCCGAAGCATGGCTAAGTATAAAATTTGCTTCAGAATTTGTGGATGTAGAAGTACATTTAGAAAAAAGAAAAAAATATGCGTTAAAAGATCCTCTCTTGATTGCTAATTATTTGCATCCCGCTTATAGGGGCCGTAAATTAAACGAGGAACAGCTTGACCGTGTAAATGATTACCTGCTACAACATTTGGAAACTACTGGTTTAGAGGATTTACTTAAATTTAATAACAACGCAGAAATTTTTGACATCCTCAATAAAAAGAAAGATTTAAGTACTAAACCGCAAGCAGCCACAAACAACCCCAAGGCCAAACTCCGAGATGCGCTTCCTGCAGACGAACCTCAATGGTAGCCTCGCAGCGACGACACTACTATACAAGACGCTGAAAGACAATGGAATCGATATTGCCCTTATCACGGAACCTCACCAAAAAAAGCCTTGACACGCGGAAAGCTTTTTAGCACGAACCTGAATGCCACGATAAGAGTTCTGAGTGACGACAGACCTACCAAAACCTCCAGTGGTGCGAATCATGTCTGCATCGTATGGAGAGGATGTGTCGTCATCTTGTGCTACTGCTCCCCCAATAAGAGCATAGAGGACTTGCAGCAGACCCTCGACCACGTCGCCGGTCTAATAAGGTCACACCGCAACCAGCGAATTCTCGTCGCGGGAGATTTCAACGCCAAGTCGGTCTCGTGGGGCGCAGGAGTTGATACACCGAGAGGAAGGATGATGGCTGACTTTATAGCGGCAAACGACCTGCATCTTCTTAACGCCTTCGGGGTCCCTACATGGCAGAGAGGAGCCAGCTCATCCATATTGGACCTTGCCCTGATCAACAACAACTTCAGGGGAAGCTGTTTTGAGTGGAGAGTAACGGAGGAGAAAAACCTCAGCGACCACAAAGACATCGTCATTACGGTCACAAATGTCAAACTGGAGAACCGACCCGGAGGTGAGCTGAAGTGGCGGGTCACGGAGAAGAAGTTGGAGAGGGCGCAACACATCATCCGGCAGAGTTTACAAAGCATCAAAAAGATGACAGTTCAGAAGCTTGCAAACTACCGACATATGCAACAAGATCTTCGGCGCGAAAAAAGCAACCCGCAGCAGACTACTCCAAATATACTGGTGGAACGAGGATGTCGAAGAGTGCAGAAGGAGTTGTAACCGAGCGAGACGAGAGGTGACGAGAGCGCGGGCGAACAGACGATCCCCCCTCAGGTAATAGAAGAGGCCGCGAAGCGCTACGATCAGTGCCGTAAGGAACTGAAAAAATCCATCAAACGAGAGAAGAAGAAGGCCTGGGCGGCACTGCTCCTCCAGCTGAACGACTACACGTGGGGAGACGCTTACCAGATCGTCTGTAAAAAGCTTCGCACTCTGCCTAAGCTGACCATGGATGCGGTCGAGGCTGAGTCTGTCATCCGAGAGCTATTTCCGGAGGCGCCCAAGATAACCTGGGCCGGATCAAAACTCCGTGACAAGAAACTACAGCCAGAGTTCACCGTAGAAGAGCTGGTCCGAGCTGCCAAAGACCTCAGAGTCGGGAAAGCGCCGGGCCCGGACGGGGTTCCGGCAGTAGTGGTTAGGATGATGCTAATGATCAAGCCGGAGGTCTTCGTCGATCTGTTCAGCGGGCTGATTGGAGGGGGCGCATTCCCGGAAAGCTGGAAGCAGGCCAAGTTGGTGCTGATTGAAAAGGTCCAACCCGGAGGGGCACCCAGAAAATATCGACCGATATGCCTTATTGATGCCTGGGCAAAGGTGCTGGAGATTCTGATCCGCAATAGACTGGTGGCGGACCTGGGAGATGAAAAACTCGCAGCCCACCAGTACGGGTTCCGGAAAGGGCGTTCAACCATATATGCGCTCGACAGGCTGAACGAGATCAATCGGGAATGCGACAGATTCCGCCGGGGAAAACGGAGATTCTGCATACTGATCACCATAGCTGTCGCGAATGCCTTCAACTCCATCGCGTGGAGGAAGGTGATTGAGGCTATGAAGGCGAAGAGGATCCCGGAAGCACTGGTGGAATGCACCTCTGCGGGAGAACCATCACCTACCAGGGGAAAAAATACGCGATGACCAGGGGCGTCCCACAGGGTTCGGTTCTCGGGCCCATCCTGTGGAACATCGCGTATGACGATGTGTTCGAGATACCGAGGAAGCCCAATATACATCTCATCGCGTACGCGGATGAGTTGGCCATTATCGCTCAGGGTTGGGCCGCGGAGGAGATCGTGGAAGACGCGGAAGAGGCGCTGGGAGACATCGGACGGTGGTTTAGCGAGAAGGACCTCCGGGTGGCCCACCAGAAAACCGAGGCCGTCGTCACAAGAGGGAGAAACACGATCCGCGACCTGGAGTTCCGCTTTGGGGAGCACACCATTCGCACGCAGCCTTCGCTGAAATATCTCGGGGTGGTGGTCGATCGGAATCTACGATACACTGCACACGTACTCCACGCAGCAAAGAAGGCGGAAAGGTCGATCACCGCCCTACGAAGACTAATGCCGAATATAGGTGGACCAACAGCGGCCAAGCGAAGGCTGCTTGCCTCGACGGCGACGTCCATCGTTACATATGCGTGCACGGTATGGGCAGGAGCCCTAAAGTACCAAAAGTACAAAGACATACTCCTGGCACAACAGCGGAGAATTAACGTCAGTGCCACCTGTGCGTACAGGACGGCTTCGTCGGTCGCCCTCGCGGTACTGGCGGGAACGATACCGATCGACCTACTTATCAAAGAGAGGGTGGAGGTTAGAACATCGCAGGTGGAAAAGAAAGAGGCCCGACGAACGACCATCCGAAGGTGGCAAGAAAGATGGGACGCCGAACACCTCAAGGCGCAGTGGACGAAGGCCCTGATCAAGAACATCGGACCGTGGATTGAGCGGAAGCATGGAGAAGTAAATTACTTCCTCACACAACTCCTCACGGGTCACGGGTGCTTCGGTTACTACCTGAAGAAGGTCAGGAGGAGAGACAGCGACGGCTGCCGGCATTGCGACACAGAGACCGCGGATGGCCCCCAACATGCGTTCTTTGAGTGCTCGGGGACGCGCGACGCGAGGGAGCGACTGGAGGGGGCCCTACACCTTAGGATCGCACCGGGCAACATTGTTGATGAAATGCTTAGCAGTGTGGAGGGCTGGATACGCATCGAATCGTTCATCACCGACGTCATACGAATGCGTGAGACATCGGAGCGAGCCAAGTAGGGGGTGCCGCCGTTTTACGTAGGTGTCTGTGAGTGAAAACGTGACATGTGAACAGTGTAAGTGTGAGAACGTGAAAGTGTGAAAAGGGGAAAATGTGAAATGTGAAAATGTGGAGCTGTGTACAGTTAGTCGTGCGTCCGGGATGCCTAAGCCTGAGAGAGAGAGAGAGAGAGAGAGAGAGAGAGAGCTTGAGATTGATAGCCGGAGATGTAGAGGAACAAGCCCAGAGGGCACGATAAAACCTTCACAGGTATGCCGGTCCTTCAAAGTGGGTGTTGAGAACGAGGAGGGGTTTTTAGTGGGTAGTGACAGGATGGAGTCCCACACTACCACCGACATTGCACCGAAGTCGGTGGTGTGCATAAAGCATTTTCCCCTCCTCCCTAAAAAAAAGGGTCAAATGAGGGTCTCGGAGGGTCAAATGAGGGTCTCGGAGGGTCAAATGAGGGTCGCGGAGGGTCAAATGAGGGTCACGGAGGGTCAAATGAGGGTCTCGGAGGGTCAAATGAGGGTCTCGGAGGGTCAAATTGTTGGAGTGCAGCGACATTTAAATCCAGTTAACTAGTTGTTGTTATAGAAATAGTTCAATAAAAATTCAGTCTGTCAGATATATTTATACTGTCAATAAACCTTTGAATAATATTACATAGACAAGTTTATTCTGGAGTATATAGAGAACATCAACAGGTTATGGGCCCAGAATAATGGATCATCTTTCAAGTAAAACTGTTATTGATAAATTAAATAATTCTAATTATCAAATTTGGAAGTGTAAGCTAGAGCTTCTACTTATAAGAGAGAACTTATGGAATGTTATTACTGAAGTAGAACAGCGTGATGATGAAAACTGGAAAAAGACAGATGGACACGCACGAGCGTTAATAGGCCTGCTAGTTGATGACAGGCAATTAATACATATTAAGAAACTTAAATCGGCAAAAGAATATTGGGCGAAATTAAAGGAGTATCACGAAAAATGTTCCTTAAGCAACAAAATATATTTGTTTAGAAAACTGTTTAAATGAAGATTAGGTGAAAATGGGAATATGGAACCTCATTTAAATAACATTCTAGAAATAGTAGATAGATTGACTGCCATGGGTGAAACGTTAGCTGACCATCTAATTGTTGCGTTAATGCTTTGTAGTTTGCCTGACAGTTACTGCACAATAGTGACAGCATTAGAGGTACGCCCTGAAAAGGATTTAACAATTGAATTAGTTAAAAATATATTGTTACAAGAACACAAGCGTAGAAACGAAGCCAAAGAAGAAGAAGAAGAAAACCACAGAGAAAGTACTCAAGATAATGAAGCTTTTCGAACATATAACAAAATGGATAATAGGGCAAGAGGTATGAACAAAAACATTATCAAATGTTATAATTGCGGAAAAACTGGACACTTCAAGTGGCAATGTAGAGAAGGAAATCAAAAATAAAAAGCAAAGATGGTCCACTCGGTTGAAGAGTATAAGTCTGAAAAGTGGACATTTATTATGAATAACTATCGTTGGGTAGGTAATGGAGATTGGTACATTGACTCAGTAGCAACGTGTCATATGACAAGTAACAAGAATTTATTTGCCAAGTTCAAGGAAAGTGAAGACTTTGTTTATTTAGCGAATGGCTTTAAACTATCATCTTTGGGGGTTGGAGAAGTAATAATTCAATCAACAAATGCAACTAGAAGAATAGTTTTAACCGATGTTCTATTCGTACCAAGCTTAAAAGGTAATTTAATATCTGTTAAAAAGGCAACACAGAACATCATCAACATTTTACAACAGTTATTGTAAGATTACAAAAGATACCGCGGAAGTAGCAACAATGGAGTTAGATGGACAATTATACAAAATAAAAACCAAACAGGAGACCAATTATAATGACGCATTATTAACAAGAACTGTTACAGAAGAATATATTTGCATTTGGCATAAACGGCTAGGACATAGAAACTATGAAGATATAAAGATATTAGAAATATTAGCGGAAGGTATTCAGGTGAAACCTAGCAATCACAATTTATTTTGTGAAGTGTGCGTTGAGGGAAAGATGCCACGAAACCGCCTCAATAAGCGGAGTCATTTTGAAAGCAGTGAAATCTTGGAACTTGTTTATTCTGACGTGTGTGGACCAATGCAAACTAAAACTCAAACAGGCAATCAATATTTTATTACGTTTATTGATGATTTGAGTAAATATTGTACAGTATATTTCATGAAGCATAAAGACGAAGCAGTTGAAAAATTAAAAGAATATATTAGATGGACTCAAACGAAGTATAGAAAAACATTGAAGACGATTAGGACTGACAATGGCGGAGAGTACGTAAATAAGGAAGTACAAAAATTCTTAAGAGACAATGGCATAGAATTTCAAACAACTGCACCTTATTCACCTCATCAAAATGGAACAGCCGAAAGGAAAAATAGAACATTAATAGACATGGCTAGATGTCTGTTGAAAACAGCAAAATTACCAAATAAATACTGGGATAAGGCAATTTCTAATTCAAATTATATTCAAAATTGTTTACCAACAACAGATAAAAGATGTACACCACACACAATCTGGAACCAAAAGAAACCTAACGTTAAAATCATAAAAATATTTGGGTCAACTGCATATGTACACATTCCACATCAAAATAGACGATAACTTGATGATAAGGCAGAAAAACTGATACTATTAGGATTTAAAGAAAATGCAAATATTTATAAATTATATTATTACCCATTAAATGGGAAAATCAAATACAGTAGTGATGTTATAATTAATGAAGATTTTATAGGCTTGACAAATTCATATAAAGAAAATGATATAGACTTACATCTAACCGAATCAAATGAGGAAGAAAATAGCATTGATGTGAATGGATGCATTTTACAGAATAGAGTAGATAATCCACACTTAACAGAAGAGGGTGATGATAAAAGTGAAGTAAGCAACAATCTACAAGAAGAACATCAGTTGGGAAATACAGTAAATTTAAGAAGATCCAAAAGATTAATTGAAAAGCATAGCAAAGAACACAACAAAGCTGTGGTAAGCTGCGATACAGGGGTTGATACAGAAGAAGCGAACATACAACCTAGTAATTTTAAAGAAGCAATAAATAGCAAGGATTCTAAAAATTGGCTAGAAGCAATGAAAGGGGAAATGTAATCGCTAAAAAGAACAACACTTGGATTTTAGCTGAACTACTAAAGGACAGAACAGCTATTGGAAGCAAGTGGACATATAAAATAAAAGATGACATAAGAGGAAATATTATTAGATATAAAGCTAGGATGGTCGCTAAAGGATATTCACAGAAATTTGGGGAAGACTTTGATGAAGTTTATGCACCAGTTATATCGTCCACAACACTTAGAATACTATTAAGTGTTGCAAGTAAAAAGGGACATGAAAATAAAACACATTGATGTAAAAACAGCTTTCTTAAATGGAGAATTAACCGAAGAAATTTACATGAAACAACCAGAAGGATTTGAAGTAAAAGGAAAGGAACATCTAGTGCGTAAACTACAAAAGAGTATATATGGACTCAAACAAGCAGCAAGATCGTGGTACATGAAAATCGAGGAAATATTGATTGCATATGGATTTAGAAGGGGAGAATGTGATCACTGCATTTATTCTAAAACAGTAAATAAAGAAATCACATATGTGCTCATATACGTTGACGATATTCTAATATCAAGTAGAAGCACTAAAATATAGACCAAGTGAAAGAACAATTAAGTGAAAACTTTGAGCTAACTGATCTAGGAGATGTAAAGAATTATTTGGGAATTGAGATAAATAAAGAGAAGAAATGTTACCATATAAAACAAACAAAATATATAAATAAGCTGCTAACAGAATATAAAATGAACAACTGCAAATCGTCCAAGATACCAATGCATCCAGGATATTTTAAACACTCCAAAAGCTTCAGCAACAAATCCAAAGCTTCAGTCAAACGAAAAATATAGAGAACTAATTGGAGGATTACTTTACCTAAGTATTCACACTAGACCAGATATATCTGCTAGTGTCAATATTTTAGCTAGGAAAGTAAGTTGTCCTACAGAAGCGGACTGGACAGAAGCGAAAAGAATATTGCGTTTCTTAAAATATACAAAAAATTACTCCCTGAATTTAAATACGAATCAAGATAATAAACTATGTGGATATGTAGATTCCGATTGGGCTGGAGATACTGCTGATAGAAAATCAACTTCAGGATAGTTATTTACTTACAGTGGAACTACAATCAGCTGGGCATGCAAAAAGCAAACTTGTGTGTCACTATCAACGTCAGAAGCAGAATATATAGCTCTCTCGGAAGCAGTACAAGAAGCACAGTGGGTAAAGCGACTTGTTAATGGTTTTCATGAAGATATAACGGACATAATAATTAACGAAGATAATCAAGGTTGCCTAAAAATGCTCGACTTAAACAAAAGCTGTAATAGAACCAAACATATAGATGTCAAATATCATTTTGTTCGAGATATTAAACAGAAGAAAGAAATGCATTTAGAATACTGCCCTACGGAATTAATGCTAGCAGATATGTTGACTAAGCCATTAAATCGCATTCGATTGTCAACATTAGCAAGAAAGATTGGAATTATAGGTTTAAATGATCGAGAAGGGGTGTTGGAGTGCAGCGACATTTAAATCCAGTTAACTAGTTGTTGTTATGGAAATAGTTCAATAAAAATTCAGTCTGTCAGATATATTTATACTGTCAATAAACCTTTGAATAATATTACATAGAGAAGTTTATTCTGGAGTATATAGAGAACATCAACACAAATGAGGGTCTCGGAGGGTCAAATGAGGGTCACGGAGGGTCAAATCAGGGTCTCGGAGGGTCAAATGAGGGTCTCGGAGGGTCAAATGAGGGTCTCGGAGGGTCAAATGAGGGTCTCGGGGGATCAAATGAGGGTCTCAGAGGGTCAAATGAGGGTCGCGGAGGGTCAAATGACGGTCTCGGAGGTTCAAATGAGGGTCTCGGAGGGTCAAATGAGGGTTCGCAAGAAGATGGCATCGTTTAAAAGTTGACATTTTAAAATAAGAAGATGGTGCTCAAATATGCACTTCTTATCGTTGTCGTATGTCATCTCCGCGTTGTTTGTTATCATTGGATGGATCTTCTACATATCGAGATAGTCCTTCAGCTCGCATATATTTCTTCCTACATTGTGAGCAGTTATGTGTCGTATAAGTGTCGGAGTGGTGAGATTTCATATGACGTGTTAAATTACTACGACAACTGTAACTTTTATCACAAATTTCGCAATGACTTGGTGATATTATATTTATGGGCAAATGTTATGTTTGTGCTACAATAAAAATATTATGATACTTATTGGGGACTTTTTTATCATTTCCTTTTATTTACTAAGGACTGACCTTTGAAAATTGAAGATGATCGTTAACCTCATTTAAACAGGAAGATGGTGGCGTTTAGAAGATAGCATTTTAAAATAAGGCGGTGGTGCTCAAAGATAACCTTAACATCGAACTGATAACAAATGACTACGATGCTCTTATCTATTATTCTGAATTTAGCTCTAAAATAAACGAGTTGTATTTACTTTATCGCTATCTTTAGAGCGAACAATTTTGCGGTTAGCTCAATCTATGCCGTGACCGCAGAAGATAAAATTCGCTTCTCGCTGTTTATTTACACGTAGACTCCATGTGGATGAATCATTCGATGGCGGTCGAAGTGATGAGTCATACTTTTCCCTATCTATCCGAAAGAGAGTCGTTTTTAGCATTTTTACAGCGTCATCTTATAAGTATTCATCAAAGCGGACGTGCGGGCCGCGGGGGACGAAATTTGAAATTAGTTTTTCGATACGTGGACTAGTTTACGAGATACAAGGACTTTCAGTATAAAATCCAAAGATAGGATGTCTATCGGTACATCGAGGGGGCGATATAACGGTTAACGACCAAACAGCTGACGGGGGCGCGCGATGTTGTTAAAGTCGAGATCACAACCACTCTAAAGAACTCCAACCGGGGGTTTATGGGACATGCCGTTATCACGCCGCTTTCTTATTTCAAAATTGAAACTGCTAGAGGGCGCCACCGCCAAGTAGCGATCTACTTTACCGACCGCCGCTGAGTAGCGCGCGATTGACTTTACCGACTGAGGACCGCCTTCGAGTAGCACGCGATCGACTTTACCGCCCACCTTCCCTCCTCCTCCATCGAGACAAATTCGATTTTCCCATGTTAAACGCCATTTGATGGTGTCCTCCTCCTTTGAGTAGCTTCGATTTTCCCCTGTTAAACGCCATTTGATGGTGGGTCCAGGTATGCCATTTATTATCTACACGCATTCCGTGTAAAATACCAATTTCGGCTTTAATCATGAAGTATTCTGTATCTACGTATCCCAACTCAAGGAAGCTTGCCGCGGGTGTACCTGGTTTTATCGGTTTTTATGTACTTTGGAAAATTTGCTGAACTGTCCTAACCTAAAAACACAGTAGGTGTTTTGGTTATCATGTTCACTTACATATAAGTATTCAGTTTTCAATGAATGCATGTCATTCTCACACTTATCTTGTATCAATTACATTTCATTTGATACTTTTTTGGTACTTGTTTATTTTACGTCGGTCTATTTCCGCAACTTAGGCCAATCACCGACGCTGAGGGCAGGCTACACACACCTAGGAATTTTTTCGAACTGAAGGAATTCCAACCTCCAGTAAGAGTTCTTTAACGTGCACGTCGCATCATGACATCACACGGGGCCACCGGCTTTACTTCCTCATCCGATGGAAGGCGGCATATGCAAAGGTATTTGTTCCCTGCCTAAAATACCAGGACAGTCGATTTTAGCCCGAGCCGGGATTAGAACTCGGGCCTCCAGCGTAGATAGCAGCCGCTCTATCCTATACTCCATCGACCCCCCCCCCTACTTTTGATACTAATTAGGCTTTTTCCAAAGCATAGTTGCTAACTTAATTTTGTCCTGGGTGGTCCTGGGAGAAATGCGCGCGCATATCGTGAGATCAAAAACCAGAACGAGAAACGTCTATTTCCTCTTTCTGTTGCTAACATTGTCGGTTTCATAATCGGTTCATAATTCGTCGGTTCATAGTCGGTTCATATTTCATAATAAGGGTGGGGGGGGCGCTTCCCCCCCTGAATTTCGAAACCAACTACCGCTACGCGAAAAACGAAAAAGATAGGGGTGGGCGAGAAATTTGTTTTCGTTCTTTGATCACAATTGAAGACCGATAAATAGATCTGATCGATAAATCGGTTATTATCGTATCAGATGGATCTTTTGATCATAGATCAGGTTGATCTTTTTGATCACATCGATCTCGTAAATGTCAAACCGAATTGAAAGCTATGTATTTTTTGGCTACAATCAAAAAATGCCCGAAACATGTATCGCCCACTCCCAGGGGCGCCGTTACATAAGGGCAGGGGGGGGGGGCGCTTCCCCCCCCCCTGAATTTCGAAACCAACTACCGCTACGCGAAAAACGAAAAAGATAGGGGTGGGCGAGAAATTTGTTTTCGTTCTTTGATCACAATTGAAGACCGATAAATAGATCTGATCGATAAATCGGTTATTATCGTATCAGATGGATCTTTTGATCATAGATCAGCTTGATCTTTTTGATCAGATTGATCTCGTAAATGTCAAACCGAATTGAAAGCTATGTATTTTTTGGCTACAAGAAAAAAATGCCCGAAACATGTGTCGCCCACTCCCAGGGGCGCCGTTACATAAGGGCAGGGGGGGGGCGCTTCCCCCCCCCTGGATTTCGAACTTAACTACCGCTACGCGAAAAACGAAAAAGATAGGGGTGGGCGAGAAATTTGTTTTCGTTCTTTGATCACAATTGAAGACCGATAAATAGATCTGATCGATAAATCGGTTATTATCGTATCAGATGGATCTTTTGATCATAGATCAGGTTGATCTTTTTGATCAGTTCGATCACGTAAATGTCAAACCGAATTGTAAGCTATGTATTTTTTTGACAGACAGGTCGGTCGCCGCCCGGCC
Source organism: Aphodius sticticus (assembly GCA_963966075.1). Classification (NCBI taxonomy): domain Eukaryota; kingdom Metazoa; phylum Arthropoda; class Insecta; order Coleoptera; family Scarabaeidae; genus Aphodius; species Aphodius sticticus. Next base: position 63,739,389 of record OZ014506.1, read on the forward strand.
TATGTGTAAAATATTTTCGCGGCTAGGCTTGAAAGTAACTAAACGCGTAGCGGGCAATTAGCATCTTTCGTGTCCCAACGAAGATGCAAAAATGACATTTTCGTATAATGAAGGATGAAAAAAAGATTACTAAATAAATGATGACTATTCCGATTATTATCGGCTATTGTCACCAATTGCAGTTTTATTAGATATTGCGATATTGCCCTCTCGTAACAGTCGCGAAAGAGCCACAAGATCACAAGATCTAAATTTTGCGCTGTAGTCCAAAATAAGTATTGTTGTATGCACTTTTATTTGCTCGTACTTATTAGATTCCATTACTTCGCAATTTTTGGCACTGCTGAGCAGTTTATCTTAATTACACTGGGTGTTAAGCTAATAACTGTAGAATATATAGATAAGGTATAATAGACGACTTTTGATAGTAGACCAACTTTTGATAACGAACTCATGTCCAGATAGACGCCGTTTAGGAACTGCAGAGAGCCGGAATATTGTACCAACTTTAGAAATTGCTTTAGTAAAGTAGGTTGTATGACATATCATAGAATAACTATTTTAAAATCAAATAATTTAAAAAGATTTAAAGATAACCCATTATTGGCCAAAATTGTTAGCGAAATTACAAAACTTCGGTTAATGAAAAGGGAGTTTCGAAAACGTTAAATAATAAAAAATTTCAGACAAAAGTTATTTGGTATTAAAAGGGCCATCCTATGATACATGACAATAGATTCTCTATGCTCAGTGGCGTACCTAGAGGTTTTGCCGCCTGGAGCGGTCACCAATTTGCCGCCCTTTCTTAGTCAATCAAAATTAAGTGATGGTGGTTATTAACATTACTGGGCATCAACACAAATTAATAAACACAAATTTTATTTCTTTTGCTTAAACAGATTGTGCCCATGGATTGTACAAATACAATGTACCTACATGTAAGCGGTTTTATAAATTTAACTACCTGCTTTTTTATTCGAAAATTCTTGAAGTCCATAATCAAAACTTATTTGTATTATCTGTTAGCTTTTTCTCTATAGAAAGTATCCCTAGATTTCGCCATCTTAAATTGCTCATTGTTGAACGAAGATAGTTTTTTTATCAATTTTAGTTTGGAAAAGCTGCTTTCACAACTGACAACAGTTACGGCCATTGGTAAAAAAATTCTTAGCAATATGACCGTGTTTGGAACAGAGTTTCCCAGCCTGTATTTTTGAGTGAATCTTAAAAGTTCAAGAGGCCTTTGTCCGCTTTTCCAAGTGCTCGCCGTCAATGACAAGAAAGTTATTCACGTGATATTCAAAATTTGTGTTTACAAGATTACATGGTATTAGGAAAGCATACTTTTTTGCAAGACATGTAATTGCTCAAAACAAACTTTTATTTCTTGGAGAATTCTATCCAGTGACAAAAGCATTTCCCGTTGTATCTCCTCTCCTAAAATATATCCCCACGTCTCGCGAATGTTCACCACTCATAATCTTTTTACTTCTAACTCGACGCTCAGTGGAAATCTCCAACTCTTCACACATTTTTTCGGCTGCTGTAACTACGTGTTGCATTAGCGTGCCCCTTTGTCCACTGAAATACTTAATTTGTAACAAATTTGTTTTAAGTCACATTGATGAATATTTAACCCCTATGTTTGGAGATATTGTTACGGGTCGTTAACTTCCAAAAGGACGGATATGCATTAAATTGAGCTGGCACAGAAAATAAAAAGATTCCAATGAGTGGAGTAATATTCCAGCGTCTGGTCGTGTTTTAATATTTTTTTCCTCAGGTATTAGTTTGTCCAATGCATTTAAAATGTTTAAGAAATGTTTTTTTTTTACAATTATTGTTACTACTTCTACTCTTGCGTTCCAACGAGTTTCTACACTGTGCTGAACACTTTGAGACCAGTGACAGAAAGTAAAATATCTCATCAATGATTGGAAGACGAAAAAACAAAAACAAGTGGTCGATAGTCCCAAAAAATGTTGTGGAATTTACTGTAGCTGGTAGCAGAAGCTGTATGTACACATACCAACTTTAAAGAATGATTTGTACATGCTTATCTACATGCAGAATTAAAGAGATTATAAGCAGAGTTGTTTATAATCATTGATTCTGTTGATAAAAACATTATTATAGTATTTTTATTTTTAAATAAATGAGTAAGAAATATAAAAAATGCCGCCCCAAAAAATGTGCCGCCCGGGGCGGACCGCCCCCACCGCGCCCCCTCGGTACGCCACTGTCTATGCTGTTTGTAATATTAGTACCATTTTCTGACTCTCTCCAGCGTTGGCACAATACATAGCGGTACATGAGTTCGTTCAAAAGTTAGTAGTTGACCTAAAATTGTCGCCTTACAAGTGTTCAAGTATAATAATAAAATAAGAAAATTTTATTCCGTCCTCGATTATGCTTAACACAGAATTTTCAAATTAATCCACTTTTCTCTACATTTAGTCATTATTTCTCGTTAACGGGGTCTGTCTGTGAAGCTCAGACAGTACGCACGTGCGCTATCTCGCTCCGCGAATTTCGCGTGTTTTCAGCGTTTTAGCTTCTTGTGCGACCTTTTCTCATCACTGTTTCAGTGCTTAGTAGTGTTCTTCACTTAATTAAGGGATCTAGGTGAGTTTTTGAATCGACTTTTCGTCTTCGAATATACTTAACCCTACTTTTTCTCACGTGCGTGTTAAACTGGCTACTTTTGGCGACAGTTTCACCGGAGATGAGCGCCAATTCCGGCGCTGATGCGCCCCGGGAGCAGGGGCAGCTCACCAAGGAGCGCGATGGGGGTGGTGAATTCACCCAGGTCAGCTCCAAGAAGAGTCGTCGCCGGCGTCCGGGGAATAATGCCAAGAGGCGAAGGGATGCGGCTTCCTCAAAGACCAGCACCGTCTCCGAGAGACCGTCGACTTCAAGGTCCGGTCAGAGCAGCCACTCAGCTCCGGGTCCGTCCCGTCAGAGCACAAGTGCGACCATCAAACCCCAACAAAAACTGGGAACAACGGGTAGGCAACGACAGGATCGTCGTAACGAGCCCCCTCGTTCTGGCAGCGACGGGAGACCCCCACGTGCAAGTGGCGCGTCATTCCGGCCCTAGAACGGAGAGGGAACGTCTGTCGAAGCGATCGCGACCAGGCGCGTCCACCGAACTCTCCCCGAGGGTTAACAAGTGGGCTAGGCATGGGACGGCGGCAACTCCGACCAAGTACTCCTACAGGGAGGCGGCTAACAGTCACCTTCGTGTAGCCATTATCGACGGACGCAGCGCCCATGGTAAAATCAAGGAAGCGGACTTCGTCGTCCTACAGGATGAGCTGGGCAAGTTCATGTTTCACGAGGTAAAGCCTAACAAACCCTTTATTCTAGGCTTTGTCTCCATGACGTTTAGGGGTGAGGTGATGCGAGTCACCTGCGACAACGTGGAGTCCCGAGACTGGCTAAAGGGGGCGCTAGCTAAGTGCACCTCCGTCAGGGATGCCACACTTAGCATCGTGACGGAAGACGACCTGCCGAGGATGTCCAGGGTCCAAACCTGGGTGCCAAACTCCTCCCACAGTGCATGGTACAAAACCCGAGAGCAGCTGATTGAGGGCCTTGCCCTTCAGAACCCGCACCTGGACATGAAAGGCTGGTGCCTGTTCAACTACGAGGAGAAGACTGACGGTCGTCTCCTGGTTTTCGGAGGTGGACAGAGTGACGCCGACTGGCTCCGAGGGAACGAAGGTAGGCTTTCGTTCATGTTTAAAAACTCAGAGCCCGTGTTTCTAGGTTACAAGACCCTAACAAGGCTGATACGGAGGAGCCCACTAAGACCGACGCCGCGCCTCCACCAGTCACGGAAATGGATACCGTGGAGCACACTGTCCCCGAGCCCACCTCAAGGGACGCAGGTCCTTTGGATAGTGCCCAGCAGGACACCACGCCGCTGTCATCCCTGGCATCACCGGCGTCGCACAGTCCTACCGACTATGCAGACTCTAGTTCCACAGCGCCAGCTGATCATCAACCCGGGACGTCCCAATGAGAGGCCCAGGTAAGGACGATGCCCGAAGGACTGATGGAACCTTGAGGGTAGTACAGTGCAATCTCCATCACAGTCGAATTGGTACAGCGACTCTTTGTCGCCATCTCGACATGATTAAGACCACTTTGGCTCTTATTCAAGAACCTTGGACCGCCAGGTCTAGGGTTCTCGGTCTCAATGGACTAACCGGCTCTATCTTTAGTTGCGACGGGCATGCGAGACCCAGAACTGCCATATACATTCCAAAGATGTCCAACGCCCACCTACTCCCGCAGCACACTGATGGAGACATCGCGACAGTAAGACTGCATTGGACCCAAGGTAGTAAACCACAGGACCTGATACTTGCCTCTGTCTATCTCCCCAGTGAAGAGCTACCACCGTCACGTGGACTTACCGAGCTGGTGGAGACTTGTAACCTCAATGGGTGGCAACTCGTAATTGCCTGCGACTCCAACGCGCACTTCACAGCGTGGGGTAACTCGACGGATAACCAAAGGGGTATACAACAACTTGATTTTATTTCCAGTAGCAACCTTGAGATACTAAACAGTGGTACGGTTCCGACCTTTGTCAACGCAAGGAGTCAGACCGTCATCGACATCACGTTAGCCACTCCGAATGTCTCACACAATGTCCACAGCTGGAAGGTTTCGGAGGAGGTCTCCATGTCCGACCACAGATGGATTACGTACGACCTTGGTCCGTGCAAGGTCAAACGCAGATTGGGCCGTAACGCCAGGAAGACCGACATCCATGTCTTTCACGATCTACTTTCTGGTGAGTTACACAATCTAACTATTTCATGTCCACAGAGCATCGGCGAGCTCGAACAATATTCCAGCGCCATCGACAACGCCCTGATGTTCTCATTCAAGAAAGCCTGTCCGTTAAGGAAGGTGGCTGATTCCGGACGTGCAACTCCGTGGTGGTGCCCAGCGTTGGATCGTCTCAGGACTGACACCAGGAGGGCATACAACAAGGCCAAGCGCTCTAAAATGGATTCCGATTGGGCCTCTTTCAAGGACAATCTAGCAATCTTCAAACGAACCATCCGTCAAAGGCAAAGGGAGACATGGCGAACCTTCTGCGATGACATAGAGAAGGTCTCTGAGGTTTCTCGACTGAAGAAGCTAATCTCCACAGACCCGAGACGTGACATTGGCATTCTACGGAGGTCAGATGGGAAGTATACTAATAATCCTGCGGAGAGTTTACAATTGCTTATGGATGTACATTTTCCAGGTTCAATTGCTGCAATCCCGCCAGTCAGCCCGATGGCGTGAGGTCACAGTTACTTTCATTCCCAAACCGGGCCGACAGGACTACTCCATTCCAAAATCATACCGGCCCATTAGTCTATCCTTCTTCATTAAGACGCTGGAGAGGCTATGTGACCGCTACATTAGAGACAGCTCTCAAAAACAAACCATTACCTCCTTACCAACATGCGTACACCCAGGGTAGATCCACAGATTCGGCGCTGCACAGCGTCGCTACCTATATAGAAGGATCCCTTGACGTCAAGCAGTCAACACTGGGAGTTTTCATTGATATTGAAGGTGCCTTTGATCGTACAACCTTCAACTGCATTCATAACGCCCTTTCCGATCGAGGCGTACCACGGTTAATAAAGGGTTGGATTAACACCATGCTCACTCAGCGAACGGTGATCCTAAGTGCTGGAGGAGCTACCTTGAAGGGTCCTCTCTCCACTTCTGTGGAATCTCACTTTAGATGATCTCCTTCAACGGCTTAACGACTTACATTACCATACCATTGGTTATGCAGATGACTTGGTCATCCTTGGTAGAGGTAAATTTATTAATTCTCTTTCCAACAGGATGCAGGAAGCCCTCAAACTCATAGAGAACTGTTGCAAAGACCACTCACTTTCGGTTAACCCTTCCAAAACTGAGATGGTCCGCTTCACAAGGAAGCGAAAGTTGGATTCGTTCAAACCTCCAAAATTCTGTAATATACCGCTACAACTTTCCGAAGAGGTCAAATACCTGGGCATCATCTTTGATAGAAAGCTACTGTGGAACAATCATCTGTCTAACAGAGTACAAAAGGCATGTATAGCGTTCGGTCAGTGTAGGAGGGCCATACGACGCTATGGATCTACACTGCAGTAATTCACCCAATGCTGGCACAGAGTCAAGCTGGCCTCCACTGTCACCAAACTGAATCGGATCCAAAGAATGGCTTGTTTGAGCATTACGGGCGCTATGAATACTACTCCCACTGCTGCGATGGAGAACATGCTGTACCTGCCACCACTTGGCATCTTCATTGAAGAGGTGGCCCTGGCATCACTTATCAGGCTCCGCACAGTGGGATACTCCTGGGACAGATGGCAGTGGTGACCGGTTCGACCACTGGAGGAGGGCTGTGAGAGGAAAACCACTTTTAGAGTGTCCTACATATTACATCCCCCCCAATATGTTTTCAGTAAACCCTATCTTACCAACAACACGGCCACCAAGGTCGACCTCAGCAAGAGCCGCAAAATCTACACGGATGGCTCTAAGAAACAGAATGGAACCGGAGCTGGCGTCTTCTCGCACGACTTCCAGGCAGAGCTTTTCGCCATCAAAACTGCTACTGACATAATCACCGAATCCAATAAGTCAGGCAGAAACATAGTGATTATCAGTGATATTAGACAATCCATCCTTACTCTAGAAAGGTGTCGTTTCACCTCAGGGTTAACATTGGAATGTCACAAATCCCTAGTAAAGGCAGCTAGGCATAATACAATCACCCTCACCTGGATCAAAGGCCACTCCAAGAACAAAGGTAATCAACATGCCGATAGACTTGCACGGAGAGCCGCAGGGCACGCAGCCATCGCACCTGAGCCTTTCATCCTGCCTACCAACTTCGCCCTACGGGACATGGTGAGGGACATCACCCATAACGAATTCCTTCACTGGTGGGGTAACACACCGGGCTGTTTGCTGGCCAAGGAGACGATCAAGTATCCCTCCATTAAGGAAGCCAGGAAATACACGCAGCTAACCAGAAGCAAACTTCGTCTTATTACGGGGCTCCTTACTGGACACTGCAGACTATGGAAGCATATGTTCAATCTGCATCTGTCAGTATCTCCCACCTGCCGTGCTTGCGAGCAGGACGACGAGACGGTAAGACACATCCTGTGCGAATGCCCCGCCCTAGAAGACCAGAGGGTAAGTGCTCTTGGGGAACCCTGGCCAACCATGGACAGAATCCGGAACGCTCCTCTACCATGTCTCGTTGCCTTTGTCCAGGGCCTGGACTGGCTTACGAGACCAGAGTGAGCAGGGGAGGTCTGCACAAAGGGCCTACTGAGGCCTAGGTGCTAGGGGTACTGTGCCCATCCTCCTTCCGCCTACATACATACATACGGGTTAAATTTGAAAATAATATTGTTGCCTTATTATTGTTTACCAATTTGTTATTAAGATATTGTATCAGTTGCTCGATTACCACGAGCTAGAAATTATTATAGAAAATTAACAACAATTTCTCCTAGCGTATTAAAAAGTAATAAAAATGCTACAATATTGGTTGAAATGCATACAAAGTCTTAAATTCTAGAATAAGAGTTCAATGATTCAGAAACAAAATATATTTACAAACAATTATTAATTAAAAATATTAATCCCACATTAATAAACGCTAGAAAGACGGCAAAATGAATATTCAATGAATATCCATATATAATAAGTAAGTGTTGTCGAACATACAGGGATCATGACCATGGATGGCCATAACGCACAAAAATGTGAACAAAAACATTCCACTACCTTAAAGCGATAGAGATTTTTCAGAGTGTTTGCAAGATAACAAGACGAAAACTGCAAAACCGTTAATGGCATAGTCCTTAATATTACGTTAACATTTAATACTAAAAAAGATTTTGCCCCCTGGAACATTTTCAAACGGCGCCCACGCCCACTCCAACAATTTATCCAAACCCTTTCGAATATTGAAATAATAAAAATGGAGCATACGCAACAAATCATTCTTGCCATCTTTCTGTCTAAGAATTTTTCGAATAAAAAAATCGTAAGGATTCTCAAGAGCGGTTTTGGCATAAAATAGACCACAACACCATGTTTTGTGCAAAACTGTGTTTCCATCAGTCAAATTTGGTGGTGGCGCTAGTTCTAGCTAGAGAATATATTTATTCCTTGGTTCGTTACCAGCATTTCTATTGGAGACGCCAATATGATACGCCAATATATGTCTAATGATGTATTTTCGTTCATAATATTGCAAACCCACAAGTAAATATCAAAAACACGATATTTTTCGTCCTGAATTTGCAGCTGTTTCATAGTCCGACCGACCAGCAGGGCAGCAGAATATGTTTAGAGGTTGATACGTATACTAACCAGTCGTAGCTCGGTGCCGTCGCTCAGCGCACGGTGGGTTCGTGCAGAATCATGAAAATGGAATCAAGATCTACTTGATTCGAACTTGTAAATTAAAATATCTACTCTCAAATGACTACCACTTCCGATCTACCTGAAGTTGATATAAACTTTGGTATTTTAATTGAAACATAATTTGTATTTCATTTTTTTTTGTTCCCACGTATCAACATAAAAATGCATCAACTTTTTAACAAGTGTTCCTATACCTAAATGCCAAAACTAATCTGCAGTGAATTATTTTAATTTTACCACATTTTTGTTGCCTTTTGCGTTCGTTTTACATTGATTATCTTGCTTATTGTTCAAGCTAAGTTTCATCTTTATTTGGAGATGATTACGCAAAATAATGCCAACAAAATAATAATGTTTGATACATATTTTATAGATTAATAGATTAAAAACTTGAAATATTTTGAGTTTGTTTTAAATCAAACATCCGACGCGAATACCGTAATACAACTTCTCAATAAACTTCTTTCGATGCACAAAATGATTAATTATTTCGTTCAAATAAAGTGACGTTATGATACGATATTTGTTTGTTTTGTTCCTGAACTATCCGGGGTTCATAATACGGATAGGATATTCGTACTAGTTTAGTTGACCCGTACCGCTACCACTCCCGAGCGCGGTGAATTTGAAAGTCTCAGAATAAAAATAATTGATAAGTTTTGAATGCGTGGCTAATGCGGATATCTGTATATGTGAGCATGTTTGACAAAAGGGCTCATATACCTTAAAAATGGGTGAATGAATTTGTTGCTGGATTCCGAAATAAAAATATATTGTGATTGTAAATACATAAAAAAATCGACTGGTAGGTAGGTATCTGGTCGTTTTTATGAAACGCGGTTATTCAAAAAGGAAGAATAGGTTTTAAATGTTATTTAGAAAAACTGTAAAATATAAAAACCATTGTTGCATAGCGAAAGTTTGAGTTTTATGGGTTCGGTACCCAGGGCCGGAGAACGGAAATATTTGGACCGGGCAAGCATATCTTTTGGCGCCCTTCATTACTAATTAGTTAAAACAACTACACACACATTATTAGCTGTTTAATTTAATAATTAGTATTTAAAAATTAACGCTTAAATTATAAAATAAATCATCATATTATTACAAATACATACATATAAGTACATATTATAGTACATATTATAATTATAAATTTGTATAAGACGTATATTCAACAAAATACTGCTTTTCGAGTATTTGTGTTGGAAAAGTCTTTAACGATTGTTCATAGTCAATTTGGCTGAATATGACCGTACATCGACATCATCGCCAACGGAACTACGCGATGTTGTGACAGTGGCCGCAAATAAGTTTATGATTAATTAATATTGATTTAGAGCATGATTTAGGGAAACTTTGTTCCCCTGATGCGACCATTTAAAAAATGGGCACGGTAATTTCTCGATTAATCAGTTTTTACATATAAAATTGGAACAATTTATCAGTTGGGGAACTTTTAGGGCTGGGGGCGACTAGTGAAGACAATATTGTAACCTCCTGATAAAGCTGTAGTCCATCAACATTTCGGTGATTACCATCTGTAAAACACAGTTGGAAATCTTGGCATTATTTTTGGCACTCTTTGCTATTGATTTCACTATTAATATCATACTAAAAGATAAACATATTGTTGTATTTCTGGAGCTTCTCAAATTGTCTCTCTTGTGCTAATGAATTTTTAGCTATACATATATAAGATGGAGAAAAATAAAGGTATCATAAATGTATTGTTTGGTTCAACTACGCCTCTATCACAGTTGCACTGACGTTTTTTCTTTGGCGAATTCTTACGGAATGTTCAAAATGTGCTTCTATTTCAAAAGTGTCTGCTAAATCTCTAGCGTAAACTAAAATGTCTTAAAATCGTTTATCTGAACGTAATTGTACAAAATGTTGGTTTGAACCACGTTTGAAATCAAGTATGTGGCTTTTCCTGTAGGGCTTTACACGGTTTTACTACCTAGGTTAATTCTGTACAATATTGATTATTGGTATGTTCAAGGCGGCGACGCTGAGCGAAGGTGTTCAAGACCTTTTGGGCATTGCGGGCGACGTGCAGCATTTATTATAAATGGAAGAAATACATGCGTTTAGCACGCTGTAAAAACGCCTGTTGGCGGCGAATACGCCTATGTATTTTATTCCATTTACAAAATAGGATGCGGGTCGCCCGCAATATTTTATGCACCCGTCGTCTTACCATAGCCTTAGTACGCGGTGCTTCGATCGCAATGTCCGCTGAACAAAACCGCTTAAGGCCGGTTACAGTGCAACGCTGACGGTCGGCGGCGCGGACCGCTATTATAACAGCGATATATGAGGGCTTACAGTGCAACACCGACCGTCAGTGCTGTCAGCCTTCATATATCGCCGTTGATATAGTGGTCGGGCCGGCCGTCTGCGGTGCACTGTAACCGGCCTTAGGTGCTTGCCGGCGCCATGTCATGCTGGTCGCAGCCATTGGTGTCGAGAGTAGGAGATAATGATCAACTAAAATACATTCGATAACTAAGTTTTAGTCGATATCGATATTATTTGTGCTAGGCATAAAATGGCGATTATTATTTTTTTAGATTTTTATTTTTTAATATATAAATTTTTGTCGTGTGGCGCCCCTTGCACTAGGAGCCCCGGGCGACCGCCCGGGTCGCCCAGCCCTGTGACGGTACCGACCATGAATTTCGTAGTTCAATCATTTCTGATCTACTTAACCAATCTTGATTATTCTTTCGACACATTGTAAAGAAAATCAAGATTATAATATAAAGTTGAGGGTCGATAATCCGAACCTCGGTAATCCGAACAGAATTGCTGTTAGTATTATGTAGTTTTTTCATTATAAAACCAACAACAGTTTCACAATGTGGTTATTGTGCAAACAGTAGAAAACATAATACATATATATCGCATACTCGCCTAGTTTCCGCGATACATTGTAATATATTGTGTATTTTAAAGCTGTATAGATACATACTGTGTAAATTTTGGTTCACTTGCATTGTATATAATATATACATGCTACAATGTAAATTTGGCTTCAGTTGTATTTCCGTGTATATAAACAAATTACTATAGCGTTTTAGTTATTTATTTCAGTTATATAATTATGTTATATACATTCTACGAAAATTTGACTTGTATTGTAGTTGTCTTGAATAGGATACAATTTACTGTAACGTTTTAGTTGATTATTTTAGGTACATAATTGATATACATACATGGAATATTTATTGTACATAATTATACCCGATTTACATATTCTCTACTGTTTTGATTTTCCATCTTATTTGAATTCATACGTCAAATTTATAGAAACAAAAACCTAAACAAACATGTTTCAATCATTTACATTTACTCTGTGCTGTATATTATGAATTGATTTATTTCTCATTCCTGATACCTATATCTACTGGTTCGAAAATTTAAAGATGTATACCTAAATCTTAAACTTCTGCAGAAATCGGAAGTCTCCTTTATTGTCCGGTACGGCTGAACCAGTACTTTCTAAGCGATGTGATTCGCAATACCGACACGTCACCATATCCCCACAGCCACTCGACATAATATTGCATGGAGGAAGATAATATTGTCACCGCGTTGATATTCTGGCCGCCGGATACTTGAGATCGGGCCACAGCAGTTTTGCTAACGGCCGGCGGATGGCCTGGAATCGCTTACGTACTGCATACGAGCTTCTCGATGTTTCTGGTCGCCTGGTTAAGTCAAATTCATAAACATTCAGAACGAGCGGCCATTACGGTCGACATAACAGTAGGCGTGTCCTAAACTCCCTCCACATGATAACTTGTTCGAGAGGGCCCACCTCCGCGAGCTCGTTTCCCCTTACCCCACTTTCGATACGGTGGGTCCACGACCGTGCATGTATGCTGTTAAGTAATACTTTTTAATTTCATTTTTGAGCTTATGTAAAAATTCCGCCACCGGGGCCCCTAGGCCGGGGCCTTGTAGGCCTAGGCAAAATTCCGGCACTGACTATGTTTCCTACTCGTAAATGCAATTTCTTAATTTTTTATAAACAATTATCAACAAATAATCGCGTTTTTTTAACATTTTTTATTGTAAAAGGAAAACTATTGAAGCAATCTTAATGGTGCAATGGGATGAACTATAGAGAATGAAATTACGAAGTGAATGACAGGTCAAACGATTCGATGGGATAATAATTAGAACCGGAGAAAAGCTGGAAACCCAGAAAATTTTGCTTTTTTTTTGTTAAATTCGTAACTCCGCCATTTTCGGACAATCCTCATTTGAATCTTTTTTTGGCAATATTTTTGCGGAGAGCTGGATGCGTTGAGGTCGTCCGATTGCAATTTATAAAACGGATTTGGAAACTAGACTTGAACAGAATCAAACGTCTATTCGGAGTTTTCGATAAGACCCGTTTAAGAGGGTAATACACTACTGAGGACATGAACGAAAACGCTCGCGCCCGCTAGAGTCGTCGATGCGGCCAGTGCGGGGTGGGGAAGTGTGCGATTAGAGGAAAAACGTATATATAGTAACACGCGCGCACAGCTCGCTTGTATACAGTCTAGCGATGGGTGGAATCACTCATTTAAATGTTTCGAAACATTTGATTCATTTGTATTGGTGTGCCGAGTCACTGTTTCGACTCACGATACAGTTCACTGTTGCGGTTGGGATCGACAGCCACATCGACGAGGTGCTGTGACTGCTGTGTTAGTGAGTCGAATCGCCGTTTCGACTCACGATACTGTGGTTACGAAGCTTGTCAATATTATTATTTGTGTTCGATTGCTGGCCGTGATCAGTTCTGTTCAATCTGATTCGCAATCGTTTGGCTAAAGTGCCGTTCGATTGCTCGTTTGACGTCCGACTCAAACTGATTCTACCAATAGGAACCAAGTATTTCAAATTTGCGATCAAAAAGATCGAAATCCGATTCAATTGAACAGATCGCGGCCAGCAATCGAACACAGCTATTATTATATTAGTTATTACTGATGTTGTGACAACATGTATTGAGTTCATTTTTAATCTAAAGAACTCGAGGCATTAAGGTGCGTTCTGATTAGTGGTAGTAAAACAAAATTATACTATACTCTGTCCGACGAGTAGTGCGAATCAGTCATCGATTTCGGCTGTTATATTTCACATATGATACAAACCATCCTATGCTTAGAACGAGACAGCACGTTTTCATACGTCTGTTTTTACGATTTTAAGCGATGAGTCATTCGCATTTTTTGTCGGAAAGAGTATATTTTTCACCAGACGTGAGTAACACGTCATATTGGTTTGCATGTAGACATGAGTCAGTAGCACATCAATAGGAAATACTATAATGGCGTCTGTTACAACTTACAACTACCAATACCACTAATGGGAACGTAACATGCAAGCAAAGTGATAAAGAGATAGGGATTAGAAAATTCAGTCATACTGAAATACATTTTCCAAACAAATAATGAAATGTTTCAAGAGTCGAATCATTTACCAATCAATGTATCGAAACATTTGAAACAGCTAATGAGTCGATACAGTGTTTCGAAACATACACTCACGAGCCATCACTTGTAGACACACAGTGTTACCTTCGGCTGCGACAACACGTGCTACGCTTCGCTCCGTACTGTACATGGTGAGATAATCCTCCAACTACCCAACGTTCTCCACGATGATTGAAGCTTATTGCTTGCGTTGCAGAGGCGGCGCAAGTAATTAGCGAATATACTATCATTCGATCGACGATTCGCCTATTAACGTGATTCCCAAACTCGTGTCGACTGTGTTGTGACGGTTCAGTCTCACGGCTGGCCGTTGCACGCCGTACGGGCGGTTTGGGCATCGCGTCGGTGATCGTCGATTCGTTACCACAATTTTCCTTTTATTTTTCCTTTTTCCACCGACGAATTCGGCTTATTATTTTCATTTCTCATTTTCCGAGCACCTTACTTGACGATGTTCTTGATGACGGGCAAGGGTTAAACCCTTTCTGCCACGACTTGGTGCAGTGGTTGCGCATACTTGGCCGTGCAATGGAATTGTGTTTGGTTCGACGAGCTACACGTACATGTAGCGAATGCAGGAAGCCAGGATTGAATTTGACGGACAAACTGGTTTTGGGTGGTACACATGCTGGTTGATGACGGGCGATTAACGGCAATCTGGGCATAGGTGCGTTCGGAGAAGTGGTTGTGGGTGGGGCTTGAAGGTTTAGACTGCGGGAGTTTTGTTGTAGGCGTGGCTTGTGACTTGGTATTTTTCGGCTTTGAAGAGGGCGTGGCTTGTGTTTGGATGGAGAGCGATTTTGATGTGTAGAGTTGTGATTGCGTGACTTAGGAGCATCGCAACATCCGCGATAATTAGCCCGATGTTGAACACTGCAGGCCGCGCACTTGGGAGGCTCGTCCAGCGTGGTACATCGGTCAATGCTGTGTTCTTCGGCACAATGTAGGCATTTCTCAGTTGCTTTGCAGTTTATGGAGGAGTGACCGTAGACGAGGCAGCGACGGCATTGACCTGGTCGTGATGGACGTTTTAGCTCCTCCATGCTAACTTTCGCGCCGCATAGGTCGGAGACGTCGAATATCTGGCCTTGGTCTCTGGGCAAAGAGACCAGTATGAGAGGCATTTCTGCTCTTGTTCTGGGATGCTTCATGCGAGCGACTTTACTGGGTTTAAAGCCCTGGGTTTTGAGGTCTTCTTCTACATCCTCTAAAGGGACATCCAGGTAGGTCCCACGAATAACAACCTGGAGTTCTCTTTCCCCAGCCGGGGTGTAGGTGTGGTGCTGGATGTTATTATTCTTCAGATAGTAGGACATGAGGTTGTAGTCCTCGATGGACGATGTGTGGACCTTGATTCCGTGGACGCTGGTGTATGCGGAGCTTATTCTGACATGGAGGTCGGTGAGGCGCGACGGACGGTGGACCACTGGGATTTCTCCCTGGCCACAATCGGTGATATGTTGCCAGATGGTTTGTCGGAGTTGAGTTGTGGGGAGAGGACGGGTGCTGTTACTCTGTTCTGCTTAGTAACTTGGGAGGGATTTTCTTTTAAGGGAGTACTGGAAGGTTGGGTGACGTCGGACTTTGTTTGCTCGGGAGAGGCAGGAATCTTGATTGGAGGTGTTGGGAAGTGGCTCTTCACAGCTTCCATCGTGACGTCGTGGCGGTGCGCGTTAAGGGGTCGCCGTTGCCTGGAAAGATTGGCCGGTGTAGTGGGTAGGTCATGATACTCGGTAATTTGCTTCTGGACTTCTTGAAGAATTCCCCGCAGTTCCATGCACTCCTGTTTGGAGGGGCAATAGATGGCTGCGTAGTTCTTCAGCTCGATCTTAACATATTCCGGCGTTAGGAAATACTTGGTCTCTGTCTCTGACATCGTGGAGCAGTCTCGGGATTGGTCGGGATAATATACAGGGGGCGTGGCTTGGAAAATAATAGAATTCTGAGAATAAGGTAAATAAAACTGAATTCGAAAGGAAAATGAAAATAAACTTGAAAAAGGAAAAGGAAAATAAAGGTGCTTCTAAGGTGTGCGTAGCTTCTCGCGAAGAGCCGTCGGGACGCAGGCCGTTTGAGCTGTCGTTGTAGGACCAGTCACTGTAGCGAGACTGGCCGAGCCAACGAAGCCAACGCGGTTGACGATCTCGAAGTGGGCAGTTGGCGGAGGAGGTGCGCTGGGCTCAACTGGACGGTAAGGCTGCTTGCTCGAGACTGACCGACGACTGTGACGTACTGACTCATTTTCCGAGCACGTGCTCCAGTATTTCTTTTTATTTTTCTTCCCTTGGCTAGAGTAGTCATCTAGCCGCGCCCCCAGCTGACACCAGCATATCAGCCAGGTGTCTTCACACACGCCAACTGAGCACGAGTTGGCTGTGTTTTCCCCTGCTGGCATGGCGACGAACCGCGACTTCATGGACGTCGAGGACGACGAATCCCTCGCCTCTCCTCGTACGTCAGCACGAAAGACGCCGAACGACATTCTCCATGAAGCGACCAAAACCTTCGTTACCCTGGACCCAGCCAAGATGATGGACTACATCAACATGCTGCGAGCCATCTACTTCAAGCTTACCACGGAGTCCGACGATTCCTTTGACGACCAGCTCTCTGACTCCGAGAACTCGATAACCTCCGTCACCACCTCCAAGTCGAAAACTACCAAGAAGAGGAAAGTCCTCCCTACAAACACCGCTTCCAAACTACCCGCTCCATCAGCCAAAACGTCCGGCAATCAGCAACCTCCTACCCAGCATCCCGCACCAACTCCACCGGTAGCCGGAACATCATCGGCCGCCGCTTCCCAACCACAAGCCCCGCCCACTAATCGGAAACCCCCGAAGTCGACCACTCTGGTGCAATCTATGCGCCGAAGACCACCTAACCACGGACTGCAAAGCCTCCGACGACGCGCCCAATAAGTTCCGGAACTGCTGCGGTCCTCATCGCGCGAGCTATCGTGGTTGCTCCCGTTGTCCAAAGCAGAAGCTTGCCTCACCACAACCGTCTGCACCAAGAGCCACCGTCGCCCCAGAAGCGCACCCTAGCGCTGCTAACCGTGCCACGGCATCAATATCGTTTGCCAATGCAGTCAATAGCTCCGCCCCCACTCAGCAAGCCACGCCCTCATCTGTTCCTGGCTCCGTTAAACAGGAACTACTCCTGGTTCTAAAACAACTGCAAACTCAACTCATTGTCATAGCTACCGAATTCCAAAATGTCTGTACCAAACACGACCTTAACGTCTAATCCTTTCCACTCTCGAAACTCTCCTACTCTCCTACTCTGCTACTGTCTTTCCTCCGTTTTAAAGAAAAAACCCTTCAAGTCCTTCCACCTCAATCCTCCTCCATACTTTTGGAGTTCCTTCCCAGCTACCCGGGTCCAAAGGTGAGAACCTAAACCCTAATCACGAAACTCATCATGTACCAAGCGCGCTTGTATTACTATAGATACGCGCTTCTCCGCGTCGACCGCGTACCTCCACTACTCGACCGGTTTGGAGCGCGCGGCAGCTTTCGATCATGTTTGCAAGCATTTTCACCTATTTTTAGGTAACTTGTAACTTTTGTAACAAAATTTGGTTACGTTATTACAACATTGTTGAAACATTTTCAACACAATGTTTTATTGACAACATTTTATATACATTAATCCAACATACTTTAGTAGTATTTTACAACATCAATAACACATTTAATTGAGAACAGTATATCGACATAAGTGCATCAGTTAGGTGGTACGGATAGCGACTGTTAGATGGCGATGGTGCTAAAATCTCAATTCACATCACCTTTCGGTATAAATACTCAAGCTGAAATCAATGTAGTCAGTGTTCTCGGTTTAATGATAGCTTCACTTCTATCTTTGATCAGCGCAACGGATACGTTTGTCGTTGTGGGAATGCGCAATTGACCTCTGCGCACGTAATGATTGCGCACTGGTCTCTCCTGTGCATTCCGACAACGAGGAAAACGTATCCTCCCTCCGTTACGACTGTAGAACGGATTTTAATGACTTTTTTACAACTTGTAATTTAAACGTTGTTAAAATATTACAACAAACGTTGCTAATCTGTCATTTAAATGTTTTTGAAATATTACAAAAAATGTTGCCAACTTGTAATATAAACGTAAAAATATTACAAAAAATGTTACAAACATGTAACAAATTGGAATATTATATATCCGCGGCAGGACATAAGAAGTTGTATAAATATAACAGTTATATTACTTGTTATATAACATTACATGTAACAAAGTTACACAACGATGTTGTATAATTATTACAGTTATATTTCGTTGTGGAGTAAGTCACCATTTTCAATTTTTAATTACCCGGAAATTTAAGGCTGCGTAAGTTACCATTTTGAATTTGTAATTACCCGGTAATTTAAGTCTCCGTAATTTACCATTTTGAATTTTTAATGACGTGGTAATCCAATATTTGAAATTAATATTTTTAATTTTAACGGCAGTTTACCAAAAAGAAAAATAATTACCGAAAATAACATCCCTGATAATAAATAATTACTTAAATTAATTGTTCGTGTAATTTTATTTTATAATTAATAACACAAATCTAAATTAAAAAGCTACTTCCTTTGCCTCTTCGACTATGCGGCGGCGGACACTTGCAGCGCGGTCTCACGATGCATGTATCATGCTACCGCCGACGGCGGTCTAAAACGGCCCACAGACGGTGAGACCTGCCTCGCCGCATGCGGCGAGGCACAGGTCTCAGAGACAAGTCTCACCGTTAATGGTCCTGCATCACCGTCCCTGAGGCGGTTTCACGCGGTCTTACGTGAGACCGCCATCGGCGGCATGATACGTGCAGCGTGAGACCGCGCTGCAAGTCTCAGCTGGTCCCACCGTGAATGGCGTGGTATCACCGCCGAGCGGCGCCGCCGCCGTCAGTCGAGAAGTGAGATAAGTAGCTTTTTGATTTAAGTTTGCGTTATTAATTATGAAAAAAACACAAATAATTAATTTAAGTAATTATTTATTATCTATCAATAACACATTGTTTCAGATGGAAGGGAATAACATATTTTAGGAAGAGTTTATAAATATATATAGAAATTTCCCTTGTTTGTGGGATAATAAATGGAAATCGTATGCAGACAGAAATATAAGGGATGAAGCATTAGCCAAGCTCTCTGAAAAATGCAAAGAAATAAATCCGTTAGCCGACAAAAATTATGTTACGAAAAAATTCACAATTTATGGTGCGGGTTCCGACGGGAAGTAAAAAATATCAAAGATTCTATGAAGACTGGATCAGCGGCCATAGATCGGTATCCACCAACCTTATGGTATTTCGATTTGATGAATTTTATCATGGATACCGATAATTTCTTAAATCTGCTTGGTCATTTTGTCGCAATTCGTGAATTAAATTTATATGAGAATAGCTTTCTCATTGTAATAGCCATTTCATTGCCCACTTCTGTCTTGGTCTTTTACTTTTTTCATCTGAAATTACTAAAGCAACTTCGACACCAATTGCGACAATTTCTTGATGGGAAAGTTGCAAACAGGCCATGATTAATATTCACAATAGACTGAACTTATACGACTGCACATGCAACTGCGTCTCATCGTGTATGGTCGTTTAGCTTTGAGACCGCTTGTCTCTGAGACCTGTGCCTCGCCGCATGTCGCGAGGCTCAGGTCTCAGAGACAAGCGGTCTCAAAGCAAAACGCGCACACACGGTGAGACGGGGTCGCATGTGCACCCAGGACTTCAGTGTACTGTGAATGTTCATCATGGCTTGTTTGCAACTCTCCAATCAACAAATTGTTGCAATTGGTGTTGTAGTTGCTTTGGTAATACCAAGGCAGATTTAGTATCCCATAAATAAGAGAAATTTCTGTAATTGTTTATAAATTCTTCCGAAAATGTGTTATGCGCTGCCATCTGAAATATGGTGTTGTTGATAGATAATAACCAGGAATCTCAAAGCGTACTTTACCGGGTAAATTACCAAATAAATTTCCGTAAGTAACGGTAATTTACGAATTTTTATTGACTGTAACTTTTGGTAATTTTCCGATATTAATAATAATTTCAATGGCCTGAAAAATGAGTACCCATTAAAAAAATACTCTATTTTTGTTTCTGTTTTATTCATTTGAATTTTATTACTTTTGTGCCTGGTTTCACAAACAATGATCATTTTTGATCTGGAGGTTTTTTAACTCCGGGACATTTTTGCATTTCTTTTATTCATCAAATCCCCTTTCCACTCCTCAATTAACCTGCCAATTAATATTTTGTTGATAAGATATATCTAGTCATTTTGTATAGAGAGTGGACAGGCGGTTTGACCATGGAGATCGGTTTAGCGGAGCGAACAACGCAAATTTTAAACCTGAAGCCATGTACTCGTAGGTACTTACCTACTATCGAATTTACAATTTAAAGATGTGTTCCTGTGCTTCAGTTACAAACATGATTATTGGTTATGAATCCGAGCTTTGTTGTTTTGTGAGTTGGTAATCAATTATGTAATGAATTTTACACATTAACTATGCTGGCTGTTTTGTTCTAAATTGCTGCTAAAAATAGGATTTGTATTGTAGTTTCTGTTTTGATTTTAATAATGAATGATTAAATCAGGAAAAGCACCAGAGATTGGTAGTTATATACAAAATAATGACTTTTAAGGTTCTACCCCACATTTTTATTAACATAAGTAGCTATAAAAACTTCTACCTGTCATCGGAAATTCACCATTTTAAATTTTTAATTACCCGGTAATTTAAGGCTGCGTAATTTACCATTTTGAATTTGTAATTACCCGGTAATTTAAGTCTCCGTAAATTACCATTTTGCATTTTTAATTACGTGGTAATCTAATATTTGAAATTAATATTTTTTTTAATTTCACGTTAGTTTACCAAAAAGAAAAAATCTGATGTGGCCAGGCACATGACTTTATCATACTATATATAAAATTAATTTTTTAGCTGTATGAGATTCTATTTGATCGAGATCGGCCATGTCTGCATTAAAATAAAACTAGTAGAACTAGACACATATTATGTCTAATAAAGCTGCGTTCGGATATTGTTCTCCGTTGACATCGGGTACACCGTCAAAATGATACTTACGTGTTATTGGGTGTAAAAAGTGTAACGGTGTGCAATATCCGAACGCAGCCTATATTGACAGTCATCGAGCTTATATGACTAGAGGGAGCGTGACGGGCTTTGTTTGTGGCCAAAGATAATAAGGTCGAAAGTCGTATATTTTCTCGTTCCCAATGTAACGCACCAATGAGCGGTCAGATTAAACTGGCGGCTATATGTCAAATTTGAATTTGGTAGTCGCGTATGGCGTGAAAGGTAACCTCACAAAATAAGAATCCTTTTCTGTTTTTGAATGTACATACAGTTGTAGTACCTGTTATAATTGTGACATTTGTTAAAAAAGCAATTAAACCATCCAAGAGCAATTAATTCGCTATTCCAGTTCTCTGCAAAAATCTTTTTGAGTGACGTTTGTTCAACTTTTATATAGTAACAACAGAATCCATTTTTTATAGGTTTGGACAAAATGTATTCTCGCGCGTAAGATTTTATTTGTTTCTGTATAGCTTGACCAGCGAGTAGTTGCATCGAGAGCGTTGCGCAGTACTCATGTCACGTACTCATTATATTTACGCTCTGCGCACCGCTGTCGAGTCAAGTTGAAGTTGGTTGTACTATACATGATTTGTTTATTTTCTTTAATAGGAATATGGGTAATAAACTACAAGCAAAATACAACTTATAATATGAAAATATTTTATTTGAACATAATTTAACTACTGGTTTTTAAACAAAATGGTCTTGGTGTAAGAACTTCGAACTCTTTTTTCTGATTCTAATAACATGGTTTTACACAAATAATGCTCCATTAATGTTGATAAATTGCACACTTTTTGTCTTAATCGCATGTTGTAACGAGACAATTGGCGAATTCGAGCAATTTTCTTGCTTATGGTAGTTCTTGCTAATGCTAAAACTGCCCGTGCTTGAGGAGACGAAGATAAGTCTGAAGTATGTACGTCACCCATATATCGAGGATTGTACCTACAATAAAATAACGTTAAAATATACCTAAAACAAAGTTACATATTACATAAATTTTCTCCTTTTTCTTGGCAGTGCTGAAGGATGTTCCGTTGGTGTTGCGCTGTGTGGCACTTTCAAAGCTCGTAGCCGTGGCAGTGATTGTTGACTCTGTGTGTCCACTAGTGTCTGCTACAACTGCATCGCTCATGCTATCTGTGTCCGTATTTTCATTTGGTAGATCACTCGTAACAAAAATACTTGGCACCGCACTACGGGAGAGTTATGGTCTTCCGTCTTTTCCCAGTTTATAATCGCTATTAGAAAAGTGTCTTGAACACAACACAGTTGTTTTAAAACCCCGACTTTTTATAGGTATAGCTTCAATCCGAGCTTGTTTTGAGTCTTGAACTGTTGGAAATCTACGAGAAAGTATGTTATAATTTAATATTACTGTATTGCGGTAATAAAGGTCATACCTGTGACACGTTATATTTTTTGATGCTGCCTTTTTACAAAAGCAGCAGTTTCGCCCCATTGTTACCTCTTAACCATCCAAGGTACCATCTACATGCAGTCATGCATCTACATAGGTAAACAAACTCATAACCTCGATGTAAACATATGTACAAAATAATGGCGGTATCTGGCATCTGTGCGCATGCGCGAACAATGTGCACGAGAATCTACACGAAATTCGACCTTATTGACAAGGTATGTTGGGCCAAAACAAGCCAATGCATTGGGATAGGCCGTACTCCGTCTAGTTATAGATGGTCTAAGTTGACAGTAGTATTTTCAAAACATTAGCGTTTGAGCCTCGCGACATGCGGCGAGGCACAGGTCTCAGAGACAAGCGGTCTCAACTGTCATTAGAATAAAAAAATCTGACATATCCTGGCTACTAGTTTTAAAGCAGTACGACCGATCTCGATGAAATAGAATTTGCTCATACAGCTAAACTATAAATTCTACCAAAAAATGTCAATACATAAATTATAGAAAATTTCCTCTCCTTTAATTTATTATTTAACTATTTTGACGACATTACTCAAATAGCGGCTCATTTACAAAATCTTCGAAAAATGCTAAGAGTAAACCACCAGTTCCTGTGGACCCTTTTCAACAGAAAGCTTTTCAGCTCTAAGTTTGGTTATGAAACTTCTAAATATGAAGTTTTGTCCCGATACCTTTAGTAGTTTCTCCGGAATCGTCGCCACAAAAAAACGGGTACACACACACACATACACACACACACACAAACACACACACACACAGACATTTTTCTGAACCTTGGTCAAAAATGTTCAGGGGACTCAAAAAGACATATTTCCGCTAAAATCTCAAAAAATTTTTTTGGCATGATTACAATACTTTACATACTGCGTATGATAAAGTAATACATACTGCGTATGATAAAGTAAAAATAATTACCGAAATTTAACGTCCCTGATAATAAATAATTACTTAAATTAATTATTTGTGTATTTTTTTCATAATTAATAACGCAAATTTAAATTAAAAAGCTACTTATCTTGCTTCTTGACTGACTGACTGACGGCGGCGGCGATACCACGCCATTCACGGTGAGACCAGCTGAGACTTGCAGCGCGGTCTCACGCTGCACGTATCATGCAACCGCCGATGGCGGTCTCACGTGAGACCGCCTCAGAGACGGTGATGCAGCACCATTAACGGTGATATTTGTCTCTAAGACCTGTGCCTCGCCGCATGCGGCGAGGCAGGTGTCACCGTCTGTGGGCCGTTTTATTGAGACCGTCTCAGAGACCGTGATACGGCGCCGTTCACAGTGAGATGTGTCTCTGAGGCCTGTGCATGGCGGCATGCGGCGAGGCAGGTCTCCCGTCTATGGCCCGTTTTACCAAATAAACTTTTTAAAACATCAACATCGATCTTTAACTGCCGGGTTTCCACTAAACGGACAGTCGAGTTTGTGTGTTGCAGTGCTCATGTTTTTTGGAACATTAAAAGGAAACTATGGACTAAAACAAAACAGAAACAATTGTTTCCACCAGTCCCTGCGTCTTACCCAATCTTACCCTATTCTACCAATGTTAAATTATTCCGCGTATGAAAGGAGATGGGTAGAATGCTTTTGTACGCTATGCGCAGACGCGCTAACTCAATTTGACGGCGAATTTTAAATTACACTGTTGCGGCCTAATTTGCGCATGCGTGTAGATCTCCCGCACGCGCGTAGAGCACGTTCTCATTGTAGAAAGAAATAGAGATAGAAATAGAAATACATTTCGCTTTGAATCGTCTACAACCTCTCTGTCTAGCCGCAATATAAGTATGACCAAGCAAACAGTATTGTTTCGCTGTTTTGTTTTTGTTTGGAGTCTGTTTCCACTTAGTAGATTGATTCAATATGATAATCCCGAAACTAAAACACAACCACTTGTTTCCACTGCACCGACCGCGTTCAAAAACACACCGACTCGAGTCTTCACAAACTGCAAAGCTTCGATATTTTGTTTTTTTTTTTTCGACGCGAGTTGCTGTTTTGTACGTTGGTTGGAAAACCGGCATTAGGGATTATTTGTTTTTCGTCAGAACAGTTGGTAATTGGTATTGCTGCAATTCAAGAATCGAGATGTCTATTGTTTAAGGCTGTCAAAAACTCGGGAACTTGCGATTACTTTACATTTCATTCAGACACCAGGGGCTAAAAATAGATGTCTTTTTTACATTAACTGTTAATGAAATGGCTTCTGCTTTAGAACAATTTGTAAATACAGTAAGGAATCTCTCATCACAAGGTAATATACCATTACAGTTATAAGTCGCACGTTTGAGGTTATGTTTATTTTTAGGAAACTACCGGGACTTGTGCGATTACTTAACAAAGTCGAACGACATATTACTCAAGCATGGCCCTCACTTAGACAACGTACTAGAAACCCTAGATTTACAACAACACTCCCTCGGTGTTTTGGCTGTGCTAATTGCTAAGTTCAACTTAACCTGCGCTGGTACAACGCAAGAGAATAAATTTGCTCAGGCACAGGAGTTTCTGAATGGGTGCAATGGGGAACAAATTAGATTAGTGCCTGATATGTGTACGAATCCTTTATATTTTATTTTAACATAACATCTAACATGGTATGTTGCAGTTGCTGAATTTTGTCATTGCTTAACTGCTTACCTCATTGAGCAGAACCAAGCGTTAAGAGGTATTATTCCATTGACGAAAGCAATTTCGAAGTTACAACTCTTTGACTCCCAACTAACGTCAATCCATTCTGATCTTTGCAAACTGTGTTTACTTGCAAAATGTTTCAAACCTGCTCTGCAAGTGTTAAATGTGGACATAACTGGCATTTGTCAAGAAGTTTTGGAAGATGTATGTATTTCTGTACATATACAGTCAACTCCAGTTATAGTGAACTCCGGTTATAACAAACTAAATACAAAAGTGCATTTACACATGTAAGAGGTAATCGGTTGGATTTTTATCTTGTTTATTTTGAAACCTCGAAGTGTAAAAAATAAGCCCCTGAAACGGTTTTTTTTATCTTCATGTTTTTTTTACTATTCTACAGCCTACATTATGCTCTGGTCAAAATTTGCATTAAGGGCTTAATAAATTATTACTTACAATGAATTCATATAAAAAAGATTTTTAAAAGGATTATTTTTCAACCTTTTCTCTTAGAAAACATATGTTTGTCAAAACACATTGTTTGGCATACACTCTAACTTTTGAATAATTGTTTACCGGATTGAGTTACTTTTTTCTCTTCATGAAATACTTTTTATTGGAGGTTGAACCTCTAAATAAAGAAATAAAACTTTGAAATAATTACATATTTTCAGAAAAGGTTGAAATGAATAGTCACTTATCATTCTCGGTGGACATATTTCTCTTAAAATTTCTTACTTATTACATATTTTATGATGACACGAAAACGAAGAAAAGGGTGTTAATAATTATCCTGAAAATTCAAACAGCAGCCATTTTAAACTTTTTTTGATCAAATATTGGTTTAGCCTCTAACAAATTTCATATATGTGTTTGTTTGAACGTCACAATGTTTTTGACATTTTTATTTCTGATCATTTTTACGTTGAGACAAGCATGCAGCGCAGGACTTTGTACCGCCAACAACAGCATCCACTTCTTGTCTTTTTTTACGAAACAAGTTCATATTGTACAGTAAAGTTATAGTAAATTTATAGAAAAAGAAAAATGCAATTTGCTTGAAAAAATATACCAAAGTCTACAGAGAACCTCCCCTTTATGCATTTTTTTTTAATTATTGCCTGCTACAAACTAGGGCTATATCAAACCGATTTTGCAGGTCCTTGAGGTTTGTTATAACCAGCGTTTAGCGCTAATTCTAAAGAAACATTTGATTTATGGAGTTTACTGTTTGTATATTATATAAGTAATAATTCCATTCTCTTGATTATAGAATCCACAGTTGTTAAACGGTGCAACGTTTGATGCAAAGTATTATTTATTATATTTTTATTATGGAGGGATGATTTATTTAGCTGTACGTAATCTAGATCGAGCTCTATATTTTTTTGAGGTTGCTATCACAACACCGGCACATGCAGTTTCACATATTATGTTGGAAGCTTACAAGAAGTATATATTGGTCTCTCTCCTTTTACATGGAAAGGTAATCTTTTATTTTATTTTTAAGGATGGACTTGCGAGCAATTCACATGGACAACCATGTTCAGTTCACAATTGATATTTTGTCAATATATTATTATTTAAGTGATCCACGGTGAGCAGAGCTGCATGCTGCCCGAGAGAATTGTTTGCTATTTCCCACCCTTTTAGTCTCTTAGGATTACCCACCATTTCTAGCCATCAACTTCAATACTGTGATACATACAGTAGTCGACCTCAAGTCCCGAGCCGCTGACGACTGCGTTGAACGACGTGACGTACTTGCGCGCTGTACCAAAATTATATCAAATATTTATGTCACTTTATAAAATTATTGAACATCTGAAATGTGTTTCTATTTCAATAGTCACTTTAAACAAAATTTTGCGATTGTTTTCGTACCTGTCTCGTTATCGTGCTAATACTCGTTGCCGAGATATCCGCTTCCATGACAATCTTGTTTATAACCTTTTTTGCAAAGAAAATTAGTTAAATACAAAAGTCAATCTGTAGACAAGATCTTGAGTTATACTCTTGTGTAAATTTGAATTTTTTTGGGCAAGCGGTTTAGCAGAAAAAATTTGGGAAAGACCAGCGTTTATTAAAAACAGGCTAAAATCGGGTACATTTTTACATTTCTTTCGCGCTTCTGTCCAAACCTAGGGGCAGAAAATTTTGATAGTCAATCGTGTCATGTAGAAATGATTCAGGAGTATAACGCACTTTATTTCAATTTTTTTTTTGTTCGGTCGTTGCAGAGTTACGAATCTCCAAACACAGGGCTCAATACTTTTGCAATCGATAGTAATGCCCAACACTGGCAACATACGATTATAATACGCCGCGCGCCGCTGATTGTAGTCACAGTTAATGGTATCATTGTGGTATTGGTATCACCTTTGCCAAGAACAAATTGACAAAGAATAAGAATAAGTTTTGAATCAGTGTAATATGTAAATTGCAAGAAAACGAGACAATGTAAAATGAGCCAAATATTTAAATTTAAGAATTTAGTAATTTTGAATAAAATAAAAACGGGTTGAATATATTTTTATATTTTTGTGATCACCAAGTTTTTATTATACTTTTAATTAATTAACATGTCATTGCTTTGAACTTTAGGTTGTTGAAGTTGTTAAACATTAGTTGGTATTTTACATTTTGTAATGTGTCGTTAAGGGTTTGAATATGTCATTTTATACTTTTAGTGCATTTTAGATTAAACGTGGTTTTAAATGATTTGAATATAAACTGTTTTAATCTCATATTTGTATTGTTTTTAGGTGCAAATGATCCCAAAATATACATCACAAATTGTCAATAGATTTATAAAACCTCTGTCCCAGCCATATCACGAACTATCTACAGCATTTTCATCCAATAATTCTGCAGAGTTAAGTGATGTACTAAACAAGCACACTGATGTAAGAATATATTTACTTTGAATTAATATTTAACCCTAACTTTGAACATGATTTATCTGTTGCTTTTGCAGGTGTTTACAAGAGATAATAACTATGGACTTGTAAAACAGGTTACAACTGTTATGTATAAGAAAAACATTCAACGGTTAACAAAGACTTTCTTGACCCTTAGCTTGTCTGATGTTGCTAGTCGAGTAGGTTTACCTGGACCTACTGATGCAGAAAGATATATTCTGCATATGGTATGTATTATATTTGATTGTAACTTTATTGTTACCATGCTTCAAGCTAAAGTTAATATTGGAAACACAATTGCAGATTGAGGATGAACAAATATATGCAACTATCAATCAAAAAGACGGTATGGTAGTATTTCGTGATGAGCCTGAAAAATATAGTGGCCCAGAAGTCTTAAAGAATCTTGAATTACAATTGGCTACATGCATGGAACTTGACAGGCAAATATTAGCTATGGATGAAGAGATACAAGTAAATCCTCAATATGTGAAAAAGGCTAGTGGTATGCAGGAGGACGAGCAGCCTTGTAAGAGTACTTACGCCATGTAAATTCAGTACATTTTTAAAACATTTTTTAAATACATAATTGTCCATAAGAGAACATTTTCAAAAACAATGTTTTGTTACATTAGCTACGTATATATATATATTTATTTGAGAAATCAGTGCGCTCAATTTTATTGAAGTTGTAATAAAGTCAAATAGATCAGTTTTCATCATAGTATTTTTTCCTCTGTTCAGTGGATGTGCGATATTATTAGTTTCACGTTTCTGTTTCTTTCTACAAATTTGGTATATATTTATTGTATAAAACCAGTAAAATAAAATAAATATTTTGACAGTAATATTATTTTGTCCTTATCCTGTAGGCAAACATGTTTTTCATAATTAATATCAATATTTGTAAACAATGATGGTTAACAGAAATGCTGCAAAATATAATGTAATACATACAAAATCAATAATAATTGGTCAAAACATTTATAAATAAATCTTACATTTATATGAAGTATCAGATTTGAAATTTGTTATTTATTTTGCAATGATGGAGGACCCTAGCTCATCTCCGAGTGGTGTAGTGACCTTGCAACAGGTTGGGTAGTTCTGGATTTTGTATTTTGGGGTCCTAATAAAATCCGTGTTTTTTACCTTGAACGACATTCATGCAATCCGCTATGTTTGATTAAAGGGGCACTACATTTCGTTTTAATAATATCTGGTTGCCAGTGAGTTTTATGACAAAAATAGTTCATACAAACTGTGTCCCAGATAACATTGTGTATACTACTTTTGTTTGAATTTTTTTGTGACCAATAATTTACGAGTTTCAACAGTGCGTTAAAGTGGAGAAAATTATGTATTTATTGTCAAATCAGTCAAAGTCAATTTTTCTATTGCTAGCACAACAACCCCATAAACAAAGTGCTAAAACTTTTGTCTGACTACATGAAATCATACCAACTTGAAGAAGATATACAATGCTATCAGAAAAGCATATTTGTTCATACAAACAAGTTTAGAATAATTATAGTATTGTAACGTTTGTGGGGGAAGGGTGGTTAGCTCTGTGTGGGTAACCATCCTTAATTACTTTCCCCGAAGGGGTAAATACGCTCACAACGGTTATCCAATAATTTATTGAGTTGTACTTTACAATAGTCTAATTACTAATAACTAACTAATGATTGCATGATGACTGATTTCAATACAAAAATGGTTTCATCCTTTATTCGCCCTGTGCATACCCCGTGGAGGGGAGTTGCGAAACGATCTAAGCGCCTGTAGCGGAGAAATACCGGCACGGCGCATTATGATGTGTAATATATGAGTATAATAACATCGTTGGTATAACTAATCATAATTGGACACAATAAGTGTTGCGTTATCAACGTATTAATACAGGAAGAAATATTAACAAGTGTAATATTGTAATAAATAATATAAATTCCCGCTAAACAAAAACATATTGCCGCAACATTTCTACAATATATTTCAGTGATTTTGTAATATTGGTTTTATGTATTATTTAATATAACTATTATATCTAGGCAACTATTATATCTGTCCTACCGCGGATACATAACAGTCAATGTTACTGAAACATCAAAGTTACATATTACATACATTATTTGTAATATTTAAACAACGTTATAACGTTGTTTGAATGTTGCAAATAATGTTGTAAACTTCTATTTATAGCATTGTTATAAAAAACATTATTTCAACATCACAGTGATAAGTCGGTAACATCTTTTGTAATATTTAAATAACATTTTAATTCCAAGCTATAATTTTTCTTTGTAATATTTTGTCCACGTTATATCAGTTATATTTAAATGTAGTATCACTTTGTGCAATATTTGAAGAACCCTATTGATTTTATCTACATAAATGCATCATCTCTAGACAATATTTTATTGACAGTATTTTATCTACATAAGTGCATCAGTTAGGTAGTACGCCTAGCGTCCGTTAGATGGCGCTGGTAAGTGCTAATCTCAATTCACCCTATCCTACAGTATAAGTACTGTAGATGAACGTGCGGTGAAATCTGTGCTGTCATACGGGAGGGAAAATCCCTCCGCTGTGCGAGTAGGACATTTACATATTGCATAGGTACATTGAGTTTAATATATAGAATTACAAAGTCTAAGCCGAGTGTTTGTTTTTTAAAAAGTTTATTTATTCATCATGTGCCCAATAATTACCGTCATAAAGACGTCCTGATTAAGGCGTCGTTATGACGTAGTTATAGAACGTCCCAGTGACGTCTTTATTAAGTCATAAAAAAATCATCGCAAAAACCAGTTTTTATTTTTTTTTATACAAATCGTTTACAATATCTATAGCCGAATATACATAGATATTTTTTACTTTATCATACGCAGTATGTAAAGTATTGTAATCGTGCCAAAAATTTTTTTTGAGATTTTAGCGGAAATATGTCTTTTTGGGTCACCTGAACATTTTTGACCAAGGTACAAAAAAATGTCTGTGTGTGTGGATGTGGGTGTGTGTGTGTGTGTGTGTACCCGTTTTTTTTGTGGCGACGATTCCGGAGAAACTACTAAAGGTATCGGGACGAAACTTCATATTTAGAAGTTTCATGGCCAAACTTAGAGCTGAAAAGCTTTCTGTTAAAAAGGGTCCAAAGGAACTGGAGGTTTAGTCTTAGCATTTTTGAGAGATTTTGTAAATAAGCCGGCATTTCTGGAATTTCGTCGAAATAGTTAAATAATAAATTAAACTAGAGGAAATTCTGAATAATTTATGACTATGACATTTTTTGGTACAATCAATAGTTTAGCTGCATGAGCAAATTCTATTTCATCGAGATCGGTCGTACTGCATTAAAACTAGTAGCCAGGATATGTCAGATGAAATGTCAGATGTGATCTTAATGACGGTGTAGATAGTGTCAAATGCTAATGCTTTGACAATACTACTGTCAATACAAGCTGCGTTCGGATATTGTACACAGTTAAGGTGCGTTTTTATTAGTGCTAATGGCAGTGGTAGTAGACGCAATTATAGTATTTCTAATAGAATTTGCTAGTGACTCAAGTTTATGTACATGCAAACTAATATGTGTCACCATCACGACATGTGAGAAACACTATAATTTCGTCTTCTACCACCGCCATTACCAACCATTGCCACCAATCGGAACGCACCTTCACACTTTCTACACCCAATAACACGTGTCATTTGGACGGTGTACCCGGTATCAACGGAGTAGAATATCCGAACGCAGCTTTAATCGACATATCTGTCTAGTTCTACTAGTTTTATTTTAATGCAGACATAGCCGATCTTGATTAAATAATATCTCATGCAGCTAAACTATTAATTTTATATATAGTATGATAAAGTCATGTGCCTGGCCACATCAGATTATTTATATATTTATCTCGCTTGATATAAATAAAATTATAAAATTTTAAATATATTATTAAATAAATATAATGCATCGCGCATACAAGACATAGTAAAATACGTAGGTATATGTATATTTATATTATCTCGCTTTCGTTACTCGGGACTGTGTTGACGGTGTTCGAACTCGTTCGAACTTGTTCGAACTTCTAACGATTGTTCTGTTTGACATGCGTTAAACACGGTTGCCAGACGCTCGCTCGCTTCTCGCGAAATGAAATAGTTACAACACAAAATTTGGACATAATACATGATTTGTCGATTGGCGACAAAAATGGGTGTCATTTTTCTATTTGTGTCACCAATCGAATAATAATGTTCTAATGTTAGTTTATAAGTAATACATTTTTGTACAAGTCACCTAAAGTGGCAACAGTGCATGATCATGCGCAGTGATTGAACAGTTGAACACATGAGTTGAACATGGCCGCCGCTGTTATAGTGTTACAAGTTAGTTGTGGTTGTTTGTGGTCCTGGTATTAAGATTAATGGTATGATCAATTTTTGGACGAATTTACGACCGCTACTGCGCAGGTGATATATAGACAACCAACATTGCATATGTCAAACTTAGGGGTTATGCCACTAACAATTTATAGAATATAACAGACAAATGTACTTTTATAAAAAGAAAACTTTCAAGCATTTGCATTATGTGCGCAGAAATAAGCATAAATAAACAAAAATTGGTTAGGTACTAGCCTTGATTATATATACAATATAGATGGTTAACCAAAGCGCCTCCACCAAATTCTGCTCGCTGCATAGTGGCGCACCTAGCGGGAAATATGCGAAGTAATAGTTATCAATGAAACCCGAAATAATATGCATATGCAACCAAATTAGCTCGGGTATTGTGAATGTATTGAAGTACGATTGAAGACATTTTAATAAGATTGAATATAAGAAACTGAAACTAACTAGACGTTATTTTAATAACTTAAAGTTCAAGATTTCATTATAATTTAAACAAACTTCATTTTGAAATACGAAATAAACTACTAACAAACTTAAGTTTAGTTACCTACCAGAATACTCGGTGATATTTTGCTATATAAAGGGTACGGTAAGTGGAAAAAGTCTCAAGCTGAAAAAGTTTATTAAATTTAGAAATAACACTACAAATTACAAGCAGAAAAACTTTATTAAATTTAGAAATAATACTACAAATACAAGTACTTCAAAATGTTAAAAATATGTTACACAACAGTAATTTCAGCTCTTTGTAAACCAACTATAATATTACATAAAAATGCTAAAATCATATCTGTCTATTGCGCCAAAACAGCTATTTTTATTGATTGTCCAATGTGTTTTAATGACTTTTCGTAAGTCTTCAGTTTTTATTCTTATGCTCGTAAAATGATAGGTCATCTGCAGTATCCATCTACAGTAAAGTTCCCATATGTGGTCAGAGCAGGCTTTCAATCGATCTCTCGTAGGTCGTCCATGTCCATTATTCTGCCTTCCTTTCTAGACCACACTGTAGCCACTTTCCTGCACATTTAAAAATAAAACAACTTTGCCAATAAAAAAAGTTCTGGCAGCATTCAGACCAAGTGATATTTGTCAGGATTTTGTAGTGGATGGCAAAGCTAATCCATGTTTCCTAAAAAGTATATGTAACACACTCCGACGAAAGGGACTTTATGACAAATCGGCACAAGGTCAAACCTCAAGCTAAACTACCTGCACAACGGAGCTTATGACAAACCGTCACAAAGTCCATTTCTTCGGAGCGGGTCTTATATGCATCTGGAGATTTATAATGTAAACTGGCCAACTACCTTCTTTTCTGCCAGTGTGACTTGAGAATGAAGAAAACAATGATAAACGCCTTGTAGATGTCTTCTTAATCTTTCTGGAGAGACTAGCTTTTGCTGGCAAAGATAGCATGTTAATTATATCCCCAATAATAGAAAAAAATTCTAATTTGATATTCTCCTGTCTAACAAGCTTCCATAGTGGTGAAATTATACTGAATTTCATTTTCATTATTACGATCACATGATCAAGTTGGTGTTCTTTTCTTTTACTTCTCTACTTGTTCTATGCTGGATCCATATTTCCCATATTCTTCAGTAAGAAAATTGTAAGGTCTTGAAGGTGAAACGTGACTTATTTCCTATAAATAAAAATCACATAAGAAACGTTACCACTACAATTATTTTCCAATGATGTTTGCAAAAAGTAAGATGTGATAAAGAAGAATTTTTTGTAATTAATTGCATTTGTTATTTATTTATTTACTATTATAACTTTATTTGTTACAAAATGTAACCAAAAAAATAAGAAATATTGGAATTATATTATAATCTACACGTTGTCCCATAATTTGATGGACATAGCTTAAACATTCTTGGGACAATAGATAACAATGTATGTTGCAATTCCCTTTTATTTCTTTGTTAAACTGCTTCAAAGATTACTTTTCAAAACCAATTTTTTGATATAACAAAGTTCTAGTACAACCTTTATTCATAATTGGAACAATAAATTAGAAAGTATTTTGCAATGGCATTGAGTCTTGTCATTATACCATTAGTACGCAAAGCCAGGGTGTCATGACAAAATACACGAAACCTTCTTTATTGCAGGAAGAAATATTTTGAACAATTCTTTCTGAAAGATAGATTTGTATGTGATATTTTTTGTATCCTTACAATTTTTGATAGGACGAAAAATAAAAGGAATGTGATCATGAAACTTGATTTAGAATTTTATAGACCATATAACTTGATTTAGATTGTGTAATGAAATGAAACTATTTCTAAATTATTACTTTTTACAAAAATGAATCATTTACAATAAAAATTTTTACATTTGTATTAAAAATATTATTTGCAATTTCATTCAATTAAACAATTTCCCTCCAAACCATACCAGATATCAAAAATTGCAAGAATTAAACAAATATATATTCTAAATAATAATCCTACCTTATATTTTTTTTTTTTTTTTTGGGGATATTGCCATGTGCACAAAGCCAGTGGCTTGTCTGTGCGGCAGTCGGGGAGACGGAGTATTTGAAAAATCCCCTGCCTAACCTGGGCTTGAACCCTGGACTTCTGAGTGGAAGGCATTCACTTATCCACTCGGCCACCTCCGCCGAGTTCACTTATTATTATCGGGGACTAACTCATACTATTTTCCTATGTAGTTAGTCCCTTTTAATAATAAGCGATTCATTTACTTTAGAGTTGATTGGTCATAACTCATAAATCAAGAATTTAGGATAGTGTTGAATTGTAGTTCTATTTATGAATTCGTACCATAAAAACAAATAGAAAACTACTATAAAAAAGTTAGCAGACAGCTGGTGATGTCTGATGTGTATTAAAAATTATGTTCAAATTTCAGATAACAATCTTATTGAATTCCTGTAACGCACCATGCATATTGTATAATATCAAAAACCTCATGGTAGGAGACTTTATTTTGAGCAAAATGGTTTACCTATCTTATATTATTTATTATTATTTTTCATATTATATTATACACATATCCAATCGGTGTTTGCTAAACAGTTCCATTTTTAATTCCTTTTTTTATTTACATAAGGTATATAAATAGATGTTGTCAACACTTTATAATCGTCTATAAGAAAAACTTTCAGAATATAAGGTAAACTGACAAAGCTTGAACCTTTTTTCATAGATAACATAACAATAAACAATCTCAAAGTTGAGAATTAAATGTCAAAACTTAAAAATAACAAAAGGGTCTTACAGTAAACCTTAAACTTTGCACGAATATGTTTATCAATAATATTCTTGAATCAACGCTTCTTCAAGTGGTGCGCGTAGGCGGCCAAACAATTAAACAAATTCAAAATTGCTATAACTGGTCAACCAAGACTGATCGGACATTAGTTGTAATAAAAGCTGGTTTTGTTTGACGACTGGAGCACGCAGGAGTACACCATCATGTTTTTTCACTATGCTTTTATATAAATATATGTATATTGCATCGGTGTGTGACATCGAAAGCAGTTTACTCAAAATGACATCCTCTATAATTTGTCTTTTGGCATAAGTCATAGATCACCGTGTATATCCTATACTACGTGTTATATGTTGCATAATTGAGATAAGTATTCAAATCAAGAATTGGCTTAGAAAACTGCAAAAATGTGTACTACCGGAGTTAATAATCACCCATTCGTAACAATTTTCATCTTTAACAGGAATTGTAAACATTCGTAATGATGGAGTATCAGGTTCCCTTTGTATTTGCCGTATATATTTGCACACAAAAAGTACGAACAACTTATAATTTTCAAGTTGTACTGTAAAATGCACTACGAATATAAATATCAAGAATAAAATAAATAAATAAATATGAACTTACCTGTAATCGCATTACAATAACAAGAAAGCTTATTTTATAGGTTAGAAGTTAAGAACGCTTTCCGCCGCCGCAAGAATACGCGCGAATTTCAAAAATCCGCGGCCTCTCGCCGGGGGTCCATCGACCGACGACAAATCAAGTAGGTAACATTTTATACGAAATAACGAGGATAACAGAAAAAAAAGGAGAAAGAACGCGCGCTTATAAAAGACGGAGAAAACAAATCTGGTGGATCGATATTCTCATCACGACTAGACGGGAGAAAACACATATTATGCACATATTTGTTAAGTAGGCTATAGGCAACCCATCAATTACTATGGAATGCGTTGCGGACGTAAAGATTTACCCGCCAATTTTAATTTATGAATGAATCTTGCCAAAGGTCCGGCCCTCTGGATGTTAAGGCCCCAACTACCCCAGCTCTAACCATCTATATTGTATATATAATCAAGGGTACTAGTTATGTTTACGTTATTAGGGGTTATGCCACTAACAATTTATAAAATATAACAGACAAATGTACTTGTATAAAAAGATAACTTTCAAGCATTTGCATTATGTACGTAGAAATAAGCATAAAACAAAAATTGGATTGGTACTAGCATTGTTTATTAATATCAAAATATATAATAAATACGTTTTGTCCAGATCTGACCGGGGGATCACGACCGTGGCAAAGACATGTGTAAAAATGTACCATAAAAGCGATTTTTCAGGGTGAATGCGATTTGAATTTAACGAACAATATAATTAAAGCAGTTAATTTAGTCTTTTTTACATATTTATATACCTTTTTATTTTCATGCTTGTTATGACTCATTTTAGAATAGTAACCAATAAATAATAATATGGGCTCTCTAACACAAGACGAAAATGCTACAGAATAGTTAATAGCATAGCCATTACTACTATGGCATGCTTCAAAACTAAAAAAAAATGTTGCAACCCCCACTCCCTGGAACATTTTGTAACGGCGTCCCTGACGCCATGCCGATATTTCCTGAAAGAAAAAATCACCACCTATTTGCTCAAAGGGGCGCAAGTTAGATATTTGGCCCCAGGCGCAAGATTTCCTTACTGCGGCGCTGCGAGCGATCATAATCATCGGTGTGTATCATGGTAGGGTAGGGATTATACACCGATCGATACGCATTCAATGAACTTATTATATGCGACTCGTAGGTCCGTTGTACAGATGGACAAATTTAATTCTACTTTTGGATAATAGGCGGCGATACTCTGCAGAGAGGGTTTCAGCACTGTGGTGGGGGTACGTTGACCAACTAGTATATAGTCGAATTCACCAGTGCTGCAAATTACTCATCGCTTATAAGTGTATGAACCAAGATTTTTGCGTATCGCTCAGCTTGATTGTTGTGCATAGGCAACCGAACATAGATCACTGTAAATACGTTGCCTACCGAGGCGGATATTATAGAAATTAAATTAATATTGCTATTATCTTTACTAATTAAATAACCTTTAAATAACCATCACCATAGATTTTTTATTAAGCGGCTTACCTTTCAACGAAAACATTTTTGCTAACATGCGGTCACGTTCAATATTTACGTTCAGTATTAGAGGTTAGAAACGTTAAAAATGTCATTCTAAGAAAAGACGTACTTTTTCGCTGGGCGCATTTAATGTGTGCAGCAGATGTATTATAATCATTCTATTGCGTTCTAACACACGGCAATGTATAGGAATGAAATGTAGCGTATGAGGAAAATAACAGCAGAAATCGATGAGTAATTTGCAACACTGGTGAATTCGACTATACTATATAAACAATGATAAAATGTTTCCATGTAATATTATCTCCATACTGTAAACATCGATGCATTTGTGTAGATAAAATTTTGTCAATGATTTGTCTCGAGTTTGTAAAAATATGTAGATAAAATCTTGTCAATACAACTTGGTCTCGATATTGTATGATACATTTATGTAGATAAAATGTTGTCTCAAGCTTGTAGAAATATGATGCATTTATAGAGCTAAAATGTTGTTATTGAAATATTGTATTGATAATAGAAAAGCTGGTTAATCGACGGTGAGATGTAAAAGGAGAGAGGTATTTGTCGGGCAATTCCGTCATACGAAAATCGATGAAGCAACCGAAACACGTGTCTACGGTTGCTTCATTGATTTTCGTATGACGGAATTGCCCGACAAACACCTTTCTCCTTTTGTATTGATAATGTTAGACAAACATAGTACTAACATAAATACATTTACACAAGTTATGTAATATTGTAAGAAGGTATACCTTCTTACAATATTGCAGAAAATTGTCGCGATATTGCTTGTTTAGCGGGATGTTTATATTCTTTTTTATAATTTTGTAGTATTCAATAGGCACAATATCTTGTTAATAACTAAATTTTGAAAATTATTTATTACATTCATATTTAAATTATTAAAGAAGAATACTAAGCAAAACCAAATTTCCATTTTAACCTTTGGTGCAGGTGCGTAGAATACATGCTCTATTACATTATGTATGTTCACTATGATAGAAAATTAACTAAGTGCGTTGCGATTAAAAGTAATTTTGGAACAAATGTACGCTCTTCTACTATTTGGTCTTCTACTCCAACCCCGAAAACTCCCGAATACTAAATTTCAACTTAATTCAAAATATAAAAACAAATGTCAGCCAATATATGATCCGCCATTATGATTTTTTATTTTTTGTTCGAATTTATAATCATCTACCTCAAATCCCCACAAGTATTGAAATTCCGCTAAATTGAATGTAGGTAGTTTTCGTACAAATGTTCGTACTTTGAATTTAGATTTATAATCAGCGAACCCAAATCCCCGTCTAATAATGAATTTCGGCTAAATTCAAAGTATTTTCAGAACCGATGTCCGCCATATTGGATCCGCCATTTTGATTGGTTGTTTATTTATTTCGGATTTATAGTCAGCTACTCCAAATCCCCACAAATACTTAATTTCCACTAAATGAAAAATAGTTTTCAAACAAATGGGGGGCATTTGTTTGAAATGGATCGGACATTTTGTTTTTTTTTAACTTAGAATTTAGATTTATAATCAGCGACCCCAGATCCCCCCCTAATACCAAATTTCAGCTAAATTGAAAGTAATTGAAGTGTTGATGTCCGCCATATTAGATCGGCCATTTTGTTTTTTCAATATTTGATTTCGATTTGTAATCGGCGACCCTTCAAATATTAGATTACCGAGTTTTACCTAAATGGAAAATGCTTTCGACTTTTGGCCAGGTTTTTGGGAATTTTTCATTGTGTGACCGACGTGTATCTAGAATGTTGATCATAAGTGTTCAGAAAAAAACCTTAGTATACCTATATATCACGCACGCTTGTTGCAATTTTGCTAATAAAGTAAAAAAAAGCGTGACCAGCACGAGTACTACAATATAAACAAATATGCAACTGTAAACATTTCTAGGTAGGTTAATTCATGCGCGTATCGCATCAAATGCGTGTTCTATTGGGGTTGCAATGGCTTGCTTTATATTCCAAATCCGAAACAAACTTGAAAGGGTCACAAAACACCTTGTTTGCAGCAGAAAACAGCACAATACTAACATAAAACCTGCATTTTTTTATTTTATTGAAAATTTGGGCCCATAGACACCGCAAAGGAAAATCGCGAATAACTCAGGAACGATAATAGCACAAAACTTCTGGTTTTAGGAACAAAACAGCACAAAACTAACTCAAAACTTCTGTATAAAAACTGATTTTATTTAAAATTTTGAATTTGGGAAGCACCTGGAAACTAAAATTGCTAATAATTGCTAATAAGAAACGAAAGGAAAGGAGCACAAGACTAATGCAATTTTTATTATTTGATTGAAAATTTGGAATTTCGGCCTACAGACGCACTTTTATAATAACGTCACAGTGCTTCTTTGTTTTGTGTTAACACTTTCATTAGATTGTGAGTCTACACAGAGTAGTGAACAAAAAGATCAAAACTTTTCATGTCCCGGTCAAGGCGATTCTTGAACTGGTTTACGGAAGTAGAAGTAATGGTGTTAGTACTTAGGCGGTTCCAGTTGTAGACCACTCTGTTAGTAAGGAAATTTCTCCGCAGGAGTTTGTTGCATCTTTCCTTCGTGAGTTTGTGTTCATGACCTCTCAGATTTATATTGGGATTTAGTTGGTAGATGTTTCGCAGATTACATGCATAGTGACTATTTAGTATTTTATGTTTCTATGAGATCGCCTCTGGTTCTCCTGTCTCTTAAGGTTGTGAGGTCTAACCTTGCAAGCCTTTCTTCATAGGGCAGACCTTTGAGTTCCTGCGGTAATCTGGTTATTCGTCTTTGCACTCTTTCTATCTGTTCTATGTCTTTAACGTAGTACGGATTCCAGACAGCTTGGGCGTATTCAAGTTTTGGCCGTACATACGTTTTGTGTAGTTTCAAGATCA
The DNA here is from genome assembly GCA_963966075.1 of Aphodius sticticus. Taxonomy (NCBI): domain Eukaryota; kingdom Metazoa; phylum Arthropoda; class Insecta; order Coleoptera; family Scarabaeidae; genus Aphodius; species Aphodius sticticus. Next base: position 63,780,223 of record OZ014506.1, read on the forward strand.
TTTTGTTGGACAGATCTTGGAAGGCTGTTCGGAGTAGGTAGATCTGTGAGTTGGCTTTTTTAGTCAATTGTATGATATGCGTTTCCCATTTCAAGTCAGATGTTATCGTGATTCCTAGGTCTTTTTGTTTCGTTACTGATGCTATTTCTGTTTGTTCAAAGAAATAGTTGGTGTTGGGATTATTTTGTCCAATATGTAAGACAGTACATTTGGAATCATTCAAAGGCATCTTCCACTCCTGTGTCCACCTTTTGACACTGTTGAGGTCCGCTTGTAGGGCATGACGATGTAGCAGTGGATTTGTATATAAATTTCCATCGTCAGCAAAAGATGCATTGCTGGTTTGAAGCTCTTGGTAGAGATCACTCAAATACGCAATGAACAGCAGTGGTCCCAAGACCGATCCCTGCGGAACACCGCTGCGCACTTTGCGTTCTATCGAGAGCGAAGAGTCCACACGTACCTGTAGAGTGCGCTCAGTGAGGAAGCCCTCCAGCAACCCAAGAAGTTTGCCCCTCACTCCGAAATGTTCTAATTTATAAAGCAAAAAGTCTGTTGGTATTTTGTCGAATGCCTTTTTAAAATCCAAATAGATGACATCAATTGGTTAGTGATTGTCATCAGCCATTCATTTAGTCTTGTTAGGAGGTTTGTAAATGTTGATTTTCCTGGGAGAAAGCCATGCTGTTGTGCAGGTAAAACATTGTCTAATAAGAATTCTGTGAGTTCTTTGGCCATTATTTTTTCCATGCATTTACATAATGCACTCGTTAGACTAATTGGTCTATAGTGTTCTCGTTCTGCATGTTGTTTATTACCTTTTTTGTATATTGGTGTTACTACGGCCTTCTTCCAAGCTGCAGGGAACTCTCCTGTGTTCATTATGCTATTAAGCATGTCAGTCAGTGGCTCCTTCAGTACATGTACACAGTTCTTGAGAAAAACTGGTGTGATCTCATCAAGCCCTGGGCTGGAATTTGGTTTAAGTGATTTAATCGCAGCCTCTACTTTTTCTGATGTAAATATAATGTTGTTTATTTCGATGCTGGAGTAGATTAATATCCTTGCGGAACATCACGTAATCAGGCATACATATAAGGCTGTCAGGTATTTGGTCAGTTAACCATGTTTCTGTAATCGATATAACAGTAGCATTGGTGTTTTGGATGCTGGCTCTCAGTTCATCGAGTTCATTTACCATGGAACTTAGATTGCTATACCAAAAGGAGACCTCAATGAGAGACACTTTTAGTTTTTTGTATTTTCTCTTTCCTCATTCTGAGAGAAAACTATCTTTGGCACATTGTTAATGTACCTGACTCTTATATTCACCTCTCCCTTCAGCTTTCGTTCTTCTAGATCTTTGAGTACAGACTTTAAATATGTTCTTTGAAGAGGTACCAGACACGTGTCTGGTCTGCTTTGAAATAGATGTTTTCTTCATTGAGTTTCATTTTATTTTTTAAGATTTCTCTAGCTATAGTTGGAGATGAAGTAATAATTCTTATGGGTCTGACTTTTCCCTGCATGGCTGCTCCAAGACGGTAAATTTGGATGTCGTGCTCGTGAATGTTTTCTTTTACTTTTTTTATCATGTTCACTGCCTTGTCCAGATCATAGTGTTGCACATTTTCTGATGAATTATTCTCTTTTATTCCAAAGAGTAGGATGTTTGAGGTACGCCTTTCTCTTTCAGCTAGTTCACACAATGTTGATTCAACATCTGGGATGTTTTCAGTCGGGGTTGGCACATTTAGTTGTTCAACCTGTTTTTTTAAATCTGCAGTGTCTGCTACTACCTGTGCATATGTTGGAGCATTATTTTCAACCTTTTCTTTAAGTTCTTGTGTTTCTTTTTCTAGGTTAGTGATTCTATTGTTCATTTTTGGTAAGTCCTTGACAGTAGCGTTGAATAACCCCATGCAGTCCGTGCAAAAAAAAAATGCAAATAACTCGGGAACAAAATGAGCAAAAAGTTCTTGTTTGCGGCATGTATTGTGCTATTGTGTTATGCTGCTAACACATCTAAATAAAAATGAATAGAGAAGAACAAAACAAATTAAATGCATAGATGCTGCGTTAATCAGTATCTACATAATCATGGTTAGGGCTGTTGACCGGGCCCATGGAGGAAGGAGGAGTCGCCATAAGCGCTCGGAATTCGGATATGGGACCAGTTTCCCCACCCCATAAGACTTTTAATGTCAAAGTGACGTGTTATTATTTTATTTATTTTGCTTATTTCGCTTTGTTTAAAGACATTATAGTGAATTTGTATGAAGACGTCTAATTGCGCTGTTCGCAGCTGCAACAGCAGAAAATCAGCTATAAACCAGATTACGACCAGGGTAACATTTCATCGGTAAGTGACTATATATGTCAACAATGTACTGACCGCACGCACGACATTTTTTTAAATACGTTTATTACGTATTTGTTAAAAAAATTTGATTAAATAAATTCTTAAGTGTTCGTATAGTGTTTTTTTATAATGTACCCACTTGACACATTACACATTACAGAAAAAAATTCTTGAAATTTCTGCCAATTTTAGAGTTAATTCGGACGTATAGTAATACGTTTAGTGTCATGTTAGCCCTGCCCCCTGGCGTCATTTTCTCGCTGCTAAATGTATAGTTTATAGCGACTCCATCTTCCTCCATGATCGGGCCCAATGGCCAGCATGTTCATACAGACAGTTACATGAAAAAGTAAGTACATGTATTCTTTCATATTAGGTACCTAATTCATAAAACTGGAGAGGCTTGCATAAAAATAATAAATATTTTATATGTTTTATTTAAACAAGCCGGGTCATCAAATTGAAGCGTCTATGAAAAAAATACTGTTTTGTGCTTAACACTTATCAATACTTACTTCCACTTCCGGCGCAAACCAAATTCATATGCTAGGCGCGCATTCATTGGTTTATCCAAGCTGAATCGGTAACTGGCGCAAGGGGCGATATCAGCCAAGGAAATAAGCCGCTACTTCCACAACCAGCTGCTGAAGTAACAGGTAACGGATAGTAACGCATTATGATTCTGGACCATTTTGGGCAGCTGTTAACAGCCTGGAACAGCCGGCGGGTAATAAAACTTCGTTGTGTGATGACAGCTTAACCAATAAACTCTGGCTTTTCTAGTGGAAGTAAGTTTTGGTATGGGGTTAGCAGAAAACAGTATATTTTTATAGATGCTTCAATTTGATGACCGGGCATTGTAGTAAAAATTAAAGTAGTAATCTAACAGACAGGTATTATACAGTTGTAATAATAAAAGTATTAATAAATCAGCTAGATATTAAACACTAGTTGTAGATTCATCTGAAGATATAGCCGTTTTACGTAGTTCACTTTTTGCCATCAATCCTAATTTTACTTTATCAAAAATTTTTGACAATAATGTAGCAACATCTTGCATTCCATTTTCCACTTCAGTGTAACCATGTTTCTCAATGCAAGATACAGCAGAAGTTAATGTTAATCGAACAGACTGGATAATAACATCTTTTGGATCTATTTCATCATCTAGAATGGCTTCTGCTAAACTGTATAAAACACTTAGTATTTGTTGGCAGTTTGTTGGAGATTTGTCCCAATTAGGTTGACTTGTATAGCCTCTATATGCTCGTTGGAGACGTTGTGCACGCAGATACATAGTTGGAGCCAAATGAGAGTACAGTTCCCATAGAAACCCATCAGATGGATGTACGGCAGTCACTCTTCCAACCAATTCTCTAGTTTTCTGCAGTAAATGTTCACATGGGTATCCCTCAAAATCATTAAGATTGTTGCAAACACTGTACACCAAAACTCCAAGAACCTGAGTATTCAAGTATTTCTCCTTAACAGCTAGTAGTTGATGATAAGCTCTGATTAAATCCTTAAAGTGAGAGATATCAGCACTAACCACCAGAAGGTTTTCCCAAACCTTCCAGTTATCAAAATTGCAACGTAAAGCGTCATGGAGCGCTTGATGGGCAGCTCTCTTATTACCCAACTTAATATATGCCTGCGCTAAATTGTTCCATGCTTCAAATGAGTCCGGTTCAAGTGTTGTATACTGGCGATAAGCTGTGGCTGCTACTTTCCAGTTTTCAACTTCCAGAGCCGAATATCCCAAGCGAAGCCACACTTGTGTTTGTAGTGGATTGAGGTTGACTGATTTCTCCATGTGCGGAATACACTCTTTATATTGATGCTTACGATAAAAATACATTCCCCAATGACGTTGTGCACGATGACTTCTTTCTTTTGATAGAATCCATGCAGTTTCATAACAAGTGACATCATCTGTAGCATCACCTGTAAAGAAAAAATTAATTAATATGAATATGACATGATATGAATTGATGGTATCCTCAATGTAATATATTGCGTCCATCCCAAATCAGATATGTGAATTAGGGTGGATCGTTTTTATACCTATGAATTATTTTTTTTTTAATAATCAAATTTGCTTGCTGGGCAGTCGGTGCTCTATGGTGTAACGAGTATTGTGTACTAATTTTTTTCTACGACTCATAAATTCCATTTTATATCAAATATTGTAAGTATATTTGTCAATGGTGGAGACGCGAACTGTCAAATAACTGTCACCCTCGTAGGTTTCGACAGACTCGACAGTTCGTTCAAATAATGAAGTCATTATTTGAACGATCTGTCATTATTATACAACTCTAGTGTCATTATAATAATTGGTGTGTATCATGATGAGGATTATATAGTCATAGATACGTATGCAATGAACTTATTATATGCGAGTCGTAGATAAAAGTATATTATTCAACGAGCACATATCAAATCAAATCAAATCATTTATTCAAACTTTGTACAAAGTAAAGTCATAACAAAATTACAAAATGAAGGAGTAACTCATTATAATATTTCCGTCGGGATCGATTGTATAAATTCCTCGATCGTGTAAGGTACCGTCTCTAGTAGGTGCAAGTTTAGGGTCGATGAAAATTGCTTGTTCCTTAGCTTTCTCCAAACTTCAGGTAGCTTGTTGTATAGCCGTGGGGGAACTTGCAGGAATGAAGTTGTAGTTAGTCGTGAGGGTTCTATTTTTATGTTTTCCCTGGATCTGGTGCTGTAATCGTGATGATCGCCACATCTGGCTGTAATTTCTTTTTGTTTATGGATCTTGCACAGGCAGCGGTGGATGTATGCTGCCACAACTGTTTTTATTCGGTGGTGTTTAAACAGTGGCTTCGCTGACGATCGTGAACTTTCTCCTGTGAGACTTCGGATAGCTCTTTTCTGTTGTATCAGCACCCTCCTGACATTGCTGCCATGGCCCCAGACTTCAATCCCATAAGTCATTCTGTTGTGGAACAGTGAATGGTATGCAATTATAGCCGCGATATGTCCTGCTGTTTTTTCCACTCTCTTAATAGCGTAGGTCGCTCTTGCTAGTTGTTTTGCGAGGTCGTCTATATGGTCATTCCAATTCAGCCTAGGATCGATGCGTACTCCGAGGAACCGAACAGCTTTTCCAACTTTTTCCCATCTATCCATTTCAAATTTGAGTATTTCTGTTTTAGTGGCGTTTAGTGTGAGCCCGTTTTTCGTAAACCATTGTTCTGCAGTGTGCATGTTCTTTGTGGTAAGTGCCTCCATTTCAGGTTTAGTTTTTGCTGATGTTATCAATGTAGTGTCATCTGCGTATACAATGGATTTGCAGTCCAATGCATTGGGTAAGTCGTTAATGTATATTATGAAGAAAAGTCCACCAAGGATGCTGCCCTGTGGTACTCCAGCATTCATCTCTCGTAATATACTAGTTGTTCCCTTTATTGACACTTGCTGAAGTCTGTTCTGAAGGTATGACGATATCATGGTTAGTGATACACCTCGGAACCCATATTGCTCCATTTTCTGTAGGAGGTTTACGTGGTTTACACTGTCGAAAGCTTGGGTGAGGTCACAGAGGTGTGCGCAACACTTATGCCCTTTGTCAAGTGCTATGCACACATACTTCACGAGGTCCTCTATTGCGTCGGTTGTCCCTTTCATGCATTGATATGCGTATTGACACTTTGAGAAAAATCCATGTTTTCGGAAATACTTTGTGATTCTTACTTGGAGTATTTGCTCAAAGACCTTTGAGATGGCAGGTAGAATCGATATCGGTCTGTAGTTTCCACAGTTTTTCACGTCTCCCTTTTTGTAGATAGGTATGACGTTTGCCTTCTTGAGACTCTCTGGAAAGGTTCCCTCAGTTAGTGATTTATTAACAATATTTGCTAACGGGGTAGATATTTCTTCTGCAGCTAGTTTTAGAATTACTGTTGATATTCCATAGATGTCCTCGGTCTGCTTTTGTTTCATATTCTGAATGATCCCTCTGATTTCTGCTTGATCGGTTGGGGCAAGGAAAAAGGAAGTGCCGTTTCTACTTTCTGCTGATACCTTTGTCGTGCTCGTAAGCGTATTGTATTTGGCCTGGCCTTTGTAGTAGTACTCGCTGAACTCTTCGCAAGTTGGAGCACTCACTGCGATTTTTGATTGACCTTTTCTTCCCGTTTCCATGTTGATTCTATCCCATATTGCCTTTGACCGGTTCTCAGCTTCCAGTAACTTGGCGCAGTTTTCCTCCTTGTAAGCATTTTCAGCACATTGTACATAATTCTTTTCGTAACGCTTGAGGATAGTGTGTGTTTCTGCAGTACCCTTTACTTCTTGCATTCTGTACATTAACTTGACCGTTTCCCTCATTTGTATTATCTCTGGGGATGGTGTCCAGGTCCTCCTGTTTCTTTTTGTTTTGACTATTGGAAAGGCATTAGTCCGGTGTTTGTTAAATGTTTGAAGAAACACTTCCATCATCGCGTTCGCATTTTCCTGGTCACCCACTTCACTCCAGGTCTCTCTTTTCAGGCTTTGGATAAAATTATCTCTGTTCCTTTTTGTATTCTGTCTTCTATATATTACAGCAGGTGTCTGGTTGCCAATTGGGAGTGTTGTTATTAAGGCTTTGTGATCTCCATAACCAGGAGTTGTGAGCTTTCTCTTCAAATGACTTATGTTGACCAATATATTATCTATGCATGATGCCCTGGCTCCTCGATCAATTCTGGTTGCTTCGGTGAAAATAAAGTTTAACCCGAAGGCTGCGCACATGTTTTGCAAGGCTTTAGTGTCTATGTTATCTACTCTGGTATCGATATTGAAATCTCCAGCAACCACTAGGGTTGTGTCTTGCTTGCTGTGTTGCCCTATCTCTTCAAGCGCCTCTTCCAGTGTTTTTATAAAGATTTTAGCATTTCCCGATGGTGACCTATATAGCGTCAGAACTGTCACGTTGCATGTTGGTAAATGAACCCCAGCGATCTCGCATTCCATTTCCAGTGATTTAATTTTTATGTACTTTAATTCTTGAGCTTCCAGTTGTTCGTCTATAAAGATACAAACACCCCCACGGGTATGTTTCCTGCCACTTGGGTGCTTCTTCCGACAAAAGTAGGTGGTATTTGTGTAACCTTGTATGTTGTACAAGTTTATATCATCATCCTCAAGCCAGTGCTCCGATACGCAAATTATCTGTGCTTTTTCACTTTCCGCAGCAAGTTGGAGTGCTTTTAATTTGTTGGTTAGGCATTGAACATTCGTTGACATCACCGTTATTTGGTTTTTCTTCTTTGATTGCCATTTGATGTTCTCTTTTGCGCCCGTATCGGAAGGTTGGGCGCACGTGTTCATAAAAAATTACCACCCTCGCTTTTCAGAAATTCTTGGTGCTTTTTAAAATCAAAACGTTTGATTCCTACATTGCTGGGCCAGAATTCTTCATCATATAACTCGTCCTTTCTATTAAAAGGTGCCGTGACCACGAATCTTCTGAGCATTTCATTTTCGCCCGGAATTTCTTTTACAGTAATTTTTTCTTCCTTAAAGTTCTCTTTGCCCTTTATGTAACTTGATATTTTTTCTGCAGTTGCTTGCTTGTTTATTCTGTATAAGTAAATCCAGACTTTCCTTTCGGCTCCAGTGAACGCCTGGTCTCGGTCAGTTTTGCCAGTTCCGAGACGTCTTTTCATTAGAGTATTTCTCTGATGTTGGGTTTTCTCGTTATCTTCCTTTTGGAGGTTGATAATCCTATCTGCTATGACTTTTGTTTGTGTTTCATGAATAGCCAGTTGTAGTTGATGTGATGTTACTTTTTGTTGCGGATTTGCTCTCGGAGCCATGTGGTCTCTGTTTTGTGGATTGTAGACTGATTTGTGCCCATTACTATTTGTTTCACCATGCTTTCTTTGATTCATGTCATGTGCGTCATATGAATTTTCTTTTGCGTGCTCTGTGTTGTTGATTGTCGCAGCTTTAGACGCATATGTTGAGGTTATGTCATGCTGTTTGTTTACCTTTTTAATTTCTCGTAGTAATTCCAATTTTTCGTACAATTCATGGATTATCTGATCCTTAGCTGCGATTACTTCGTTCTTTGCGTGTATCTCGGCGTTTTTCGATCTCACGAGTTGCTGATATACTTAAGGTTATAAATCTCCAGCATAAAGTTTATACACGAGCCATAGGTGAGTGTATAAATAAGCAAGCAATTTATATCCCTTATGTACGAGTCAATACGACGTTTTATCTAAGACTCATAAATTCCATTTTATATCAAATATTTGAAATATATTTTTCAATGGTAGGCAAACTGTCAACACACTGTCAACCACCGTAAGTGTTGACAACAGCTTTGTATCATAACTAGTTTCTTTGAGAGAAGTCATTATCCAAAAGCACTGTCATGGTTCTACAAAGCTACTGTCTTCATAATATTCGGCGTATATCAGCTAGGCATTAAATAGTTAAATAAATAATAGTAAACTTATTATACATGTCACAGATAAAAAAAAAACGTTGTAGTATTATACATTATACACATTATGTAGGTAAAATAAATTTATTACGAATAACAACATGTGTTGCTACTACAATGGTCTATAGTGGAATCGTTTTTAAGTTTTAAGTTCAAAATTTATACCGTAGGGGTATATTTATTTAGTCATTAGAACAATTAATATATTGGGTCTTTTAAGACACCAGAGCGGAAGATTTGCCGCTAATTTACCACCAACCCAATGCATCCCAACCAGACCAAAACTAATCCAAGTCAACCAAACCTTGCGTAATAAAGGAAGCTGAATCGTAGAATTTCAGACAGACCAGAAGATGCAATAGTGCCAAGACTGCTCTAGGCAGCAGACAGAATTTATAAATACATATTTTAAAAAGTGGAGCAGTGGAGATAGAATAAACAAGATGGCCGAAGGTGAAGAGCCAGTTTACAAGTGCTGTAAAAATAAACCAGTTAAAACGGTGGTATGTGTTATCTGTGGAGAAGCTTACCATGCAGGATGCAAGGAAAGGGCCTGGAGGGACGTAGCGGTGATGAAGGGCAACCTCATTAATTGTTGTGAAGAAATACGTGAAGAAGACCCCGAAGCTAAAAACAATATAGAATCAGTCGATGGAGCAGAAGCAAGCTTCCTAAAAAAAGAAAACCTGCTACTTCAAAGACTAATCGAGGAAATCACCGATAAGAACAAAATCCTCAAAGAAAACAACAACTTATTACAAGAAAAGATACATAACCTCTCAAAACAACCTACACGAGACAGACCACAAAAGCAGAGAACTACAACTGTGTCGGAGGACACTCCCGAGGTGGCGCCACCGACTGTAAACAAACTTGCACCAGTCAAAATATCCCAAGAACACAATGGGCGTGTACAACCAGATCTAGCAGAAATCGCTAGCGCTAGCGGCGCCGTCGGACCGGCTGAACGGTTACACGAGAAGTATATTATCTCCGCTCGCAAGATGGCGACCGCTTAGTGCCAGCGCTTACCAAGCGCTAGCACCGCTTAGCTAGCGCTGGCCAGCGCCCGATGTGGCTGTACACACGCAATGGGTGCGTTCTGCCAGTTTAAGCCGCTTAAGCGCTTGAACTCAGCAACCAATGGCCTTCGCGTTCATGTTGTTGCTGCCCAATTGCTGCCGTCCGCTGAGTTCAAGCGGTTAGCGCCGAAAGTGGCAGAACGCACGCATTGGGTGCGTTCTGCCACTTTAAGCCGCTTAAGCGCTTCAACTCAGCAACCAATGGCCGTCGCGTTCATGTTGTTGCTGCCCAATTGCCGCCGTCCGCTGAGTTCAAGCGGTTAGCGCCTAAAGTGGCAGAACGCACGCATTGTCAACGAAAACAGAAATACGTACGCAAGAGCGGCCCAGCAAAAAATCTTTACGTCAAAGAAAGTCAAAGATGCAATCGAAGGAGCTTTAAACGGCGGTGAGCAAAAGCGATCACAATTACAAACCGAAAATGATGGCTACACGGAGGTCGTAAATAAAAGAAGAAAACCGAACAACAAGAAAAGTATGGGAAGTGCAAGCTTTGAAGGGGAACGCGGAATGGGCGTACAACGCAAGGTTTGGCTGTACGTGTATAGAGTTCAAAAGCATGTCACACAAGAAATGCTGCTAAACTATCTAAACAAGAAGGACTCATTAGAAAGACCTGAATTCGAAGTAAAAGAGCTACCAGTAGAAACAAACCAGAATAAATGCTTCTGTGTAGGAGCTAGATAAGAACTTAAAGACACAATATATAATAGTGCTTTTTGGCCTGAAGGGATAGGTTTCAAAAGATTCGACTTCAGACGCTACAATAGTTATAATAAGTCTTTTTTATAAGTGAACCTAAACAAAAGCCCCCCAACAAAAGCAAATCACTTAACTATCTTAACAACTAACCTGCAAAGTTTAACCAACAAGAACAAAGCACTACAAATACTAGCTGATTCGGAGAGAGCAGACGTCATTTGTGCGACAGAACATTGACTGAGCAGCAACGCAGTAGACCTATACAACCTCAAAGGCTATAAGAAGGCAAGCTACTACTGCAGACCTATACACACACATGGGGGTGCTTGCATCTTCACATTCAACGATGTCAAAGATATTGAACAGGAATACATAAAAGAAAATGCAACCGAGAAAGATTGTGAACTGGTAGGTACCTACCTACCTCTACAGAACGTTATAGCAATATGTGTATACCGATCGCCCATCGGTAACATAGAAACTTTCCTTAGTACTCTAGAGTTCACCCTGGCTCAACTATCAGATAAATAGAATAGCACCACCGGAGTAATCCTGGCGGGAGATTTCAACATCAACTTTAACGCTGAAAATACAGACAAAAAGCTATTAATCAACCTAACGGCTTCGTATGGTCTGAGACCAGTCTTTGATAAACCTACAAGGATCACGGAGAATACAAAAACCTGCATTGATAACGTTTTTACGAATCTGACAGAAGTGGACGCTGAAATAATAGAACCTAATTACGGAGATCACAAAGCCTTAATAGTACGAGTTACTTGTCTGGAAAAACAACAACCGGAACAAATACAGAAGAGGAAGTACTCTTCCCAAAATATAAAAAAGTTTCAACAATCCCTGGAACAAGAAGATTGGACTGCTGTTACCGATGAACGAAACCCGAACAAAATGATGAACAAATTTATACAGCTGTTCACAAGATATCACAATGAAGCATTTCCGGTCATAACCCTGCACCAGACAACAACAAGACGAAAAGTATCGACAGAACTAGAGACGGTAAAAGAAACTCTGAAACTGATAAGGAGACTACAGGATGTAAGAGGCGATGAAGAAGGAAACGTCACATTAAAAAGATACCAGCAACTATACGTTAAACTTGCAGAAGACGAGTACAAAAAGGCAAATTTTAACGCAATCTTAGGGTCAGAAAATAAAAGCAAAACAATATTGCAGACAATCAATCGCGAGACTGGGCGTAAAAGGAAAACCAGTCACCCAGACGCACCTTCCAGTACAGACTTCAACAACTTTTATGGTAGAGTGACACACAGGAGCTCGGATGACGCCAAAAGCAGTGCAGCGGTCCAACTGTGCCCAAAATCGTTTTTCCTGAGACCAACCAACTATGTCGAAATAGAAAACATCATCCAAGGTATAAAGCCTAAGCTCAGTCCAGATGTTTATGGCATAAACACGCGTACCCTTAAAACAGCAAGCTCTGGAATCTCAAGGCCACTTGCTGAAATATTCAACGAGGCAATGGCACAGGGGATCTTTCCAGAGAAACTGAAAATCTCAAAAATTACACCTGTCTATAAAAAGTGGGACAAAACAAAATGTGAAAGCTACCGCCCCGTCAGCATACTACCAGGAATTTCCAAAATATTAGAGGAACTGATATTGAGGAGGATCTATGAGCATTTTACCAAGAACAAACTATTCAGAAAAGAACAATTTGCATATCAGCCCGGCAAAAGCACCGAGGATGCGATGAAAACACTTATCGGGACAGTCTGCGGAGCCCTTGAAGATCGAAAGAAATGCCTAGCACAAATGTGCGACTTAAGTCGTGCCTTAGCTACTATGCCACACTCTACCTTATTACAGAAGATGGAGCGGTACGGCGTCAGAGGTGTTGCACTGGAACTAATGAATTCCTACCTAACTAACAGAATGCAGCAAGTGATGATCAACGGAGAACCCAGCGGATTCTTGGAGACATCCATGGGCGTTCCACAAGGAAGTTTGCTGGGAGGTGTCTTGTTCATCATATATATCAACGACCTACCACTGAAGCTTGACACAACCACAATAATACACGCTGACGACACAACCATACTCACCACTGCTAACACCAGCGAACAACTCCTCTGGGAAGCAGACCAACATATGAAACAGGTGAATGAATGGTTCATGGACAACACACTAACCCTAAATGAAGAAAAAACCGAACGGCTCGTATTCCAGATGGACAGATGGGAAAAGTCAGATAAATCTGTGCGCTTCTTAGGACTACATATTGATCCCCGTCTTACCTGGAACGACCATATCGAGAAACTAGCTAAAACTCTGAGTAAAGCTACTTATGCAATAAGAAGAACAGAAAAGACAGCAGGCACACAGGCAGCCAGAGTTGCCTACATGGCATTGTTTCACGCACGCATGTCCTATGGAATTGAGACATGGGGGCACAGCACAAACACCAAAGCTATCCTAACACTACAAGAGAGAGCGATAAGAAGCCTAACAGCAGAGCACCCAAGAACCCACTCCAAGCCTCTTTTTCAGAAGCACAGAATCCTCACCGTCTATGCTGTATACCTACTCCGTTGCCTCTGCAGTATACATAACACAAGCACTCAATTCCAAAAACAAGCCGACCACCATAGTCATGACACTAGGGCCAAACACAACCTACGACCCAACTTTAGCCGATTATCGACAACCGCCCACTATATCAAGCCAGTTTGCATTTATAATTCCCTGCCAATGGAATGGAAGTCCCAGACAGCAAGAAGTTTTCGAGCCACCCTGAAACTACAGTTAACGCAAACGTCCCCCTTCAGCATTGAAGAATCTGTCGAAAATCTGAAGTGTGCAAAATGAAGTACAATAACGTAATGTAATTACCTCTGTTTATTGACAATTTTCTGTACAGAATGATTAAATATATTATTATTATTATTATTATTAGTGGGTACTATTTTAATTTAAACAATCATGGCGGACACATGGCAGTCCAGATGTCTGATTAATTGATGGTTATTAGTGCATAAACACGGGGTGCTGGAGATCTCAAATACATCCAAACTACCTTTTGAGTCCCCTGCTTCTGTGTGTACTGTTTATCGCTGGCCCAAGGGTGCATGTGCTAGAAAATAGATGGTGAACGACAACCTAACCTCAAAAACAGTATGCAATTATTGCAAGAAATCTGTCTCGGATCTAAATTGTAAAAAGTGTACTAAATGTACAAACAGCTACCACCAAAGCTGTGGTATTAGGAAAACAGAAACTGTTCAAGGAAAAATAGAGTGCCACGACTGCATGAAGATCCTAAAATCCTCGGCACCGAGCGATGAAGAGGCGATTGACTCGTTAAGCGAGATCAGTGATAACCCAAACTCTAGTACGCAGACCACTGCTGCAGACCTGAATATGGAAATCCAAGGGCTGACAGAAAGGAAATCTACCCTTGAAAGCATCTTCCCGCTGAAAGACTACTCCATGGTCAGCTGCTACTGTAGACAGGGTCATATACATGGTGGAGCCAGCATCTACGTTGAGAACAGCATAGCAGCCGATGAAATAAATGAAATCAAGTCTCTCTCATTGGAACTACACGGGGAGATGGCTGCATGCTACATTCAGAAGTTGAAAATGGTGACAATATCGGTATATAGAGCACCCTCCGGAAATTTTCAGCAATTTATTTCCGCTGTCGAAAACGCTCTCACATATATCTCACTAAATTATGATGCCAGCACCTCCATAATCCTCGCGGGAGACTTCAATGTCAACTTGTCCGACGCATCATGTCCGAGGAGGGCTGAGCTTATTCACCTGATGTCCAGCTTTGGTATGAAACGAACAATACATTCCCCAACCAGGAAAACAAATACAACAGAGAGTTGCATCGATAACAACAGCCAACCACACAGCTTCTGTTATCAACACGCCAATTTCAGACCACAACCCAGTCATCTTGGAAATGCCAAACAAGGTGGTGTGCAGACAAGGCTCCATAACCCGTAGGATATACTCATCGACAAACTGGAACTTGTTCCGGGAATATCTGCTGGCCGAGGACTGGTGGGAAGTTTTTCATGTTCAGGAGCCTGAGGCAAAATTTAACTCCTTCTTCTCGGTGTTTATGGGCCACTTTCAGAACAACTTCCCTGAAAAAACATGGATACCACCTGCCCGTAGAAGAATCCACGACCCGGCACTAACACAGATGAGAGAGACCTTAGGGATGATGCACGATGCCTTCATGATGTCCAGAGACCCTGAGCTCTGGAAAATATACTCCAACTACAAAAAATCTTTTGTGAGGAAATGCGAAATAGCACGAAAACTACAAGTGAATGTAGAAATAAGTAGAGCAGAAAATAAACCACAAAAAATTTGGACATGCATCAAAAACGAACTTGGACAACACCGTCAACAACACCCGCAACTTCCCGAGTGCGAGCAGATGAGTGATTATTTTCAATCAGCAGTGGACAAAATCATGGCTCACATACCCCACAGTACAAACACTGATCACAAAATCCCACTCGATGAAATGTCAATGTACCTCTTCCCAACATCTGCAACAGAGGTGCACTGCCATGTAATGAAGTTTAAACAAAAGAAAAGCGCTGATGTATATGGACTAACCGTCGAAACACTCAAATCAGTATCAGATCTGATAAGTACACCAATGGCCCACATTATCAATGCATGCTTTAAAGAAGGGATCTTTCCAGAACGCTTAAAGATTGGAAAGGTGGTGCCAGTCTATAAAAAGGGAGATCGTGGTGAGCCTTCAAACTACCGACCTATCACTATACTGCCAGTGTTTGGTAAGGTTATTGAGTTAATCCTGACATCAAGAATTGTCGACTTTATCACATCCCGAAAGCATATCAACCCCCACCAGTATGGTTTCCAGAAAGGAAAGGGGACGGCGAATGCACTAGAACAGCTAGTGCACTTAATCCAGAATGCATTTGAGGAGGGACACCAAGGTTTGGCAACCTTCTACGACCTCAGTAAAGCCTTTGACTGCGTCTCGTATGACATCCTGCTTCGAAAACTAGAGCGCTACGGTCTGAGAGGTGTAACGCTAAGTATAATTGAGTCATACCTAGGAAATCGTCAGCAGTTGGTGGTATCTGGAGGAAAAAAGAGCAGCTGCTGCACAGTTCGACATGGCGTTGCCCAAGGATCCCTAATAGGACCACTACTGTTTGTCCTATACATAAACGACCTTCCAGCAAACATAGAAACAGGAAATCTAACACTCTATGCAGATGATACAACCTATTTCACAAGATGCCGAAATAGAGAAGATGGGAACCGTGTTACGGAGAGAGCCACTGCAGACCTGAAAGACTGGTTTGAGTCAAACAAGTTAGCACTAAATGTGGACAAAACTACTACAGTTCACTTCTTCACAACGCGGAAGCAGGTTATAGAAACAAATTCTGGAAAGTTCCTGGGAATAACCCTGGACTCCAGGCTTACATGGCTACCCCACATCGAGAATCTTGCAGCAACCCTATCATCAGCTAGCTTTGCGGTGCGGAAGATTAGCCAATCTATAAACCAGTCGGCAGGACTCTTGACATACCATGCGTTGTTCCATTCCCGTATGGCTTACTGCATACGGGTGTGGGGGTTCTCCTCTCATGCATCCAAGATCTTTGCCTTGCAAAAAAGAGCAATTAGAGCTGTCGATGGGGCTGAATTCACGGCACACTGTCGACCTATCTTTAAAAAATATCGGGTACTTACCCTGCCATCCGAGGTGATCCTGCGTACCACAACGGCGCTGCATGGGCGAGATCTTACAAAACGAGGCGACGAACACGATCATGACACCCGCGACAGAGATCTTCTAGCTGCCCCATTCAACAGACTACAGACGACTAGCAGCATGGCAACAGCAGCAAACTCTTCAACAAGCTACCACGAGAGATAAAAAGTCTACAGCTTCAAAAGTTCAGGACATACGTGAAGAGCTTACTCCAAGAAGAGGCTTTCTACGACCTCACGACTACCTGAATCATCAGTGGAAAGTTTGATATCTATGTGAATTTATTTGAAATTGATTAAACTTTTCTGTTCTTTATTTTGACATGTAACTGTAAATTTTGAGTTAATAAATGAATTATTATTATTATTCAGCGACTACAATATGTTTGGACTTTATTTTGATAGTCGGTAAACTCTTATGACAACTGAAAATCGATGTAAACTCGATAAGGGCACATATGTTTGTTACAAGAGCCCAGGGTTCGGAAACATTCACTCCCGTTCGTACGCGAACGAGAATGTGAACGTTTCAATATTCTCTGATGAGTTCTCGTTCGCGAACGAGAAGCATAAAACAAGTCCAGACCGTTCGCGTTCACGTGTGGTAGGTAGAAAAAATTTCCGCTGTTGTTCGTACGTGTGTGTATTGGTGAATCACACAGCGTGCATTCATATATGTAGCTATAAGTTGCATCGATACGTTCGCGATCATAGGTGAATGTAAGTGCTGCGTCAAACATTCGCGGAAATTTGGTGTGGTTCTATTCTATCTTCTATGCGTTTCGGATTTATAACGAAACTTGCGGGAGATTATCAGAAATTGTTCAGAACTCCCCAAGGATCATATCCACAACCACTATTTTTTTCACAGCGGACATATTTTTTAGAGGAAATTATTATTAGGTTATTGGCATTTTTGTCATTTACAATTTGCAATTGTTTAAACAAATACCATTTGCTTACAAAAATATACAATATTACGGACAAGTTTTCTTTTTTTGGAGAAGTTATTATTAGATTATTCTTCTTTGTCATTAATTAACTTCTTTGCAATTGTTTGCGTTTCTTGCACAATGCTCTCCCATCTGAGCTACTGACGCTCCAATGGGAG
Organism: Aphodius sticticus; assembly: GCA_963966075.1. NCBI lineage: Eukaryota > Metazoa > Arthropoda > Insecta > Coleoptera > Scarabaeidae > Aphodius > Aphodius sticticus. The sequence continues at coordinate 63,797,712 of OZ014506.1, forward strand.
AGCATTGTGCTAGAAACGCAAAGGTCCCTGGTTCGAATCCAGGTTGTGGCTGTAATTTTTAATTTATTTAAAAATTTGCATCCCGCCTGGATATCACCATCTTAGATACTTTGATTATTTCATCATTACGGTAGTATGTCCGTATGATACGTTATGTCCGTATATTCATTTCTAGTTAATTTAAAATTGTTCAAACAATTACCACTGGTTAAACAATAATATACGATGTTACGAACATATTTTTCAATTTGTTTGCAAAAATTATTAAATTATTGTTTTCTTTTGTCATTTATTACAGTTCTACAGTTAATGGAGAATGAAAACTGGACCATAGTAACCGACGAAGACAATCCCAACAAAATGATGGACAAATTTATACACACCTTGACAACACATCACAAGGAAGCCTTTCCAATAATCACTCAAAGTCAAACGACAAAGAAACAGAAACCCTCAGCACATCTCTCTGAAGTACAGGAAACGCTCAAACTAATGAGAAGAGAACAAGACACAAAAAGCGATGAGGAAAGCTATAACCTGCTAAAAAGCTATGAAAAGCACTATGTAAAACTAGCTGAAGAAGAGTACAAAGCAAAAAACTGTGACGTAATCATGCAAGCGACCAACAAAAGTAAAGCAATCTGGCAGGGAATAAATCAGGAAACAGGCCGAATAAAGACGAGACATCATCCTGACACACCATCGGCGGAAGACTTTAGCAAGTATTTTGCAAGTACAACACGATCCAACACACCTAAAGTAGCAAACGTCATGGCCCAGGTCTGTCAAATGTCCCAATTCCTAACCCCAACAGACTACAAAGAAATCGAGAATATTCTTGTAAATATAAAATCAAAGAACACGGAAGACATCTACGGTATCAGCACTAGCACCCTAAAAAAAGCAACCGCTTACATCTCAAGACCACTAGAATCAATTTTCAACAAAGCAATGGAACAAGGTATCTTTCCTGAAAAGCTGAAAATCGCAAGAATAACGCCCATCTTTAAAAAAGGAGACAGAACCAAATGCGAAAATTATCGACCAATTGCTGTGCTACCATCGATTTCAAAAGTCCTTGAAGAAGTTATTGCGGAGACTAAATGCTCACTTCAACAAAAATAACCTGTTTGCAAAACAACAGTTTGCCTACCAATCTGGCAAAAGCACTGAAGATGCAATGAAGGTGCTAACAGAAACAATATGTAAAGCCTTGGAGGATCGGAAAAGATGTCAGGCGCAGCTCTGCGACCTCAGCCGCGCTTTTGATTCTATGTCCCATGGAGCACTAATATACAAGCTGGACAAATATGGTGTAAGAGGTGTACCACTTAACATGATTCAATCATACCTAGCAAATCGACCGCAGCAGATACAAATTGGAAATAATAAGAGCAACTTCCAGGAAATGACGATAGGCGTTCCACAAGGGAGCTTGTTAGGCGGACTACTGTTCATAATATACATGAATGACCTCCCACGAACGCTTGATGCTACCGCAATCATCTATGCTGACGATACAACACTAGTCACGACAAGCGAAACCAACCAAGACCTTCCAAGAGAAGCAGAAAATCATCTACAACAGGCTACAGAATGATTGTGGTTACCAGAGCACTTGCAAATCAAAAAAGGTGATTCTCTTAGGACGGTTAGTGTAGCTCTGAGGTTTTTCCAATAATAAACTAGATGTTGTTGTTCATATAGTTATTTATCGAAAACGGCCGAATTGTCGATTTTTACATGTATGTATTCGTTCGCCTTATCCGTCACATGTTTTAGCGGTGTGATGATTTTAATTCATTCCTTTGGGTTAATTAGTTTTTTTTTGCTGCCGTGTCACTATTGCCGACATCTGCCCTACCTATTACGGAGGTTTTATGTTTAATTTCGATGCCTTTGAAGATGACTTGGACTCAAGTTGAAAATTCGGCCGTTTTCGATAAATAAACAACTATATGTACAACAACATCTAGTTTATTATTGGAAAAACCTCAGAGCTACACTAACCGTCCTAAGAGAATCACCTTTTTAGGCTACAGAATGGTTCACCAATAACGGGCTCCACATAAACGAGGCCAAAACCGAAAAACTAGTCTTTGAAACTGATAGATGGGAGAAGCCTGAAAAGTCGCTACGTTTTCTCGGAATCGAAATTGACTCACGGCTTTCCTGGGGCGACCACATCAAGCAACTAGGAAAAACCCTAAGTACTGTGACATACGCCATAAGGCGAACAGAAAGAACATCAGGCTACCTAGCGGCCAGGGTCGCATACCAGGGTCACTTTTCCACTCCCGGATGGTATATGGTATCGAGGTCTGGGGGCACGGAACCAACACCAAATCAATTCTAATCCTCCAGAAGAGAGCCCTGAGATGCCTAATAGCTGAACACCCAAACAGTCATGCAAAACCCCTATTTAAACAACACGGAATCTTAACGGTATACGCAGCATACTTACTTCGCTGCCTCTGCGCCGTTCACCAAACAAAGAGCCAACTCCGAAAACAAGGTGACTGCCACAGGTACAACACAAGGACAAGAGAAAATATCCGCCCAGACTTCTCCCGACTTGCGACAACAGCCCACTACAACAAACCTATCGCCATCTACAACAAGCTCCCAACTAGCTGGAAGGTGCAAACAATGAGAGGTCTCCGGAAGACCCTCAAACAATATCTACTTGAAGCCACTCCATACAGCATTGAGGAATTTACCAACAACCTCCCAAGAGAAACCAGCTGAACATATTATATTGTACTAATTATTGCTATGCTATATTTTACTATGACTTTATTCTGTACAGGATGTTGAATATATTATTATTATTATTAACTAATTAGCAATTGTTTAAACAATTACCATTTGTTTAAAAAAAATATTTGATGTTAAGCACATATTTTTCTAACTGCGTAGAAACTATTAGATTATTGGCTTTTTTGTCATTTATTAACTAATTTGCAATTGTTTAAACAAATACCATTTATTTAAACAAATATATACATTGTAATAGACATAATTTTCTATAGTTGTTGCATAAATTATTACTAGATTATTGGCATTTTTTTTAACATTTATTAACTAATTTGTAATTGTTTAAACAAATACTATTTGATTAAACAAATATATACATTGTTACGGACATATGTTTTATATTTATTGCAGAAACTATTATTATATTATTGAGTTTTTGTCATTTATTAACGAATTTGCAATTCTTTAAACAATTACCATTTGTTTAAATAAACATTTACAATGTTTTTCTTTTTGTAGAAATTATTATTGTTACATTGTGGGCATGTTTTTTGTAATTTGTTACTTAACGTGCAATTGTTTGAACAAATAAATTTGTATAAACAATAATATACAATGTTAGTACGTATTTCTTGGCAAAAATTATTATAGGATTTCTGGTCTCTAATTTTGGAGACTTTACGATATCGGTCAAACTAGTAATGTGGTTGCAACACTAATTATTATTATTTTGGCAAGAAAAAAAGGGACAAAGAATACAATAATAATTTTTGCCAAAAAGATACGTCAGTACTATTGTATATTTTTGTTTAAACAAATAGTATATCTTTAAACTATTACAAATTAGTTAATTAATGACAAACAATGCCAACAATCTACTAATAATTTCTCAAAAGAAATATATGTCCGTAACATTGTATATTTTCGTAAACAAATGGTATTTGTTTGAACAATTGCAAATTAGTTAATAAATGACAAAAAAAGCCAATAATCTAATAATTTCTACACAATTAGAAAAATATGTGCGTAATATCAAATATTTTTGTTTAAACAAATGGTCATTGTTTAAACAATTGCTAATTAGTTAATGTGACAAAAAAACAATAATTTAATAATGTTTGCAATAAATGGAAAAATATGTTCGTAACATCGTATATTTTTGTTTAAACAAATGGTAATTGTTTAAACAATTTTAAATTAGTTAATAAATGACAAAAAAACATGTCAATAATCAATCCAATAATAGTAATTTCTGCAAAAAAAAGATAATGAAATGACGTAACTTTGTAAAACTGTAAATTTAGGGAAAATTTTGCCTGATTTTTAGGGTACCCGAGGGGAGGGTGGGGGCTGTGAAAAAAAATAGTGGTTGTGGATTTGATCCTTGGGCAGTTCTGAACACTTTCTGATAATCCCCCGCAACTTTTTTATAAATCCGAAACGCAGAGAAGAATAGAACCACACCAGCTTTCCGCGAATGTTTGACGCAGCACTTACATTCACCTATGAACGCGAACGACAGCAGTGAACGTTCACGAACGTATCGATGCAACTTATAGCTACATATATGAACCCACGCTGTGTGACTCACCAATACACACGCGTACGAACAACAGCAGAAATTGTTGCTACCTAACATACGCGAACGCGAACGATCTGGACTTGTTTTATGATTCTCGTTCGCGAACGAGAACGCATCAGAGAATATTGAAACGTTCACGTTCACGTGTAAAATCATAAATGTAAGTACGCGAACGTTCATAAATGAATATTTCCGAACCCTGCAAGAGCCTAGTTCCGTTTATATCAAACGTGTTTCGTTAACTTCTGGGACTTCTTAGAGTTTTTTAATGAGAACTTGATAGATTCACAAACAAATGCAGTTGGTTGACATGGCACGGTGACCAATACTGGCAAAATATGGTCTGTTACGGCTTTTATCGGCGGTTTTTCATTTATACCGCAAATGAAAATGCCACGGTAACCGATTATTTGCTTACTACACTTAAATGAACTAAGATCGCTTCAAGAATTTGGATAAATCAACAACTGTATAGGATAAGATTTACAGCAATGAGAAGTTTATCCAGTTGTTCAACTTAAGAGAATTGAATATGATCTGTTACAGATCAGCAACAGATCTCAGATATTGTCCCTAGTAGATTAGAAAAACGCAATCCAGGAAAATTGGTACACTCAAGGTGGCTAACAACAGGAAATATAATTCTGCGGATGTATATGGCTTCTCATTAACCTTCAAATCTAGTAACAACTTTTATTTTAAAAGTGTATGAGCCGATGTGGTTCCATATAAAAACAAAACCCTCAAGTATCAGTAGATCGAAACATGTCTATAATTTTATAGCTCAATCTCGATATTTATCAGAAGAGTTAAAACATAACCGATCCAATGATTCAAAGGAATGAATTCTGTGGTCATTCCAAAAATGTTTTAAAAAAGCAAAATATTGATATGAGTAAAAATGCTTTTGATTGCAACTGGTTTTTTATACCAACTCGATACAGGTATCAGAGAAATATCTCGAACTGTATGTGGTTCATAATACAGCCGGTCAAATATGAATCTAAGGTCCCTAATTAATCAACAGTATTATAGTTCATAATATTAATTTTAGTTTGCCTGTCTGTTAACTTTTTCTAAATGTTTATTGATTAAAATATAATTTAAAATAAAAAAAATACCTTGGAAATTTTTTCTCTTTTGTTTTTCTTCATCGCCTCTGGGGCAGTACAAACCATTAAGATAAAATTCAGATTTTTTCCTTTTTAGTAACTACATACCACAGCAGCAGTTCCCCACCAAGCAGTTTTAGAATTCAAATTTTTATAATTTCGATCCACCCTAATGTGTATGGGATTTTGAGTGTGTTTGGAGCACCCATAATCACTAACATTATATAGTCCGGTCAATAGATACAGAAAATAAGATGGAGATAGCAAAAGGTCGAACATGAATTCATAATTGGCAATTATATGAAGTACACCAAAAAAATAATTACACATTTTAAGAGCGGGTTTTTCAATTACACATTTAACTATCGTTATCCCTAATCTGAGATAATTCATGGATAATTATTTGCAGGTTTTTCAATTAACGTTCAACGCGGTTTAACGTAAAGTTAACTCATAATTTTTTTTCGTTAAGTTTGGTTTAGGTTGGTCATGCGCGCTTGGTAATTATACTCAGCTGGTGACACTTGCACGTTGCGTGGTTTTCTGAAACTATTATCACTAAAAAAGAGATAGGCTACAAAAGCGAAACGACAGAAGTGAAACTTCATGAGTATCAGCGAATAAGAGTCGAATAATGAGGAATGGAAGGATAATATACACAGGAATATTATCGCAGACATATAGATATTTCCTAGAATTATTGTTTCCAGATCGTGACAGTTAAGGATTGAAAATCTGAAAATCAACCCCAAATAGGGTTGCCAGGTCGTAACGGACGGAGATTGAAAATTTGGCAACCCTACCTGAGGGTGATAAGTGGAGATTTATCCTAATGATTAGACTTAAACATAATCTCCTCAATCAATCTTTGCATTATAAAGATATGTTGTAATTGATTTCAATTTGGAGGGTGCCCAGATAACAATCGTGCGACGCACGAAATCATCACGCGTAATTTTTCGGTGCGATGAGTGCAATATCGCTCGCACGCGTGCGTTTATGTATCCACACGCATGAGTGCCGATCAAAACAATACACAATGCGTCGCACACAATCCCGGTAAACAGGGCCGCGAAGAAGCATCGGTGACGACGAGATGAAGGCATCATGCTAGCTACAATGCTAGCGTACTTTTGTTTTATTATTATAATTCTAGCAAGTAAATGATGAAAAATAAATTTAGGTTTTTCTAAATATATATATATTTTTATAAAGTACGCTTTATAATAAAAAATCCAATTCTTTTAATTCATGCATTGCGATCGGAAATATGTCTACATGCCAAATTTTCCAATTTTTGTTTATAACAATTAATTTATACATTCGAAATCTGAAGAAACAAATCTGTTCAAATGCAAAACTTCAACTGGACGGGACAAATTTTCGAAATTTTGAAAATTTTTAAAATTTTGGGAAATTTTCCAGATTTGTTTTTAGTAATTGCATTGCAAAACTTCAACTCGACTGGAAAAATTTAAAATTTTTGGAAAAATTCTCAAATTTTTTTTTTGTCCGTCGTTGTCACCGGAAATCTGTCCACATGCAAAATCTACTCGATTGGACCATTTTCCAAAATTTGAAAACTTGACAAATTTTGGAAAATATTTCCATTTCTTATTATTGATTCATGCGTTGCATCGGAAATCTGTTCACATGCAAAATTTTCCATTTTTTTATAAACGTATTCATGGCACCAGAAATCTGTTCACATGCAAAACTTCAACTCGATTGGACATTGAGAAGTAGGTAAAATATCAATTACTAGATTTGAACGTAACAAATAAACGGAAGTGAAGATAAACGTAGATTAGTGAATAATATCATATTCATAGTATATTTCACAATAAAAGTAATGGTCATTCTGCAACTGCGCGCGGCGCGGCGCTGTGGGAGTAATAACGAAAAGACTAGAACAGCCATTTTGCTTTGGCCTTTGCCTCTCTTTAGTTGTTATCAAGTAAAGAACAATAAATCAAATACGTGGTAAGTATCTGTTGGCTATTGATTCATATTTATAATAATTAACGGGCGTTTTATGATTCTTTTTAGAAGCAACTCAAGCCGAATAAACAATAATAAACAAGAGTGTGAAGGTTGATATGGAATGATACACAGAATAGAATGAAACCTCCCATAACTCGTGACCCGTTTCATCATCGAAAGCCTGCAATTTTATATAGAATATCAACCTCCATGAAGCGTACAGCGATGGTATTGTTGGTTGGCGTTGGATGAGTTCACGGTACTGGTGGCTGAACTCGGCAAGAACTTCAAATAGTCACTGTTTGGGTAGTCCTTCTCAGGGACCATGAACGGTTGCCTGTTTTGGTTTTAGGCGGGGTGTGTAGCGGTTAGAAATAGCGGAGACAACTGCATTTAACATTGTTGGCTGTAGACAAGCGCTTTTGCCGTAGCCACCCGAGTACACAGAAATCCTTTTAAATAGGTTTAGCCCTCTATCTCACTCTCGAAAAGTGGTTCTATTTTTGACTGACGCTTCTTTCATGACTGGACATTTGATTTACTCCATCACGTTTGGAACGTGGTTCCCTTTTCGAGTGTTGCGTCTTATAGGATGTCTAGTCTTTCGCTTGACTATAGAATAAGCAAACATATGTCACCGGGAATAAAGAAACCAACCTATCTGTCTAGCACGGTTAGGGCGTTTTGCTGTGACCTGGCGTGAGGAAAGCGACCGTAGTGACTGAAAGCAATTTGGTCAGTCTCTTTATTTCCTGTTCTGACGGATAATGATATTTCGTATAGTGTTGAATTTAAAACAATTTCTATGCAAATATTGCATGCCTAAAATAGTCGCATTTTTTGATAAAAAATTGTTATGTACCCTGTTTATACCTGGTTTTGTAATAAAATAAATATTAATGAAAGAAATAATTGACTCTCATTTATAAAAATTAGCCGTGACGTCACACTAGCACGTTCAATGCAAGTGTGAGGGCGAAATCTGTTCTTATTGCGCCATTACGCGTGAATTTCGTCGTGTTGTGCGAGCTATATGCATGTCAATATGCTGATTTTCGTCATACGTCCGGCACGGTGCGTCGTTCGTGACGAATAAAATGCACGCGTGCGAGCGATATGCGTGTCAATATGCTGATTTTCGTCATACATTCGGCACGGTGCGTCTTCCGTGACTAATAAAACGCACGCGTGCGAGCGATATGCGTGTCAATATGCTGATTTTCGTCATACATTCGGCACGGTGCGTCGTCCGTGACGAATAAAACGCATGTGTGCGAGCGATATGCGCCGCATATCGCCACTCGAGTAAGAATGCGGGCGATATGAACCGCCATTGATGACGCATCTGCGTGATCATATGAAGGCACGTGCGGTTGCAATTGCATCATTATGCGTCGCACAATTGTTATCTGGGTGGTATTTTAAATCAGTGCTCTGCAATCATCTGCCCATAGCATTCTCATAGCTCCGTACCGCAACCACTTCCACTTCTGTTTAAGAGGTACAGCATGCTATACAATCATGCTGTACAACATGCAAGAAAATGTTAAGCCAAAATTATGCCAGGGTCAGGTTAATAAAGAAAGACTTAAAAATGTAATCAAAGTTGGGAACAGAAAACTATTAACAAATCCCCCTTATTTAAAAGTAAAAGATTCACATTATGACATAACGTGGAATAACCAAATTAAGATGACATTTACATATAAACACTATATAAATAAAAAGTACAGTAGATACTCGATTATCGAATTAACGGTAGTTGTTATTTGAGCCTCTGTATAAATTTAAAACTTTAAAATGTATTGTGATAGGTAGGCAAATGTTTATGTTTATGTAAGACATCTTCGTAACTCAAGACATATCAAAAATTGGATGCTATCGTCTTCTGTTTTCCAATTATAACAAAAACTAAATTTTTTGATAAAAGTTGATATCTTTGGTAAACTGTGCGAAAGACACTCTTCAGCAACTTTTTTATTCAAAGTCAGTGGCCTTTTAAATATCATATAAGTTTGAAACTTATAACATAAAATTGTTTTTTCTTTATCATACGTAGTATGAGAAAGTATTGTAATCTGTGTAAAAACAGATTTCATATTTTAGCAGGAAATATGTCGTTTTGGGTCTCCTGAACATTTTTGACCAATGTAAACAAATTGTTTCTGTGTGTACCCGTTCTTTGTGCCGACGATTCCGGAGAAACTACTACAGGTATCGGGACAAAACTTCATATTTAGAACTTTCATGACTAAACTTAGACCTAAAAGAAGTTTTGTTCAAAAGCGTCCAAAGGAACTGAAGGTTTACATTTTTCAACGATTTTTCATATGAGCTGCTATTTCTGTAATTTTGTCAAAATAGTTAAATAATAAATTAAAGTAGAAAAAACTTTGTATAATTTATATGACATTTTTTGGTAAAATTAATAGTTTAGCTGCATGAGCAAATTCTATCTGATCAAGATCGCTCGTATCTGCATTAAAACTAGTTAGTTTGACAGATAGTTGGATTCTATCGATAGTATTGTCACAGGAACATAGACTGAGAAGTATTACTCCTCTCTGCGCTTTTGTTTTCGCCGATCGAACGTCCGCCATATTTACACCATATTGTCACAGGAACATAGACTGTACAGAAGTATTACTCCTCTCTGCGCATTGTTTTCGCCGATCGAACGTCTGCCATATTTGCATATTATTTCCATATTCGCTTAATTCCAGTATGATTCTAGTGTTGTGGTCATACCCACAGAACTAATACTCCTGGACAAGATGGCGCTACCAAGTAATACTTTTGCTTTAGTGATTTTAAATCGGTACTAAGCTAATAATATAAAGGACAACAAAATGTATATATAAATCAGTAACAAGATTATATAATACCTACGTTGCTGGCCTTGCCGGCCTTTTGAACTCTCCGGCTCTATATGGCACATCCATGGTTATATGCTGACAATATGGCGGAAGGTCATTCGATTCGGTTATGAAAGAACGAAGGACGTGGAGGGGAGTAATCATTCTGTACAGTCTATATTCTGTCGTATTGTCAGAGCATCAGCGTTTGACACTGCTATAGTATGATAGTCATGGGCCTGGCTACATCAGATTTCTTTTTTTAAATGGAAACCATAGTTGACTGTGACTTGATTAAACAGAGCTTTTGTGTTCCAGTTGCAAAGGAACATGTGTCTATGTCTCCAAACAAAATTGAAATTACAATAATGTTATTTTAGTGGGATATATGTAGATTATTATTATATGAGCTTTATCAACATTACCTAGGACTATTCAACGCTCTACCACTGGCATCAGGGAGTTTCCACTCGAGATCTACAAAAGGTGGGTCAAGAGGATTATCATTGAGGCCGTTCCTTAAGATTTTGTCTAATTACACAATTATTTTTTACATCTTATTTTTGACTTAAACTGCTTAATTTTTTAGCTTTAATAAATATTATTATTATAATCAAGACTCTACTGTACATGTTTTCTATAAATACTTTACCTAGTAGACACCATAATTTGACAGTAGGACACTTTTCCAATTCTTGTCGAATTATCTCAGCCGCTTTGTGCCTCATATCAAGAATTGTGTAGCAAACAATAATTTCCTCCCAGAGTTGTAAACGTAAATAAATGTCCAAAGCACTTTTAACTAATCCTAAGTTAAGCATAAGGTCAGCCTGTTGACTCTCTGTTTTCCAGATTGGTTGGAGAGCAGTGCCAAAAACACCAGAAACTCGTGTTAGCCGCTCAGAATCTGTCTTTTGAATACTGTTGAATACCTCTTCGACTTGCATGAAAGACCTCTCAATTGTGCGATTATGCTTAGCTTCAAGTTTACTACGTATAAGTAGAATGGCTGCCCGTACTGCCCATGTATTATTTTGATTTAACAGGACGTCAATAAATGGTTTAATTTCCTCATAATACAACTTATCTTGAGGCTTGGAGATCATTAGTTTGTGAATTATTGCTATCACAAGTTCTTGTTCTGTATTTGGCAAGGGGGGGGCATCCATGGCATCTACAAATTCCACCATTTCGAGACGAGTGTCATCATCCAACCTTACATTGTTGGGTACCATGACTTCCTTAACAAGTGGCCGGCAAATGTTTTCCCGTTCTTCTAATTCTATCTTCAGACCAATTTGGGCAATATAATCCTGCTGGTATTTTGTACGTTTCCCCAATTTACCAACCAATTCATATTTTAGTCCAAGAATATCACAGGCCTTATTTAAATGAACTTCAGCTTTAGAGAAATGTCTGTAGATGAGGAATAATTGGGCTTGTTCAATTTCAAATTTTGCCCGCTTGAAGCCTAAAAATAAGAATTAAAGTGCATTACAACAAGTTTATTAACATTATGCGAATATATGAGAGTGCGGAGATAAAACCAGTTGTGTATTTTGTCTACTTTATTTAGTAATGTTGTTTTTTTTTTTTGTAAATTAATGGTGCCCATTCTGGCCAAAACTATTATTTCCATTATTTACATTATATTATTATATCATACCATTATTGTTTTTGTCTTTTTGTACTTATATATTGTCTTATTACTCATTATTGTTAAAATAATGATAAATTAATCAGGCAAAGGCAGAGGGCTACCTGGCGCAGCTTCTGCGAAAGCGTGGAATGCATCGCCGATGCCTCTCGCTTGAAAAAAATACTGTCTAAAGATCCGAGACAGGAAGTAGGTATCTTGAGGAGGTCTGATGGTTCTTTTACCAGCAACCTCAAGGAGAGCTTAAAACTGCTAATGTGTATTCATTTTCCAGGCTCCTCCACCACTCTGGATACCACCATTGCAGAACAAAACAGCGCAGCCTCCGAGGAAGATTGGCTTACAGCCAGTCGTATTGGAGACAGCGCCAGACTAAGGTGGGCCATTCAGAGTTTCTCACCCTTCAAGTCTCCGGGACCAGATGGTATCTTTCCAGCCCTGCTACAGTGGGGACTTGAAACGATCGAACCACATCTGTTGGAGATCACACAAGCGTGTCTAGCGCTGCGTTATGTCCCAAAACGTTGGCGTGAAGTTGCAGTCACCTTCATACCTAAGCCCGGAAGACAGGACTACTCGGTACCAAAGGCTTTCAGGCCTATTAGTCTCTCCTCTTTTTTTGTGAAGACTATTGAAAGACTTTACGATAGATACATCAGGGACACAGCACTCTTAACGAGACCACTGCACCCTAGCCAACATGCCTACACACAAGGTAGATCCACTGACACTGCTCTATACAGTGTGACAAAGCGAATACGCTCCTCAATTGACAACGGGGAATCCACATTGGGTGTATTCATCGACATTGAGGGAGCTTTCGATAAAACCACCTTCCGTTGCATTCAGGAGGCTCTCGCAGAGCGCGGCGTGGCACCTACCGTCAAGGGCTGGATCCATGCCATGCTCTCGCAAAGAATAGTGAGCCTCAAGGCGTGCAACACTACACTGAAGGGAAGAGTTGCGGGAGGCTGTCCACAGGGAGGAGTGTTGTCACCACTTTTGTGGAACCTTACCCTTGATAGCCTGCTTCTAGAATTAAATGGCCAAAGATTTGAGACCATTGGCTACGCTGATGACCTTGTTATACTCATCAGCGGAAAATTCCACAACACACTTTCGGAAAGAATGCAAGTGGCGCTAAAACACGTCGAGGACTGGTGCAAAGCTCACTCGCTTTCTGTCAACCCAGCCAAGACGGAAATGATACTCTTCACCAGTAAGAGAAAACACGGCAATTTCACACCACCAAAGTTCTGCAACAGCGAACTGAAACTGTCAGAAGAGGTCAAATATCTCGGTGTGACCTTCGACAGGAAATTAACCTGGAAAACACATCTTGAGCAAAGAATGAAAAGGGCAAGGATGGCTTTCGGTCAGTGTCGTAGAGCCGTGGGGAAAACCTGGGGTCTCTCACCACAGATCACACTGTGGATATACACTGCCGTTATTCGTCCTATGCTCACCTACGGGGCGGTTGCGTGGTGGTCTAGAGTCAAGCTGGCCACAACCAAAATCAAACTGGCACAAATACAAAGACTTGCTTGCCTCGGCACAACCGGGGCAATGAGCACAACCCCAACCGCTGCGCTGGAGTACATGCTGTACTTGCCACCACTTGACTTCTTCATTGAAGAGGTGGCCCTGAAAACACTATTCAGGCTTCGCACGGTGGGCTACACAAAAGTAGGCGACAAGGGCGGCATGTGGGGCAGTCTATGGAGTAGTGCATCGAAAGATGTGCCGCTTCTCGACTACCGCACGGACTACATCCCACCTTGTTACGTCTTCAACAAACCTTACCTTCCCGAGGACATACCGCAGGAGAAAGGGAACACCACGTGCCTGAAGATCTATACAGACGGCTCCAAAAAAGACAGTGGAACTGGCGCTGGGATTTTTTCTCATGACTACCAGCTGCGACAGTCCATCCCCCTAGGCAAGTATCCTTCTGTAACGCAGGCGGAAATCTTTGCCATAAAAACTGCCGCGGAGTGTATCATCAGCTCCGACAAAACTGGCAGGAACGTAACGATCTACACAGACAGCAGACAATCCATACTCTCATTAAGTCGTTGCAGGTTTACCTCCGACTTAGTCTTGGACTGTCATAACACCCTTGTGGAGGCGTCCAGACACAACAATGTCAACCTCACATGGATAAAAGGGCACTCTGAGGACAAGGGCAATCGGCACGCTGACAAACTAGCAAGAAGAGCTGCCAACGGACCGGTAAGCTCACCGGAACCCTTCCTACTACCCACTAATAACCTTCTGCTACAATCACTGAAGGACATCACCCACAAGAAATTCTTTCGACAGTGGGAAAATCTACCTGGCTGTCAGCAAGCTAAGGAAGGGCTCCCCCCTTCCTCCAGCTCCGCTGCTAGGAAATTTACACAGCTGCCCAGAAACAAGCTACGTTTAGTTACGGGTATTCTAACGGGTCACTGCGGTTTACGGAAGCATCTTCACGTGATGCATCTCGCTGAAACGTCTATATGCCGAGCTTGTGAGCTAGAGGATGAGACGGTAAAACACATTTTATGTGAATGCCCAGACCTGGTCGAATACAGGGAACGCTTGCTGGGGGATCCATGGCCGACCATGGACGGAATCAGGAACGCACCTCTGAGCTGCGTCCTAGCCTTCGTTAACAACCTAGGCTGGTTGACATAGCTGGAGAGAGCGCAGGGGGAGGCACAAGGGGCCCAATGGGGCCTGGGTGCCACGAGGATTTATCCTTGACCCCCAACACCCTACATACATACATACTCATTATTGTTTATATTAACTTGTTAATGTGTCCAGTGCCGGATTAGCCACGTAGCAGAAGTAGCAAATGCTACAGGCCCCGCGCCCCTGAGCGCCCCGCGCCATGCGCTCAGGGGGAATACAAATCTGAATTGAGATTGTTTAGACTTGATTCGGAAATTCGGAATACATTCCGTCATCGGGTAGGGTTCGGCGAGTGTGACGTGCTGCATAACAGGCAGACTGACGTCGTACGGCATTTCTCTGCATAAAAGAGAGAGAGACAGCCGACCAAGGTTGTCTGAGCATTACTCTCCCCAAAGCAACCCAATCGGTGCATTGATAACCCTACGCCACATAAATTTGCGCGTCAAGTAGTACCGCTCCAAAATAATTAATAATATCTTCATTTATGAACCCTCCACACTTTTTTCTGTGATTTTTCGTCTTAAATGCATACTGATTTATTACATAAAATTCTAATTTACTTAATATTAACCGGAACCCAAGTCTACAACTGTCAACTTTTGTTTAGGTTAGGTTACCGCGTTGCCGGGCGATAAGACAAGAGGGCTGTCGCCTGTCGGTATTCGGACAACAAATATGTAGATTGTATATATTGAGCAATTATTATCGTGTGGTTTAGCCGTTCCTGTTGTATTAGTGACACGTGTTTGATTTAAAACTTTTTTTAAATTTTAATATTAGTGATTCGGAGGAAATCGTTGAGCATAAGGTAATTATGTAAAGTTATTAGTTTGCATAGTATGCATACTCTCCAAATAACAAACAATACCACGAACAATACGAAAACTTTATGCTATCTAATACAATGGGTGCGTTCTGCCACTTTAAGCCGCTTTAAGCGCTTGAACTCAGCAACCAATGGCCGTCGCGTTCATGTTGTTGCTGCCCAATTGCCGCCGTCCGCTGAGTTCAAGCGGTTAGCGCCTAGAGTGGCAGAACGCACGCAATGTATCATCTTGTGTTGATTGTTTGATCATAAGACGCTGTAGTTCCATCCAAACTTTCAAACTACCGCATTTATACAGGCTGTACACAAAGTGACGTAACAAGGAAATATATTGTCTTGTGATAAATTTACAAGAAAAACATGCAAATAAAACTTCTAAGAAATGACTTAAGCTATAAATCTGAAGTACTTTTGAATATACAGAGTGATTTATTTGCACGTAGCAGGTAAAAGTCCAATATTTTTAGATGGAAAACCCAGTATATTTTTTCAGTTTCTGATACATGATTGAATTACAAATTTATCAAATTAAATGAATAAAACAACTCTTCTTTGGTGCACGTGTTTAATGTTTACTTGGGACGCGTTTCGGACCTCAGGTCCATCATCAGCCGCCAAATAGTCTAAAAAATCGACGTCGACAAACAATGGCAGTCATGCAGATATGTCAAAAGAGATTGATTGACATATCTGCATGACTGCTATTGTTTGTCGACGTCGATTTTTTAGACTATTTGGCGGCTGATGATGGACCTGAGGTCCGAAACGCGTCCCAAGTAAACATTAAACACGTGCACCAAAGAAGAGTTGTTTTATTCATTTAATTAAACATATTACTGCACTATGGATTATAATCTCAACAAATTTATCAGTGAAAACTTCATATCCATAAGGTAATTCGTTCGAAAGTTATGGGCCGAAAAAAGAAACCAACATGAAAAGTGTTATTTGTTGTAATCAAGTTACTGTTGGTGTTGTCACAAATACGGGTGTGTGATCTCAGAAATTTATGATCAATTTTCAAACTAATATCTCTTTGTGATCTGAATAATCTTTTCGATCTGATCGATTTTTTAGATCAAATCAATCATAATTTGTGATCGAATAGCGATCTGAAACCCCTATTTATGGCAACGCTAACGGTAACTTGATCACAATGAATAAAACTTTTCAAAATGTTTTTTTTGTCTTTTTGGGCCCATAACTTTTAAACGAAACAATCTGTAGATATGAGGTTTTCACAGATAAATTTCTAATTGAATAGAGTAACAAAAACTGAAAAATATACTGGGTGTTCTATTTAAAAACATTGGACTTTTGCCTGCTAAGTGCAAATATTCAAAAGTACTTCAGATTTATAGCTTTCATGATGTCATTTTTCATGTCATTTCCTAGAGGTTTTATACGAATGTTTTTCTTATAAAATTATCAGAGGACGAGATATTTCCTTGTTACGTACTTTTTTGTACATCCTGTATATATTAACATCACATAATTTAATACTTTATTTAGTAGAAAGTACTGGATTA
This sequence comes from Aphodius sticticus, assembly GCA_963966075.1. NCBI lineage: Eukaryota > Metazoa > Arthropoda > Insecta > Coleoptera > Scarabaeidae > Aphodius > Aphodius sticticus. The sequence continues at coordinate 63,814,695 of OZ014506.1, forward strand.
CATTTTATATTGTAATTTATTTTCCCTTGTATCCAGATTGAAATGGTCAATATGAGCAGCAGACCCAGAGACATTACGCTGCTGGAGCTGCTGGAAGTACAAAGCGTAACAAAGCGTGAACTGCAATATTATAGACTTATAATGGAAAATTCGTTAGAGGTGCGTTTTCTAAATGTGGAAAGTCTTACGTATTTATTTGTCCTTAATGATTACTAACTGCGGTGGAGAACGTTCTTTTTTGGCATTGAAGCGTATAACAAATGAGTTAAGAAACACGACGGGACAAGATTGCCTAAATAATCTCACCTTAATGAACATTGAATGTGATTTACTTAGAGAAATTGATTTTGCCAACATTAAATCGAGAAAAGTTTTGTTGTAAAAATGTGCTTTATTTTATATCCTACATCAAACCAAGGGCTAATCATATTTGATAATATTTGCTACAGGCCTCGCACCAGCTTAATCCGGCTCTGAGTGTGTCCTGTAATTGGGGGTAACCTGTTGGGCAAACATACGTTATTGTATTATTATATTATTATTATATTATTAATCGTAAATTATCATTGAAATTAAAATTATTAATTTCAAATATTAAATTACCACGTAAATAAAAATAGTAAATTACGTTGGCTTAAATTACCGAGTAATTAAAAATGGTAAATTATGCTGGTTTAAATTACCGGGTAATTAAAAATATTAAATTAAACCTGCGTTTATACCGCTCACTGTAGGTTATGAATGCTACTTATGTTAATAAAAATGTTTGGTAAATAAAAGTCATTATTTTGTAGGTAACTAGCAATCTGACTAATGATGTTAAATTTCCGTAATTATTTTTTTCAGTAAATTACCGCTGAAATAAAAATTATTACTTTCAAATTTAACATACTATGTAATTAAAATTTCAATTGGTAAATTATATTTTCCTAAATTACCGGGTAATTCAAAATGATAATTTACCGATGACAGTAAGTTGCGTAGAAAAAAAATGGATACAGCCTTATAACTCATTATATTGTAGATAACCACCAATCGCTGATGGTTTTCCTGATTTAATAGTAGTAATTCATGTCGCGAGGTAGCAAAAAGCGTAACACGGAACTCGCAAAACTATGCCACATCAGTGGCCACACAGCAACGTAAGATAGACTACCAACCAAATAAATGCTGACAATCCAATACACGAGCAAATTACCAATGAGAACCAAACAAGAACAGAACTAAGTGAGTGGCAACAACCCAAGCACAGAAAGTCGAGGAAAACTGTGATAACGGGAAAAGCCAACAAAAACAGTGAAATAATCTCAGTAAGCGAAAAGAAAATGGCACAGTTCGCCATCAGTAGAATAAAACCAAGCGTCACAGAGGAAGTCATCAAAAAATACATTGAGAAGCTAATGTCCAAGGAAGATGCATTGGTAGAAGCGACCGAAGTATGAATCCCACCACAGTAAAACTGTACGACTTGGAGTGAACTTTGAACATAAAGACATAGTCAATAACAAAAACGCGTGACCATGTGGATCCTGCTCAGCCGTTTCAGCTTCAGCGACAGACGTCTTTTTTGGAACAACAGCCATCCACAAGTACAGGGGTAAAAAACACAAATCACACCACAAACAAAGCACCTAAATATAATAGCCACTAACGTCCAGAGCATAACCAATAAACTGCAAGCCCAGAATGAAATCATGGCCCAAAAAGAAGATGCAGACGTCCTCTGCATAACAGAATACCGGGTCACAGAAGAAACTTTAGATCTCTACAACCTAAAAAGCTTCAACAGTGTCTGCTTACTGCCGAGGATACCAACAACATGGGGGCACCGCAATATACGTCCACAAAAACCACGAAGCCTACAACATCAACAAAAGTCAGGTACTCTCTATACAGAAAGACTGCGAGCTCGCAGCAACAACGCTGCCCAAAATGAGATGTGCTTTTGTAAGTGTGTATAGGTCACCCTTGGGTGACTTTAACAACTTCATTACAAATATGGAACTCTTTCTAAACCACATAATCAGCACCTACGCCACTGACATAAGGTTGATAGTATCCGGCGACTTTAATGTAAACCTCCATGAAAACGGCGAACAGAGCAGTCAGCTGCTCGAACTAATGAAATGCTTTGGTCTGCAGCAGACAATCCATTCACCCCCACGGATCTTCAAAAACCAAAGGTCATGCCTAGATAACATATTCGTAAATACCACCAATTACTCGAAGGCAAGAGTCTTCAACGATGGTCTCGGCAACCACAAAGCCACAGGAATCCAAGTCAGCACTCGTCAGCCAACACCTATCAACAAGATAAGAAGGACGTACTCACCCACAAACAAGATATCCTTCCTGACAACCCTTAGCCGCCAGAACTGGAACGAAGTATACACAATGCCAACCCCAGATGAAATGTTAGACCGCTTTCTTAAAATATTTCTCCACCATCATAACAACGCTTTCCCACTGGTCTAACATCGCCAACAGAAAAACAACTTTGCAGCTACAGATCCACAACTGCGCCAGATGAAAGACAGAATCAGCCTCATCTATAGACTTTATGACGACGGTAGTACATGCATGCGTGATGAGCTACAGAACCTAAAAAAGGTATACTACGCTGAATGTGAGAGAAAACACAAACTAAACAATGCAAATAAGATAATCATGGCAACAAACAAGTCAAAAAAAATATGAGACATAATAAACCATGAGTCAGGCAGAAGCCACAGCAAGCAACAACAACACATGCCAACTAGCGAAGAATTTAGCACCTTCTTCGCGAATAGGAGCAATCGAAACAACCAGGCAAAAGAGGCCCTACAATACCGAACAACACACTCAATATTCCTTTTTCTCACCGATAAGTCAGAAGTAGAATCTGTGCTGAATAACATTAAATCCAAGACCTCTGAAGATATCTACGGAATAACCACAACAACAATGAAACTGGCGAAGGACCTGATATCGGAACCACTAGCAACTATCGCAAACAAATGTCTCTTGCACGGAGTTGTTCCGATAAGTCTCAAAGTGGCTAAAATAATACCTATTTTCTAGAAAGGAAGTGCCTCAGAATGCACAAACTATAGACCGATATCTATACTGCCAGCCTTTTCCAAGGTCCTTGAAAAAATCATCCTCACCCGACTGGAAAGTTTCATCAACAGGAACAACATCTACCGTGAACAGCAAAATGCCTACCGCAAGACCAGAAGCACTGAAGCTGCAATGATGGATCTTATGAGATGTGTTTGTCAATCATTAGAGAACAAACAAGAACGTCGCTCTTTGCTATGTGATCTTAGCAAAGCGTTCGACACAATGCCGCATCAGAACTTTCTAAATAAAATGGAATCCTACGGTTTCCGCGGCACTGCTCTCCAACTAATCGAGTCGTACCTAACCGATCGTAAGCAAGCAATTTACACAAGTGACCACGGACTAAGCAAATATACCAATTAACAATTGGAGTTTGACAGGGATCCATACTTGGCAGCATATTCTTTGTAATATTCATGAATACCTTGCCAAACCACCTAACGTGTCACACAATCCTGTACTCTAATGACACGACTCTGACGACAACTGCCAGCTGAACAGAACAACTGGAAGTAGAAACCGCACAAAACTACAAGACTGTGAAAAGATGGTTTGAGAAAAACAACTTAACCATGAATGAAACCAAGATTGAATCCATTACATATGAACTGAACCGCTCCAAGGTGGTTGGAGGAGGCGTGCGCTTCCTTGGTCTTACCATCGACCCTCGACTAACATGGAAGCTGCACATAGATCAACTGAGGAAAAGCCTAGCAAAAACAACCTACCTCATAAGAAGAACTGCACAAGCTGCAGGCACAAAGACAGCCACGATTTCCTACCACTCAGTGTTCCATGCGAAAATGGTCTATGGTATTGAGATGTGGGGCAACTCTGCCCATGCTGACAGAATCCTTATGATCCAAAAAAGAGCTGTGCGTAGCATCGTAGAGGAAAAAATCACATCATCCTGCAAGGGCATCTTCAAGCGACTGAAGATACTCACTGTGTATGCTGCCTATGCAGTGAAAATAAAGGCATTGCTGAGAATCCACAAAGAAAAGCAGGGCCAACCTCAGCACAGCGACATCCACAACCACAACACAAGATCGGCATATAAACTTCTTCCACAAAACGAGAGGCTCGTGGCCAGACTTCCTAAGACACCCCACCAGCTTATACAACTGTCTCACATGTGAGCAACAAGACCTACCATCTAAACAACTTAAGAAAACAATAATAACCTTGTACTGCACCAGCCCACCATACTCAATGGCAGAGGCTAAGGATGTATTGAAAAGCACTACAGGATGAAATGTGTTATATAATATAATGTAGTCTTGTGATGCTTTAGGCGATTTCGCGTGGAACGGTTCGGTTGCGGTTCGACTACCGATTTGAACCAACCATTTTCACATGGCGATTGATGACGTAGCGGTTGCAGTTGGTTCGATTCGGTCCGTCAAAATATTGAACCTGCCTGGCAAGACGGTTTGAAATATCGGTTCGTTTGGGTTGTCAATGGGTGCGTTCTGCCACTTTAAGCCGCTTAAGCGCTTGAACTCAGCAACCAATGGCCGTCGCGTTCATGTTGTTGCTGCCCAATTGCCGCCGTCCGCTGAGTTCAAGCGGTTAGCGCCTAGAGTGGCAGAACGCACGCATTGTTTAGGTTATAAGTTGTAAAATGCTGGTAAAATGGATAGGTATGTCGTTGTCGGAATGCGCGGTAGACCACTGCGTATGTCATTACTGTCATATTTAGCAGTAAGTGGGGCACCTAACCTATGAATCGAACCGAATCATTTTCCGTCGAGCGGTTACTGACGTTTTAAAAATGATGACGATTTAGAACCGGTCTGTCAACCACATCCAACCGCCAACCGGAACCAAATCGAACCGTTTAGCCACGCGAAATCGCCTTTTGTAATATTTCATTGACGCTACTTTGTACAAAGTTTAATAAATCTATATCACAGTGATCTAATATGACTGAGGACAGGTTCAATTACCCGCCAATTTGAATAATTGTGATGTTGGCAATGGTTGCAAATGACAGCTGTTATTTTGGTCCAGTGGTGTTGGTGTTCCTTCTTGTAAAGGGATTCATTCTCTGATTATAAATTAGGTATATTAAATTGAAACTATTAATTGAATTAATATATAGTTTCAATTCAAATTAATTCCCGTGAGGGTTAAATAAATAATAAAATGGTTACTGCACGGTTAGTTTCAATTACTTATAAATTATCGCATGTGACCGTTGGAAAAAAGTTCTTCTTCAAAATTGTTGTGAAGGTAACATATTATCGACAGATCGGTAGAATTCTTGTAAAAGTTATACAGGCTGTTCAAATTATAAAATCAAAGTTGAACTCGAGAAAAGTACTAGAAGTTGATTTTTTCAAATGGCAACCCTAACATATGAATATATTTCTCAATTCTATGGAAAATTTTTGATAAACTTTGTGTACAATGCCCTATACCTAAAATGTACTTGTACCTACTGAAATCGATTTTTAAACACAGTAGAAATTGCAAATATTGCCATATATAAATTGCGTTTGAAAACAACAAGTTTTTTTAGGTCATTATAAATAATTTAGTATTTATAAAATTATAAGTCTATAATAAAACACAAGTTTAAAAATACAACATACAATCGTAAAGTAAATTTAAAAAAAAACTGCTTCATTCTATTTCAGTAACTGTTCAAAAACGTTGCCTTTTTCCGCTAAACCTACTTCAATTCTTTTTAACATATTATTGTTGGTGGCGTCCCCGATAGAGTTAGCACAACCCATTGAAAGCAGCTCCTCAATAATTGGGTGGTTTCAAATGGACGGTGCTCCAGCGCACACAACTGTTGCAGTAATAGGCTTGCTTAACGAGATGTTCGACGATCGGCGGATTGCGCTTAATGGGCCATACAAATATCCACCGCGTTCCCCCGACTTGACGCCAATGGATTTTTTTATTTTGGGAGGTATTAAAGACGTAGTTTATGAGGACCCAATAATTGATAAAGAGAACATGAAAGATAGCGTTCGAGCTGCTTTCAATGGGGTATGTGCTAAACTAAATCAGGGACCACTAATAATATGTTAAAAAGAATTGAAGCATGTTTAGCAGAAAAGGCAACGTTTTTGAACAGTTACTGAAATAGAATTAAGTAGCTTTTTAGGCTTATAATTTTTTTAAATACTAAATTAATTATAATGAAAAATGACCTAAAAAACTTGTTTAATAAAGTTCTGTTTATTCCAAATTGTTCAGTTGTTTTCAAACGCAATCTAGATTTGGCAATATTTGCAATTTTTAGAGCGCGTTCGGTTTGTCAGGGTAGGGTATGGGGAGAGCAATGCTCAGATAACCTGGGTCGGCTGTCTCTCCCTTATATGCAGATAAACGCCGTATGACGTTAGTCCGCCTATTATGCAGCGCGTCACTCTCACCGTACCCTACCCGATTATCCAAACGCGCTCCTACTGTGATGATTAGAAATCGATTTCAGTAGGTACAAGTACATTTTAGGTATAGGACATTGTACACAAAGTTGATCTAGAATTTTCAATAGAATTGAGAAATGTATTCACATGTTAGGGTTGCCATTTGAAAAAATCGACTTTTAGTACTTTTCTCGTATTCAACTTTGATCTTATAATTTGAACATCCTGTATAAGTTTTAGAAGAATTCTACCAATGTGTCGATAATATGTTACCTTCACAACCATTTTGCCGGGCGACTTTTTTCCAACGGTCCCAGGCGATAATTTATAAGTAATTGAAAGTAACCGTGCAGCTGTCATTTTTTAATGATAAAAATTAATATAGGTATAGAGATTGGGTATAGAGAATGTAACATAAAATTGATCTAAAATTTAATGAAGATTTAAAAAATGCGATAAATTACAGGGTGTTCCATTTAAAATATGAAAGTTGACATCATTTCCGGTGTAACCGGAAGTAACCGAAAACTCAAAATATTTTAGTTGAGACGATCGTGTCCAACAATATAAGTCACAAATTTTCAATGTCTCATTTCATTTGGTTCTCCATATACTTCTAATGGCAGCTCGTCGTGGGATACCCTGTATACGATATACCACAGTTATTAACATAATGAAAAAATAAATAAAAACTCTTTCTGGTATAATTTATCCGTAACATCTGAATCTGAAGACTGCAATTCGGAATTGACACAAAATGTTAAGTAAATCAGTGATAAAAACTAGACCCAATTCAAAATCTCTGATTTCAAGTTCAGATTCTACGAAAGCACAGCAGAAACATTTTTTACTTGTTCGATTTTGTTCATTGTTAGTCAGGATAGTCACTTAGATTATTGTATTTTTAACAAATTAAGTTCGCTGATATCTATACTCAAAAGTTAATTAATTATATTTTTTTTTAAGTTTTATTAAGTTAATTACTGTGATATATAAATTTATTGTAGAAAAACAAACGTTCTTTTTTATTGTTGAGCTGCTTGGGGCACGGGTAGCGCATCCAATCCCGGGATCCCGGAAACCGAGATCCCGGTATTCCCGGACTTTTCTGGTACCGTAATCCCGGTGCTGAGATTAGTCTGAATACCAGGATTACGGTGCTGATAGATTTTTAATAGAAAATCAAAATATTATTTTTACAAACAAATTAAGAGAAAGGAATTCTAAATTAATGGTTAATGCCATTAAATAGGGCATAAACTATCCCGTGTTAGGATGTGTGCTCTACGGCCTAGTAGTTTATAGTTGGTTCAGAGAATTTCGGTGCCGACAGAAAGTGAGTAAGAACGAGACAGGACGTAAAAGAACTATCAACATTTGATATGTCGACTGACCGGCTTAAACTAAGTTAGCTAAACTTTGATATTCAATAACTCTTGTAGACTTTGACGGATTTTCATTATTTTTTTCGAGACACGTAAGGAAATTTATCAAATTTATGACACATAATATACTCTGATAATTAAAGAAAATAAGATGTTCCAGCTGATTATTAATACTGGGAGATCACAAATTGTGTTTTTGGTCATGGATATAGGAGGATTCGGATATAGACAGAATTGCAGAGAACTGTATATCCGCTTAAAAATACTAACGTTTCCCTGTCTTTATATTCTGAGAGCTGTGACCTGGGTGAAGGATAATCTGTCTGACTACAGAGTAAATTCTGATATCCATAGACACAATACACGATCGCGGTCACATCTCCATGTACCATTCCAGAGATTAAAGAGTAGCAGACATGCTGCTAATTTTTATGGTATAAAGTTTTAAAACGTACTTCCAACCCACGTAAAGACCTTAAACTCAGAACCGTTTAAAAACGCTGTGAAAACCCTTTTATTGCAGAATGCTTTTTACAGTATTCAGGAATATTGGAGTGCGAAATCAGCGGAGTGCGAAATCAGCAAAGGTGCGATGCATACGTGTGTTTTGGCGCTCCGGTTAGAAAGTAGTTTTAAAGTGGATAATTTTCAACTGAGAATTTTGGAAGCGAGTGCGTTGAATTGTGCATTTGGGGCGGAACAATAAGGTCAGTTTGGTTTCGTCTTTGCGCATTTTTCTGGCGCGGTTAGGCACCTGTCTTTTCCCACGAGTATAGGGGTAGCGGGGCGCTATCCTGAACGTTGCTACACCTCGTAGTGACGGGGAGGGTCTACACATCATCTCTGTGTAGAGATCTTCCAAATCGGCTGGGAAATAAGGAAGATAGGAACGAAAAAAGTGAATAGTTTCGGGCGTGGCATATACGTGTACGACAGTGCGTGACGTCATCCGGGACTCGTAATAGTTTACGGACAGAGGCACGTGGGCAAGAGTCGATACTTAGAATAGTTTTCGCGAGTGGCAAGCACGTGGTCGACAGTCGGGACTTCTTTCGCTTCGTAGACATTGTGGGAGCTTGGGCCTTTCCGAGCGGTTGACGCGGGGGTACCTTGCGTTCGTGGCGTGGAGTTTTTTTTTTCGGGTACTTTGTGGCGACATGAACATCTCGGAGGAGTGACGCGCAACGAACGAAAATATGAGCGCGGGAGGAGATCCACTACCGAGTGGTAGTGGATACCAACAGGGAAGGTGTAGCAGAGATGGAGGGATCCATGCGCCGTCCAAAGGGTACTATCAACACCAGGAATACCGGGATATTAGCACGGAGACGGATACGCGAGGAGCCCTCGTCCATGACATGGTAGAGGATCTAGAAGGGAAATTTCCAAGGCGAGAGCGACTAGCGCGATCCCCAATACCGAGGGACAGAAAAATGTCGCTTCCGACAATAAAAATACCGACCGGCGGGCAAGGGGTTAAAACTGTAGCAGAACAGATCACCCCAGCAACGCCTGCGTACTTCGCGAGGGACGGGGAGGATAGTCCTACGACGGGTTGGCTAATGGTCGGCCCCGGAGGAACGGTCAAGAAGGCGAAAAGAAAGAAGCCTGACGAGGAAGGAGATCTAGGCGACGTCTGGAAAGAAATGAGCCAGACAATACAAGAGCTGCGGGCGGTAGTACTAACCAGCGCCAACACCAAAAAGGAGAGAGAAAGGTCGGAGCAGCTAGAGAAAATGATGGACGCCGCGGAGAAAGAAGTCAGGAAACTGCAAGACGCCACAAAAAGCCCAGAGACAAAGGTGACTCGTAGAGACCGGGGATCAGGAGGTCAGGCGACTAGTGCGGACCTAGTCACAAGAAAGAAAGTCACAGTGGACATGGCCACCCAGTGGCCAGACGAACCACAGGAGGACAAGTATGGAATACTGCAGGCTACGGGAAACCCCCTATACGCACCTCTAGAATTCGACGTGGCCATAATGCTGGAAAAGGACGAGTCGGGAAAGGAAAGAGGGCTTAAAAGGAGTCTCATCAGGTACTGCCCAGAGTACGCGGAAGTAGAGACGGAGGAAGGGGATTTTGTGGAGATCATCCGAAAGACCACTGTAAAAGTCGGAACGAAGACGATAACAACCGAAAGACGGGTCTTTGTCTTGAGGAACGAGGGCAAGGAGAACGGCCGAAAGGAGCGTATGGAACAGCTTAAAGCGGCCGTCGGGGGAAAAGGCAAACTGGCTATCAATAACCCCGAGGGTGAAGGAGCCGAAGAGGTACGCGCCTGCCTGAAGGAAGTTATGGGAGAGACGGTCCAAAAGTCACCGCTTACACTGCCAAGAAAGACGAAAAAAGGCAGGGCGTCAGGAGCTATGCGGGTGTGGCCAAGCTAGGGCAACAGGCCGGCCAGCAGAAGAAAGGGGCGGACTCGGAAATTCCGAGAATGCCCAGAGAAAAGGAATGGCCAGCCTTGAAAAGGAAGAAGGAGGAGGCGGTTATTGTAACTACCGACAACGCCTCGTACGTAGAAACCCTCAGGAAGGTAAAAGAACACGTTAAAGGGGGCGCATGTAGCCTCAACATCAAGGGGGCCGGGAAGACGAGAAACGGCGACCTCATGATCACCGTTAAGGACCGAGAGAGCGCGAAGGCATTGAAAGAAAAAATCAGTGAGACTTCGGGACTGAAGTCCACAGTAGCTGGCAGAGAAAAGCTCTTGACGATAAAAGAGCTCGAGGCAACTGCCACAGAGGAGCAGGTAAAGCAGGCACTTAAAGAGGCTCTGAGAAACCTAAATGAAGGAGTAACGGTAAAGTCGCTGAGAGAGGCATACGGGCAAATTAAGACGGCCACCCTACAACTCACGGAAGACGCGGCAGTGGCACTTCTGCGTATGAAAACCCTGGAAGGGGGTTGGGCAGTAGGAAGAATAAGCGAAAGGATACAGCCACAAACGTGCTACAAGTGCTGGGAAACGGGACACATCGCGAAGGACTGCAGAGGACCCAGCAGGGAAAAACTCTGCAGAAACTGCGGTAGAGAAGGTCACCTATCAAAGGTGTGCGAGGAGAAAGCGCACTGCCCAGTATGCGAAAAGGACGGCCATAGGGCACATACCATCAGATGCCCAAAATATATGAACGTAACGAGGAAAGACGACAAGGTAGGTGCTCAGGACAGAAATGTCTAACACCCACAGCAGCGGAGATGGAAGAAGAGCAGGGGAACGAGACCTACCAGTAATGGAACGGCGCCAACCCCCTACACAAAAGAAGAATAGACCTCCTTCAAAGAGGAAAAGGGACATGGAAAGACTGGAGCGTCACCTACAAAAGAAGGAGGGATATATCGCGTTTGTGGCGGGTGAAAGACCAAGGCATGTATCCGGTATCCCTGTGGGAAGGTGGAGACTCTGACACCGTGCCCACCGCAGCGGATGGCGACGAACAACAATGCAACTAGAATACCTAAAACGGAGGAAAGGAAACCGCGAGAAAGCAACGTGGATGGACAACCCGGGTGGTACTCGGCGGTCCCACCCATAGTGCGAATGACCAGGCAAAGCGTAAGATACGCAACTCATAGACTGAGGGACCAAACACTCTTTGACCTAGTGAGGACCCACCTAGGCTACTTCGAGAGCACAAAAGACGGGGAGATAATCTCTGGAGAAAGTAAACTCTCCTCAGAGATAAAGATTATGTCCGAGGGGTTGCCCCGCGGCGAAGAACTAAGAGCCATATACCTCGACTTCATGCGAGGAATGGGAATCACAGAGGAACTGGCGCGGGAAGACCTAGAGCGAGTGGGATCTTATATGCGATCGTCCAGAATCATGAGGCTGCAGTCGATACGGGAGAGCGATAGACGTTACCATACGCCATGGCCACCTCCATCATACAGGTAAACCTAGGAAGGGGAAAAGCCGCTCAGGAGCTATTAATAGCAACAGCGGCTAGACAAAACACTGACATTCTACTGGTCTCAGAACAAAATAGAGCTATGACCGAGATACTAGGCTGGAAGCAGGACATCGGCCGGAAGGCGGCCATCGGAATAAGGGGACGTAAGGTTCACGTCACGAGACAGGGAGCAGGACAGGGCTACGCTTGGGTGGACACGGGAACGGTGACGATGTACAGCTGTTACGCCTCCCCTGCTATGGAAGGCCCGGAATTCCAGAACCTCCTGGACACTCTGGAGGAGGGCATGAGATCTGGAAGCGGCAAGTACATAGTGGCTGGTGACTTCAACGCAAAATCACAGGAATGGGGATCGGCAGTCACCGACAGGAGAGGAGAAGCACTGAGTGAGTGGGCATCGAGGAATGGTCTGGTTCCCCTGAACGAAGGAAATGCGAACACATTCAGGAGAGGGGGAGGAGGATCAGTGATAGACGTCACCTTCGCTACTGCAAACGTCGCAAGACAGGTGGAAGGATGGAGAGTGGTGGAAGAAGAAACCCTCAGCGACCATATGTATATTGAGTACAGGCTGAGGGACATTCGAGAATCGAGGGAGGAGACTCAGCAGTTCGTATCCAAGCGTTACAACGCGAGGAAACTAGACCGCACCAAGTTTAGGGAGACGTTCGAAACGGAAACGGCAGGAGAACCACCAAATGTAGCAACATGTGAGGCAGCACTCGCAAAGGCATGCGAAGCAGCCATGCCCAAGAGTAGTTGCGCGGGCAATAGGGCAGTATACTGGTGGACTGAGGAGATTGCGGACTTGAGGAAGGTGAGCAACGCTGCTAGAAGGGCCGCCCAAAGAGAAACCAGAGATGAAGACAGACGAGCACTCCTTACAGTACGATACAGGGAGGCTAGAAGGGCACTGAAGATAGCAATTGCCGAATCCAAGCAACGCCACTGGACCAGCGTGATTGAAGAAGTGGAAAATAACGTGTGGGGGCAGGGGTACAAAATAGTCACGAAAAGGCTAAAAGCCACAACCGCCACCGAACCTGACGTTGTCCGAAATGAAGGTAGTTGCGGATGAACTGTTCCCAGAACTGAGATCACGGAGGAAGACGAGCAGGAACCGGAAGAGGTTACGAATATTCTCACGGTAGAGGAAGTTAGGACAGCGGCAGGAAAGATCAAGCCTAAGAAAGCCGCGGGACCTGATGGAGTGCCTCCGGAGGCGATCAGGGAAATGGCCGTAGTAGCGGGAGAGTACGTCACAGACGTGATGAACGCAATCCTCACGGAAGGGAAATACCCAGAAAAGTGGAAGACGTCCACTGTCCAGCCTCCTCCTATTGGCCAAACGAGAGGCCACGGAAGGAGAACCACCAAAGTATAGGCCCATTTGCCTGCTGAACACAAGCAGCAAGCTAATGGAACACGTGCTGGTGAGTAGACTGAAAACCGAGCTAGACGAGAGAGCTCCCCTGGCGGACAACCAGTTTGGCTTTCGAGAAGGAAGGTCTACGGTGGACGCGTTGAGGAGCGTGATGGACAAAGCAAAGAGGGCGAACCAAGGAACGAGGAGGAAAAAACAGTTCTGCATGCTGGTCACACTCGACGTCAGAAATGCCTTCAATACCGTTGCATGGGAACACCTAATCGCAGAGCTGGAAACAAGAGGCATCAGCCGGTACCTACTGAGGATAATCAGGAGTTACCTGAAGGACAGATGGATTATCCTAAAGGATAAAGACGGGAGGGCCTCACGGAAGAGGATAACAAGCGACGTTCCCCAGGGATCGGTCTTGGGGCCAACGCTCTGGAACGTCTTCTACGATGGGGTGCTGCGTCTGGAGCTTCCTGGAGTGGAACTGGTGGCGTATGCGGATGACCTAGCGATGGTGGTGACCGCCGCCACTTGCGCCGAGCTCGAGGGGAGGGCGAACGCGGCCATCGCGGGAATCGTCGCGTGGATGGCTGACAGACAACTGCAGCTGGCTGCCGAGAAAACCGAGGCCGGGAACAGCGTCAAGTACCTGGGAGTGAGAATAGAAAGAAACCTCAGGTACAGAAAGCACGTGGAAGAAGTGGCGGCAAGGGCGGAGAGGACAACAAGGGCTCTCCTGAGGCTGATGCCAAGGTTGGGGAGCCCGACGGCAGCAAAGAGGAGAGTTCTCGCGTCCGTGGCGGAGTCGGTGATGCTGTATGCGGCGCCGGTCTGGGCGGACGACATGGAGTTCGCAAGCAGAAGGCAGCGGCTCCTACGAGTTCAAAGAAGAGCGGCGATAGGAGTGACGTCGGCGTACAGGACCGTATCTACCGATGGACCCATCGCCTGATACCCAGCCTATCGGGGTGGGTGAATAGAAGGCATGGTGAAGTGAAATAAAGGAAGCCAATCATGCCCTCAATTCCATTGATTCAGGACGGCGGCGAAGCGGCCATTCCAGGATCAAGCAGGAGGGACAGAATCGCGTAGTGTTGTGGTGCAGTACTGTGTGTTAATGATGTATATTGTATTATGAGCACTGTACGTATTAGAACGAATAAATTACAAATTACAAACTATGAGCTCACCCAAGCTCTAACCGGCCACGGATGTTTCGGGGCATACCTGCACCGATTCAAGAGAAGGGACAGCCCAGAATGCCGGTACTGCGGGGAGGAGGACACACCTGGGCATACTCTCTTTCGATGCGAAAGATGGGCAGCACATAGAAGCGCATGTCCATATCAGGAAGACCTCAACGAGGAAAGAATGGTACGGCGCATGTTGCAGGGACCGGAGGAGTGGCGGCGGATCGCACACACCGTGGGAGATATCCTAAAGTGCAAGAACGAGGACGACAAGCGTGATGAAGCGAGAGGACCTCCCACGCCTTAGTTGTTAAGGAGTAGGGATGGTCCCGGGGACGGAGAGGGCAAAAGCGAGAAAGGCAGAATAGCGTCCGGAAACCGGCGCAGGAAAGCTTCCGGAACTGCCAAAGCGAGAAATGTTTAGGGTTCTGGAAATCCGGACCAGACTTCAGGACGACCGGAGTCAGGCGAGGGACCAGTGGTTATACCGTGGTCCCAGAAGAAAAGTCTAGGTGGCGGTGTCCCAGAAAGAACTGTGGTTCTGAGCACGAAACGGTGGTGGTAGTAGAATAAGTAATAATAGGAGGTAGTAGAATAAGTAGCATAGTATAGTATGTTATTAGTAAGTAGGTAGTCTTGTTTGTCGTATCTGTATTTGTGGTTAAAATAAATAGTAAAAGAGCCAGTAGGCCACAAAACGGAAAGGCGACGGGAGAAATGTTGGGAGATGTCGCTGCAGGAAGTATGCCCTTCAGGCGATGCCGTGCAGCGGGGTGGTGGTGGGTTCTTTCCCCCCCTCGCCTTTTTTTTATAAAAAAAAAAAAAAAGTATTCAGGAATATATCGACTGTTTTGTTTCAATGTAATGTTGGTTTAAAATTATGTTTTTGTTAGGGTTGCCATTGTTTGTGGTTGTAATGTATGGTGTAATAGGACGTAAGAATTTATTTTGATCTTTTTGTTCATTGTATTCTTGACCTGTGTATATACATTTCTTTGTATCTCAAGCACCAATAAACTATTATATTATATCATGTTTGAGACATCCTGTGGGAACTTGTTCCCTCGCAGGTTGGCAGGTTGGTACTCTCTTACAAGACCATATCAATTCTCAACATCTTGTTTTCTAATACATCACAACATCTGCATTTGTGTAGAATATACAGTTTTATGCAAGATTTTGTATTTCACTCATAATCAAGTCAGATTTACTGCAAGGTTTAAGGGTAAATTTAAATAGCTAAGATTTATTTGAAATGGTTATCTTCTACAAAATTCAGACATTGGAATGAACCAAAAACAAAATGTTCAGAATATGGAAGTCTTTGTAACAGAGTACTTTCAAACTTGCTCATGCTGCGCAGTTTTTCACAGCCTGTATCGAAAATTACAATAGTATGTGCTAATCTCTAAGAAATTCAATGAATTTCTTTAAAATGCATTTAAAAATAATGAAAACCGGTCATCATTACAAAAGTTAAGCAAAACAAGCGTTCCTTTAATTGTGCCGGTCAGCGTATTTTTTTCAAAACTACCTGAAACTTGGCATATCTTGTTGTGCTGTACAGGGTCGTCAGATTAGAACATATGTTTGTTACTTGTTTACCTTAAGATTAATTTATTAACCATAAGAAGATAATTCATCTTTCCTAGTCTTCTTATTATATTTAGTAGTTAATAAAAATGTTTTTAAAAAATATAAAAATTTAATTAAAATATTTATTTCGTGCAAAGGGCATATATTGGAAGAATTTATGTAAGAAAGAGTTAATATATAGGTACAACTTTAATCCCTACATTAAAAATCTGGTCACCTTAGCTAAGATAGTGACTAAAATTAGGTCATCGCCTAACGATGAAACATTGAAAATTTTGAGTTTTCTAAGATCTCATTTTAAGGCAGAAAATAATAATATTATTTAATATTGTAAGCCATATTTTTTACTGTTTATGTATATTACTGTATTATGTATACTGTATATTGTTCCGTTCATGTATTTATATTTTAAAAATAAAATCTGTATTTAAAATACTTATTTTCATTTTTTTTATACATATAGATTCCCGGTGCTGGCACCGGGATCCCGGGATTGAAAATTTCCAGCACCGTAATCCCGGTTCTGCAAAAGCAATCCCGGATTGGAAGCACTAGGCACGGGTTAGTATGTATTGATGGATGGAAAATTTCACGAGAATTAAGAATAGATATAAATGAACAAATTGAAAGGGTCCTGCAAAATAATAATCTTCGAAAATAAGCACCACCTATAGTCAATATGCAAAACATTATCACTAAATTAAACGTGATTTATAATGCCGCGACATTGATAAGAAAAAGCACTGAAAGAAAAATACTCACAAATTAACAAAAATCAAATTTTTTTCCCTTTTTCAAATTAGATTTTTGTTAGTAAAATTACTCACCAAATGAGTAATTAGTCACCACTTGGCAACACTGACCACATCCAACCGCCAACCGGAACCAAATCGAACCGTTTAGCCACGCGAAATCGCCTTATGGTATCTGACAGTGATCATAACCTGTATCATGCAAGCATAAAATCTTGGTAACACTAAATAAGTTCAAAACTCTGGCGGGAAATTCAACCTGTCCTCAGTTATTTTAGATCACCCGTTATATCTATATATATCTATTAAAATGAAAGCAGGGACTACAACAAAAATACATTTTATACCAGCAATTTATAAAATGGACAGTCTAACAGCATAATTATAGTATAAAATACTGTAATTTATTACCGACTACAAAACTACAATGCACGGTTTCACAAACAATGATCACATTTTATCCGGATCACCAGAACATTTCTTTATCATGAATTCGATAGTAGATAGATGGCGTCTGATTTATAATGTGCATTATTGGCTCCGTTGCATTAAGTAATTAAAAATCCGGAAATTACCATTAATTACGGTAATTTATTTAGTAATTTACCCGATAAATTACGCTCTTACATCCCTAAGTACCTCTCAGGGAAAGCACAAACAACAGTGCACTTGTCGACTGCTTAGGAGTGGTGGTTTTTTAAATTAATTTATAAATTCCGGTAAATTAACAACTGTAATTAAAATTTTCGGTAAATTACTGGTAAATTACCATCGGTAATTTAATTTGACGATAAATTACCATTGGTAATTTAAGCCGAAACTTACGGTAATTAATAATCGGTAAATTACCATTAATTACGGTAATTAATTTGATAATTTACGTGGTAAACTACGCACAAAAAAATGTCTGTGTGTGTGTGTATCTGTGTATGTATGTGTATTAGGGATGTAACGGAGGTGACATTTCGGTGACGGAGGCGGAGGTCAATTGTCGACTTTCCCGGAGGCGGAGGCAAAGGTTATAAAAAAAAATTCTCCTTTAATAATCGATTATTCATAATCGGTAACACATAAGATGGGTTGGGTTGGAAATTTGTTGGATTTATATGGGTAGCGGAGTTGAACACGGAGAACTTATGTAAGTATGTACATATATGTGAACACGACTATTAAAAACAGATGATTACCATACGATGGGCTGGGTTGGGTTGGTGATTTATTGCGTTTATATGGCCGACAAACTTCAACACAACTTACATACAAATACGCCCATCACGCATGTCGAGTCGTTCACTCAGCCAAAAACTCGCTTGTACCTCAGCCAAAAAAAGACGGAGGCGAAGAGGGAGGTTGAAAAACAAGCAAAAGTTCCGTCTTGACGGAGGCGGACCTCCGTTACATCCCTAATGTGTATGTGTGTGTGTACCAGTTTTTTGTGGCAACGATTCCAGAGAAACTACGAAAGCTATATTTATTTTATCAATCTGGTTATAAATGAGATCTACTTACGAAAGAAATACTTTCTTTCACGAATTTCAACAAAAAATTACCAAATTCGTAATAGCTCCAATAAATAATCTCTCATAAATGTTCGTACAGTAAAGAAAATATGTTCTTACAAAAATAATTCTTCTTTAGAAAGGTTTAGTTTGATCTTCCTTGGACTCAAGAACTACTTGTAAACGGCGTTACATGGAATTTACCCATTTTTGCTTAAATTGTTTGTGAATACATCTATTCATTCTTCTTATACAGCGCGGTCAGTGTTTCTTTGCTGCCAATTGACTGTATCGCCATTTTCCTTGTCAAATAGTACAAACAGTTCTCAATTCGATTAAGATCTGGTAAATTTTTTCTGAAATTTATTTTGCGACCACCGGAATTCACCCCAAATGGTTCCCGCAGCAGTTATCGACCCCCAAACCACAACTAAACCACCAGCATGTTTTACTATAGGCAATACTGCCATGTTTACAGTGCTGCTGATCCGGTTGTGATTTGGGCGGTCGATATCTGGCATCGTGAGCATCTGGGGTGGGCAGTTTAATTTTTATAGAAAAAATTATTATTATTATGATTATATTATCATTGTTCAAAATCTAGGTATTTGAAATCCGGTAATAACCTAAAATATTTCAGAAAAAAAGAGACTTCAATAACTTCAACATCCTAAGCATCTTGTCGGCATTGTTCATCAGTGGTTACTTTATTGTGCATCAAAACAGCTGCATTCACCAGATCTCATCCCAATTGAGAACTGTTCGTACTGTTTGACAAGGAAAATGGCGACAGGCAATTGGCAGCAAAGAAACGCTGACCGGGCCTTATAAGATAAATGCATACACAAAAACATATTAATTTCATGTAAGGGCGTTTACAAGTAGTTCTTGATGCCAATGGAGGTCAAACTAAACCTATCTAAAAAAATTGTTTTTGTCTTATGAGAGCCTATTTATGGGAGGAGCTATTACAAATTTAACAAGTTTTTGTTGAAGTTTTTAAAAATTTCTTTCGTAAGTAGATCTCATTTATAAACAGGTGGATAAAATAGATATATATTATTGTAATTTTATTTTGTATTTTCTTGAGTTTATCAAGTTTGTGTGATGTACAAAAACTTTTGGGATTGACTGTAGGACAATATAACTAATTTAACACTGATTGTTCTGTAGTACAGAAGGTTTTGATTGGATTGTTTCATTTTACGTGATTAGCTAAAACCAAGTAGTTTAATAAACAATTTTCTATTCACTAAACAGACTCATAAATAAATGGACGACAGACAATAATATAAATACCTATCAAAGAGTGAAGTGTATGTCAAGACAGTAACTACAAGAGGAGACATTTGTCAACAGTCTAAAAGCCAAAGTTACCACTGGTTGTAACAAGTTTAGAACCTTTACCGATTTTTGTTTTTATAAGGACAGTTTCCTATTACTGCAATTTTTTTTTAATTTGTTTAATTTAACAGAAATTTATATCAATGTTAACTCTTGTCGCCTTTGTATAGACATACCTTCACCCTCACACACCTTCCAATTCCAGACTCTGAATATCCTTTTCCAATTGTACAGCCAACGTCAACATATTTGGACTTAGTTCGTCCAAAATAAGTTGATGAATCATCAAAACTCTCCACGACCACCAAAGATTTAGAACTGGGCTAACTTGGCAGTATTGCAATATCGCACGAGCTGCTACTAATAAGCAAGGGTACTTCACATTAACATTAACATCTTCATTATCCGTAGAGAGTATTTTAATGAAGTCGTGGCCATCAAATTTGGAGTCCTTCAAGTGCTCAACCACCTCTGCTGGTAAGAGTGGACCTGTAAAATTTGCTTGAACAAATCCCAGAAGACACCCAATTCCAAATCCGAAAAATGAGTGAATTTGTTCTTCATCTAGCTTCCCAAGCTCAACTTTCATCCTGGTTTCATCAAAATTACATTTTAGTAATTTATTCCACAGCTCATTACTTTTAACCAACACTTTCCAAACCCAAACAGCACTAGACAAATCCAGTTCTTCCATTTTTAAGGAAAACACAACGTAATAACTACAACACAGATCGAGGACAACGAATCGTCAAGTCGTACCGTCGTATCAAATTAAAAATTTGAGGTTAGTTTTGGTTGTACGCTCCATGCACAAATCAGTGTTGCCAACTTGAGGGAATTTTCCCTTTTTAGTTTTTTGGGGCTTAGGGAGGTGTATTGGGAATTATTAAATAAAAAAGGGATTTGTTTGGGTTCATCAGCGAAATTTTCATTGAATCAGCACGAATAATGGTAAGAAACCAATTAACATACAACCATTGTTGTATACAATCACTGGGTGCGTTCAGCCGGTTCCAGCCAAAGCTGCTTGCGCGGCCGGCGCCGAGACTAAGCGCCCGCGGCGGCTGAACGGTCAGATCCAAATACGTATTTAGGCTTAGTGCTGAGTGAAAGCGCTGGAAACTCAGCACTAAGCGTAAATACATGTATTTGGATCTGACCGTTCGGCCACCGCGGCCGCTTAGTCTCGGCGCCGGCAGCGCAACCAGCTTTGGCTGGAACGGCTGAACGCACCCAATTATATGGAAGTGAACATGATAACCAAAATACCTATACTGTGTTTTTAGGTTAGGACAGTTCAGCAAATTTTCGAAAGTACATAAAAACAGGTACACCCGCGGCAAGCTTTCTTGAGTTGGGATACGTAGATAGAGAAACTTCATGATTAAAGCCGAAATTGGTAATTTTACATGGAATGCGTGTTTTCTGGGGATTTTAAGCAATATTATGTTACCAGATTTGACAGCGGCGCTAAGTCTTCTGCGCATGTTGTCTAGCGCGTCTGCGCGTGGTATTATTATTAGAGGTATACTCACAAGGCCGGTAAAGCCGTGGTATTATTATTAGAGGTATGCTCATACTCATGTGGAGTGGGGATAAAAATCTGCGAAAATCTTCGTTACGTATCCGCTGGGCGGCGCTGCATGGTTGAAGAATAATAACGTAAACATAACTAGTACCAATCTAATTTTTGTTTATTTATGCTTATTTTTGCGCACATAATGCAAATGCTTGAAAGTTTTCTTTTTATACAAGTACATTTGTCTGTTATATTTTATAAATTGTTAGTGGCATAACCCCTAGTAACGTAAACATAACTAGTACCAAACCAATTTTTGTTTATTTATGCTTATTTTTGCGCACAT
Source organism: Aphodius sticticus (assembly GCA_963966075.1). Taxonomy (NCBI): domain Eukaryota; kingdom Metazoa; phylum Arthropoda; class Insecta; order Coleoptera; family Scarabaeidae; genus Aphodius; species Aphodius sticticus. Next base: position 63,836,109 of record OZ014506.1, read on the forward strand.
AATGCAAATGCTTGAAAGTTTTCTTTTTATACAAGTACATTTGTCTGTTATATTCTATAAATTGTTAGTGGCATAACCCCTAAGTTTGACATATGCAATGTTGGTTGTCTATATATCACCTGCGCAGTAGCGGTCGTAAATTCGTCCAAAAATTGATCATACCTTCTAGCGTTTTGGGTCAGAATATGGTCAGAATTAGCAGTCCTTATTGTTAAGACCATGCTGTACTTTCCATTCCGTGATATTGACAAGTGGCGGTAAATTTGTTCAATGTTTGGATTGTTTCTTACCAAAATAAAAACTACTCCTTATTTTAAATTATAACGTATTTATTGTAGTTTTTTCTGTATTCTTAATTTTTACCTACTTTTTTAAAATTACGTTTTTTTAGGGAATTTTTGCCTTACAAGGGAATTTTGAGAACATTGAAAGGGAAAAATCTTGAAAAGGAGTTGGCAACACTGGCACAAATCCGTCGATTCAGCGCTGATTTTCGTAGTTATGTGCAGGTTATGTGATTCGCCGAGATCCGGATTCGCCCACCCCGCTGTTACGTACTATTTATAATAATGGGCGATAATGATCGTATGCCGAAGATTGATCTAAGCAAATTGAAACAGTCTGATTTAGATTTCATTCGTTTCGTTGAGAAACAAAACAGAGAACGTGTTGAAAAACTTAAGCGGCTGAGAAAAACTAACCTATTAACTGCTGGTGTCCTGGGTTGCGGTGTGGTAGGTATATACCTTTATTCAATGCTCTCAGTGAAGCAGGAAACTTTTTTGGATGATTTTAATGAACCATTGAAAGTTGTTGAGAAGCAATAACCATGTCTGCGACAGCTATTTTACGATTACCTCCATTACCAACTGTGAGAGATTTAGTACGTTTATATAGGTTACGAGCAATTAAACAGTTATCCCAAAACTTTTTAATGGATGAACGCATAACAGACAAAATAGTAAAAGCTGCTGGAAAAATAAGAAATCATTATGTTTGTGAGGTTGGGCCTGGCCCAGGAAGTATAACAAGGTCGATTTTAAAAATGATGCCAAGAAAAATAATTGTTGTGGAAAAAGATCCTCGATTTCTACCTACGTTGGAGTTATTACAAGAAGCATCTAAAGATTTTTCAAATTTACAAATAGAAGTTGGGGATATTCGATCATATAACTTTGAGGCAGGTTTTGGTGATGTTCGAAAATGTGACTGGTTTGAAGCACCACCACCTATTCATCTAATTGGTAACTTACCATTTAGTGTATCCACAAACTTAATAATTCGATGGCTAAAGTGTATATCGGAAAAAAAGTCTGCTTGGTCTTTTGGACGAACATCCTTAACTTTAACATTTCAAAAGGAGGTAGCAGAACGTATAGTGGCACCGGTTAGTGATAAGCAAAGATGTCGTTTATCAGTAATGTGTCAGCTGTGGTGCAATGTGGATTATAAATTTACAATACCTGGTAAAGCATTTGTTCCAAAACCTGATGTTGATGTTGGCGTTGTTACGTTTTTACCAAGAAAGTATCCATTGGTGGACTTGGATTTTGATCTAGTGGAAAAGCTTTTAAGAAATATCTTTAATATGAGACAGAAATATGCAACTAGAGGGGCACAATGTCTATTTCCTGAGGATACACGTTTAAGTAACGGTAATACTATACTATACATATTTTTATAATTGCGTCGTCACTATATATACATTTTAATTTTTTAGGAAACAAATTATTTCTGATGGCAGATGTGAGTCCTGCAATACGGCCATTTGAAATCACAAATGAAGAATTTGCCAGACTATGCTATGCCTACAAGGTGTTATGTGATGAAAATCCAGATATTAGACATTTTGATTTTAGGGGTCCCAAAACTGAAATTGTTTCATAATGTGTTAGTCAATAAATAGTTTATTAGTTCATGCATATTTATTCACCACGTTTCTAATTTTTATTATTATTTATTCAGGTTGTTTCACAAAACAAGAAATCTGTGGCATAATCGTTCATTTTTAACACTCGCATCATAAATAGCATATTTAGTCCCCGCAGGGGTGGATTAACAACAGATCAGAATTGGACGATCGCCAGTTGCAAAAAGTCAAAAAGGGTGAAAAGACGAAAAAATAAATAAAAAATCTGCATTTCAATAAGTTTTAAAATATGGGAACTTACTAATTGTCATGATTACCAAATCGATAACAAAAGAGCAAAAAAAGAATCCTACAAGACGACGAAACTAGAGTAAATGAGACAAGGAAGAGGCAATATACGAGTAAATGTGTTTATTGCAATTATAGACACTTTCCAGATAACAAAACGAAAGATAGCATATGGCAAAATTTTTGACCTGTTCGGGGTTTTAGAAAACATTGTATTATCATCTGATGATGAAATAAGAACCAAAGCACAGAAACTGAAGACATGTATAAAAATAATCTGGACGATAATTTTCCTCGGGATGTGTTGTCTAAATATTTTTTGATTTGAAGTGGTTACAATGGCACCCTAACTTTGAGAAAACTTCTACAAAGTTTAAAATCTGAAAACCTGATCTTGACGTTTCCAAATATTGATGTAATACTGAGAATTATTTATCTCTGCCTTCCATCGACCGACGCTAGCGTTGCCAGGTCCAAAAATAGAGTTCACGGGACAAATGTGTCAAAATCAGGACACTCCAAGTCATAGGTAAACATTTTTTTATAAAAAAATATAAAATGTAAAAAAAGCAAAATATATAATGCTGGTTTCTGGTAAATAGATAAAATTAACTGATAATAAATAAACCAAGTTTATAAGGTAAACTAAAAATTGTACCTAACGTTTATGGTATATAGGTATATAAATATTGCAGCGTGTAGCAACTTTTTGCTTTTAAGTGCGAAGTGGTAAAAAAATCTTTGCATGACGCATATATGGAAAATATAATCGAATAATTATCAGCAAATTTCCCGCTAAACAAGCAACATTGTGACAACTTTCTATAATATTGTAAGAAAGTAACTTGTGTAAATCTATTTATGGTATGTTATTACGATGTTTGTGTAACAATATCATTACAACATTTTATCGACATTAGACATTAATGCAACATATTTGTACAATATCCATGCAACATTTTAATTTTTTTTTTGGGGTGTCGCCATGTGCGCAAAGCCTGTTGGCTTGTCTGTGCGGCGGTCGTGGAGACAGAGTATTTTTAAAATCCCTGCCTAACCTGGGCTTGAACCCTGGGCTTCACAGTGGAAGGCATTCACCTTATCCACTCTAGGCCACCTCCGCTCCTAATGACAACATTAATGATTGTCCGTTATGCGATTGTTTGTGTGTATAATATATATATATATATATATATATATATATATTATATATATATATATATATATATATATATGGTTTTATTCAATTCATATGATGAGAACTATAGAGATTTAATCTGTAGATAGAGAACAACAGGTTTTGTTTATTTTTGTTGTTGTGCAAACACCGAAATACCAAAATAAATAAATGTTAGTTTCTTTTCGTGCCTGTAATCTCAACATGTTTAATTTATATAGTATCTTTTTTCATATTTGTCAAACACAATAATTCCAAAATACCAATCAATAATAATTCTAATAAACAAATAAATTAGTAAATAAATCAATAAATCATAACTAATTACATGATTTAAGGATAATAATTTAATAAATGAAGTTTTGACATCAAGTTCTTGTCAGTAAAATCAAATTTGGAATTCAAATAAGTAACACATTTGGATAAAATAACAAAAATAAATATCAGTTTCTTTTCCATCCATTGGGCAAAAATGTGTTTAAAATGTTACATAGTTACGTAGAAACAAAAAAAAATGTCTGAAATCCTATGGTTAATTTTGTTCCTCAGACATTATAAGATTTGAAAAACTTTAAAGCTATCCGCTAAACAAAAGAATATTGCCGCAACATTTCTACAATATATTTTTGTGATTTGGTAATATTGGTTTTATGTATTATTTAATTTAACTGTTATATCTAGGCAACCTCTTATGTCCTACCGCAGATACATATAACAATCAATGAGCTTGTTGTTTCGCATCTTTAAACACAATTACCTCAATTACCTACTATGGAGTTGCCCAGTGGTAGTGCAAGTCATGCAAGTGCGTCTAAAAAGGTAAGAACGTCTTATTAGAGCTTCGATTAATTGGTAGACATTAGGCAGCAGGTTAATAACATGAGAGATCAACTGCGTTGATCTCTCGGTATCGTAAATTTCGGATTTGATTTTGTTTACACGATGCGTACGGTACGGTTTATCATACAAACCGTCAATGAGTACGTTAATTATGCTTATTATGATTGGATAATGTGTCTTACGTCAACGTGTCTAGGCATATATGAGGAATATGTACCCAGCCAGCACAAAAACATCTCAGCGATGTTCCTGAGATGTTGAAGTCATAAATTGCTCATCCGGAAATAGATCCCAAAACAATCACCAGGATGTCACATAACATCCATGTAACATTACATGAATGTTCACTGATAAGTTACATTTATAACATTAATGGGACCAAAATGAACAATTTCTTCTACACTGAACATCTATGCGATATTACATAAACATCAAAATTTAACGTTCATAATGGAACAAAAGTTCTTGCGATGTTAAATGTCCCATTGTGCTGACTGGGTACGTATTTACTATTTCGTTTTTTTAAGTTAAAATTTCTATAGGTGTCCATCACCAATGGGCGGACGGAAACGCATGTTTTGAAAGCTATAGATGTTGCACAGCTGTAGCCTGCACTCCCAGCCACTCAGGAAGTCGAGAGTGGATGACTATTCATGCGGTCCAGTTTACCCGTTTAGCGTTGTTGGTTGTGCATAAATGTGCATACGTGCCGACGCCGGCTTTTGCGGGTAGCAGGCAGGGTTGGTATGCTTACAACAATTTCTTTTAAACCACTGTTTAGACATGTTTTAAAACAATTGTTTTGTTTTAAACAGTTTGTTTTAAATATTGTATTTTAAACGTGTTTTAAAACTACTAATATTTGAACAGTCTTTATTTGTTTTTCATAAAATATATATTACTATATATAAAATATTACAATACAATATCAGTGGTAGCAAGTAAAATAAAAATGAACGTTTATTATAACAACCCTGGTAGCAAGTATTGCGCCTTAAATATAATTCGTATCTAATATAAATGTTAAATAATAACAAAAATGTTGAAAAGTTTGTTTTAAAAAACTCACTTTATACAAACAAGCATATTAATACATATCATTTGAAACGTAATTTTGTACGTTTCCATTGTACTTTCATAATAAAACGTTTGTTTAATATGTTATTCTGTATAATTAAATACGAATTAATACTTTTATTATTATTTTATGTGAATACTCTTTCTATGGACGTAACATCGAAGCAAAGCTGATATACATACATACCTACATATTATTTAGGGCAAATGAACATAAGCAAATCACACACAATAGCTGTATCTCCAACAAGTAATCTTTGTGATACCAATAAATACTGTTTTTATTGTTATTTTACTTTTTCAATGTTTGACCATGTCATTTTTGTTTTTTTAGAGACAAACATTACAAGGACCAAATGAAGAGGGATGAAAATAGTATAAAGTATATACTTTATCGTATATAGTTATATAAATATATATTTATTAACTTTTATATTTTTTAATCTTATATGTTTTACGTTGTCTTAAGAATAAATTTTAGTTTGTGAATTTGTGCTTTATTGTTGTATTAGTGATATTTATTAGTGGTATTTTTGTGATTACCTATGTTTGTAATATTTGAACAGTGAAAATCGTTAGTTTGGTCGGTAGTACAACATCTAATCTACTCTACAGGTAAGTATGCATTAACATCTCATTCACCAGCCAAACGAACGGTAGGTACCCAGATAACAATCGTGCGACGCACGAAATCATCACGCGTAATTTTTCGGTGCGATGAGTGCAATATCGCTCGCACGCGTGCGTTTTGTATCGACACGCATGAATGCCGATCAAAACGATGCACAATGCGTCGCACGTTCGGCACGATGCGTCGTCCGTGACGAATAAAACGCACGGGTGCGAGCGATATGCGCCGCATATCGCCACTCGAGTGAGAATGCGGGCGATATGAACCTCCATTGATGACGCATCTGCGTGATCACGTGCGGTTACAATTGCATCATAATGCGTCGCACGATTGTTATCTCGGTATAATAAACGGTATCGTTTGCATACTGTGTAAAAAGTATATAGATGTACATTAGAAGACATCGTCGTATATCGCTGTAAAAAGCTTTAACATTTTTGTGTTTAAGTGGCAAAAACGCTCCTGACAGGATAAAATCAAAGTTAGGAGGTTTTTGTCACTTTAACACAAAATATTACCCTTTTTACAGGTATACTGCGATATCTTCTAATGCACATCTATTTGGTGGTCTTTACTTACTCGCATAACTGTTAAAATAAAATATTACATAGTGGTTTACCGCATACATCCATGCGAGGTTATTAACAGACATCGCAAAGGCGTTGGAAGTAATGTTGCGGTGATGTCTTCAGTTAACAACGCATAGATGTCCTCTGAAACACCACTGCGAAGTTATTAAAAGACATCCTATCAGCGTCTAAAGTCATATCTCGGTGATGATCCAACGTAACATCGCATAGATGCCCTCTGAAACATCTATGCGATTAGCGGTTTCTGATTGTAAGTAAGCGACATAGGAGGTTTATATGACATCCCAGATATGTTTTTGGGATCTACTATAGAACGTTACAGTTGTGACTTTAACATCTTAGCAATGTCCATGAGACGTTTTTGTGCTCACTGGGAACTACTCTACAGGTAACCCAGTGAGCACAAACGTCGTTGGGATGTTGAGTTTCGTCCCGTTTATGTTGCATTATGAACGTTCAATATCTGATGTCTATGTAACGTTACATATGGGTGCAAATTATACATTGACGTCCCATTAATGTTACAAAAGTAACGTTACAATGTGACATCAATATGATGTTGCATGTATGTTATATACAAGGTAGGTTGAAAATAAAACATCTATGAGGTGTTGGGAAGTGATGTTTACCTATTTGTGATTCGCGACTGGGCGATACCATCTACGAAGTTGTGGGGATGGTTGGGTGGTGGTGGTGGTACATGCGTTGTCGGTTTACGAGTTTGCATTTTGCAATCGGTAGTTCGCTGGCTGGTAAAGTCGACGGTTGTATGAGCTTGTTGTTTCGCATCTTTAAACACAATTACCTCAATTACCTACTATGGAGTTGCCCAGTGGTAGTGCAAGTGCGTCTAACAAGGTAAGAACGTCTTATAGAGCTTCGATTAATTGGTAGACATTAGGCAGCAGGTTAATATATGTAACTGCGTTGATCTCTCGGTATCGTAAATTTCGAATTTGATTTTGTTTACACGATGCGTACGGTACGGTTTGCATGATGCCAATGAGTACGGTAATTATGCTTATTATGATTGGATAACGTGTCTTACGTCAATGTGTCTAGGCATATATGAGGAATATGTACCCAGCCAGCACAAAAACATCTCAGCGATGTTACATAAACATCAAAATTTAACGTTCATAATGGAACAAAAGTCAACGTTCTTGCGATGTTAAATGTCCCATTGTGCTGACCGGGTACGTATTTACTATTTCGTTGTTTTTAAGTTAAAATTTCTATAGGTGCCCATCACCAATGGGCGGACGGAAACGCATGTTTTGAAAGCTATAGATGTTGCACAGCTGTAGCCTGCACTCCCCGCCACTCAGGAAGTCGAGAGTGGATGACTATTCATGCGGTCCACTTTACCCGTTTACCGTTGTTGGTTGTGCATAAATGTGCATACGTGCCGACGCCGGCTTTTGCGGGTAGCAGGCAGGGTTGGTATGCTTAAAACAATTTCTTTTAAACCAGTGTTTTAGACATGTTTTAAAACAATTGTTTTGTTTTAAACAGTTTGTTTTAAATATTGTATGTTAAACGTGTTTTAAAACTACTAATATTTGAACAGTCTTTATCTGTTTTTCATAAAATATTACTATATATAAAATATTACAATACAATATCAGTGGTAGCAAGTAAAATAAAAATGAACGTTTATTATAACAACCCTGGTAGCAAGTATTGCGCCTTAAATATAATTCGTATCTAATATAAATGTTAAATGATAACAAAAATGTTGAAAAGTTTGTTTTAAAAAACTCACTTTATACAAACAAGCATATTAATACATATCATTTGAAACGTAATTTTACATTCTATCAATCTTTATCTATACCCATCCATTGTACTTTTATAATAAAACGTTTGTTTAATATGTTATTCTGTATAATTAAATACGAATTAATACTTTTATTATTATTTTATGTTCTTGAATACCCTTTCTATGGACGTAACATCGAAGCAAAACTGCTATACATACATACCTACATATTATTTAGGACAAATGAACATAAGCAAATCACACACAATAGCTGCGTGTCTCCAACAAGTAATCTTTGTGATACCAATAAATACTGTTTTTATTATGTTATTTTACATTTTCAATGTTTGACCATGTCATTTTTGTTTTTTTAGAGACAAACATCACAAGGACCAAATGAAGAGGGATGAAGATAGTATAAAGTATATACTTTATCGTATATAGTTATATAAATATATATTTATTAACTTTTATATTTTTTAATCTTATGTTTTACGTTATCTTACGAATAAATTTTAGTTTGTGAATTTGTGCTTTATTGTTGTATTAGTGATATTTATTAGCGGTATTTTTGTGATTACCTATGTTTGTAATATTTGAACAGTCAAAATCGTAAGTTTGGTCGGTAGTACAACATCTAATCTACTCTACAGGTAAGTATGCATTAACATCTCATTCACCAGCCAAACGAACGGTAGGTATAATAAACGGTATCGTTTGCATACTGTGTAAAAAGTATATAGATGTACATTAGAAGACATCGTCGTATATCGCTGTAAAAAGTTTTAACATTTTTGTGTTTAAGTGGCAAAAACGCTCCTGACATAGGATAAAATCAAAGTTAGGAGGTTTTTGTCACTTTAACAGAAAATATTACCCTTTTTACAGGTATACTGCGATATCTTCTAATGCACATCTATTTGCTGGTCTTTACTTATTCGCATAACAGTTAAAATAAAATATTACATAGTGGTTTACCGCATACATCCATGCGAGGTTATTAGCAGACATCGCAAAGGCGTTGAAAGTAATGTTGCGGTGATGTCTTCAGTTAACAACGCATAGATGTCCTCTGAAACACCCCTGCGAAGTTATTAAAAGACATCCTATCAGCGTCTAAAGTCATATCTCGGTGATGACCCAACGTAACATCGCATAGATGCCCTCTGAAACATCTATGCGATTAGCGGTTTCTGATTGTAAGTAAGCGACATAGGAGGTTTATATGACATCCCAGATATGTTTTTGGGATCTACTATAGAACGTTACAGTTGTGACTTTAACATCTTAGCAATGTCCATGAGACGTTTTTGTGCTCACTGGGATATTTTGTATTTATGTGGATAAAATGTTACAAAATAAATAAATAAAATTGTACAAACATGATGCATTTATGTAGATTAAATTATTCAATGTAATGTTATCTCGATATTGTAAACATATGCTGTATTTATGTAGATAAAATTTTGTCAATGAAATGTTGCCTCAAGCTTGTAGAAATATGTTGCATTTATATAGCTAAAATGTTGTCATTGAAATATTGTATTGATAATGTTAGACAAACATCGTAATAACATAACATAAATAGGTTTACACAGTTACCTTCTTACAATATTACAGAAAGATATCGCGATATTGCTTGTTTAGCGGGCAGCAAGATCTGATTTTCATCTTTCTGCTCTGTTTTTTAAAATAATTATCAGAATGTTTTGAAAAAAACGTAAATAACATTCAGCTTTATCTGTATCTTTGGACAAGTGGTCTTAATTGCCACTGGAGATTCTTCTACTAATGACAAAAAGTATAAGCTTTATTATATGGAAATACGAATTGAATTGAACGAATTGAACAAATTGCTTTTGCTCCTTTTCTCGTGAATTGTGACTTTTTAACATCATAGTTTCTGCATCAAAAATGCATTCACCCAATGGATGCTCTACGTAGGGTGATAATATTGGTATTTTATTTTCGTAGCAATTGATGCATATTAGGGATGAGTCGTTCGCGAACGAACCGTTCAAAATGAACGGGTCAACTGTGTGAACCGTTCGATCCGGTTCAACCCTGGCAAACTGACCCGTTCAGTAGGAGATCCGGATCAGTAGCTCGTTCGTTTACGGTGTTTACGCTCTCGGCTCATTTCTGCTCACAGCATAGACGGCTCAAAGCAGACCGGCGCGGCGCGGCGGCGTCTTTGATGCGTGTTCATTTGTTTCCAGTGCCGCGTAAAGTACATAATATGTATATACATTATACATATATAAAATATTTTCGTTCGTTTATTTCTGGTTTGATTGATGCATAAAGATTCGTCAACATATTATGAACTGCCCGAACATTTTCTTTGCGTTTTAAAATTGTTGAGATCCGTATATCTGCACTCTATTTGTTTTAAATATTTTTGGGATATTATATTGAGTCGGGAGTTGATAATGAAGACCATTAATTTTAATAAATATAATTTATTAAACAAAATGAAAGTTTGAGAATATATAAGGAAAAGTATAAAAAGCATAAAAGGCAGAATGAAAGATGAGATTTTTGCGGTAAAATTGAACGATTTGTTTAGTTAACCATACAGAACTTATTGAAAAGTTTTGTATAAATTCCGAAAAATCAGCTTTCGAAAATCGCTAAAAGATCAAAATTAGATTTAATTAGTTTAAATTATATATATATATATATATATATATATATATATATATATATATATGCAAATACCATTGACTTATTAGCCTTAGTAGCATTTTTATAGGATCTATTTTGTTTTTGTTACTGAATGGAGGTGATTTCTATCAGCATAAATTACAAGAAAACCTAAGTTAAATCAGAAAATTCCAGTTCTGACAAAGAAAAACAATACTCGCAGTAGTTAGGTCGTCGCGCGTCGGTATATTCGTAAACTACATAGGGCCGCTGCGATGGCTGAACGAAGATACCAGCAATGCGCGCGTCGTGTTCTCGTTCATTTGAACGGTTCGTTCACTAGATCCGTCTATATAGACGGATCTATTGAACGAACCGTTCAAAATGAACGGGTCAAATGTCTGAACCGTTTGGAGGTTTGATCCGACTCGCCAGTGGCAAAGTGAACGGGTCGCTCGAACGGGTCGGGTCAGATTCGCTCGTTTACGGCGTTTATGCACTCGGCTCTTTTCTGCATAAGATCGATAGACGGTTCAAGGCGGTCACAGGCCAGTTTTTTGCGACGGCCGGCGCTGGCGCGGCGGCGGCGGCGTCTTTGATGCACGTGTGTTCGTTTGTTTCCAGTGCCGGGTAAAGTATTATGAAAATAATATTTTCGTTCGTTTACTTCTGGTTTGATTGAATAATGAGGATTTGTCAACATATTATGGCTCTCCCCAAATATTTTCGTTGCCTTTTAAAATTGTTGAGATCCGTATATCTACACTGTAATTACTTTTAAATATTTTTGGAATATTATAGTCGGCAGTAGATAATGTAAACCATTAGTTGCAATAAATATAATTTATTAAACAAAATAAAAGTTTTAAACTATATAAAGTAAAATAAATAGAAACAATAAAAAATAACTAAATATTCATTCATTGACTCAGAACTGGAACGTTATAATTTACTAAATAAAAATAATATATGTAATATATAATACACATAATACAACATAATATATATGTTGCCAAACTCCTCTAATCTCAAAAAATATAAAATGCATATAGAAGTATAATTCATCACATTACCTATTGTAAATTGCTATTTAAAAATAGTAATTGTGACACTTTTGTAGAACTTATTCTGTTTCGGCTTTCCGTTAGCGTGAGCCCTGCTTTTGAAAAAATTGGTCCATATGAAAGTCGTTCATTTTGAACGGGTCTGATTGAACGGGTCATTTTAGTGAGCCGGTTCGACTGAACCGGCTCACTGAAATGACCGAGAATGCCCATCCCTAATGCATATACAGGTGAATCCAAAATAAACACTCGTATTGTCTGCTGAGTAACAAACAATATTCTTCAATAAAGTCAACTTCTGTATTAGGCACGTAGTGAAAATTATATAATAAAATTAAGTGAGATTATGCAGTGCAGAGAAATGTGGGTATAAACTTTTTGGTTTTGATGTTTTTGACAACTTCTTAAGCGCTAATGGGCTCATCTGTAAAATTCCAGGACATTAACCATCCTGCGGATATCTTATTAGTTATTACACAGGACGCGTTATATATAGGGCTGAATTGAGGATGTGCTGCGAAATCCAGCATACCTGGAGAAACACACTTTGATGAGAAGACAAGTGACCTAGGTCACTTGAGATTCTATAGAATCTCATGCAGCTAAACTATTAATATTATATATAGTATGATAAGTCATTTGCCTGCTACATCAGATTTTTGTTCTTTGTTTTAATAATATTAATCTATATATAATTTCATCTTCACAAATAGAATTTAAAATGTCATGACTCATGAGTAACGTAGATCAGGTGGGCCCAGTGAGCACAAACGTCGTTGGGATGTTGAGTTTCGTCCCGTTTGTGTTGCATTATGAACGTTCAATATCTGATGTCTATGTAACGTTTCATATGGGTGCAAATTATACATTGACGTCCCATTAATGTTACAAAAGTAACGTTACAATGTGACATCAATATGATGTTGCATGTATGTTGTATACAAGGTAGGTTGAAAATAAAACATCTATGAGGTGTTGGGAAGTGATGTTTACCTATTTGTGATTCGCGACTGGGCGATACCATATACGAAGTTGTGGGGATGGTTGGGTGGTGGTGGTGGTACATGCGTTGTCGGTTTACGAGTTTGCATTTTGCAATCGGTAGTTCGCTGGCTGGTAAAGTCGACAGTTGTATGAGCTTGTTCTTTCGCATCTTTAAACACAATTACCTCAATTATAACGGTCACGCTCACACACACAGGGGACCCAAAAGGACATATTTCCGCTAAAATCTCAAAACATTTTTTCGACACGATTACAATACTTTGTCATACTACGTATGATAAAGTAAAAATACCTTGCACACGAAAAATAAATCACAACATATAATGAATACCGATTACAATCCTATAGTTGGTATGCTTTTAAATATGGTGGAATGTATGTGTCAATATGCATCCTTTACAAAACTTTAGATATTGGGATGAATCAAGAACCAAAATATTTGGAATTAATTCTGTTATGTAACAGGCGACCTGAGAACCTGAGCACGTCACTCCAGAGTCCAGAGGATGTTTCAACCAAACACCATGTTGATTCTGACAGTATAATAAGTTCGACAAATTTATTTTTTCAAAATTGCGAAAGAGATAATCTTGATATCGTGAGCATAGTGAATTTAGGCACTTATATTTTGAACAATTTTATGCACGCACTCGGTGCGAACTACGTAGCCGCATCCATGTATGTGTGTGCACTACCCCATGTGTCTCCATGTATCTCACACCGCACTTGCGGTGCCGCAGCGGCGCCGTGATTTAAAACATTGACGTGTGCACCGGACCTTAAACGCACGGCGCCGCGCCGCTGCGGCACCGCAATTGCGATATGACCCCGCTTGCACACATCAGGTTTTAAACGCACGGTGAACGCAGCGTGCCCGCAGCAGCGGCGGCGGCGCAAAAATCAACGCACACTTTCCCGTAAATAACGTCAGTTTCATCAGTTTGTATTCTGTCGCCACTAGAAATGGATGTATATGGGAGAAAACGAGTAATTTTTGCATACTTTGTGTCCAAAAAATATATTTAGAAACAAAATGGGCGATATTGGATACATCCATACACAGATTTGGCAAAGCTTTTTGGCAAAGCTTTTTGGTATATAGGAAAGCTGGTTAATCGACGGTAAGATAAAAGGAGAAAGGTATTTGTCGGGCAATTCCGTCATACGAAGATCGAAGAAGCAACCGTAGGTGACTGAAGCAGCCGGAGGTGACTGAGTGGTTACGTTTCTTTTTATACACACTGTGTAATAATAAGGACTTTGAAAGATTTACAGCATTTTGTAGATCGGAATTTTTGTTTTACCAACTCTTTTGGAGCATTCATCTTTACTGAATAGAATTCAAAAATAGAATTTACAAAAGGAAAAGTGTCGACTGAAAATCTTCAAAGAATTCATACAGTTTTCCTCTTCGAACTTAGTCAAGGGTTTCTCATTAGTCTCGTACAGTGTTAGATATAGTTTCTTTTATTGCAAAAAAGAACGAGTTTAACTGCTAAAACTCACTCCACGCTCTTTGGGGCCCCATAGGCTAGACTACTCTAAAGTTAATTCATTTTGATAATTTCACTACGGTAATTTATTAATTACCTAATTAATTTACAGTTTATAAAAGACTGATTTTGGTTCCCAACTGGCAGGAGCGCAAATATAAAATTCACTATTCTTGAGACGGTAATAAATTTGTTAAGGATTAGTTAGGGCCTCGCTCAGAGAAGCAATCTGCTTGCAACGTTAATAAGGACTGGCATGGTGTGGTAGTCAATTACGGAAATGAGTTTCCAAAATACTGCTTTGGGGCCCCCCTGTTATTGGGGGCCCTGGGCAAATGCTCATTTTGCCCATGGGATAACGCGCCTCTGCTCACTGGCCAAAAACCAATTAAATCACGCTACAGGGCGCCAGTAATGCCGAAGACGAGAAACGGCGACCTCATGATCACCGTTAAGGACTGAGAGAGCGCGAAGGCACTGAAAGAAAAAATCAGTGAGACTTCGGGACTCAAGTCCAGAGTAGCTGGCAGAGAAAAGCTTTTGGCGATGAAAGAACTTGAGGCAACTGCCACCGTGGATCAAATAAAGCAGGCACTAAAAGAGGCTCTAGGAAACCTAAATGAAGGAGTAACGGTAAAGTCGCTGAGAGAGGCATACGGGCAAACTAGGACGGCCACCCTACAACTCACGGAAGACGCGGCAGTGGCATTTCTGCGTATGAAAACCCTGGAAGTGGGTTGGGCAGTAGGAAGAATAAGCGAAAGGATACAGCCACAAACGTGCTACAAGTGCTGGGAAACGGGACACATTGTAATAAGTCAGATTACGATTTAAGTTGGTATTTAACAGACGCTCGGAGTGGCGCTGCAGTCGCGCCAGGTTTACCGCGCAAACATCTGGGGTTTTGGCGCCAAAGTGTCTGGGAAGATGTAAAGGGACAAGCAAACAGCCTCTTTGGCACCGGGCTTTGAAAGTAGACGGTCGTGCGTCAAAACGCGCGCCCAAGCGTAGGGCCCCAATGGGGACCAGGTTATACAAACTGTGCTGTCTCGTGTTTCTTGTGCTCAACCGAAATATTAAGGTAATTATTTGTTGTCTGTACTTACTGATTTGTCCATCTCTGCCAAAGTATATCATCTTTGTTAATAGGGATTAAAATTCATATTTCATGTAAGCAGTTCTGCATTGTTGTATATATTTTTGTTAATAGATTTTATTGCGGTTTTCTTCGGCATATTCATTTTAGAATAATATAAACCTGTCCCTTTTATAGTAAAGTATTTAGCCTTGCATATAGTGATTAATAATTAGTGAGTTCAAACGTCTCTGTTAAAGTCTCAGAGAAACAACCCACGTTTTGAAGACTCCGTAAGAGAGAGATAATTAATTCACGCTACCATAAGATTAATTAAGATCGCGTTGTCAACTCAGTTAGCGTCGCCAAGCGTTGCTTGGGGCGAGTTACCACCTTCAACATGTGGGGTTAAGGTTAGGTAGTTGAGCAAAGTCCTAACAGGGGTCCCCTTCAGTTTAGAGTTGATTAAAGTATAATAATAAATATTGAGAAGGGTGTCCGCCCCATCACATTTTTGTTGGCTAGCGGTTGGGATAATTTAAGACATTTCAAGTGATTATTTGAGTAGATTATGAAGAAAGCACTCTAGTTAGATTTGTTTGTGAATTTTAGGAGAAAATTGTGTGACGCATTTTAAATGCATTCTAGAGACTATGAATAAAGCAAAGTTAGGCAAACGACCCTTTAAAGAAAGAGGTTTAGGGGCTGGCTTTAGGCGCCCTTGTGGATATTGCGCGTGGCATTCCAAGAATTTTGTTTGCGCTTTAGAGGTGGACATTTTGTTTGATAAATGTCGATATATAGTCGTGAATTTGAGTAGGAAATATACTGCTGGTGGCAGCATAATAATTAAATATTTGCAGTATAATTTCTTTTGAGTGTTGGACTTGTTTTTGAAAGAAATGTCTTAATTCTCGAGACCGTTCGTTGGAGAAAGTTTGAACCAGATTGTGTTAGACAGGGCTTGAGTTATGATTTATAACGATATGCAGAACAAGTAGTTTGAAATTAAATTCTGAGGAATTTTTTTTTATTGAGGAGAAAAATGGCAGAGTAGAGATGGCAACAGTAAACAATAAACAGAAAAAAATCGTACCGTCAGTGGTCGATTAAGTGAAAGTAAAGTAAGGCTAGGATAGAAACAAAGCCCGAGTAGTTTGTTTGGTCAATTTTGAGGAAATTGAATTGAATTGCAAGATTGAAACAAGTTGTTTTTATGTAAGCATTTTTGAAAATGGCGGCTCTGAGCGGAGAAGCACGAAACACACACACGCGGTAATTAATTAATAATTAATTAAAATTAAGGGGTATACTCGCAACTGTATTTTTAAGTTAAAATAAAGCAGTTATTAAAGGAAGTTGCAGAGTATTGTTTTGTAAGGGAAATTTAACGGCAAAGTAGGTATAAGCAGCTATTCCGAAGAATCAGATGTTCCCTATATCCGGCCAAGCGGGCGGGTATTGAAGACCCCCACGAGCGCAGGTAGTTTGGCCCATCCAGGAATTCCCGAGGTCATGCGGTGTGGTCTACATGTGAAGCTAGCTGTCGTCCCGTTCCTGGAGTCGAAAAATCGTCTAGTGATGGAAAAAGCAGCCCGCGCGAGGCGCAGAAAAGGGCAAGAAAAAATTACAAATTTTCAGATTTGCAAACTTGCATGTCAACATTGTAATTAGCAATTAAGAGAATTGTTTTGTAAGGGGAGATGGTACAATCAGCAATTTGTTTGTTTAGTTTTGTTTAGGGATAAATAATTGGTCGGAAAATCATTTATCTTAACGTGGAAGGGATGTAATAAGTCAGATTACGATTTAAGTTGGTATTTAACAGACGCTCGGAGTGGCGCTGCAGTCGCGCCAGGTTTACCGCGCAAACATCTGGGGTTTTGGCGCCAAAGTGTCTGGGAAGATGTAAAGGGACAAGCAAACAGCCTCTTTGGCATCGGGCTTTGAAAGTAGACGGTCGTGCGTCAAAACGCGCGCCCAAGCGTAGGGCCCCAATGGGGGCCAGGTTATACAAACTGTGCTGTCTCGTGTTTCTTGTGCTCAACCGAAATATTAAGGTATTTATTTGTTGTCTGTACTTGCTGATTTGTCCATCTCTGCCAAAGTATATCATCTTTGTTAATAGGGATTAAAATTCATATTTCATGTAAGCAGTTCTGCATTGTTGTATATATTTTTGTTAATAGATTTTATTGCGGTTTTCTTCGGCATATTCATTTTAGAATAATATAAACCTGTCCCTTTTATAGTAAAGTATTTAGCCTTGCATATAGTGATTAATAATTAGTGAGTTCAAACGTCTCTGACAAAGTCTCAGAGAAAGAACCCACGTTTTGAAGCCTCCGTAAGAGAGGGATAATTAATTCACGCTACCGTAAGATTAACTAAGATCGCGTTGTTAACTCAGTTAGCGTCGCCAAGCGTCGCTTGGGGCGAGTTACCACCTTCAACATGTGGGGTTAAGGTTAGGTAGTTGAGCAAAGTCCTAACAGGGACCCCCTTCAGTTTAGAGTTGATTAAAGTATAATAATAAATATTGAGAAGGGTGTCCGCCCCATCACAACATCGCGAAGGACTGCAGTGGACCCAGCAGGGAAAAACTCTGCAGAAACTGCGGTAGAGAAGGTCACCTATCAAAGGTGTGCGAGGAGAAAGCTCACTGCCCAGTATGCGAAACGGACGGCCATAGGGCACATACCATCAAATGCCCAAAATATATAAACGCAACGAGGAAAGACGACAAGGTAGGTGCTCAGGACAGAAATGTCTAACACCCACAGCAGCGGAGATGGAAGAAGACCAAGGGAACAAGACCTACCAGCGATGGAACGGCGCCAACCCCCTACACAAAAGAAGAATATACCTCCTTCAAAGAGGAAAAGAGATCATGAGAGACTGGAGCGTCACCTACGAAAGAAGGAGGGATATATCGCGTTTGTGGCGGGCGAAGTGCTCCGCACGGAGACCAAGGCTTGTATCCGGTATCCCTGTGGGAAGGTGGAGACTCTGACACCGTGTCCACCGCAGCAGATGGCGAAGAACAACAATGCAACTTGAATACCTAAAACGGAGGAAAGGAAACCGCGAGAAAGCAACGTGGATGGACGACCCGGGTGGTACTCGGTGGTCCCCCCATAGTACGAATGACCAGGCAAACCGTAAGATACGCGACTCAGAGACTAAGGGACCGAACACTCTTTGACTTAGTGAGGACCCACCTAGGCTACTTCGAGAGCACAAAAGATGGGGAGATAATCTCTGGAGAAAGTAAACTCTCCTCAGAGATAAAGATTATGTCCGAGGGGTTACCCCGCGGAGAAGAACTAGGAGCCATATATCTCGACTTTATGCGAGGAATGGGAATCACAGAGGAACTGGCCACCTCCATCATACAGGTAAACACTGACATTCTCCTGGTCTCAGAACAAAATAGAGCTATGGCCGAGATACTAGGCTGGAAGCAGGACATCGGCCGGAAGGCGGCCATCGGAATAAGAGAACGTAAGGTTCACGTCACGAGACAGGGTGCAGGACAGGGCTACGCTTGGGTGTACACGGAAGCTGTGACGATGTACAGCTGTTACGCCTCCCTTGCTATGGAAGGCCCGGAATTCCAGAACCTCCTGGACACTCTGGAGGGGGGCATGAGATCTGGAAGCGGCAAGTACGTAGTGGCTGGTGACTTCAACGCAAAATCACAGGAATGGGGATCGGCAGTCACCGACAGGAGAGAAGAAGCACTGAGTGAGTGGGCATCAAGGAATGGTCTGGTCCCCTGAACGAAGGAAATGCGAACACATTCAGGAGAGGGGGAGGAGGATCAGTGATAGACGTCACCTTCGCTACTGCAAACGTCGCAAGACAGGTGGAAGGATGGAGAGTGGTGAAAGAAGAAACCCTCAGCGACCATATGTTCGCGTAACGAGGGAGGAGACTCAGCAGTACGTATCCAAGCGTTACAACGCGAGGAAACTAGACCGCACCAAGTTCAGGGAGACGTTCGAAACGGAAACGGCAGGAGAACCACCAAATGTAGCAACATGTGAGGCAGCACTCGCAAAGGCATGCGAAGCAGGCATGCCCAAGAGTAGTTGCACGGGTAATAGGGCAGTATACTGGTGGACGGAGGAGATTGCGGACTTGAGGAAGGTGAGCAACGCTGTTAGAAGGGCCGCCCAAAGAGAAACCAGAGATGAAGACAGACGAGCACTTACAGTACGATACAGGGAGGCTAGAAGGGCACTGAAGATAGCAATTGCCGAATCCAAGCAACGCCACTGGACTAGCGTTATTGAAGAAGTGGAAAATAACGTGTGGGGGCCTGGGTACAAAATAGTCACGAAAAGGCTAAAAGCCAGACTACCGCCACCAAACTTGAGGTTACGAATATTCTCACGATAGAGCAAGTTAGGACATCGGCAGGAAAGATCAAGCCTAAGAAAGCCGCGGGACCTGATGGAGTGCCTCCGGAGGCGATCAGGGAAATGGTCGTAGTAGCGGGAGAGTACGTCACAGACGTGATGAACGCCGTCTTCACGGACGTCTTCACGGAAGGGAAATACCCAGAAAAGTGGAAGACGTCCAGCCTCCTCCTATTGGCCAAACGAGAGGCCACGGAAGGAGAACCACCAAAGTATAGGCCCATTTGCCTGCTAAACACAAGCAGCAAGCTAATGGAACACGTGCTCGAGAGTAGACTGAAAACCGAGCTATAGGAGAGAGCTCCACTGGCGGACAACCAGTTTGGTTTTCGAGAAGGAAGGTCTACGGTAGACGCGGTGAGGAGCGTGATGGAGAAAGCGAAGAAGGCGAACCAAGGAACGAGGAGAAAAAAACAGTTCTGCATGCTGGTCACACTCGACGTTAGAAATGCCTTCAATACCGTTGCATGGGAACACCTAATCGCAGAGCTGGAAAGAAGAGGCATCAGCCGGTGCCTACTGAGGATAATCAGGAGTTACCTGAGGGACTGATGGATTATCCTAAAGGATAAAGACGGAAGGGCCTCTCGGAAGAGGATAACAAGCGGCGTTGCCCAGGGATCGGTCTTGGGGCCAACGCTCTGGAACGTCTTATACGATGGGGTGCTGCGTCTGGAGCTTCCTGGAGTGGAACTGGTGGCGTATGCGGATGACCTAGCGATGGAGGTGACCGCCGCCACTTGCGCCGAGCTCGAGGGGAGGGCGAACGCGGCCATCGCGAGAATCGTCGTGTGGATGGCTGACAGACGACTGCAGCTGGCTGCCGAGAAAACCGACGCCGTGCTCCTAACCGGCAGACGGAAGTGTGAGCCGATGACGCTGGCAGTGGACAAGATACTAATCAAGCCCGGGAACAGCGTCAAGTACCTGGGAGTCAGAATAGAAAGAAACCTCAGGTACAGCAAGCATGTGGAAGAGCTGGCAGCAAGGGCGGAGAGGACAACAGGGGCTCTCCTGAGGCTGATGCCAAGGTTGCGGGGCCCGACGGTAGCAAAGAGGAGAGAACTCGCGTCCGTGGCGCAGTCGGTGATGCTGTATGCAGCGCCGGCCTGGGCGGACGGCATGGAGAAACAGAAGGCAGCGGCTCCTACGAGTTCAAAGAACCGTATCTACCATGGCGGTTCTGGTAATTGCGTCCCTGGTGCCACTACATCTAAAAGTAAAAGAAAGAAGGCAACGGTGTGACAGAAGAGGACATGAGGGTGGTTCCCGCGTCGCAGATCGAACAGCAACAATAGAGGCATGGCAGAGAGAGTGGGACGAGGATGAATGTAGACGATGGACCCATCGCCTGATACCCAGCCTATCGGGGTGGGTGAATAGAAGGCATGGTGAAGTCAACTCCGAGCTCACCCAAGCTCTAACCGGCCACGGATGTTTCGGGGCATACCTGCACCGATTCAAGAGAAGTGACAACCCAGAATGCCGGTACTGCGGGGAGGAGGACACACCTGGGCATACTCTCTTTTGATGCGAAAGATGGGCAGCACATAGAAGCGCGTGTCCATATCAGGAAGACCTCAACGAGGAAATAATGGTCCGGCGCATGTTGAAAGGGCTGAAGGAGTGGCGGCAGGTCGCACACACCGTGGGAGATATCCTGAAGTGCAAGAACGAGGACGACAAGCGTGATGAAGCGAGAGGACCTCCCAAGCCTTAGCTGTTAAGGAGTAGGGATGGTCCCGGGGACGGAGAGAGCAAAAGCGAGAAAGGCAGAATAGCGGCCGGAAACCGGCGCAGGAAAGCTTCCGGAACTGCCGAAGCGAGTAATGTTTAGGGTTCTGGAAATCCGGACCAGACTTCAGGACGACCGGAGTCAGGCAAGGGACCAGTGGTCATACCGTGGTCCCAGAAGAAAAGTCTAGGTGGCGGTGTCCCAGAAAGAATTGTGGTTCTGAGCACCTAACGGTGGTGGTAGTAGAATAAGTAGAATATTAGGAGGTAGTAGAATAAGTAGCATAGTAGAGTATGTTATTAGTAAGTAGGTAGTTTTGTTTGTCTTATCTGTATTTGGGGCCAAAATAAAGAGTAAAAGAGCCAGTAGGCCACAAAACGGAAAGGCGACAGGAGAAATGTTGGGAGATGTCGCTGCAGGAAGTATGCCCTTCAGGCGATGCCGTGCAGCGGGGTGGTGGTGGGTTCTTTCCCTCCCCTCGCCTTAAAAAAAAAGGTAATGCAATGTAGGCCAAAATCGATTTAGTTAGTGTTTATTTGACAATTATCGACTATTCTCGCCAATTCATAGCCACCTAGATTAATACACAAAATTGACGATCGATATGTTTTTGTGTTCAGAATGTCAACCTGATTGAAAATATCACACAAAGAATATAGGGTGCCATTTAAAATTTCAATGATGACGTCATTTCCGGAAAGAAACGGAAGTCATATTAACCTCAAGAGCATCCTAAAGAATGGCATTTTTTGTCATATTAACACATTCCCAAATTTCCTTCGTCCAGCTTTATAAACAAAAAAATCTGATGTGGCCAGGCACATGACTTTATCATACTATATATAAAATTAATAGTTTAGCTGCATGATATTCTATTTGATCGAGATCGGCTGTCTGCATTAAAATAAAACTAGTAGAACTAGACAGATATCTCGATTAAAGCTGCCTTCGGATATCGTACTCCGTTGACACCGGGTACACCGTCCAAATGACACGTGTTATTGGGTGTAAAAAGTGTAACGGTGTTCAATATCCGAACGCAGCCTATATTGACAGTAGCATTTTTAAAGCATTAGCGTTTGACACTAGCTACTGTCATTAGAATCAAAAAATCTGACAAATCCTGGCTACTAATTTTAAAGCAGTACGACCGATCTCGATGAAATAGAATTTGCTCATGCAGCTAAACTATAAATTCTACCAAAAAATGTCATATACATAAATTATAGAAAATTTCCTCTCCTTTAATTTATTATTTAACTATTTTGACGACATTACACAAATAGCGGCTCATTTGCAAAATCTTCGAAAAATGCTATGAGTAAACCACCAGTTCCTTTGGACCCTTTTCAGCAGAAAGCTTTTCAGCTCTAAGTTTGGTTATGAAACTTCTAAATATGAAGTTTCGTCCCGATACCTTTAGTAGTTTCTCCGGAATCGTCTCCACAAAAACGGGTACACACACACACACACACAGACATTTTTTTGTACCTTGGTCAAAAATGTTCAGGGGACCCAAAAAGACATATTTCCGCTAAAATCTCAAAATTTTTTTTTTGCACGATTACAATACTTTACATACTGCGTATGATAAAGTAAAAATAGACGGGAGTACCTATGCCCTGAGTCACCCGGTATACATATATGGATTTGATCAGAACTAGGGCTGTCAGGCGTCCCGATTTTGGCGGGACGTCCCGCGTCCCGCTTAGCTCTTAAGCGGGACGCCAAAATCCCGATTTTCGGTTCGTAAAAGAACGATTTTTCAGTTATTACGCCGATCGAGTAGCGGTTCGTTCGAGCATAGTTAACAACATTATATTTTAGGTGGCGCTATGGTTTACGTCATGTTATTATAGATGGCGCTACATATTTTGTTTTGTTTTGTTGAGTTGTCGGCGATGTTCGGTTAGTCTGGAAGTTTGAATTTTACAGGTATCAGATTACTGGTAAAGTTTAATGATAAAAACTTCTGCCAAAACGGTGGCGAAAAAGCACATGAAAGTTGACAAACATTAATACATGTTTCAAAACCAGGTAGTAGTAAAACAATTACATCATTTTTTACTGCTACTGCGGGAGATGAAAAAGAAAAGGATTTTAATTCTTGCTACTGAGTGTACAGAAGTGTACGGGCAGTGTACCACACAGTTAGACATGGGCTCATTTATGTATCTACTGATTGTGAAAGAAAACTACTTACGAAAACCTATTAAATCTAGCAAAATCAAATGAAAACTAGTAAGAAAATTAGCTTCAGGCATGCTGAAGTTAAAATACCCCACACCGTAAAATATTTACAAAAAAAACAAGTGAACCGATTTTGCCCATTCACGAATTAATCTGAAATTTGGTATACAAGCTTATCTCTTAAAAAGTAAGGACGGAAGTAAGGAAGTTCGTGAATGGGCAAAATCGGTTCACTTGTTTTTTTGTAAATATTTTACGGTGTGGGGTATTTTAACTTCAGCACGCCTGAAGCTAATTTTCTTACTAGTTTTCATTTGATTTTGCTAGATTTAATAGGTTTTCGTAAGTAGTTTTCTTTCACAATCAGTAGATACATAAATGAGCCCATGTCTAACTGTGTGGTACACTGCCCGTACACTTCTGTACACTCAGTAGCAAGAATTAAAATCCTTTTCTTTGTCATCTCCCGCAGTAGCAGTAAAAAATGATGTAATTGTTTTACTACTACCTGGTTTTGAAACATGTATTAATGTTTGTCAACTTTCATGTGCTTTTTCGCCACCGTTTTGGCAGAAGTTTTTATCATTAAACTTTACCAGTAATCTGATACCTGTAAAATTCAAACTTCCAGACTAACCGAACATCGCCGACAACTCAACAAAACAAAACAAAATATGTAGCGCCATCTATAATAACATGACGTAAACCATAGCGCCACCTAAAATATAATGTTGTTAACTATGCTCGAACGAACCGCTACTCGATCGGCGTAATAACTGAAAAATCGTTCTTTGACGAACCGAAAATCGGGATTTTGGCGTCCCGCTTAAGAGCTAAGCGGGACGCGGGACGTCCCGCCAAAATCGGGACGCCTGACAGCCCTAGTTCTGATCAAATCCATATATGTATACCGGGTGACTCAGGGCATAGGTACTCCCGTCTATTTTTTTGTTTATAAAGCTGGACGAAGGAAATTTGGGAATGTGTTAATATGACAAAAAATGCCATTCTTTAGGATGCTCTTGAGGTTAATATGACTTCCGTTTCTTTCCGGAAATGACGTCATCATTGAAATTTTAAATGGCACCCTATATTCTTTGTGTGATATTTTCAATCAGGTTGACATTCTGAACACAAAAACATATCGATCGTCAATTTTGTGTATTAATCTAGGTGGCTATGAATTGGCGAAAATAGCCGATAATTGTCAAATAAACACTAACTAAATCGATTTTGGCCTACATTGCATTACCTTTTTTTTAAGGCGAGGGGAGGGAAAGAACCCGCCACCACCCCGCTGCACGGCATCGCCTGAAGGGCATACTTCCTGCAGCGACATCTCCCAACATTTCTCCTGTCGCCTTTCCGTTTTGTGGCCTACTGGCTCTTTTACTCTTTATTTTGGCCCCAAATACAGATAAGACAAACAAAACTACCTACTTACTAATAACATACTATACTATGCTACTTATTCTACTACCTCCTAATATTCTACTTATTCTACTACCACCACCGTTAGGTGCTCAGAACCACAATTCTTTCTGGGACACCGCCACCTAGACTTTTCTTCTGGGACCACGGTATGACCACTGGTCCCTTGCCTGACTCCGGTCGTCCTGAAGTCTGGTCCGGATTTCCAGAACCCTAAACATTACTCTCTTCGGCAGTTCCGGAAGCTTTCCTGCGCCGGTTTCCGGCCGCTATTCTGCCTTTCTCGCTTTTGCTCTCTCCGTCCCCGGGACCATCCCTACTCCTTAACAGCTAAGGCTTGGGAGGTCCTCTCGCTTCATCACGCTTGTCGTCCTCGTTCTTACACTTCAGGATATCTCCCACGGTGTGTGCGATCTGCCGCCACTCCTCCAGCCCTTTCAACATGCGCCGGACCATTATTTCCTCGTTGAGGTCTTCCTGATATGGACACGCGCTTCTATGTGCTGCCCATCTTTCGCATCAAAAGAGAGTATGCCCAGGTGTGTCCTCCTCCCCGCAGTACCGGCATTCTGGGTTGTCAGTTCTCTTGAATCGGTGCAGGTATGCCCCGAAACATCCGTGGCCGGTTAGAGCTTGGGTGAGCTCGGAGTTGACTTCACCATGCCTTCTATTCACCCACCCCGATAGGCTGGGTATCAGGCGATGGGTCCATCGTCTACATTCATCCTCGTCCCACTCTCTCTGCCATGCCTCTATTGTTGCTGTTCGATCTGCGACGCGGGAACCACCCTCATGTCCTCTTCTGTCACACCGTTGCCTTCTTTCTTCTACTTTTAGATGTAGTGGCACCAGGGACGCAATTACCAGAACCGCCATGGTAGATACGGTTCTTTGAACTCGTAGGAGCCGCTGCCTTCTGTTTCTCCATGTCGTCCGCCCAGGCCGGCGCTGCATACAGCATCACCGACTGCGCCACGGACGCGAGTTCTCTCCTCTTTGCTGCCGTCGGGCCCCGCAACCTTGGCATCAGCCTCAGGAGAGCCCCTGTTGTCCTCTCCGCCCTTGCTGCCAGCTCTTCCACATGCTTGCTGTACCTGAGGTTTCTTTCTATTCTGACTCCCAGGTACTTGACGCTGTTCCCGGGCTTGATTAGTATCCTGTCCACTGCCAGCGTCATCGGCTCACACTTCCGTCTGCCGGTTAGGAGCACAGCGTCGGTTTTCTCGGCAGCCAGCTGCAGTCGTCTGTCAGCCATCCACACGACGATTCTCGCGATGGCCGCGTTCGCCCTCCCCTCGAGCTCGGCGCAAGTGGCGGCGGTCACCTCCATCGCTAGGTCATCCGCATACGCCACCAGTTCCACTCCAGGAAGCTCCAGACGCAGCACCCCATCGTAGAAGACGTTCCAGAGCGTTGGCCCCAAGACCGATCCCTGGGCAACGCCGCTTGTTATCCTCTTCCGAGAGGCCCTTCCGTCTTTATCCTTTAGGATAATCCATCAGTCCCTCAGGTAACTCCTGATTATCCTCAGTAGGCACCGGCTGATGCCTCTTCTTTCCAGCTCTGCGATTAGGTGTTCCCATGCAACGGTATTGAAGGCATTTCTAACGTCGAGTGTGACCAGCATGCAGAACTGTTTTTTTCTCCTCGTTCCTTGGTTCGCCTTCTTCGCTTTCTCCATCACGCTCCTCACCGCGTCTACCGTAGACCTTCCTTCTCGAAAACCAAACTGGTTGTCCGCCAGTGGAGCTCTCTCCTATAGCTCGGTTTTCAGTCTACTCTCGAGCACGTGTTCCATTAGCTTGCTGCTTGTGTTTAGCAGGCAAATGGGCCTATACTTTGGTGGTTCTCCTTCCGTGGCCTCTCGTTTGGCCAATAGGAGGAGGCTGGACATCTTCCACTTTTCTGGGTATTTCCCTTCCGTGAAGACGTCCGTGAAGACGGCGTTCATCACGTCTGTGACGTACTCTCCCGCTACTACGACCATTTCCCTGATCGCCTCCGGAGGCACTCCATCAGGTCCCGCGGCTTTCTTAGGCTTGATCTTTCCTGCCGATGTCCTAACTTGCTCTATCGTGAGAATATTCGTAACCTCAAGTTTGGTGGCGGTAGTCTGGCTTTTAGCCTTTTCGTGACTATTTTGTACCCAGGCCCCCACACGTTATTTTCCACTTCTTCAATAACGCTAGTCCAGTGGCGTTGCTTGGATTCGGCAATTGCTATCTTCAGTGCCCTTCTAGCCTCCCTGTATCGTACTGTAAGTGCTCGTCTGTCTTCATCTCTGGTTTCTCTTTGGGCGGCCCTTCTAAAAGCGTTGCTCACCTTCCTCAAGTCCGCAATCTCCTCCGTCCACCAGTATACTGCCCTATTACCCGTGCAACTA
Source organism: Aphodius sticticus (assembly GCA_963966075.1). Lineage (NCBI taxonomy): Eukaryota > Metazoa > Arthropoda > Insecta > Coleoptera > Scarabaeidae > Aphodius > Aphodius sticticus. The sequence goes on from OZ014506.1 coordinate 63,863,790, forward strand.
CTCTTGGGCATGCCTGCTTCGCATGCCTTTGCGAGTGCTGCCTCACATGTTGCTACATTTGGTGGTTCTCCTGCCGTTTCCGTTTCGAACGTCTCCCTGAACTTGGTGCGGTCTAGTTTCCTCGCGTTGTAACGCTTGGATACGTACTGCTGAGTCTCCTCCCTCGTTACGCGAACATATGGTCGCTGAGGGTTTCTTCTTTCACCACTCTCCATCCTTCCACCTGTCTTGCGACGTTTGCAGTAGCGAAGGTGACGTCTATCACTGATCCTCTTCCCCCTCTCCTGAATGTGTTCGCATTTCCTTCGTTCAGGGGACCAGACCATTCCTTGATGCCCACTCACTCAGTGCTTCTTCTCTCCTGTCGGTGACTGCCGATCCCCATTCCTGTGATTTTGCGTTGAAGTCACCAGCCACTACGTACTTGCCGCTTCCAGATCTCATGCCCCCCTCCAGAGTGTCCAGGAGGTTCTGGAATTCCGGGCCTTCCATAGCAAGGGAGGCGTAACAGCTGTACATCGTCACAGCTTCCGTGTACACCCAAGCGTAGCCCTGTCCTGCACCCTGTTTCGTGACGTGAACCTTACGTTCTCTTATTCCGATGGCCGCCTTCCGGCCGATGTCCTGCTTCCAGCCTAGTATCTCGGCCATAGCTCTATTTTGTTCTGAGACCAGGAGCATGTCAGTGTTTTGTCTAGCCGCTGTTGCTTTTAATAGCTCCTGAGCGGATTTCCCCTTCCTAGGTTTACCTGTATGATGGAGGTGGCCAGTTCCTCTGTGATTCCCATTCCTCGCATAAAGTCGAGATATATGGCTCTTAGTTCTTCTCCGCGGGGTAACCCCTCGGACATAATCTTTATCTCTGAGGAGAGTTTACTTTCTCCAGAGATTATCTCCCCATCTTTTCTGCTCTCGAAGTAGCCTAGGTGGGTCCTCACTAGGTCAAAGAGTGTTCGGTCCCTTAGTCTCTGAGTCGCGTATCTTACGGTTTGCCTGGTCATTCGTACTATGGGGGACCACCGAGTACCACCCGGGTCGTCCATCCACGTTGCTTTCTCGCGGTTTCCTTTCCTCCGTTTTAGGTATTCAAGTTGCATTGTTGTTCTTCGCCATCTGCTGCGGTGGGCACGGTGTCAGAGTCTCCACCTTCCCAAAGGGATACCGGATACAAGCCTTGGTCTCCGTGCGGAGCACTTCGCCCGCCACAAACGCGATATATCCCTCCTTCTTTCGTAGGTGACGCTCCAGTCTCTCATTATCTCTTTTCCTCTTTGAAGGAGGTATATTCTTCTTTTGTGTAGGGGGTTGGCGCCGTTCCATCACTGGTAGGTCTTGTTCCCTTGGTCTTCTTCCATCTCCGCTGCTGTGGGTGTTAGACATTTCTGTCCTGATCACCTACCTTGTCGTATTTCCTCGTTGCGTTTATATATTTTGGGCATTTGATGGTATGTGCCCTATGGCCGTCCTTTTCGCATACTGGGCAGTGAGCTTTCTCCTCGCACACCTTTGATAGGTGACCTTCTCTACCGCAGTTTCTGCAGAGTTTTTCCCTGCTGGGTCCACTGCAGTCCTTCGCGATGTTGTGAGTCACCCGGTATACATATATGGATTTGATCAGAACTAGGGCTGTCAGGCGTCCCGATTTTGGCGGGACGTCCCGATTTTCTATTCCTTTGTCCCGCGTCCCGCTTAGCTCTTAAGCGGGACGCCAAAATCCCGATTTTCGGTTCGTCAAAGAACGATTTTTCAGTTATTACGCCGATCGAGTAGCGGTTCGTTCGAGCATAGTTAACAACATTATATTTTAGGTGGCGCTATGGTTTACGTCATGTTATTATAGATGGCGCTACATATTTTGTTTTGTTTTGTTGAGATGTCGGCGATGTTCGGTTAGTCTGGAAGTTTGAATTTTACAGGTATCAGATTACTGGTAAAGTTTAATGATAAAAACTTCTGCCAAAACGGTGGCGAAAAAGCACATGAAAGTTGACAAACATTAATACATGTTTCAAAACCAGGTAGTAGTAAAACAATTACATCATTTTTTACTGCTACTGCGGGAGATGAAAAAGAAAAGGATTTTAATTCTTGCTACTGAGTGTACAGAAGTGTACGGGCAGTGTACCACACAGTTAGACATGGGCTCATTTATGTATCTACTGATTGTGAAAGAAAACTACTTACGAAAACCTATTAAATCTAGCAAAATCAAATGAAAACTAGTAAGAAAATTAGCTTCAGGCATGCTGAAGTTAAAATACCCCACACCGTAAAATATTTACAAAAAAAACAAGTGAACCGATTTTGCCCATTCACGAACTTCCTTACTTCCGTCCTTACTTTTTAAGAGATAAGCTTGTATACCAAATTTCAGATTAATTGCTTCAAAATTACGGCAGTTATCGTGTACACAGACGGACAGGCAGACAGTACATAGCTAAATCGATTCAGTTTTCAATTCTGATCAAATCCATATATATATATATATATATATATAGTCTATATCTGCCACGCCTCCTTAAGGGTGTTACAAATGCTGTATCAAACTCAATATACCCTCACCACATTAAATGTGGGGGGTATAAGTATGCAAAATAAAATAATTTTAAGTTGTCTGGCTTTGTTATGTATATGTACCTACATATACATAGCTGGAAATTTGGATAAACTGTGTTATTTTGTTGATATTGTACTTAATGTAATGAACTGCTGTGCAATAAGTACCTTTCTTTCTTAGTCGAATCCACACAAAGTTTCCCGCTTTTTGTTTTTGAAAACCTGACAGCCCTAATCAGAACTGAAAACTGAATTGATTTAGCTATGTCCGTCTGTCTGTCCGTCTGTGTACACGATAACTGCCGTAATTTTGAAGCAATTGATCTGAAATTTGGTATACAAGCTTATCTCTTAACAAGTAAGAACAAGTTCGTGCATGGGCAAAATCGGTTCACTTGTTTTTTTAAAAATATTTTACGGTGGGGGTATTTTAACTTCAGCACGGCTGAAGATAATTTTCTTACTAGTTCATAATTCATTTACTGCAAGCAATGCAAAGTCATTCACGGCCAATGAAACTGAATTGGTACATGACGTTTTCATCATAAAACTTTATTGTAAAGCTAGAATAAGGTTGGTAGAATATCAGATATAAATTCATGCGAAAGGATCCCTTACCCTTACACCTGCGTGAATAATTATCTGCCAGAACAATGTTTAAAAAAATGTTTAAATAATTGTGTTTAGCTAGAATATTATTGTTTTTCTCTTAGACATAGCGCGAATAACGTATTTTCGGCATAATTGAATGTGGTGGTCAACGGCTGCTGTGTGTACTGTGTATGCAACATCCTGTCTTTCAAACGCTGTTTGACAAGTGCGGAGTGTACAGGCATTTTTGACCATTTAATTTGATTATGGCTGAAGGCGATAATGGATCGCCTAGCAATAGTAGAAAGGAAATTCAGAACATAAGTGATGATTCTGATATGGAAGAACCTGTAAAATTGGATATTGGAGTAGATCTATCTAAGAATATGGAAAGAAGTTCTACACTCAACGATTTTGCACATGGTAAATAGCAACCACATTATTAATTATCACGGCGTATTGTAAACCCAATTTACCAAAATGCAATCAAATTTACAATTTGTAGGTTAGTTTAATAGTGGTTGTTTTAGGTTCAAGTACAGTCGATCCGCCAAAGAAAGAAGACAACCCTTTCTCCTTCAAACACTTCCTGAGAGGAGATGGTGTTAATTATCATAGTCAAGGTGCCCGTCCTAAAGTCTATTGTGATGGTAGGCCTGTGACTTCAATGCCTGATCTTGATTTACACAATACGATAGATAACAAGTCTCGGGTTGTTCCCGAATTTTCTTCTGCCTTACCAGATTTTGTTCAGGATCATTTAGTTGTGGAACAAAGTTATTTAAATAAGAATTGTCCTAATCGACCATATACCGACAATTTACCAGATTTTACTAGTAGAACTAATTTGGATAACAGAAGGAGTCATACTGTGCCGTTAGATTTACCAGTAAGGCCGCCAGCAGAATTTCCGTTAGACTTGCCAATTAATGATAATCAAAATCGTGAACTACGTGGTTGTCCGTCGACAGCGGAAGTTGCGGTGTCAAAAAGTTTACCAGACTTCCTTTCCGATGGAGCGGTAAGAACCCAAAATGAGGATGTTCATCCCGATCCAAGTCCTGACAGAGATATTGACAGATACAGACAGGAGTTAGAAATATGTAGGAGACAGTTGCTAGAAGAATCACGAAGATGTGAATATTTTCAGAGGCAACTTGATTTAGCTCACGATAAGGAACATGAATACACTCAAAATTTAGGAAAGGCAATAGGCCAAGTTGAAGAAAGTTTAGAAGTTAGCAGCGTGAGTTGCCTTTCCTATGTTTATTCAACTGTATATATTGTGTACATTTTTGCAGAAAAGGGCATTAGCAGCAGAAAACACAGTATTAAAGTTACGACAAGAAGTGAAGTCTTTGAATGTAAGTTGTATCAGTAAAATTTACTTAAACTTTAATTCTTTTAATTTTTGTAGTCAGAGATTAGTCGGTTACGAAGAGAAATTCGAGAATTACGAGGTGAGGAGGGTGCAGCTGGTGGACCTGGATATGCATTTCCAAGCAACAGACAATCTCAGAGGTTAGCTCGGGAGTTACGGACGGCTGCTAGTACAGCCGAACATTCCTTAAGGTATACAATTTATACAAGCTTGGTTGCAATGTATACAAGATTTAATTTTCATTTGGTTAAACTTTTAAATTTTTTAATACAAACGCCTTCCAATATTTTTGTAAAATTTGGTTTGGGTCATTCTCATAATTTTAAATAAATTTTATTTTATTATTACCTCAACTCGCGTTGAATCACATTAATAATGACAGCGTTGACTGTTAAAAATAGCAGTATACTGCAACTAGTGACAGGAAAGATCAAGATACAATAATCAAATTAGGGCTGTTTTTACAATAGTGGTATATACCTGGAATAACACTATTCCGAGAATAAGTTTGAAATATGCATTTGACATCAATGGAATAACACCCGAATAGTGTATACAGCGCCGCAGTAAGGAAATCTTGCACCTGTGGCCAAATATCTATCTTGCGCCCCTTTGAGCAAATAGGTGATTCTTTCTTCCAGAAAATATTGGCATGGCGTCAGAGACGCCGTTACAAAATGTTCCAGGGGGTAGGGGGTGCAAGATTTCTTTTAGTTTTTAAGGGTGCCATAGTAGTAATGACTATGCGATTAACTATTTTGTGGCATTTGCGTCTTGTGTTAGAGAGCCCATATTATTATTTATTAGTTACTATTCTAAAATGAGTCATAACAAGCATGAAAAAAAAAAGGTATACAAATATGTTAAAAATAGCCCATATTGTTCGTTAAATTCAAATTGCATTCACCCTAAAAAATTGCTTTTATGGTATATTGTTACACATTTATGTTATTAGTTATGGTCGTGATCCCCCGGTCGGATGCTGGACAAAACGTATCTATTATATATTGATATAAAGTGAATTTCAAGTAATTTTACCGCATTTCTATTGTTAGTGTAATTAATAATGTTTGTTAATAATTGTTTGTAATTATATTTTATTTAAGAATCATTGACCTCTTTTCCTAGAATTTAAGATTTTGTCTAATTTTCAACCAATATTGTAGCCTTTTGATTACTTATTAATATTCATAAGTAATCAAAAGGCTACAATATTGGCTAGGAGTTAATTTTCTATCAGAATTTCTGGCTCGTATTCATCGAGTAAGACCCAATGTATAATAAACAATTGTCCCCTTTTTTTCGTCAGATTACGAATATAGACTTTTCAATGTTGTCCATTTTCTCTGAATTATCGGTTTTAAACATTATCTCTGAATAACACGAGTGAATGCTAACTAATGTTGTCGCCCTTCTCTATGTACATGACCCAACAATTCTTATAGCAAATTAATAAACGATGCAAGTACATAATTCACTCAGTTGTCGAGAGATTGTTGCCGAAAATATAGGCACAACATGGACCAAATTGATAATTCTATAATCATATTAAACGAGCATCCGATAAAAAGTCTTAATAACAAATTTATAAACAAAATGAGGCTACAGTATCATTTTAAAATTTACCGCATTGGCGAGAAACAATGGCCAAATATAGAAAAAATCTGATGTGGCCAGGCACATGACTTTACCACACTATACAGCAGTATGAAAAGCTGATGTGCTGACAATAGTGTCAATAGAATCAAAATATCTGTCAAATCCTGGCTTACTAGTTTTAATGCAGTACGTGCGATCTCGATGAAATAGAATTTGCTCATGCAGCTAAACTATTAATTTTACCAAAAAATGTTATATACATAAATTATTCCAAATTTCGTCTACTTTAATTTATTGTTTAACTATTTTGATGAACTTACAGAATTGAAAAATATGAAAAAACTAAAAATGAAGTTTCGTCCCGATACCTTTAGTAGTTTGGCCAGAATCGTCGCCACAAAAAAGCGAGTACACACGTGTTTTCCAAACATCCACACACACGGACATTTTTTTCTACCTTGGTTAAAAATGTTCAGGGGACCCAAAAGGACATATTTCCGCTAAAATCTCAAAACTTTTTTTCGACACGACTACAATACTTTGTCATATTACGTATGATAAAGTAAAAAGTGTTCACTTTTGAATTTCTGTGATAAAAATCAACGACGAAATACAAAATTGTTATTATTACTATTTTACTAATATACTAACATTTAAAACATGTTACATAATATTAGATCAACTACTAAATACTTGTTACTATATGCATAACCACCTTGGTTAAAAATGTTCAGGGGACCCAAAAGGACATATTTCCGCTAAAATCTCAAAACTTTTTTTCGACACGACTACAATACTTTGTCATATTACGTATGATAAAGTAAAAAGTGTTCACTTTTGAATTTCTGTGATAAAAATCAACGACAAAATACAAAATTGTTATTATTACTATTTTACTAATATACTAACATTTAAAACATGTTACATAATATTAGATCAACTACTAAATACTTGTTACTATATGCATAAGCTGTATAGAAAATCAGGCTAAATCAGAATCAGAATCTAAAAAATCAGGTGTTTAGAGAGTATACAGACCATACAGTGGCATACAGACTATAGTGGATCAACTTTTGAAGGAACTCGTATCGGGAAACGTATTGTTTGAATGCTGAAGAGAGTCAGAGTGGTACCAATTTTACAAAGAGCATAGAGAGAGTAGTGTCATGTATCATAAGATGGTGCTCTTAAAACCAAATAACATTTGTCTGAATTTTTTAATTATTCAACGTCTTTGGAATGAGTGTATGAGAACCCAAGTTTTTTAGAATTAAATAAATAAAGTGGGCGCGTTCTGCGGTCAGATCCAATCACATGTATTTCCGCTTGAAGCTGAGTTCTAGCACTGTCTGGCGCTTTCACTAAGCAGTCTCGTTCATGTTGTTGCTGCCGTTTGCTGAGCTCAAGTGGCTTGCTTAAACTGGCAGAACGTGCACAGTTTCACATACAAATTATTTGGTTTTAAAATAGCTAGCTATGATACTTCACACAACCTACATTTCTAATGCAGTTTCTGCAGTTGGTACCATATTCAAGCTCCCTCCAGTTTCTAGTTTGTGTTTCTGAACGCTATCAAAAGTTGTTATAAATATACTAGAAGTAAATGGAGCCTAATAAGTACGACTAAATGAAAGCTCAAACAAAATCATAGTCATTTTGGCCGTAGCCTAGGCGTATGCGCCACCCCTGTCCTTATGTAACGGCGCCCCTGCATGGCGCCCCTACGCTGAAGCGCCTGGGGCTTTTACCCCCTTCGCCCCACCCTCACTGCGGCGCTGAGCGTATACTCGGTATATACTTGGATTATCTTATACCCATGAAATTATATGGCATAGTGTAGTGACCTATGACAGGACTGTAGAAAGCTAACAAGAAACCTAGCAACAAACGAATAGAGTTTTGATGAATGTAATAAACACTTCTACGAATAATAAAGTTGTCAATAAAAACTAAAGTGGTGACCCTAACAAGAGTTAAAGATGGAGGCAAACGGCGAGACTTCGCAACAATGTGTTCACCAAAATCTCACACACGGCGAGTGTCTGCACCAACTTCAGCAAGGTACTTTTGAAACCAACAAGCTCACTATGCGATCCCCGCCATTTTGGTCAGAAAACTCGGCATTATGGTTCTCACAATTAGAAAGCCAATTTCATTTAAGTCTTATCACTAGGGATGAGACAAAATTTGCCTATGTGATATCACAACTGGAAAGCAAGTACGCAGTTGAAGTAAAAGACATTATCATCAGTCCACCAGATTTGCAAAAATACGATACCATCAAACGTGAACTAATTCATTGCTTATCAACTTCGCAAGAACAACAAATTTTGCAGTTGCTAGAACATGAGGAAATTGGTGACAGGAAAGCGTCACAATTTTTACGTCACTTACGAAGTCTAGCAGGAAAAACGGTACCAGACAACTTCATAAGATTGTTATGGTTAAATAGGCTCCCAAGTCAAGTCCGCGCCATTCTGATTACACAAGGTACAACTCCGCTTGATGAGGTTGCACAGCTAGCAGATAAAATCATCGAAATAACGCCACGATCGCAGGTAGCTTCGGTAGCAAAATCTGACGAAGTCAGTGAGCTGGCCAGACAAGTGACCGAACTGACCAAACTGGTATCGTCTATGACGGGAAATCAAAGCTTTAGAAAGCACGAACCAGCAGAAGCAGAAGCAGCAGTAGGAGTCGAGGAAAGAATCTATGCTGGTGCCATTACAGTTTTGCTGAGAAGGCTAAAAAATGTGTCGCGCTGTGCCATTACAATGCCAGTAGTTTTGGAAACAAAGACAGCAGTCGTCCAGTTCGGCGGTAAACGACTGCAGCCACTCAAGCCGCCTTTATGTTATCGACAAAAACTACAAAACGCAATTGTAAACTACTATAACACCGAAGTTAAATAAAAGTCGAATTAACTTAGAAAAATATATATTAAATGTAAAATAACGAAGTTAAACGGCTACGTCTTCTCGCGACTAAATCTTAAACGGTAATCATTCATAATATCGACATAGACAGCCAGGAGTATATGCCCTGATAAAACTAATCCTCCAAAAAGTGGTTTGGGCGCGGTGAATCAGCTTGTCACACCATACGCTGTTCTTCACAATACCGGGTGGATAAACTCGTCGTTACAGTCGGCCAATCCTGACGAACTTCACGGCCCCGTGAAGACTGCTCGTTCTACGATCTTATCTGTAAAAATAAAGCACAAAAGTAATTAATACAAAGCGTTGGCAAAGCTAATCGTAACCACTTGTATCTGAGTCAACTTTTGACACAGTCGTATCAAATGGTTTGAGCTTATCTCCGGAACTTATCCCTTGATATGCTATTCGCGAACGTTTCGCAACTAGCATATCTTCTATCGTTACATGATGGTGAACATGACGTGTAACGATCGTTTGAAAGTACTTTCGTAATAACAAAAATGAGGATCCCTATATCGTAATTCGTAGCTCGAGCTCTCTACTTTTTCTATCACTATCAATATATACGATTTGCTGACCAAATTCGAATGGATCTGCAATATCGTAAAGTGACATCGTATGCATCGCGTCGTATGGATGCTACTGAACATTGCTTATAGCAATCACATGTGATACGTTATCACGTACGAATTGAGTAAAACCCTTTGCATTCGTCTTCGCAACGGTTTTATCTGCAAAATAACACCAATTGATAGTCAAGTTTGTACCAAATATGTACTCACGTTTTCGTAACAGCATGCTTTTTTTAATACTCTTTATACTTACTATCTCTGCTTGCACGTAACCCTTGCAGATATTTTACTTCGTAACCTTGTCAGATCTAGACATACATCAGAACAAACCTGGCATATTTAATGCATCGCATTCGATAAATAAAAAAATAGCTCCTAAGGACCTTTCACAGTGTTTGCGTTAAGCGTCAAGTCAATTCCTTACCTTGCTACTGTAGTTTCGTCAACAGTCAAAGGCACTGTCGAATCGAGAAGAATCAAAAGATTCATTCTCTACAATGGTCATTAAGCCACTTAATTTGTACCTAAATTTCTTTACTACTCTGTGAAGCTTTGGCTCCTAGAAGCAATGCCACGATTGCAGACAATTCGTCGTGGAACTAGTGAAGCCAAAAGAATTCTACTTCGCGTTCTTCATGAGATTATCCGTGTATCTCCAGTTGGTAAGCTTGTATACACAATTGTGATATACACGCTTAACCAAGCAGCACTCTTTTCGAATATCATGTTTTCCATCATCTCTGAAGACAACAATGGATCCCTACGTTTGCACTTCTCATCTTGGAGTTGAGTAGATTGAACCGATCACTTTTATGTTGATCGTTATGTTAACAATACCAACATTAAGATTAGTTCACGTCTTTACAGACGTCGCTTCTTTAAGGACTCACTCCTAACACTCCTACGTCAGTCATGTATTGCTTCTGGGTATTACTATTCTGTCTTGAAAATTGAAATGGGACCCTTGTATAATCAAATCAAATCAAATCTTTATTTCATGCTAATGCAATATGTCAAAACAAAATAATACTAAATAATACTAATATACATGCAATACATATACATAAAACACGTTTATCAAGACTCGTCGGGTTCCTTCCGAAGGGAAGAGATGAACTCCTGAATTGAGTATGGGGGTGTGCGTCTCATGTGATTTTTTAACAGTTGGCAGAAGCGGCTTCTCGGTTGGGATCTCCATTCATCCGGCAGCTCGTTAAAAAGTCTGATTCCTATCGTTGAGGAAGATGTAGAGTCTAGTCGTCTGAAAGGGACATGGATGTCATTCCCCTGTCGCGTGTGATGTTGATGGATATCACCTCTATGTCGCAGGGACGGCAGCTGTTCTTTTACGTGCACGAGGTGATATAAAATATATTGGCCATATACGGTAAGAATTCCCCACTTATGAAAAAGTGGTCTGCAGGAAGAATCTGGTTTTGCATTTGTTATCGCTCTTACAGCACTCTTCTGCATCAACAGTACCTTGCTGGTGTGTGACGAAGAACCCCATGCCATCAAGCCGTAGCTCATTCGGGAATGGAAGAGGGCATGGTATGTTTGTACAGCTGCTTCAGTGCCAATTGCCTGTGATATTCGTTTTATGGCATATATTGCTGAGGCCAGTCTTCTATTCAGCTCATCCACGTGTGGCAACCATGTCAGTCGTGAGTCTAGTGTCACTCCCAAGAATAGTCAGCCACAATCAACCGTCCAGCCATGCAAGGACTGTCGGGCTCTAGTAAAATGTCTCCCGGTTTAGCAAGATGTACCGCAGACGTAATTAATTATAATTCGAACGATCTCAAATGTATTACGATCAGGTAGATAAATGCGTAATTAATAAATAGTAATAAACTAGTTGCATAAATGCACACCTGCAAGTGCTTCGAGCTCGTACGATTTTTATAATTTTACTCAATACGTAGTAGTTCAACTTCAATATTGCATCGGGCCTGCTTTATACCTCGCTTCAATCTTCACCTTCTTTTTCGGAGTTTCTATTTCATCCCGCTTAATCTTCTATCCACCATTTTTTTTTTTTTTTGCATCGGATACTGTTCTTGGCTTAGCAATACTAACAAATTAATTTTAATACTTTCTGAAAGAGCTTGTCAACCCTAAAGTATCGTTACTATGTCAACATCGTTAAAACAAACTTTGCAAATTCTCGTAGTCATGACCTGGTTTTAATCCTTTTCATTTATCGCCCGCACACTTTATCTTTAGTCCGTTGAAGGCTTGACTTTCTACATGCCCTGATCCAGGTAGACTGACGATACGAGGATGATGACACGATTGTCATCTAAATAAGACATCGCTGTCCTAAATTGTAATTGTAATAATATTTTGCCATTTGCATGGAATCAACCTTGTGAAAACGGCAGCATTATTTTCTTTTAGATTATCTTAAAGATTACCAATTCGTGGAAGGAGATATTCTTATAAGTACATAGGCTTCCAGAGCCAGAATCATTTAGAAATAATTTATTTCCGGATTATGTCGTGCGTCCAAATTCATAATTGTTGACGTTTCGTAAACCATGTTATTCGCTTCTTCAGGGCTAACTGAATACAAGGGAATAATTATCCGTAACGGAGTTCCTGTTGAATGCCCTATAATTATTGATGAATTGTTTAAAACTGCGTTGAAGACTGACTTAATTAGAAATGCTTTTTATGAAGCTCAAGAATTTTATGAATGCTCTATTTTGATTAATTGTAGTTATATACCTATGTCGAAGAGCTTTTAATTTTGTTTAATTTTGGTTTTCTTTTGACGTGTTCTATAGTTTTGTCTACTGAATTAAAGGTTTATTTATTTATTTTATTTATAATTCATATACATCAATTCAGTGTATAAATTATTTCACCATAACTATTTCACTTGATTTGGCGATTTACTAGTTTTTTTTTATTTCGTAAAATTCTGCACTGTATTCCTTATCTTTTCTCAATTTGTAAAGGCATACGATACGGTCACTATGTTAGGGCTTGACATCTTTAACTGTAATCGCTATTTTAGTAACATTCATCTCAAACAAACCAAAACGTAAATTTTGTTAAATTTATAATCACTTTCGATTGACTCTCGATGTCCTCAAAATTGAACGTACTTTCGTTATGTCTAATCACAAATAATTCATGGCGATGACGTTATTACTTTCATTGCTCTTAAATGTTATGACGACTCGTCTATGTTTCTTATATTAAATATTATTTTTTTTGGCATACGTACGGTCATTTGAGCAAATAGATTTAGAAATGTTACTGGTAGTGTTTTGAGTTTAAATTGAGGTGACCTGGGTGCCCTTAACACGTTCAGCCAAGCTGAAGATACTATATTGAGGTTATGTGTGAGTTCCTGAATAGTGAGTTATAACCATGATTTTCGAGTCGAAAATTCTATTACGTTGTCAAATAATACAATATATATCATTCGTAGCTATGAATACAGAATATCTCAGTTTTTCCTGAATGTACAGGATACACAATTTGGTCTCTTTGTAATACGGTTTTCTTTTTTTTTAAATATTCATGACGAGTGCTATTATTTTCAGACATTATATGCCGTAAATTGAAGTGAACTCACTCGCCGTTTCGAATTTACAAAAATCATCTAAATCTTCATCGTAACACAAATAAATAAAGTGGAAGCTGTCTTGTAATTCAAATCACTGGCGTTCAATTATCTGATAACGACAGCACAACTTGAATCTAAGATTCATGAAAGGTCGTTATTTATCATATATTCTATGGAATACTATTACACTGCATTTAAAAGTAAAGAGGTTGGACTCACCAATTTACGGTATGGCACGTACGCAATTTTTGTCATATATGCCAACCGTGCCTGAAAGGGATACATGGTTGTGACCTCACACAATCATTGATAACTTTTATCTGGTCTATATTTTCCATACTTCTTGCAGCAGACATATTGTCAATTTCCGTGGAAAACTCCGGCGTACAGTCGCTACGAACTATAATACTAGATATATTATTATTACCTACTATTCGTATCTGATGTATTCTTGGAAATTCTGCAGAACGTATCTTCCAATTCGTGCCTTGTATCCAGCTTTATCAATCTCCGTGTTTTCAAGTCATCAGTTGGTACCAATTGATTGTACAAGCCAGTATTCGGTTGAGCTCTCGTTCAGACAAACGTATTCGTCTATGGCCGGTTTAATTAAATGCAAACGTATTTCGCAAATTATCCGATTCCAAAATGACGTTTTGGTAGGAGGTTTGGGTAGGTAGAAAACGTATTTTTCTATAGGAGCTCTTGACAAACAAGAGGCCGGAAAAAGGGTCGTTTCCTTTTAGTAGTACGTTTACATACCTCGATATCGTTACTTGCTCGTTCCAAGCTTGTCTGTACACATTTGACAAATTTGATGAACGTTCTCGTATACGCCACCAATTTAGTATGAATAGCATCAAAACAATCAGAAAATGATACACCACGGAACAATAGATTACACACCACACCTGAACTGTAAACTACTATAACACCGAAGTTAAATAAAAGTCGAATTAACTTAGAAAAATATATATTAAATGTAAAATAACGAAGTTAAACGGCTACGTCTTCTCGCGACTAAATCTTAAACGGTAATCATTCATAATATCGACATAGACAGCCAGGAGTATATGCCCTGATAAAACTAATCCTCCAAAAAGTGGTTTGGGCGCGGTGAATCAGCTTGTCACACCATACGCTGTTCTTCACAATACCGGGTGGATAAACTCGTCGTTACACAATATTTGATAGATACAGGTTCCGATTTGCGCGTTTTTCCTCGACAACTTCTCAAACAAAAACGGACCCGTACGGATTATGAACTATTCGCAGTCAATGGTACCATTATATCCACATATGGATCGGTTAGTTTATCATTAGACTTTGGACTTCGAAGCGAATTCGTATGGCATTTCGTAGTTGCAGATGTGACAAAGCCTATCATAGGAGCAGACTTTCTAAGTCATTTCTGATTGATTGTGGATATAGCAAACAAACGATTGACAGACCCTCTAACTGGACTCAGAGCAAATGCGACACGATGTATCTATGGTTGTGCGAGTGTTAAGTCTCTCAGCGGCAATTCGAAGTACCATAAACTTCTAGAAGGTTTTCAGGAGATAACTCGACCTGATGGGCTACTTCGAAGCACTGGACATACTACAATGCATCATATTCGCACTACCCCAGGTCCACCAGTCGCTTGCAAACCGAGGCAACTATCAACAGAGAAGTTAATGGTTGCCGAACGAGAGTTCGACGCAATGGTAAAGTTGGGCATTGCACGACCATCAGACAGTTGTTGGGCATCACCATTGCATCTGGTGTCCAAGAAAAACGGTGAATGGCGTCCATGTGGAGATTACAGACCGCTCAACGCTCGCACAATTCCGGATAGGTATCCAGTTAAGCATATTCAGGATTTTACACATTGCTTACTCGGTAGAGCAATTTTTTCTAAAATTGATTTAGTTAAAGCGTACAATTAGAATGACTCCAGCAGACGCTGCTTTGGGTATAATTTTGCAATCTCCCTTGAACAAGCTGTTGGAGAAAAACGTGACCAACAACCAAGAAATTGTTTGGAATCCAGATCTGGAGAAACCTTTCGATAGTTTTAAGAACAGTCTGGCAATGGCAGCACTACTTGCTCACCCAGATCCCACAGCTCAGTTGGCCATAGTAACAGATGTTTCGATTACCGCGATGGGAGCAGTAGTCCAGCAAAATTCTGGAAATGGCTGCAACCTTTACCTTTCTACAGCAAGACATTTTCTCCTGCTCAATCCAAATACAGTGCATTTGACAGAGAACTAGCGGCGATATATTATGGTATTAAATATTTTCAGTTTATGTTAGAAGGAAGACAGTTCACAATTTTTACGGATCAGAAACCATTGACTTTTGCCTTCAGTCAAAAACCTGAAAAAGCAACCACCAAGGCAGTTCAGATATCTCGCCTTCATCGGACAATTTTCGACAGATATAAGATACATTAGTGGAGACGACAATATTACTGCAGATCTTTTGTCTCGGGTAGAAGCAATCGAAAATCCAGTAGTAGAATCAATCGATTTTGACACATTGGCAAAGTCGCAGGAAGAAGATGAGGAATTGATGAATTTACTCACCCACGGTTCTTCACTGAAGTTAGAAAAGATACCGATTTCCTGGTTCCAAAAATCAAATGTATTGCAAAACATCTGCTACTTCACCCAGACCTTACGTAACACCAGCGTTCCGTAGAGCAATTTTCTTAAAACTTATCCACTCCTTATCCCACCCATCCATTCGAACAACTACGATGCATGTCAAAGAGAGATATATTTGGCCATCGATTGCAACCGACCTCAGGACATGGACAAGAGCATGCATACCTTGTCAACAGTCAAAGATCACGAGGCACACAATCACGCCCATCGGATCATTTCCACCAACCAGTTCAAAGTTCGAGCACATCCATATTGATCTGGTAGGTCCATTACCCATATCCCAAGGATTTAGATATTGCCTCACCATTGTCGACCGTTTTTCTAGATTGCCAGAAGTTAGTTCTGTTCCAGACATTACTGCAGAAACTGTGGCAAGGACTCTCTACAAAATTTGGATATCAAGATTATTTAATTTGGATATCAAGGACGTCAATTCGAATCAGACTTGTTCCGAGCTTTGGCCAACCTATGTGGCATTAAGCTTATTCTGACCCCAGCATACCACCCTCAAGCAAATGGGATGGTGGAACGATTTCACCGTCAGTTGAAAGCAGCCATCAAATGTCATGCAACTGGAAATTAGGTTGACATACTACCAGCTATAATCATGGGCATACTCGGTGCATTCAACGCAGATCTACAGGCAACACCTGCCGAAGTGGCATATGGCCAAACCATTCGTTTGCCCGGTGAATGTCTGGTCAGCAAACACCCATCAAGAGTTGAGCCGATTAACTATGTAACGGAAAATCGAAAACATTTCGAAGAGTTACAACCAGCTCCTGGGACTCGATATGGAAGTCGTAGGGTATTTATATTCAAAAATGCCCAGAATGTATCCCACGTTTTCATCTGAAACCAATCTGCTGGTGTATTACAACCACCATACGAGGGACCTTTTCCAGTTGTAAGAAGAAGGGACAAGCAAATCACTATTTCCATACGTGGCAAGGAGATGCCCGTGACTTTAGATAGGACAAAACCAGCTTATATGTTAGCGGAAGAGCCAGACCTGAATTCAAAACAAGAGCCACTTGATACATCACCAGTCTCCTCCGATGAAGATCAGCTGCATATGATGATGAATAATCGATTTTTAAAGGAGATTTTTTTTTTAACCTTTGCCTCCGCCTCCGGGAAAGTCGACAATTGACCTCCGCCGCCGCCCCCGTCACCGATATGTCACCTTCGTAACATCCCTAAATTATAATATAAAGAAAATGCCATTATATTAGATTAGATAAAAAAGCTACAGAAAATTGTCTCTACTATTAAAATATTTCCAACCGCTTTCGTTTCTCTTCAAATAATAAACATCATAAAAATCGACAAATATATGAATACAAGCGAATAAAGTATAATTTTCCAAATAAATTATTTTATGATGTTTACTACGTGAAGAGAAACGAAAACGATTAAACATATTTCAATAGTAGAGACAATTCTGTGTAGCTTTTTTATTCAACAAAAAGGTTATATTTTGAAAGCTCATAAATAGGTATCATCTATATTGTTCATAGAAAAGCGTCAACTTAGGATATACTCTGTTAAAAAGAAAAAATGTTTTAAGGCATTTCATAGTTGCGTGCGGATTTTTGAAAGGAAATATCCTGAGACAGGTAAAATAAATCTGGTTACATTACGTATATAGCCCCAGTTAGGTTAGATTACTGTCGAAAAACATGATCAACTTAGAATAACGGGCACAATACCAAAACAGTTTCAGGTCGCAATCAAATGGTTGCTATTGTAAACAATTTCCATCTCCAGGCGACTATCATTGCGACTTTGCGTGTTTCCACCCCTGGCCCCTGGGCTATTACTCTATTGTTATACACAATCATCATCAGAACATCAGAAACAACTATCAATACTATCAATAATTGAATCAGAACAACTATCAATAATTGGAATGTCTTTGCCAAAATTACGCGCAGTTTATATAGATCTATGCTAACATAGGCGTAGGTAACACATTGAGTGGGTCAAAAAGAAAACGTTTAAAAATAACCAGGCCTAGTGGACTAGCTGTCAGTGGACTAGATAGCTGATCGTTGACTTTATTTGCATTGAAAAAATTTCAATCATCAATCTTTGCAGAGAATTTACTCCTCTACAAGCCGGTATTTTTTTGGTTCCAATGGGATGAGTCAAATTAAAACCGCATGTAATTTTGGTGATGCCACTCCGACTATTTATTGATACTTTTTAATTTAAATAATTAACGGCCAAAATTGAAAGTACACAATTGCATTATCTTCTGCATTCTAAAAATATCTAGATTGACTGGCCTATTAGTCCCTTAAATCATCTTGATGATTGTATTTATTGTGATGCCTTGACAACTGGCAACGTAAAAAATATTGTGGGGTTTATACTCGAATAACTGGGCTACTTGTTAAATTGATGAATCTTCTTAATAAACTTTAAAGCTGTTTTTCTGGATTTTCTTCCTATATAAGCTATTAAAAATTTTATATAGTTGAATGGAGATTCCAAAATCCTAACAAAATAAATAATTTCGGTTGCCATTAAATAAAAATCTGATGTGGCCTGCCAGATGACTTTATCATACTATAAAAAATTAATAGTTTAGCTGCATGAGATTCTATTTGATCGAGATCGGTTATGTCTGCATTAAAATAAAACTAGTTAGCCAGGACTTGACAGATATTTTGTTTCTATTCATACTATATAGAAAATTAATAGTTTAGCTGCATGAGATTCTATTTGATCGAGATCGGTTATGTCTGCATTAAAATAAAACTAGTTAGCCAGGATTTGATAGATATTTTGATTCTATTGACAAAAAATCAGCGTTTGACACTAACGCTAACTAGTTTTATATTAATGCAGACACGACTGATCTCGATCAAATAGAATTTGCTTATGCTGCTAAACTATTAATTTTACCAAAAAATGTCATGGTAATAAATTATTCAGAATTTGTACTTTAATTTATTATTTAACTATTTTGACGAAATTACAGAAATGGCGGCTCAATTGCAAAATCTTTCAAAAATGCTAAAAGTAAACATCCAGTTCCTTTGGACCCTTTTGAACAGAAACCTTTTCAGCTCTTGAGTTTGGGCATGAAACTTCTAAATATGAAGTTTCGTCCCGATACATTTAGTAGTTTCGACCCGATACCTTTAGTAGTTTTGCCGGAATCGTCGCCACAAAAAAACGGGTACACCCAGACAAACACACATACACACACACACACAGACACACCCACACATGTGAGTGGGTGTATACACACACATTTTTTTGTACCTTGGCCAAAAATGTTCAGGGGACCCAAAAGGACATATTTCCGCTAAATTGTCATTTTTTTTTGTGCACGATTACAATACTTTGTCATACTACGTATGATAAAGTAAAAATATTGTTGATCGAAAGATAGAAAATTCTGAACGTAATGATCAGGTATGCTATAATTTTAATCGCTATGCACCTTAAAAATTTTTGCTTGAACTCAAATAATAAGGTATCGATTTTATCCGTTACTTACTTTCCACTTTGTATACTCCCCCAAACTTGTCATTTTAAGGAAAAAGTTTCAAATGAACTTACTTGTTTTTAAATTTCTTTAAAAGTCACAGCTGTTTGAAATATATTCAACATTACATTTACTTTCTAAAAAAGATCCGTCAAAAGTTTCATAAGGTTATATTTTTTAACTCAATTTGTTATTTTTTGACTTGATAAAACAAATAGGTTCATTATCATTGCTTATATTAAATTTTACTGTTGGAATCTTTAACAGTTTTGTTTATTTTAGACAATTACTAACTGGAGTAGACAACCTAAGAATAATGGCGGCGTCCTTAGAAAGTATAAGTCGTTTTGAGGATGGTTGCGATGGTCATTTGGATTACGAGGATGATAATGATGCTGCTGGCCCAGCCCTGTAAATAAACCCATGAAAAACATATATTTTTGCACATTTTTTAATGTAGATAGCCTACAGTTGGTCTTGTATGTTTTGCATTGTTATTGTAAATATGTAACTGTAGAGTATAAGTTAAGTGATTTTATTGAATAGGTTGTGATGTATTAATATAAAACCATAAGAATAATTTAATTTAGACCTATTTTGCAAATGTATGTCATTACCGTTCCTTAAAGAAAACCATTTTTATAAATCCCATATTTCTGTTGGCCAACCTTATCCTTTGGTATACTACCCCTTGTCAGCATGATGACAGACGCTTTAGATAATTTCTTATGTTGTGGCTAGCGTTTAAATGATTATTTATACATATCTTAACTCATTTTTTTATGTTAAGAAGACACAGAAAGTTAAGATAATAAAGAAAGATAAAAAACAACTAACAGGGTTAATACTGCAAATATAAGGTAGTTTACATAATGTACCATCGCAATCATGAAAAATGAGCACTAAAAATTTACATTAATTAAACTGGGCTTTGTAATGTTATGTATATTACGTTTGTCATGTCACATTAAAGTCATCTTTAATTTTGACAAAATAAAAAAAATAAAAAGGCCACAATTAAATGCACTTTAGAAAGGATTGTTCCCTTCTTATTCATGATGGAATCAGCATTCAAGCAATTGATAAGCTCGCCTCTCCTTAAGTGCACCATTTTTATTGGTTGAATGCCAACATTTAAAATGATATTTAAGTGAATGTAAACTAAAAGACGCATAGTTTAATCAATTCAAATTTTGGGTGTAGTTGCTTTTTAGTCCAGTCATTCTAGATTTTGATTCGGACATTCAAATGTAGTTGATCAAACTGATACCAAGCGATAGATAGCTTATGGTTCCCCTAGTAAAAATGTTTAGAATCATAGTGAATAGGAATACTTTTAATTAACGAAAAACCATTGAAAAGGTGTGCCTGTCAGAAATTAGTCGTTCATTCCTCGAATCTCACTTACTTAATCGCAAAACTAAAAATAGTACACTGTAGCAGACAAAATTTACTATCAAAAAATTGATTGAAGTATTTTTTGCGATTTTAGGTCAACCGGTCCGATGACATTAGAAATGGCCGTTCTAATGTCAAACGATTGTTTGATGATTGTCGGTTGATATTAGAAATGTCCGTTCTAATATCAAATGATCGGTGGAATCGAAAAAATTAGTTGAATCAATTATAATTGATTACACTAACTTAACCGTTCGTTCATTTTCTCATATAGGTTCCAGAATCATTTTGATAGTAAATTTTGTCCGCTACAATGTGGTAGTTTTAGTTTTGAGAAAGTGAGTGAGATTCGAGGAATGAAAGGTGGTTAAAATATGACAGGCACAATTATTCAATGGTTTTTGATTAATAACATATTTTCCTATTAACTAAGACACTAAAAATGCTAATATGTTACTACTGGAATCATAAGCTATAGATTGGTATCAGTTTCATCGACTGCAATTAATCTTCCGAATACAAGGTATATCAAAAATCTAGAATGACTGGACTATTTATGATCACGATAGTACATGTTGGTACTGTGATTTTTTTGTGAGAGTCTGACTCACTGTTAAGTTTGCAAATGGGAATTGCCAACAGAACTGTCCCCATTTCCACTACAAAAATCAGTTCACATAATCAGATTATTGAAAACCGATTTGTGATCTATTTTCGAATCTAAATGTCATCGTTTTGTGATTGCTACTATGCATGTTTGTGGCACACACGTACACTATAGTATGTCTAGCCATCTCAACTAACAAACACATTATGTAAAGCAGGTTATATACAAGGTTACTCAGTAATTCGAGTTATTGCTTTAAACACGTGATAGAAGAGGTAATTTAGAAGTTTTTCAACAAGATGTATCTCTACAATACATTACGGTTATCGATATACATGGTGAGCCATTTGAATGAATAAGGGCAGATATCATTCAAAATATGAGTGCACCAAATTTTTTTATCGCTGCTGTATCCCCTCTCACCACACGGCGTCCTGAGTATTTAGACTTATACAGTATGTCCCCAGATCGAGTTACAAAGAGGAAGAAAATGTTTATTACTGATTTTTCTAACATTTCTCCATTTAAATAATGCCTCCTAAATCGCTTAAAATGTATCCTCTAACTAATAAATAATTCCCATTTTTATGTCAAAATTTGAAGTTCAAATTAATATATGTAAATGTATGGTAGGGGTGCGGATTTTTCCGCACAGGTCCTAGGCCACAATTGGCCCTTCGAGCTTTCCCCGCACTACTATACAAGGCTTATCGACAACCAGCGATGTTCAACTGGTTGCCGGGCCTCACGGTTTTTCGTCTCTTCCAAACGACGGCGGACGAATTTTCGGCTGGTCCTGGGTGTGGACCGCGGACCTCCTGGTCAGTAGGCCAACGCTCTACCACTAGAGCCAGTTGCCCCGCATTAAGATATGTAACCATAGAAAGTAAATTTTATTCATGAAATATGTAGTAGTAACAATAAAGTCCGGCCACACTAACGCCTAACGTTCAATGCCTAACGCGTTATGTTCAAATTAATGCTTTAAAATCGAGTGTGACCACAACTTAATGCATTAACTGACCAATCAGAAACGCGGAAAAAGATTACGCGAAGGCGTTACACGTTAGGCGTTAGTGTAGCCCGGGCATAAAAGTCACATCTTATGCCAGTGATGTTTATTGTCATGAACCTATTATATTAGCTATTGGTTTTGGAAGTCTTTTTATGTGATGGTAACCATAGGAGAGAATTTATATAGTACAGTCTTTTTAGTGAATCATGTTTTTGTATCTTTCAGAAAAATTCCATCAAAAATATCCAGTGGAAGAATATTTCACGTTGGAGGTAGCAAACTTATAATCAAATTTTTTGATATGGGTTTTGAATTAACCATAAGGATGCTGTATAAGGTAGACGCTGCTTTTCTAATAGCATTATATTCCGTTCAAGAAATTCCACAATTATCCCTTACAAATTATCCCAGAACTATTTAAACTAAGATTAATGAATGCGATAGAATCTCTACCACAAGCAGAAATTCGAAATTGTTATAAAGAATTTAGAACTTGTGTTCAAATGTATGACGAATTATGATGTAATTTGTTTGAATAGTTAATTTGTTCACTTAGAAATAAATGTGCTATTACATAAATTTAAAATATTTAACTCAATTATTTCGTCCTGTTTTAATTTGAGTTTACGTACGTAACTCAATACAGAAATATCAAAAGACGTGGTTCCTTGATTACATTATCTTAATTTGAACTTGAAATTTTTACTTGTCCAATTTTTACATAAAAACGAATTATTAATTAATTTTCATAGTCAGAGTATATATATCGCCAGCCAGTTTGGATTTCGTAAAGGTCGCAAAACAATAGACGCAGTATTACAACTACTCACAATTGTATCAGAAAGCCTGGAGGAGCGGTGTAAGTGCCCAGCCCTCTTCTGTGACTTGACTAAAGCCTTCAACTGTATGGACCACAACCTGCTACTCCGAAAACTCAACCATTACGGATTCTGGAGAATTTCACAGGATTTATTCAAATCCTGCTTAACAAACCGAACTCAATTTGTCAGCATTGGCGACACTACAAGTGGTAGTAAATGGGCAACAACTGGAACTCCACAAGGATCACTTGTTGATCCCCTCCTATTCATCATCTACATTAATGATCTACCACTTTCATTAAACTGTCAAACACTTATGTATGCAGACGACACGACGCTAATCCTTAGGGATAATAGAAGCACAAAGGAAGCAAAAGAAAATGCTGAGGAATGGTTTACAGCTGATAAGTTGACATTAAACATCGATAAAACAATAGAAGTGGAATTCACCAGTAATAGGAGAGAAGGAAATTCGTCACCAACAAAGTTTCTAGGGATTTTCCTACACCCACTTCTTACCTGGAAACCTCACGTGGAGTACCTGTCCACAAAATTATCATCAGCCATCTATGCAGTGAGCCGAATACGTAATGTTATCAGCAAGGAAGCCGCCCGAACGTCATATTTTGCCCTTTTTTTTTATATTTTGCCCTGTTTCACCCCCATCTCATATATGGTCTGCCACTCTGGGCGGATTCCAGCCACACTCTGAAGTGTTCACCCTCCAGAAGAAAGCCGTGCGTGCGATCAAGGGAGTCTCTAGCACCGCCTCCTGTCAGCCCCTTTTCACCAAACTCCGCATACTTACCCTTCCTTCCTTATACATACTACACATCCTTACGGACACAAAACAACCAAAACATTGACATTCCCTATGTTCGACTACGAACTAACGACTGGACCACACAAGGTAGCCTCTACAACTGCTTGCTGGAGGAGTGGAAATCCCTTTCAGAAATAAACTGAAAAATCACATGCAGGAATGACCAAACTACACCCTGGAGGAGTTCATATTGTCACTCAACACCACAATATAAATCTAATATGATTGTTTTTGACTTACTAATGTAAATCTTAGTGAATAAATGTATTCTATTCTATCGTACGATTTACAGGGTAAAACATATCCGACACATTATTTATACTGAGTTACGTTTGAAAAATGATAATCAAAATGTTTTGCCTCTTTGTAACTCAATCTGACAAGTTGAGATGGCTAAACATTTATGACCATAGGTTTTTTTTTTATTTAACATATTGACTGTAAATGTATGGAGTGCTGAACTCCTCCACAGACCTCATTTTATGCATACCGGTCACTGTGGGTGCAGTCACAATGGACCCAGCAGCAGCATGGTGTACTTCCGAAAATTGTGCAGCAAAATGGTGTACTTCCGAAAATTGTGCTGTTGATCAGAACACACTACTTCCAAGTGTATTGTTGCGAGTCATGATGTCCCTCCAAGTTTCCACCTGCTAGGAATGGTGTTGACAGAAGAACCATCACATTACTTTTTTAAGCTATGCTAATACCTTGACGTTCATTAATCCTTAAGTTGGCACATGGTGTCAGAGCAGAGCCGTGTCAATCGCTAACAAGATAAAAAACTATTAGCTCAAAAGTCCATGTCCAAATTATGGCGTAATATTTACATCTAATATATAATGATGTGGAGAAAAGGAAATACTAATGTGAAATTTATCTATGCTGGCCAAAACAATGTAAAATATGTGTGCTTTCTAAATAACTTGGTGTGCCTAAACTTACTTGAGCAGATGTGACATTACCACCTTGAAGAGATAAGATATTCAAGGCAGTCACCAAGTACTTCTGGCCAAATGGTATTAGGCACACCAAGTTATTATGAGAGCATATACAGTGCATGTCGCTTAATGTGATCACATCGAGACTAGAAGTGTTTTCTCGCGGACATACTCGGTATGTTGAAGTATGTTGATACGGTTACCTGTAGTAAGTGGATGACAATCATTTGCTTACTTTCGGTTACATCGCGAGAATACGAATAGTTAACTGACTACATCACTATGTCAAGTGACAAATGTATGGATAGTGTAGGGTGGGTGTAGTATACACTAACGTAACCTAAATCTTCATACTTTATAGCACTGGTTTCCAACCTGCTTTCGCTGTCCTTCTCTCACTCATTACCGTCTCATAATTCTGCACCGGTTGGGATCAGTGCTTTATAGCAATCGTCAGCCGTAGATGAGGAAGAAGGTGGTTATTTTTGCGGATATAAGTATAATGTTGCACTTTAGCAACAAATAATTTGTAATAATGTATAAATAAAAAAACCCCTGTCCTTTGTTTAGTGGAATTAGTATAATTTTAATACAATTTTCGACTTTGTACCACACTGGGGACACTAAAAAAAATTTATTTGCTAAATGTCAAGTATTACATAATAAAACTTAAATGTATTAATAATAATAATAATTCTTTATTGTACCAAAAACGTAATAAACATAAAAGGTAATGCCATTGCGTAAAGGTAAAGTCAAACAGAAAAATAAAGTAAACATGTATCAATGTTACAACTTATTGTTACTCAATATGTATATGATAATATTTGAGAACGCTTCAACATCGTATAAGGCTACTCTGGTAAGAAGTACTTTGACTCGTTGTTTGAACACTTTTGTTGGTAGTCTTCTCCACTCCTCTGGAACTATATCAATAAGTTGAATATGGTGATGTTGGTCTGCTGTGGTATTGATGCTGTTTTTATTCCTGGTGTTTAGAAGGGTCACTTCGCCCCTGGTTTGCAGACTTGGCATTTCATCGTTTGCTCTCAGAAGTTGATGGAGGATGTACACTGAGGGGAGTCAGTATACCAAGTTTAATGAATAAGGGCTTACAATGCTCTGTTTGGTCCATGCCAAGATTGATCTGATTGCTCGATTCTGTAACAGAAAAATTTTTTTGTCAGTGCGGTGTCACCCCAGGCCACTATGCCATAAGACATTCTAGAGTGGAACAAGTAGTTAGACCTGCATCGGGATTAACAACCAGCCTCCAATTCATCCACGTGACATTTCCAGGTGAGTCTGGTGTATTGCAAAAAACTTCAGCAAAATATAACATTCAGTTACTGATGGTTATTTTTCACATAGGTTTCAAATTCTTCAAACCCATAGAAACTCTCTGACCAGCATATGCTTCAACTTTCTTTTGCCTCTGTTCTTTGGAAGCTTATTAAGGAGCTGATGATATGTCCTTGGTTGGCGTTGTTGACGCTGGGTGGCCTCACTTTTTCGTGTCTGAGCTGATAGCCCTTCTCTAGCTTGTAGAAGTTGTTGGTAAATGTACGCCCCCATAAAAGGAAGGTTTTTGTACTTTTTAAGCGTTGGTCTGCAGTGTGGTGTTTGGTCAGCCTGCTGAATTTTTGTTGTCCCTCATTTCATATAGTAAGTATATACAACTGTCACAGTACTGTCATCGTACAGATAACCAATTTCAAATATCGACGGGCTTGATGTAGCATACTCTTGTCAGCAGTCAGGTTGGGTAAGCTTTAGTAACGTCAATGAGGTAACTGTGACGTCACAAGTTTGTTGCGAGAATGAATACTACACCTTACTTCAGGTAACTTGAACTAACCGTTGCTCGCGGGAAAACGCCTTAGGTGTTTCTGATAACAATAAACTATACATGTTGTCATTTGGTTCAAACACTCTTTTTGAAATCATTCGTTGAAAAGCGCAGTCAAATTTTTATAATTTTAAAACAATTTGGGGTCGCCACCGGTTTTCAAAATTAGTATGAATTACTCATTTTAGCTAATTTACATACCACATTAAATTAATATTCCTTAATTTGTCGACAACAAGACTCTCAGCTAAATGACCACAATGCAGATCCTTCCGTCAATTGCAAAAAAAATTACTCTGGTAATACGTATGTGGAATTTTTTTTATTTTAAGGCGTTCTGAAAACAAGGCTACTCCGAAACAAAATATTTTGTTGCAATGTTTTTTTTTTGTTGGGAGTGGTCAGCCTGTCCCCCACCAACATTAGTTAATCTGTAGTCACCAGTTATAGGTGGTGTTTAAAGCTCATGACGTCTGCTGTCTATACTGGGCAGCAGTAATATGGGCAAATAAATACATTTCTGGCAATTACGCTTTATTATCGCAATTATAATGTTTGGGTAAAATCGTACTTAAATAAAAAATCTATTTTTGTATCATGAGTTGGGCTAGATGTTTTATGTTTGAAAAAAGCCAAAGATGTAGAAATAAAATTAATTTTTATCTTTCCGAAAAATTATTTTTCATCCAGCCCAACTCGTTCTTTATCTAAGAAGTTACACTGAAAATTTCAGAAACTTTGAACAATAAATAACGTTTTTATTTGAAAACGCGTTTTAGGAAAGGTAGACCTGGGTCTTAACTTCATAGTTTTGTTGCCCACAGTCTCCCCTGCCATTTAGTAGCAAAACAAGAATATAGAGAATCTTAACACGTAACACAGAATTTTAGCCGTATTATAGGGTATTCTAGTCTGTCTAATATTTGATATTTTTGTACATTTTTAAAAAATCGTAATTTGTAATCTGTATAAGATGTTTATGGATGTTTGCTTTTTTTTCACAAAAAACCAGGACAAAATTGAATTGATCTAGAAAACCAATCTTCCTGGAACCATTCTCTAGTATAGTGTCTATAGAGCGTATTGAGTCTATCCGCATACGAAATTTCACTAACAAATATCAACATTTCATATACTGACCGGCACAATTAAAGGAACGCTTAAACCAATTTGGGATATACCTAGAGAGACCAGATGGTGACGTTAGATACCACGCCCCTTGCCTTATGTAGGAGGTGAATAAGATGCGTTTCAGTAAAATGTCCCACGAAAAGCGAAGTGGTTACCTTAAATATACCTAACATAATATACCTAAAAACATATAAAAACAATATGGCATATCATCAACATAGAGACTGGGAGAAAAACGGGAAACATCCATCCAAACACATCAACATGCGAAGCTCTAAACAAATACTTCACTCAACAGCCACACGAAACTTCAACTGCACCGTACACAATTCCACCAGAGAAAAATTGTAACGCGAGCTTTTCCTACCCAACCGATCGCGTGGAAGTGGAGGGCATCATTCAATCCACAAAATCAAAACCAACCGAGGATATGTACGGTTTGAGCACACGCACACTCAAATGGGCAAAATCACAAATAGCACATCCCCTAGCAAATATCTTCAACCAATGCATTCTACAAGGCATCTTTCCGGACAAATAAAGGTTGCAAAAATAACACCAATCTACAAAAGGGGTAATGAATTAGAGTGCCAAAACTACCGTCCCATCTCAATACTACTACCTGCCATCTCAAAGATCTTTGAAGAAATTATACTTAGAAGAATCTACCAGCACTTTATCAACTATAAACTCCTTACAACTGAACAATTTACTTACTAACCAGGAAAGGGCACAATTGATGCCATAAAACATCTCGTGACTACGGTTAGTAATGCTCTGGAAGAGCGGAGAAAATGTGGTGCCCAGCTGTGTGACCTTAGCCGTGCCTTTGACACAATGCCTCACTCGGTTTTCCTTTCAAAGATGGAACAGTACGGGGTCCGAGGAGTGGCTCTCAACTTGGTAAAATCATACCTTACCCGACGACTACAACAAGTGACAATAAAGGCACAGCCAGTACTTTCCGGGAATCAAATGTTGGCGTCCCACAAGGAAGTTTGCTGGGTGGTTTGTTTTTTTATTATATACATCAATGACCTGCCACTACATCTCAACTGCACCACAATCATCTATGCAGATGATACAACAATAGTAACAACCGGCAACACCAAATCTAAGCTACAAACAAACTTGAGCAAGAGGAATTAGCAATGGCAAAAGTTCACTAAATGCCCCTCACCCTAAATGACAAAAAGACTGAGAAAATCCTATTTCAAATGGATAGATGGGAATAACGAGACCCAGCCGTGCGACTTCTAGGAGTGCATATAGACCCCCGTCTTACTTGGTATGACCACATCGAAACCCTAGGAAGGAAGCTTGCTGGGGCTACATATGCCATACGAAGAGTGGAGAAAACATCAGGCTGTGAGGCAACAAGAATCGCATACTTCTCACTATTCCACTCAAGGATGACGTATGCTTTGGAGGTCTGGGGTCACAGTGCACACACAAAAACCATCCTAACACTGCAGAAGAGAGCCTTACATCCGAAAGTCAAATGACACATGCCAAACCACTGTTTAAAAAACACAACATACTGACAACGTATGGAGCATATATTCACCTCTGCGTCAATGCCATTCATAAGAACGCAAGCAACATACCATGGCAGGCAAACAGTCATAATTATGACACCCGAAACAGAGATGCCCTCCAGACTGCTTTCTATCGACCGTCTACAACAGCACACCATGCCCAGCAGATCAAGCTGTACAACTTGCTTCCTGCAGAATGGAAATCCAAATCCAGAAGGAGCTTCCGGAGAGTTCTAACCGACCATCTCATCGAAACAACCCCGTAGTGTGGAAGAGTTCATCAGGGATCTACCACATGTCCCAACTAATAGCCTCAACTGAAAACACTTTGTGATTCGATATTTAATTTTTATTATGATTATTATTGTTATTATGTTGTAATTCACTAAATGACCTACTCTGTACAGTGTTAAATAAATTTCTATTTCTTCTATTTCATAGGATATAACTATTGTAATCTTTGACTGATTTTCATTATTTTTTCGGGACGTAAAGAGATTTATCAAATTTATTGTACACCACATACCTTTGAAAATTAAAGAAAACAAGATGTTCCAGTTGAGTATACTGGCAGATCAAAAATGGTGTTATTGGTCTAAATTTGAGATATTCTGTGGGGTAACTAAGGAACGTGGTCTCCCGCAGGTTCTCAAGTACTTTGTTTTAAAACCATATCAATTCTCAACATCTTGTATTTTAATTCATCACAAAATTTGGAATTTTGAAGATACACAGTTTGAACTAAAATTTTGCAGTATTTTTGCATCATAAACACTGGTATATCTGGCAAAACGTATCTTTTAAATTCCATGTCGACTATATGCTGTTATTTCAACAAGTGGTGGACATCCACGTTTAGTGTTTAGTTTCGCTTATTAAGATTCTATTTAACCCATCGGTCTGTCTGTTACTTCTGCTAATTATGTTTAAATTAATTCGTTGCTGGTACTAAATACAATAGTCTAACACTCTTAGGTAATCAAGTAACATTTGCTGCAAGTTTTAACATAACTTCAAATTGCAAAGGTTTACTTGAAATTGTGTATCTTCTACAAAATTCAAATATTGGAATGAACAAAAAGCAAAATGATGAGAATACAGATGAATTTACTTTAAAACTTGCCCAAGCTCCTCAGTTATTCCACAGCGTGTCTCGAAAGTAAATCCAAAAGATTTGTTTTATTAACCATAAGAATATAATTCATCTTTCTGAGTCTTAATATAGATTCAGAATTATAATATTTACTATGAATATTACCAGTTGATAAAAATGTATTTATTTACAGAATTTAATTCATACAAAGGGCAAATATCTGGAGAATTTATGTTCTAGAGTTAATATTTACAACTTACATCCCTATATAAGAAATGATAACGTAAACATTTTCTTGTACCAAACAATATTTGTTTACTTTAAATAAATACAATAAAAGAATTAATCACTAATAATGCAAATAATGTAGAGTATAATGAAGTAAATATATTTGGTTAAACAAATATATTTTGATCACAAGCACAAATATTTTAAGCTGTTTCTTAAAAGCAAAAAATCTGTACAAAAACAAACTAAGGACCCATATTACTTAATAATAATTTGTGTGTTCAATATTTATCAAAATCCTAGAATTTGTCGATTTTTGACTTTTGCAAGGCCGCTTGTATTTGGTTCACTACCCCCCACCCCACTACTGTCCACGCTTTACCACAATAAAATTCTGGTCACCTTACACATACAGCATCAAAATAAAATTTTAATCTTTCATGTTAAGGGGTTGTTCCTAGTTCATGTTGATATTTCTAATCGTTGATTTAGAACTGACTTACAGATTACTATACGTTACCAGTTATAGTGGCACTTTATATATATATATATATATATATAGATGCAACAATTAGAATTCTGAAGACATTATCCACGATTGTAATAAGTTGTGTGCGCTGTATATTCCGTTATAATTAAAAGAAATATGTTATATAATAATTAGCTTAATTACCTTTCGACCGAATTTGCTTAAGAACACCTAGGGTTGCCAACACTGTCATTTTGACCCGGAGACTTGGGCTTTGGAGATCATTTTTCGGGTTTTCAATAAGTCTTCCGGTTACGGTACAGAAATCCAAATGTCAAAACACAGTTAAAAACTCCCTTCAACGTGTTGTGTGTTTTGCAGTTTAACTTTCGTTATTTTTTTCTCCTTAGCATTAGTATTGCAATCTTTAAAATATTCTAGATCTTAAAAAAAATTTATTGTAGATTTTAAATACAGGTTGGATTTTTACTCGTCTATTTTAAGAGATACAACGATTAAATTCGGGCAAAGCATGTTAGGGTCTCACAGTTTTTTTTAGATTTTAACCAAAAATCTCTATAGCTTCACATTTTTTACAAAAAACGTCTCAAAATACCAACAAATCTCGGTTTTTTGGCACTGCATTCTTTTGGTAGGCTGAAATGTAATCTTGAACCTTGGAACTTCAATGCAATGAAGAAAGTAACCAGCAGTAACTAAGTGAACTGTGGGACCAAAATTTCCACGGGTCCTATTATAAAATCTGGTTACAAAGCTTCAATCTTCAAGCTTTGATCTGACACGACTTAAAGAATTCTATCAAGTCCCATTATTTTTTGGTATAAGCCAAACTTATCGTTAAACTAAATCTTTTAAATATATAGTTTATTTTTCTCAAAAATGTGATATTATGTTATATATTATATTTCTTGTCTACAAGAAAATTAGAAAAATTAATTCATAAAAAAACTATCAAAATCACCAAAATAAATGTTGACAAGTGTAGTTGGTAGAAATAAAAATTTTTGCGCCAAAATTATTTTTCTGCGGATCAGGATTGACGCAATATTGGCTAGCTTATGCCACACCAGCCATTTCTTACTCTCCATATTATTTTACATAACAAATATTTTGCTTTTGTGAGGGTAGAATTTTGTCACAGGCTATCAATAGATTTTTTTTCTAGTACAGGCAAACCTGTTTTTGTAATAAGTGGTGTGTATATCAACTTGCTCCTCAGCAACCTGAAAATCGAAAATTTTAATTAGGCTCATTGTTGTCATGGGCCCATTTGTGGTTTTACCAATGCGCCGACTGAAGAATTAATGATACGCCGTTTTCACTTTAACGACATGAACTTATTTATATAATTTTGAGACGTAATGATATGATAATGTACATTATTGCTAGTTTTAAGAATGATTTTTTTTTCAGTATGCCTTTATAGTTTATTTTTCCTTAATCATAACTGAAATGGTGTACTAAAAGTAAATGTTATATACTGCACAAAAGAAAAGGTAATCTGCAATTAACTGTACACGTAAGCATGGTACGGTCGAGTCACTATTAGCAGAGCGCTGAAAACATACCATATCTGTCTCAGATATTACGAAATACACGATGTAGTATATCTCTCTCAACGCGCTAATAATGGTGATTCGATCATATACTTAACTTTTTCGTATCTTCAAGGCAGAAGAGCTCTTGTTCCACTGGAGAGTGTAAGTCGCTTCTCGTGTATAATAGGTAGATACAGATTAAATTTAAACTTGTCATTTGAAGTCATTTGGCCAAATATTTGGGCTTTGCTGAAATGTGATGAAGGGGTAAGGTCAATGATGTAAAAAATTGAAAAGTTATAATTCAGGAGCATCAATGTGTCAATAATATAAAAAGCATTTTAAAAAAGTTTCAGTCCAGAATTAAATCTTGATAATTGTCTGACATCTAATTGAAATTTTGGCAATAACTTTTGAATTTCCACACAAATGTATAGCTGTTCTATACATAAACGATTTAGCATGAATAGTATACAACAGAGGCAAGTATATAAATGTTAACGAGCAATTTGCGTCCTTTTGTATTCTGCAAGTAAAAAACTTTTCCACAAAAATAACTTTCCTGAACAGAACATATTTGCAAACACTCAGCAATGATCGTTAATACGCTATACTGGTTTGTTTATAGTAGTGTAAGTCGTATTAAGAATTAATATAGTTTACATTTGGAGCAAGTATACCCCACTAATGAAAATTTTTGTTAGTGCTTAGAAAAACTATTGCAATGGAAACTAACCACAGGTGACATAAGACGTAAAAAAACACATGAAACAAACGGTAAACTCAAGGTGTCTTAGAAAACTCAATTTTTTTCTAAATCGCGGGTCCGAAATCACGTAAAAACGATAAATAATTCATTTTCATAGGTAAAAGCTTTCTATTTTTTTATGTTCTATTTTGGAAAGTCATTTTTATAAAATAATAATGTACAGCAAAAAAAAATAATGGCGTTATTTAATATTTTATTACTTTTATCTACTTTCCAATATGCAATACTACATCAGAAAACCACTGTAAAAATTTCATATCTCTACAACACGTATTAACGCTAGGATTCCGAACCTACGGTACACTTCCAGTAGACTACATCGTTAATAAGAAACTTGAAGCTCCAAGAAGAGTAAATAAATGTTCTGATTCAACTGTTACAATATACTAACTAATAATATAATAAAATATGCAAAGTTTAAGGAGCAAGTATACCCCACTAATGAAAATTTTTATCTGTTTGCAATGGAAACTAACCACAGGTGATATAGGACGTAAAAAAAACACACGAAACAAACTATAAAGTCAAGGCTGTCTTAGAAGCATTTCTTTTCTAAAAAGCGGGTTCGAAATCACGTAAAAACGATAAATAATTCAAACTAAGTTCATAGGTAAAACCTTTCTATTTATTTATGTTCTATTTTGGAAAGTCATTTTCATAAAATAATGTATACCAAAAAAAAAATATAGTCGTTATTTATTTTATTACTTTTATATAGTTTCCAATATGCAATACTACATCAGAAAACCACTGTAAAAATTTCACATCTCTACAACGCGTATTAACGCTAGGATTCCGAACCTACGGTACACTACCTCGTTAAGAACAAGAAATACATTAAATATTGGCATTTCTTGAGAAATTTTTGTGCACCTTTAAAGTCTAGATCTATTATTACGTACTTTTCTTAATTTTGGCATGTATTCTGTAACAAAAATTCAAAATCTGCAAATTCTTTTGTTAGATTCCATTTCAAAAGCCAACAAAATCTGCCAATAGACAGAAAATTGTGCATTCTTCATTTTTAATTTGACATATTGCTTTTAAGATTGTGAATATAAATACTGGAGAAAAACTTATAAATGCTGATGAAATAAATTTATACCATGCAAGTAAAATTTCTCATTTATTTAATATTACGATAACATTTATCTACACAATGTACAACATATAACTTTTTTGACACTGATGGTACTTATAACAGAATTTATAAATTCTATCACATAAAACAGACGTACATCATAGGTACACAGAATACAGTTTATGTTAGACCTAATTTACCAATAAATTCGCCAAAATGTTTGTCAAATAATAAATTTAAATATGTGCTATATTATTTTTGGTGCAATGAGCTTAGAAAGGTTTGATCATCAGGTGTGGTTTCTAGGAAATATATTACAATAAAGTGTACTGGTAATTTACCCAACTTATAATTAAATGAAAAGAAACATAAATGAATTAATTACATTACAGTCATGCGTTGATCTCTTCAAGCATTTGCTTAAACTCTTCAGTCTGGGTTTCCATATGTGCCATGTCCCTGCATGATAGCAACAGTTTATTCTGCGTCGACATCATTGTTTGACTCTCAACTGATCGCAAGACATCATCGAAAACAGTCTGAGTGTGAGAACTATTATATTCCAACTCATTAAAAGCATTAAAGACGTCGTCTCCTGTTTGTGTGCACATGTTTGTATAATCTGCATCAAATATATTCATGAAATCTGTTTGCGTTTCAATATTGCAATTGAAATAATTTCCAGAATCAAATGTATCCATATCTTCATGAAAGCTAGTTTGTGAACTAGAATGCATAAACTCGTTTATTGGATTTAATGCCTCTGTTTGTATTAAGAACAATTCACAATCAGATGGCATCACAGTTGTGGTCTGAGTGCTGGAACTACTTTGTTCATAGGATAATTTAAAGTCCTCCAAATTGAAAGATGTATTACAAGATTTTGACCTTGAATCAACTGGACAAGTCTGAGTCTTATTATCCTTTCTTTCTGAACAATCTTCAGAGCTTGAAGATGATTCTAATTTACTATCAGACCTGCTATGCTTTTGTACATAATCTCCAATAGTTTGCGTTTCAGCAGACAGTTGAATACGTTTACCATTGTGAGTTTGCGTTTCCTGTTGATTTACTTGTGTGGTCTTCAGTCTCATCTTGGGATATATATCTGTTTGACTGCTACGTTCAATCATAACAGCGTATTTAAACGAATCACTACCGATGTCATTCAAACTATTTGATCCTCTTACTACCATAGTCTTGAGCTGATTGTTTAGAGTTGTTGCGCTCACAGATTTATGCAACGGATGCATGTTCTTGTAAGATGGTTTTTCCATGATCAAGTGACTTTTCCTTCTGCCATGTGTAAGTAAACTCTCGTATGATCTGTAAGAAGCTTCACAATCGCAGCAAGTAAAATTAATACCACAGTAGTTCATGTGAAAATTTTTTGCAGCAACTGTGGCAAATTTCATATTGCACGTATCACAGCAATATATTTTTTCACAATGAACTTTCATGTAATGTTGCTTTAGAAGCTTTAAACACTTAAAAAACTTGCATTTGTGGTATTCACATTTAGATTCCGGGCAGTAATATTCTTTTAAGGTTATATCTTTTTTCAAGTACTCAGTTTTTTTATGGGTTTTCGCTAAATGCAGGTTCAAATTTGATTCCGATTTAAATATGCTAACACAGTTTTTCTCTGGGCATAAAATTGAAGTGTTGACTTTACTCAATTCCTCTGCGGTTGGGTAAACTTTCTTCGATTCCATAATTTTATTGAATGCTTTTGAAAGTGGGTGC
Organism: Aphodius sticticus; assembly: GCA_963966075.1. NCBI lineage: Eukaryota > Metazoa > Arthropoda > Insecta > Coleoptera > Scarabaeidae > Aphodius > Aphodius sticticus. The sequence continues at coordinate 63,900,232 of OZ014506.1, forward strand.
AAAATAATGTATCCACTTCAATTCACTCACTCACTGTTTCTTTACATAGTATGTACCACGTATGTACTTAATAAATGTTCAATTTAGATTTTATTTTAGCTGTTTTTGTTATAATTAGAAACGGCCACAATGATTTTGCGCTCAAAATGTTTTGGCAAATATAAATTTGCATGAAGTTCGCCGTTAAGACGACAATCGTCAGAACGCAAATGTTCCTAAATTGTGCTTTTTATCGTGTTTTATGGTGGGGATCAGTCCCCAAGCGGTATTGTTAAAACTCCCTGAGATAATGGGTAATTATTCTAACTTTATTTGTTTTAGTGGTTTTATTATGTGGATTGTATATAACATGTGATAAAGACAAACAACGAAGTTATCAAATGAACAGTTTGGCGCAGAACTTATGTATATTAAATCTAATTGAATTGGTAATGCCACACACACTGGTAATGCTAACAAATTAAAACACAGGTAAGTGAACACACGCATTAATTATATATCGAAAACAATATTAATAATATATAACTTCATGAATAAACTTTTAGCTGAACTTTCCTTGTAAAGTTTTGAGAGGTTATTTTATTTGACGTGGTCATGGCAATTGCTTATCGAGGACCTTATCATTGCCTTTAGCATTTTTTTCTAATCACTCGTATTGCGCTTGTTTATGCAGTTTGAATTGAAGGTTCTTAATGTTGGTATTCCTTTATGCAATGTTCGCCTCGTTTACCAGTAGATGGCGGTTGCGCGCCCGTAATAAATTGTTGCTGTTGTGGGAATGTCGCTTCTAAATGTGTCAATATAGATTGTCAGTTTGTTCGGTATTTTCGTGAGTTGATAATGGTAACATGTACAATTGATGAATTGAGCAAAACCAACAATGAAGGGATCAGGGAATAATATTAAATATGAGAAAATACCTCAACGTTCATTGAACGATTTGGAGACTGCAAACTCCGCAAAAAGACCACTGAAATCCGTGAGTAAACATCTTCATTCTTAGTACTCTTGTATGTGTTGCAAAAGATCTGTGAAAAAATAATGCTTGGGTATTTACAAGAATAATTATCGGAAACCCTAATTATCTTTCAATCGTAACGTACGATCAATATGACCGCATCGTAGTTCATTCAGCAAATTGATTAATAATTTTAATCTAATAGGTTCTTTGCATGCTTTGACTGTGCGGGTTATTGTTACGGTTCTTCGGCTTTAGATTTGTATACTGTCATTCATTTGAATGTATTGTTTAAGTATAATTTAACGAGTACCAGTGTTTTGTATTTATTTCTGTGTATTGTCGAGTATTGACTGTGTATGCCCGATTATGTACCTATATTATGTATCTTACTTAGCAATATTGCTCTAAAATATACCTATATTAATAGCTATGTATATATATATATATATAATGGATGTTAATATATATATATATATATATATATATATATATATATATATATATATATATATATATATATATATATAGGATAAAGGTATTTGTCGGGCAATATATATATATATATATATATATATATATATATATAGGGCGATCAATAAGAGGTGTAGCTCTGCTTATGCTGCACTGTACTTGGGAATTAATATTGCATTCTGTATTTTCTCTGTGTTATTTCATTCAACACACAGTAAATACGTTTGATTTGATCAGCATTGAAAACTGAATCGATTTACCTATGTGCGTCTGATCTGAAATTTGGTATACAAGCTTATCTTTTAAAAAGTAAGGACAAGTTCGTGAATGGGCAAAATCGGTTGGTTCACTTGCTTTTATTTTTTTAAAAATATTTTACGGTGGGGGTATTTTAACTTCAGCATGGCTGAAGATAATTTTCTTACTAGTTTTTATTACAATACATCGTGAGCTTGTTATGTTGCTGTGAGGGCCGCTCAGCTTTCCTGCCTTGGTTGTTTGTAATTTGTGGGCTTACTGCATAAAGTTACTAATTTAAATATGGAGGAATTTTCGAAAATATATCGTCCATTGTAATAGCCCGGACAGATTAGACGCAAAAAGCGGTAAACTTCAGAAAAATTGCAACCCAGCTGGATTTTCTATAGACCTTAGGTTGGGCATTACAAATAACATAACGGAAAACGTGCTTTTATTGGGTTATTAGAGCTTCAAATAAAAGTGCCAACTAGCTAGACCTTTTCATTTATTCCAATATTTCGCCAGTAAATTCTGGCTTCTTCAGGGAACTAAAAACAATTTCAAGAGCAAAAAACTTCTACACTAATTGTGAATTACAAATAACGTGTAAAAAGTCCCCAGCGATATCGTGTCTGCGTTGCGAGTTATTCACGGTCAAAGATGGCCGAATTACGTTTTTTTAAAACAATATCTTGCAACAATAGCTTGTGATTTAAATAATCGGATTCATTAATTAATCGGATTATAGCATTTAAACATGGTTGTGAATGACGCAGAATCCGAATATAGCAAAATTTAAAAATGCAAAACCAAAATGGCTGATCATAAGATCAAAATTAAGGAAATCTTCGGCCAAATTAAAAAATTCGAGAAACAGCCATTTGAAAAACATCAAAATTTAAGTTCATAGTTTAAAGGCAAAATCGGCAAAAATGTCGCTTTTACATAGTTTTTAAAAAGATCCTGCAACGGGCATATTTTGGAAAAACAGTTGAATATCCTTGGAACTATTAACGCTGTGACTTAGCAACATACACGGTTGGATAGACAAATTTAGTAGTGTTTACTAGGAGAATGTGCAGATAGGCCTGCTGGTCGATCTAGGTAGATCGCCGAAGCGTTAAGAGAGAGACAAAAAGCACGGATGCTCTTACACGCGCGACGTGATTATGCTCGTACGTTCGGTGCGGTTACGGGCGCGCCATCTATTGCTTCGTAGCGTAATCTCAAGAGCGACATGATGTGTCGTCGTCTGGTGACCGCGTCGCAAAGCGCGCGGCCGTTGCCTAGCAACCTCGATCGATTGGCATGACGACGCGCTGGCGAGTACACCCCCAAACGATAATCCATAAATTTAGCCGAATCGAGGTAAAAAATAACCAAAACTGGGCCGAAAATGGACGAAATCGAAAGCCTAAGCACTGTAGAAATTCAAGCGGAAAATCGGCGCCTGCGGCGCCGATTTTCGCTTCTCCGAGGAGCAGACCCTTCCCCCGATTCGCCGATTTTCGTAAATTTCTTGCGCGAACTGTGTTAGACTTTTAGTATATAGTAGGGACTAGGAGAATGTGCAGGCCTAATAGGCCTGCTGGTCGACCTACGTAGATCGCCGAAGCGTTAAGAGAGAGACAAAAAGCCCGGATGCTCTTACACGCGCGATGTGATTATGCTCGTACGTTCGGTGCGGTTACGGGCGCGCCATCTATTGCTTCGTAGCGTAATCTCAAGAGCGACATGATGTGTCGCCGTCTGGTGACCGCGTCGCAAAGCGCGCGGCCGTTGCCTAGCAACCTCGATCGATTGGCATGACGACGCGCTGGCGAGTACACTCCTAAACGATAATCCATAAATTTAGCCGAATCGAGGTAAAAAATAACCAGAACTGTAGAATCAAATTTGAGGCGGAAAATCGGCGCCTGCGGCGCCGATTTTCGCTTCTCCGAGGAGCAGACCTTTCCCCCGATTCGCCGATTTTCGTAAACTTCTTCCTCGGAGTTTCTTAGACTTTTAGTATATAGTAGTAGATAGGGATAATATAATAAAATATATACGACGTTCCATTTAAAAAAAATGTTCATACTTTCCGTCACACCAAAATGCACCACCCTCTATAAATGAAAATAATTTTACGACCGCCGGGATACTAATAACTCACCCTGTATAACAATTTGCAGATTTACTTTATTTTTTTCAAGGTTTTGGTTGAATTTAATCTAAAATGACTGGGCTAATGTGGTAGCGGACTTTCCGCGATTATTGGAAATATGACTTGATATTAACCGTTAACCATGTTCTGAGTAGTTTCAACAAAATCAAAATCCCCCAATTGTTTCTACCTTTTCGGAGAAAGCTTGTTCGAGAAGGGGAGGGGGTAAATATGAGTTTCAATTTGTCTATCAATGCTCAAACGACAAAAGAATCCCCCAAAAATGAATGTTTAAGGATAAAAATCCCCCAATTACCCAACTTAGCGTGGAACAGCTGTGGAAGCAGTCCGTTGGTGGCAGTTAGTTATCAATAAAATATAAAATACATAAATTGATCATAAAATACCCCCAAAATCCCCCAATATAAAAATTTGCCCCCAGAAAACCTCCAGATATTCCCCCAAACTGCCCCCAAGCGCCTAAAAATTTACACTTTTTGTGGAACATCCCCCAATCTGGCATCACTGGGTCTACCGCTTTAGCGGAGCGGAAGATCTACAGTTTTCCACATTGAGCTACCGCGTTGCTGCGTTTATTGCGTACGCGTGCGTGTAGAATTTTGATGAATTTTAGAGCAGGTAATTGTTTTCATTATGTTGCTTAACAAAAATACCAAATGTTGAGTGAGATGGCAACCATTTTGGAAATATGTGAATGAAAAATTTCGAAAACTCAGTCCATTACATATTAAAATTGTGAATGTAGCTCACCTAATTGAGCTAGAGAAGTGGAAATACACTGGTCAACAGAACTGGGAATAATGAAAAAAGTGTCAAAAATTGAAAGTTTATTTCTTCCAAACCATTTATCCGGCTTTGACAATTCTAATATGGGTCTTGCATGGCTTTGCCTAACAAATAAAAGCCTTAGGTGGTAAGAAAACTGTGTGTAAAATTTTTTCCTTTAATACTGTTGCACTCTATTGTTATTGAACATCAAAGTTTAAACCGGACTAAAAGCGCGCCAAAACATGAGCGCGAGAAAAGTAAAAACAGGTACCCGTTTTTTGCGGTTTTAAAATAACACTTGACTTTTGTGATGTTTTTCTCCAAAACCGCTTACCACAAAAATTTCAATTTTTATTCAGGATAGAATTAGAATCTCTGCAATAGATTGGCGTTTTTATTTTATTAATTCTGTATGTAATATAGTCTGTTAGTATCGGTTGCAAAAGTCTTGAGCCCTGTCTTTGAAAGATAGTAACTCTAAAACGGCTAAACAAAAAAAAATTGAAATAAAGTGCGTTATACTCCTGAATCATTTTTACATAACATGAGTGACTATCAAAATTTTCTGCCCATCGGTTTAGCCATGAGCGCGAGAGAAGTAAAAAAAGTAAGATGTTTGCGGTTTTAAAATAATTCTCGATTTTTCGATATTTTTTCTCCTAAACTACTTACCAAAAAAAAAAATTTTTTGTTCAGGTGACAGAATCTCTTCTATAGATTGGTGTCTTTATTTTCTTGATTTCTTATGTAATTAAGTCTGTAAGCGAGCTTTTTATGGACGCGGATATCTCGGAAACGAACGATAGCAAGACAACGCAGTTAGCACGTAAACAATCCTTATTTATTGTAATACTCATCCATTGATGTATTTCAACATAAAAGTTAAATGCGAATTTTTAAGAGCGAAATGAAATGTGCGCACGATGGTTCCCCTCGGGGAAAGGGGGTTACGGGCGGGAAGCGATGCAAGGCTTCGCGCGACGATTTCAAACGATCAACTCTCAGGACCGTTTTCAATATTTTTGTCATTTTCTCGTTCGGTTTTATTTTTGAAAATAGCATACGTGATTTTTTTTTATTTGTGGAATTGGATACATATTCTGTTCTGTGATTTATTATCATTCCACATCATTTTTGCCGAAAATTACTAGTTCATGATGATGACGTAGTTGTTCCTGGTGGTTCTGAGGCCAAAACAAACGGTCCGGAATTTTCGGTAAATGTTTCAATTGCGACAAGTATTTGTCCTAAAATATGAACGAATTGTGGAGTTCCAGAAAAACTACTAACTTTGGAACTATCGCGTCAACTTCTTTATCATTATCTAAAATCTCTCTTCATTATCTGTACTGTTGTCGTTGTAGTCTAATAATTCGTAATCTCATCATCTTCATGCAAGTTGATTATAATTGTTTCTACAATTGAGTCAACAATATCATCTTTATCAATGTATTGGTTTTGATTTTCAAAACCAAAAATTGTGTTGCCATATCTCTTTTGAAACGGTGCTTTGTTACATAAATTGAACATATCTTTAATTTAAAATTTAATGAACATCTGAAATGTGTTGCTATTTCAATAGTCATTTTGCGATTGTTTTCGTACCTGTCTCGTTATCGTGCTAATACTCGTTGCCGAGATATCAGCTTCCATGAAAATCTTGTTTATAGCCTTTATTGCAAAGAAAATTAGTAAAATAAAAAAGCCAATCTGTAGACAAGATCTTGAGTTATACTCTGTATAAATTTGAATTTTTTTTTGAGCAAACGGTTTAGCAGAAAAAGCTTTGAAAAGACGAGCGTTTATTAAAACGAGCTAAAATCGGGTACATTTTTACACTTCTCTCGCGCTTCTGTCCAAACCTAGGGGCAGAAAATTTTGATAGTCAATCATGTTATGTAGAAATGATTCAGGAGTATAACACACTTTATTTCATTTTTTTTGTTCAGTCGTTGCAGAGTTACGAATCTCCAAACATAGGGCTCAATACTTTTGCAACCGATAGTAACAGACTATATTACATACAGAATTAATAAAATAAAAACGCCTCATCCATTGATGTATAATAACATAAAAGCTATATGGGAATTTTTAAGAGTGAATTGAATGTGATGGATCCTGTATTTCCCATGCAGATTGCATTATCTTTGTAAATCCTATAAAATTCATACACAAAATGGCAATACGTACAAATTTAACAAAATAGTTCTTTTTGAACAGCCAATAAAAGTTTGTATTTGATTCTTTTTAATAAATAATTAATCTTTGTTTATATGTATTTTGTTATTTAAATATATATTATTTTGGATATAAAACCGTTAGTCATTTTGGCGCGGTTTCTATTTGCTATCATAACAACTCCTTTACCTCTACTGTGACTTGGTGATCTATGTATAAAGAACACAATTCCAATATTAGTGGAGTGCAATTAGACAGGAAAAAAATCTTAATACGCGAGGAGTATGATCAGATTTTTATAAAAGTGTTTGTATTACGTATTCTGACTATACCTATGTAATATAATAAGTTAACCAAGTTGTTGTTTACGAAAAAAGTCTAATGTTGATGGACTAATAAAAAAAGTCAAGTACATAGTCTCCAGTCTCAAAAATGCACTGATATTATGATACATTGGAATTGCTCATCATAAATGTATGTCCAAATTTTGCAAATTCATAATAGTGTACTATTATACAAGTTTTATTAGACGTCAAATTGGCGCACGAGTTGTTTTGGGCACGACGAGCGTAGCGAGGAGTGCCTAAATGGAACGAGTGCGATACGTACTGTGATAAAAACTTACATGACACAAAGTATAAAGGAAACATAACCTAAAAAGTTAATTTTAAAATAGTGGTTTCATAATTATAATAATCAGAATAGACGTGATAGGGGGTAACTGATTGGTTACTTCAAAGAATAAGAACCGATTAAATTGTTATGACGGTTAACGTTTAATAGTGGTTTCTACCTAGTACCGCTGACTTATACAAGTTTACACGCACATATAATTGAAACCAAATTCTAATGTTGGTGTAATAATTTATTAAAATAAATTATACTTAGTAAAATTACATGTGATGGAGGTTCTTAGTTCTGGTTGCACACAACCAGAACTAAGACAAAGGGAAGCGATGGACAAAAACGAATACTAGCAGAATTCGGTCCAAAATGTTACCGAAAACTTATGCGTTAATAAACTAAGAAATCCTCAACACTTTAAATATACTATAGCTTCCTACGTGTATGCTGATTTTCAATAAACCATTTATTGCGCATATACAATCCCGCAGCAGTAATTAAAATCATTCATATCTACGATGTAGGTTTGATCTTCGCATAATACCTAAAAGGGGATTTGATGTTTAGTTGAGAAGAACGATGACGATCAGTTACCAGAGTCGCAAAACATCACCGAAAACGTAATGCTGATGTATTTTGACGAACACAGCAAAACTAAGATAGCCCCAACGCTTTGGCCTTACTATAGTAGGCTACACGCATGTTTAAATATGTATAGAATATTGATATTTCGCAGTTTATGCGATTGCAAGCGATTCAAAAGAGGCAGTTTGTGGTTATGTATAGTACGTTTGACATATGGCATTTGATATCAATGTGACCAATCTTAGAAAAAGTTACTAAAAACGATGTTACAATTTGTTAATTGTAACATCGAAAACATTGTTACAATGTGTGCATTGTGAGTGCAAGTTAGAAAAATGTATATTCAATAATATACAGGGTGAAAATAGTGTTAGGGAATAATTACTACAACCGAGCTTGCTCATTGTTATCTTACAAGTATGTTTAATTAAAAGTGCATATTTCTCTCCGAACATGGGCGGCCAATAACAACGGTGCGGCCCTGCTCATTGTGTTTACGACGTTAATTTTCGCCCACATAAAATGTGGATTATTTGCGAAATAATCCGCTATAATCCAGTTTGGGCACGTTATCTGACTGTCCCATCACGTACCCTGCCTCCATTTTCACCGTTTTACAATACAAGAAAAGCTGCTGAAATTGACAAGACACGTAGCGTACGCAACTAGTCGCTATGGCGGGCTAGCCGCCCGTGCAAACAAACGCACGTGGCTTTCGACTAAGCATGCTACGTGATACCAATCACCGTGCGTTCTGGTCTGACTCATATTTAAAGAGACGTGACCAATTATAAAATCAGTAATTGTGTGAGAACAGAATTTTTCTTAAAAAAATGTTTGCAGACGGTTCCGGGTTACGCTTTTCACTAATAGAGCATATTAATTTTCAATTTTAAGATTTAGTGCAAGATCTCTATTGCTGGTAGCCCAATTCTTCAGCAGCAGTTCGGATGAGTTTTTATACCGTGTTTTTATACGACTTTCAGTTTTGAGAATGTACAGGGTATAAGAATGAGGTTATGTTTTGTTGCCTGAACATTGAAACACTATATTGGGTGTTCCAGCTGTAACAACTGGCAATAGCTGGAATGAGATACAAGAACAGTAATAAGAAGAGGGTACTATTTCAAGGTTGATTTTCTCTATAACCGCTTAACTGATTTTGGCAATTTTTGTATTCACATGTGAGTTGATTCCTCAGCAGTAATACGGTGGTCGGTGGTATAAACTTTTGTTTGAGTTTTAAACCTACCTCTACAGGGAGAAAAAAGAGTAAACATTTTTATCAACAATTTGAAGCACTCTGTGTGCCATGTATGACTATTGGAATTATCCAGCCCCACCATGACGGATTTTGAAATATCGCAATATACCAAAGTTTTGTGTTAGTTTTGTGTCGAATTGTTCCGTAAAGAAAAAGTTTTGTTCCGCTTCCGTTCGCGAGATATAGCCATTTTATTGAGGAGGGGCTGGGGAAATGCCAGCCCCACCACATTGAAATTTTGAAATTTTTTTTATGCCAAAGTTTTGTGTTAGTTTTGTGTCGTTTTGTTCCGTTGAGAAAATTACGTCTGGGAAATCCCACGTTATTAGTTGGAAACTGCAGTTTTTTCTTATGCCAACGTTTAAAGTTAGCCTAGTATCGACATATTTCGTAGTGAAAAAGTTTTGTTCCGACCTATTTTCCGAGATATAAGCTATTTTCCGAAAAGGGGCCAGAAACGCTTTTTGGAAATTTAAAATTTTCTCGATGCCAAAGTTTTGTGTTAGCTTTGTATCGTTTTGTTCCGTTGAGAAAGAGTTTTGTTCCGACCTATTTTCCGAGATATAAGCCATCTTCGGAGGAGGGACCAGAAAAGCTTTTTGGAAATTTGAAATTTTCTCGATACCAAAGTTTTGTGTTAGCTCTGTATCGTTCTGTTCCGTTGAGAAAAAGTTTTGTTCCGACCTATTTCCCGAGATATAAGCCATTTTCGGAGGAGGGGCCAGAAAAGTTTTTTGGAAATTTGAAATTTTCTCGATGCCAAAGTTTTGTGTTAGCTTTGTATCGTTTTGTTCCGTTGAGAAAAAGTTTTGTTCCGACCTATTTCCAGAGATATAAGCCATTTTCGGAGGAGGGGCCAGAAAAGTTTTTTGGAAATTTAAAATTTTCTCGATGCCAAAGTTTTGTGTTAGCTTTGTATCGTTTTGTTCCGTTGAGAAAAAGTTTTGTTCTTACCTATTTTCCGAGATATAAGCCATTTTCCGAGGAGGGGCCAGAAAAGCTTTTTGGAAATTTGAAATTTTCTCGATGCCAAAGTTTTGTGTTAGCTTTGTACCGTTTTGTTCCGTTGAGAAAAAGTTTTGTTCCGACCTATTTTCCGAGATCCGGTTCATCATCGACCATATCTTCAATTGGAAATTTTGTTGCCTATTGCAAAAGACCAAACGAATGGCAAGTATTCGATGACCATAAAAAAAACAAGTAAAATATGTAGGAGCAACAAACTTGAACTTGGGCAAATGCTCTTTTATATAATATAAATATTATCGAATGGTTGTACTATACAAGAATGCTTGCGTAATAAAAAATAATAACATAAAAAATATGAAAAAAAATATGAAAAAGAAACAATTAAAAAATGTATACGGTGTATGCGAAATTAGCGCCTTAATTTTAATGGCTAAGACGTGTTGATAATTGTTAATTAATTAATGTAAATACCGAATTTGAAGCCCACCGTTTGCAATGTCGAGGTCAGTTACCACGCGATCAGTGAAGTTTGGCAGTTCGTTTACCGAGCGATTTGACAACTGTTTTCGCTAGATTTATGTTTAGGCTAGACTTTCAATTAAAACTTCCAATTAAAATTTGTACCAAAACCCGCTTATAGTATACAGGACAAAGGTAAAACTAATTACTATTACGTACACAGCAGGTAAAAATCAGGGTAGCCGGTAGCAGGGGCGCCGTTACATATGGGCCTGGATTTCCAAGCCAACTACCGCCACGCGAAAAACGAAAAAAAAAAGGGGTGGGCGAGAAAATTGTGATCGATCTTTGATCACAATTGAAGACCGAAATAGATCTGATCGATAAATCGGTTATTATCATATCAGATGAATCTTTGGATCATCGATCAGGTTGATCTTTTTGATCAGATCGATCTCGCAAATGTCAAACCGAATTGAAAGCTATGCATTTATTGGACAGACAGGTCGGTCGCCGCCCGGCCTATTTTCGCGGCTACTAAGTTATTAACTAAACGCCTAGGGGGCAATTAGCATCTTTCGTGTCCCCAAGAAAGATGCAAAGATGACATTTTCATATAGTGAACGATAAAAAAAAATTACTTGATAAATGATGACTATCCGGTTATTATCGGCTATTGTCACCAATGTCAGTTTTATTAGATATTGCGATATTGCCCTCTCGTAACAGTCGCGAAAGAGCCAACAAGATGACAAAATACGGTATCTAAATTTTGCGCTGTAGTCCAAAATAAGTATTGTTGTATGCACTTTTATTTGATCGTACTTAGATTCCATTACTTCGCAATTTTTGGCACTGCTGAGCAGTTTACGTAATTACACTGGGTATTAAGCTAATAAGCGTAGAATATATAGATAAGGTCTAATAGTCAACTTTTGCTAGTAGACCAACTTTTGATAACGAACTCATGTCCAGATAGACGCCGTTTAGGAACTGCAGAGAGCCGGAATATTGTACCAACTTTATAAATTGCTGTAGTAAAGTAGGTTGTATGAAGTATCATAGAATAACTATTTTAAAATTAAATAACTTAAAAAGATTTAAAGATAGCCTATTATTGGCCAAAGTTGATACTAAAATTACAAAACTTCGGTTAATGAAAAGGGAGTTTCAAAAACTTTAAATAATAAAAAATTTCAGACAAAAGTTACTTGGCATTAAAAGGGCCATCCTATGGTACATGACAATAGATTATCTATGCTGTTTGTAATATTGGCACCATTTTCTGACTCTCTCCAGCGTTGACACAATACATTTCCGTACATGAGTTCGTTTAAAAGTTACCTAGTAGTTGACCTAACATTGTCGCCTTACAAATGTTCAAGTATAACAGTAAAACAAAAAAATATTATTTCGTCGTCGATTATCCTTAACACAGAATTTTCAAACTAATCCACTTTTCTCTACATTTAGTCATTATTTCTCGTTAACGGAGTAAATTTGAAAATAATATTGTTGCCTTTTTATTGTTTATCAATTTGTTATTAAGATATTGTATCAGATGCTCGATGACCACGAGCTAGAAATTATTATAAGAAATTAACAACAATTTCTCCTAGCGTATTAAAAAGTAATATTAAGGCTACAATATTGCTTGAAAATCATACAAAATCTTAAATTCTAGAATAAGAGTTCAATGATTTAGAAACAATATATATTTACAAACAATTATTATTTAAAAATATTAATCCCACATTAATAAACGATAGAAAGACGGCAAAATGGCTTGAAATTCAATGAATATCAATATATAATAAGTAAATGTTGTCGAGCATACAGGGATCACGACCATGGATGGCTATTAACACACAAAAATGTGAACAAAAACATTTCACTACCTTAAAGCGATAGGGGGTTTTTTAGAGTGTATGCAAAATAACAGACGAAAATGCTGCAAAACAGTTAATGGCATAGTCCTTAATATTACGTCACCATTTAACACTAAAAAAAATGTTGCCCCCCCCTGAAACTTTTTCAAACGGCGCCCAAGGGCCCAGTAGGTATATGAGGCAAGCATAAATTAGTGCAACAGGTATGATTATTTTAAAATATACATAAATAACAAAAAATAACGTCTCCTAAATAGCTTAAAACTTGTCACTCATTCCTCTATGATAGCATTTTCTACCAATAAGCTGGGATTTCCTAGCCGCCCTAGGAAATATACCTATATCTTCGAAAGTAATGCGAAACAAAACTAACACAAAACTTTGACACCGAGAAAATTTCCAAATTTCCAAAAAATCTTTTCTGGCCCTCCTTTTGAAAATAGCTTATATCACGGAAAATAGGTCGGAACAAAACTTTTTCTCAACGGAACAAAACGATAATAAGATACCAAATTGCTGGTATCTTCAAAAATAAAGCGGAACAAAACTTTTTCTCTACGGAACAATTCGACACAAAACTAATACATGAGTCTGGCATCGAGAAACAGGTTTTACATATTTTACTTGTTTTTTATGGTCATCGAATACTTGCCATTCGTTTGGTCTTTTGCAATAGGCAACAAAATGTCCAATTGAAGATATGGTCGATGATGAACCGGATCTCGGAAAATAGGTCGGAACAAAACTTTTTCTCAACGGAACAAAACGATACAAAGCTAACACAAAACTTTGGCATCGAGAAAATTTCAAATTTCCAAAAAACTTTTCTGACCCCTCCTCCGAAAATGGCTTATATCTCCGAAAATAGGTCGGAACAAAACTTTTTCTCAACGGAACAAAACGATACAGAGCTAACACAAAACTTTGGCATCGAGAAAATTTCAAATTTCCAAAAAACTTTTCTGGCCCCTCCTCGGAAAATAGGTCGGAACAAAACTTTTTCTCAACGGAATAAAATGATACAAAGCTAACACAAAACTTTGGCATCGAGAAAATTTCAAATTTCCAAAAAGCTTTTCTGGCCCCTCCTCCGAAAATGGCTTATATCTCGGAAAGTAGGTCGGAACAAAACTTTTTCTCAACGGAACAAAACGATACAAAGCAAACACAAACTTTTGGCATCGAGAAAATTTCAAATTTCCAATCTCCAGTCTCTCCTCAGAAGAAATGCGCCTAAATCTCACTAACGGAAGCGGAACAAAACATTATCTGTACGGAACAATTAATTATCATCTAAAAGAAACGGATTTCCAAACAATAAACCGGGGTTTCCCAGCACTATCCGGAAAATTGCTTATATCTCCGAAAAATGGTGGGAACAATTTTTTCTCAACGGAAAATTTCTATACTATGCTAACATTAACCGTTGGCATGAAAAAAATTCCCATTTCCAGCTACTAAGCCGGGCTGCGAGGCGCCGCGCCGCGCCGAGAGTCGCTTGGAACGCAACCACGGAGTACGACTTACGAGACGTAAATATTACCTCAATAATGAAAAATAATTATTTTATACTATGCTTGGACACGATTTTTTCACATTTATACATATATACATATTTTATTGACACACACAGATACATATAGGTAAGTACATCAATTTTGATATAGGCAATGACGCTAACGTAAGTAGAAGTCGCTCATCGGAAAATTGCTGGTATCTTCAAAAATAAAGCGGAACAAACCTTTTTCTCTGCGGAACAATTCGACACAAAACTAATACATGAGTCTGGCATCGAAAAAATTTCAAAATTCTAAGAAAGCTGTTCTGGCCCCACCTCGGAAAATTGCTTATATCTCCGAAAATAGGTCGGAACAAAACTTTTTCTCAACGGAACAAAACGACACAAAACACAAAACTTTGGCATAAAAAAAATTTCAAAATTCCAATGTGGTGGGGCTGGCATTTCCCCAGCCCCTCTTCAAAAAAATGGCTATATCTCGCGAACGAGAATGGAACAAAACTTTTTCTTTACGGAACAATTCGACACAAAACTAACACAAAACGTTGGTATATTGCGATATTTCAAAATCCGCCATGGTGGGGCTGGAGAAATGCACCTGCATCAGCAAGTTTATGCGGGCTTTTTCCAGTCAGTCACCAGCAGGGTATAAAAGCCGGGACGCACTGTGTTACAATTTAGTTAATTCCAGAGTTAAGTACGGCTATAAATAAAAAATTTTAAATTGTTGTCCAAATGGATCACCAACATGATATCCCAGAACCCATGGCTTGGAGAATTCTTGGATGACTGAATGTAGAGCAGACGCAACAAATTGTCGTAGAAGCTTGCAATATAACACAGTGTCATTTCTCGGCTATGGAGTCGGTTTTTGGAAACTGAAGATGTTAGTAGGAGATGAGGTTACGGCCGGCCACCATCAACGAACTCACGAGATGAACGATATTTGTTGTTGCTGGCCCGAAGAAACAGATGTATGACCTCTATCTACATTAGGGCAAACTTGGTTGCAAGTACTGGAACGCTAGCAACACAAAACATAAGAAATTGTCTACACAGATGAGATGGGGTACATTTACCCGGAGCTGACAATTTGAAATACCTTTACAGATTACATACCTAACAAAATGTATCGTTATTTTAAAATTTAGATTGCATAAAGAAGACCTAATTTATTTAAATTGTGTAATACTTCGATTAAGTTGGAGATTTTTTAACACACGAGCGATAGGGTGTGCGTTAATTGTCGATATTTGCAGATATCATGCATTTATAGAACTATTTAATAAACGATTTTTTATTGACTGAACAGACTTAGAAATAAACGATCGACGAAAAAGAAATTACACAATAGGGGGTAAAAATCTTGAAGTGTATGAAATCGATACTTTTTCTCTTGATGATACAAAGAAACGTCTAATGTTAAACGGCAGGTGTACCACCATTACACATTTTAACTAAAATTCTTGATGGATTTATTCCATGGCAAGTAAAGGGCAGGGGACACTGGAGCGAATTAATCAGGTTTGTTCATTTATTTAGTCTAAGAATAACCTGGAATAATTTGTCTTTGCCTCATGTATTTTTCTTACCGACATAGCCCGACAAGCCTACAATATTGATTTTCACTCCTCGACATTTTGGCGGGTTTTGCCGCCAAACTTTAATCCTAAATAACTTTATAGTCTTTGCACCGACATGTGATTTTCTTGCATTATCATATTCCTACATATATAGATGTTTGAAACTAAGAAGAGGGTGTCACGTGTAGTGGCGGCTCGTGACTTCTTCGGACGGGAGGGCACCGGAGGGTCTGTAATGCGGAGAGACCGGAATTTATGCTTCAATTTTATCACAGTTTTTAGAATGTTTAATATTAAGTACAGAAAGAAAAACTCATTTCCGTTAAACTTTCTCGACACCGTTTTATTTGTTTTAGAGTGTTCTACCTGCGTAATAAATAAATCCGGTCTAGGGTGACCCATATTTTTTAACTCTGTTTTAACGTCATGCAAAAGAGCTATATTTTTGATCATGTCGATAATGTTTACTGAATTCATTGTTGAAACACTTGGAACGTCAAAAAGCAACGGGAAATAAACACACGCACTTTACACGTCACTTTACACTGCTAAGCGCTAAGCGGGGCAAACTAGAGAATGTCCCGTTGGCAGGCTAAAATCGCGTTCTATCCCCACCACCCAGCCGTCGTCTGAATGCACGGCCATATTGGCGCGTCGCTCCTAGTAGACAGCCTGACCGCGCTCCTCGCTTTGCAAATGTGCTAACGTATTCTTACGAGAGTGGCCACAGTGGCGCGCCTAGCGTCAAGCACCTTCGCTTCGCCGCTCGCACTGACCCTTGCGCCTTGCGCCAAGAATACAGCAAGGAATTATTTGGCGCGAGCAGCCAGGCAATTACTGCGCGCGCCGCTTGTTTATACGGGCTATGTAGTCAGGCAGGGTTGATTTTATGGTTATAGGAATGCAACTGGTTCCGATATGTGATATGATTAGATTAATTTTTAATAATGATTATTTTTCTTTCGATGGAGCATTTTTTTTTCTATTAGATGGAACTCCTGTGGGTTCTCCAATTTCTTCCATTTTGGCCAAAATTATTATGGATAAACTTTTAGATGATATTATCCCAAAATTACCATTTAAATTTTCATTAATTCATAAATACGTTGATGATATTATTTGTGCGTTGCCTGAGGACCAAATTGAAGATACATTTTACACAAATACTGTTTTAATAGTTTAAATACAAATATTCAGTTTACTGTTGCAAAAGAAAATAATTTTAGTGTTTCTTTTTCTAGATATAAATATTATTAGGGCAGATGAAAATATTTTGCTTTTAGATTGGTTTAGAAAAGTTACAAATTCGAGTAGATATTTAAATTTTTTCTCATATCATTCACTAAAAATAGAATAGAAAAAATCTGCAATTCCAAATTTAGACACAAAAATTTAAAAATTTTGTTTTCGGTATTTTTGAATAATAGTTTTCCAAAAAATGTACTTAATCGTTTATTATTTTGGTTCTCGGTCAAATCATAACTATAATGTTCCTTTTCTTCAACAACCTCCTTTGTTTTTATAAATTCCGTATATAATGGATTTAACATCTAGTTTAACCAAATTTTAAAAAGTAATAACATTAGATTTGCAAAATATAATTTGTTAAAAATTGATAGTTGTTTTTCTTTTGTTAAAGATAAAACACTGATGTAGAAAATGTGAGCATGATTTATAAAAATTTATTAACGTTATTGAAATCTTTTAAGGGTCGAAATTTTTGATTAATTTATATTTTTTTCATGGATATTGAGATTATTTTATTTAACGTTGTTATGAAGTATTATATGTCAACGATTAACCGTAACTGAAACTGCACACCGACTGCGTCTCACTACTACACATGGCATGGCGTTACACTCCAATATGGCCACACGTTGCGTGCGGTGACACCTGGTAAAATAAATGCGAGCGGCGATGCTAGGCTGTCTACTAAGACGCGCCAATATGGCCGTGCACTGAGTCGGCTACGCTGTAGCCGTTGCGCGGCAATGTGCGAGATGCCCCGGCTCGCAACTTTCGAAGTTGACGCTGGCTCTGACGAGGTATTAGCTATTATTACAAATCTTACTATTTGTTATCAAACTTATCAGAAATCCATACAAATTAGATATTATAATTAATGTATCTATTAGAAGAAATTTATCAGGGGCAGTGCCCCACTGCCCTCCCTGCAGCAGCCGCCACTGGTCACGTGGTGTCCGGCTAATGTATTCTAGAGCAGAGGTCGGACGTAAAACAACACATTGAATAAACGGTAAGGTCACTATTGTAAAAAAATGGTTCTTTCTGAATCGTGGATTACTTAACATGTAAAAACCATAAATAATTTAAGCTAAACTCAAACGCGACCGTCTCGTCTGTGAGCAAGTTTGTCGCACAAGTATGTCGTACTTGCCTGAACATCACTCACAGGCGAACATACTTTAGGACATACATGTATGTCGTAATACATGTATGTCTCTCGCTCTTGAATTTATGTGTGTCATAAAAGCTCGACTATTTCTACCGTGACGGCGAAAATATATACAGGCGAATACACTCCTCAGCAAAGAAAATCGGACATCTAACAAATGATATTCAAGAACGTTTGTAATATTTCACCGATTTTGATTATTGTTATGGCACATCGTTAGGAAATTCATGAAGATTATAATATAAAGGTTATTAGAATTGTATTATAAATTAAATCTGAATTTTAAGCATTAGTCGAATTGCAGTAATGCAGAACCCATAGTAAGAGTGTGGTGCACAAAATAATTTGATCTGTTAAGATACTTTTCATATAACACAGTTTTATTGACTAATGTCCGGTTCAAATATATTTAGATATCACAAGTAAAACATGCGTTATATCTATATAACAAAAATTACAAACAATGCAGGCTAAAAGTAAAACCAAGCAGATAACATAAATAGATTTATTAAACAAAAAAATATATAAAAAATTACATAAATAACGTTTTTATTAGCTCAAATAGATCTTATATAATATCCAATTAGAGATATTAACGATTCAATATTTCCGGCTCTACATAAAAAATTGGTAAACCGAGTGAATTTAAAGTTCATAGGCAGATTGTATCGCTCAACGTAAAAGACATTGTGTAATTTTTTCAATTCATGTTCTTCATAATTCGGAAGCATGTCTGCAAAACAAAATGTGCTCATAGGTTACTTTGTAAACGGACTGTGAATGAACTCTTGTCTTTCTTCCACTAATTCCATTTAATGCGTCTTTAAATACTTCATCGTTCATCATTGCGATTGTATCTACGTGTACGTACATTAATTCCTGAAAGCACAAGTCTTAAAACGTCTTATAAACAAATTTAAGTCAAATGATTACCTAAACTGATTTTATCGTGCTTTTCAAATACGTTTATACATTATTGTACAGATTTTCTGTTGTGCTATGAGCAGGTTGGCATTCCAATGGTGTATTATTGAATATTTTGGCTCGATTCCATGCATCTTTGTTGTAGGTTCAGGTGGTGTAGGTTGTGATAGTCATGAAATAATTTGTCCAATTGGTAATGCCCTAATGGAACATCCAAATCCGTTTCTTGAACTTGCTCTTTCGGAAATGGTCGCAACAAGGTTTGTAAACAACTTCTTGGTTAATCGCGACATTTTAATAGGGTCCGGTTAATATTAGGTAAATTGTAATTTTAACTTAAAAACCAAATATTCTTGTTTGGTATACATTAAAGACGTATAATAGAAAAAAAAAAAGTGTGGACTGTTGATAAATGAAAAAATTATTAAATATTTTAATGCAGTACTACTTGACGTCTGCCGTATGTTTATACGGTAACGGCGTAGGAATCAGGATGCAGACCCCGTACAGCTAGTCCAATAGACTCGTATTGGTGTATACAGAGTTGCCTATACTCCTCTTAATATTGTAAAATAAGGCTACCGCCAATCAACCACTATTTTTTCCAACAGAAAAAGGCACCTAAATCAAATCCAACCATCCATCCAGCTAAGACCAGACCAACTAACCAACCAACTTTCTGAAGTATCTGCATCAGTATCGGAAGTATCTGCAATTTACAACAAATAAATAAAACATACTTTTAACAACAATCAAAATCTTTAATAGTTACTTTTACAGGGAAAGACCAATTGTTGAAACTGTTGATCTTTCTTGTGTTCAGGGGATATATATATATATATATATATATATATATATATATATATACAGGGTGTCTCACGGAACTGGTACATTAGAAGTTTCTCAAGTTCTACTATTTCTGGAAACTTGAAATTTTGGAACTAGAATTTACTCGATCTGAGCTCTTCAGGTAAAATATTCTCAAGTTAACTGTCACGTCCGGTCACCGGAAGTCGGTATCAACTTTATTATTGAAATAATATGGAATGATATAATTTTTATTTTATGTTTGGTTTCTACGTATCAAAATACATCATTTTTGATAATGTTTCTCTATACCTAAATATCACCATTTTCGAGTTTTTTCGATTTTACTAATTTTTTGGTGATTTTTAGGGGTGCGTTTATAATTGTATATCTCGGTTATTATTGAAACTAGAAGTTTCATGATTGGTGGTCCAAAACTAGAAACATAACCAAATACGACGATGTTTAGTTCATCATGATAACTTATACAGGGTGTCCAAAATTTACAACACAATAATTGAAACTAGATATATATATATATATATATATATATATATATATATATATATATAAGATTCTGGTCCATGTTGCAAAGAAGATTGTATATAGATATATTAAGAAATAAAAACCTCTTAAGCTTTGCAAGATATTTATTTGCTCTGGTACCGGTTTCGACTTACGTCATCATCAGCCAGAATCTGCACAGGACATAAAGACAAAAATAGATAGAACACAATACAAAAAGAATAATATTAATCAACTTACAGTCTAAATTAGTCAATAATCAGCCTACATTGCAGCTACGATATCTCTGGCACGTGGCTAACGGAAAATAAGACGTGGAAAAATCAGACAAATAAACACGTGCTACCCCGTTCACGGCTGTAGCTACATAGAACGTGGCGGTACAAATTTTTCCAGCGAGATCGGGAAAAGAGTGGGGGCGTTCGTTCGGCAACAGCAATAAAATCAAAATACCAGATAGCACCGTAAATAAATTCTGAAATCTCCATTAAAATAGAGCGTAGTTAAAAACAGAGGGGCTATTAAACTATGAAAAAGTCAACAATAGAAAAAATACATATACAATGTACAGAATGTAAAAATGCAACACAGAAGCAGAGTATCATTCAAAGAGTATTCACAAACAAACATTCAATGAGCATCGTCAAAATATAAAAATGAAAAAACATCAATAAACATAAAAACATGAGCGAAAAACCACAGAAAAAAAAAACAGAGAAAAACCAGCGGCAAGCATCAGGAGGGCAATGCGGAAATGGAAAAAAGCAAAAATAAAACAACAAAATTCAAAAACTCATAAAGCGGGGGAAACAAGCAAAAAACTCAGATCAACAGCCAGAAAGAAGATGAACGGGTGAAGCCCAAATTTGTTAAAAAGTGAAAGTTTTGTAAAAATTTTTAAAATTAAAGATATGAAAATAAAGGTTTATACAAAAAATCTGTCTGGGTGTTGATGAGGAGGTGAGGGGACTTCTTGTGTCGCTCTATCTCAAGCTGCTCCAGAAGGTCCAACCTATATCCCTTCTGACATTTATGAATCAACTTAACGTTATTAAAATCAAACTTATGGCCGGTGTCAATCATGTGTTTGTAAACATTGGAGGTTTGCTGACATTTGTGCTCGCTGAGACGTGTCGCCAGCTTCCTGCCCGTTTGACCGATATAAATAGCGTTACAATTATGACAGTTTAGCGAATAAACACCACTCTCTTGCAACACGGACCTAGGCACTTGGCGCTGTTTTGATAGAATATGGAGGATCTGGGTGTTAGTCTTGAAAGCGGGAACAATGTTATAGGGTCTGAGGATTTTTGGGAGTTTAAAGTTAGATGGATTGTATGTGAAGGGTTTATATAAGATAGGGCTGGTTGGCGAAATTTCTCTGGTGTAAAGAGGGTCTATAGCGATTCTGGTATCATGCATAATTTAGATAATTAACCTCTTCGGAAATTTATTCTTCAACGCAAGATCATTAATGAAAGAAATCTCTCTAAGTCTATCATTATTGTTGAGGGGATATGTTAATGCTCTGCGGAAAAAGAAACGGAGGGAGGCCAGACGGTGTGATAAGGGATGAAAAGAATCGAAGGGGATGATGGTAGGAACAGAGGTTGGCTTTCTATAAATGTCAAAGGATAATTGGTTTTCATGTCTAAAAATGGAAACATCAAGAAAATTCAATACGTTGTTTTCTTCCTTTTCAGTAGTAAATTTAAGGTTAGGGTGTAAATTATTGATGTAGTTCAGCATATTGTTATGTTCAGTCAAATTCCCCCCCCAAATACAGAAAACGTCGTCAACGTAACGTATCCAAGCTTTGATATGTGGTTTAAAAGGGTTATTAGGATGAATAATATAATTGTTCTCCATGTGGTCAAGGAAAATGTCTGATAAAAGACCTGATAAGTTCATTCCCATAGGGAGACCTTCCTCAATTTTAAAAAATTTATCATTTAAGGAACAATAGTTTTGTGTAATAATATGTTTTAGAATTTTGTTAAAATTTGAAATATGAGTGTTATCATTGTAGTGAGATTTGAAAAGTTCATCAGCAAGAGTTAAAGTTAGATCTAAAGGAACATTCGAATAAAGATTAGTGACATCAAAAGAGACTAAAATACATCCTGAGGGGTTGTAGTTTTTAATACTGTTTATGAATTCAGGGAAATTTTTAACGGTATAGGTGGGTTTGAAATTGACTGATCGAAATATATTAAGCATAAATTTTGATAAAAGAATGGTAGGCGAGTTATAGAAAGCTGTTATTGGGCGGATAGGGTGGTTGGGCTTGTGGAGTTTAGGGGGCGCATATAAGTGGGGAACCTTACGGGAACCATACGGGAAGGTCCCTGGTTCGAATCCAGGTTGTGGCTGTAATTTTTGATTTATTTAAAATTTACATCCCGCCTGGATATCACCATTTTACTTTACATACAATAATTGAAGTTTCAAACGTAAAGACCTCATTTTTTTCAAATGATACAGCCTGTATACCGATACGCCATTCGATAGGAAATCTCCCTTAACCAGGCGTTTTGCAGCCGCGTTATCAGCGTTTCATTGTCCGTTGTTGCTGTCGCACAAAGTTGCAAAACATCGTTAGCTCCTTGTAAATTCATAATTTCGGCACAAATTTGCAAAGTACGGATGACTAACCTAAGAGATCTAACGCGCTCGGTGGTTAGGACGCTAGGCGCTTCGTTCAAATCCCCCAATCGGTGCATGGTAACCCCACGCGACATAAATTCGCGCGTCAAGTAGTTACCCTCCAAAATATATAATAATTTCTTCATTTATGAACCGTCCACACTTTTTTTTTATTATTATTCATCTTGAATGCATACTGAACAAGTATTCATAGTTTATTAGATAAAATTCTAATTTACTTAATATTGACCGGAACCCGTAGATTTCATCCATTTGATTGCAAATTTAATAACAACATGTAACTATAAGAGATTCTTCATTAGACATAACACATAAATTATGTATTCCTACTTGCCAAGTGTTTCTTCACACTTTTAGTAGTCAATTTACTCCACGTCGGTTTTCCGATTATCCTTCAGTCGTAATCGCACACAAATAGTAACCGAAAATTTGTAGGTTAAAGCCGCCAAGCACAATAACACACCGCGCGTACGCTACCGGTAGTAAAGGACACTGCACTGCATAGAATACGTTTCGCATTGATTGCATCCTAGGTTATTCGTGTTCTCGCGAGTGGCGGGAAGTAACGCCAGCTAAGAATTGGGCGCCTGACTGACAGTTCACCATGACTACTGTCAAAACAAACTAGAATTGTTCCACTATAGTAATCCTATGTACTACCACAGATGCTCATAGACAACGTATACTTATAGACCGGCAACAGTCGGCTTTGGCCGTGACCCGATTTTTCTGCGCGAGAGTGATAGAAGAGAAAGAGAGGTTGTCACGCCACTCTCAAACAGAGATGGCGCTGATGCTCAACCGCCTCAAGGAATCCTACTTTAGCTACGTACAATTTATAGGTCCGGGAAATAAAAAGCGCGTTTTTCGAATTAACGTCTTGTCCGATATACATACTTAAAACAATATTTAAATGATACTGTCAAGAGTAGACACGCAAAAACTATGGTATCTACGATGAATGACTCATTTAAATACAAGCTTGTTTTCGTATGCAGATTGGACAAGCCGTAGTCAATAATTAATTATTAATTAAAGGTCTTACAGTGCAAAATTTAATTAATATGTAATTACTTCGAAAAACGCATCTTTTTATTTCACCCACATAACTATGCATTGCAAGTCCTATGCATTCAATTTATTTAGTCGATGGGCGAAATAAGAAGCAATCATTGACAATAATACATATTTATTAACAAAAATACATATATAAACATTTAGACAGTCGATTTTGGGCTAAATACCTTTCAAACGCTGGTAAGGAATCGCATCATGCATTAAATTTGTCCTACAGATTCTACCAGAATTTGGAACTTTCCACTTTGTTGAAAAGTGCAGGTCATACTCTGTAATTCTTCCTGAGGCGCACAAGTCCCAGGTTTCACAAATCCGCTGGATTAAGTTGATTCAGCCAAAAACCAAAGAGCTGCAAGTCAAATTCAATGTTACTTAGTTTAATAGTAAAAAGAAAATATCAATTGCGGACAGCTCTGAGAATATAATACAAACAATAAACTACTTTATCTTTACTTACATTTGGATCCTTTGAAAATGTATGCTTATGCATTGCTTTTCCGGTTGACGGACAAGTCCGTACCATGTCCGTACGCAGCAGTGACATATCATCATATTGACATTAATTCAAATACAAACACGACGAACCACTACGCATGTGTCACAATGACAAATAAATTCTTGCGGTTCCATAGTACAATGCCGATATTACCGACAAAGTGACAACAACGCCATCTCGGTTTGCGAGTGGCGGAAAAAAATTGGGATATGTCAAAAGTGCCGGAGTGCCAGCCGCATGCAGATGCTTGACCATTATAACTCCAATGGATTATTGGATATAAGCGAGCGGAAATAGTTGTATCCCTTTCTTCTTTCATTTTACTAATATGCGTAGAAAGTATTTCCGCACCATATTAATTGTGGACTGTTTGTGACCGCTCAACTTATCTGAAACGGACAGTAGTTATTTAATATACTACACCTTTTCTTGCTGTTATTCAGAAAGTAGCAACTGATATTCATCTATTCCGAATTATTTTCAGAAAGTAGCAATTGATATTCATCTATTCCGATTTAGTATCAGAAAGTAACAATTGATATTCAGAAAGTAGCAAATGTAATTCAGAATTCTCCAGAATCTTTTTTAAGGAACATCTCTATACAGTGGGTTGCATACAGATCAAATGGATGTCACATGGCAGAATGACAAAGCGTATTTTTATATCATGCACGCTAAACAGAGATACATAGTTAGATACATAGTTATTAAATATGTACATACTTTATTTATGTATGTACAATGTACATATGTATTATGTACATACATATGTAATTATTGTTCCTCTTTGTGAAACCACCCTTAATCATTCTCAAAAATTTTGTGTCTCGGTGTTGTGAATAACTTTTCTTCCGCAATAAGACCAACAAAACTAAAACTGAGAGACACGAATTTGCATGTTTACTTTATCTTGTGAATTTTCATCTCTATGGTATAAGCATCAATGCTGCATGATGGAGTGTGCTGCTGTGCTGAACAGCACAAGCACAATCACCGCAGTGATACTGTCTTTTGCGTTGTCTATAATCTCTTCTAAATATTGGAGACGTTGCTCTATCAGTCCAGGCGCGACGACATAGGGAACTCGCATATGAGTTTTTGCATACAGTTTCACTTTACCCCAAATTATCGAATTATCGGATTTAGCATTGGAGAGTATGGTCCAATCTTCAATAAAGTTGCAGCACTGTTGTGAAAAAACGGTATGCAATGATGTGTGGCAGGGTGCGTTGTCCGCAACAACAAAGATGTCTTCTAAATTATTGCCTAAATTTTGCCAAGTGTCCAACAATACTTGCACCCATGCATTCGCCAATACCACCGTATAAGACCCCCGTCTTCTCTCTAAGGCCAGAACGCCGGTTGAAGATATTGCGCCGATAAGATGAATATTTGGCCCTCTGGATATTTGGCCCTCTGGATGCTGGAAGTATCTGCACAGCGCGATGTCCAACTCTCGCCCGACTATGTTTTTGGCGGCAAACCAAATTAAAATTGGTGTCATCTATACAAATGATTAGTTTGCCCTGCTGGATGACTTCATTCAAAGTACGGCCATATGTTTTTCTCTATTTTGCAGCGAATTCATGACCACGGACTCTTTATGTGCCATTTTATAAGACAATAACTGTCCCTCCAGGTAATTTGCAATGCAACTAATAGTAATGTTTTTATTCGAAGTTTGGCGAATTTTATCTTGAATTTCTTTTAAGGTCAGGTCGCATTCAGCCTCCAGCCAAGCAATGACAATATCTAGCTCGTCGTGGGACAAACGTTTGGGTTTCTTTCCGCCTCGTTTCTTCATTTCGTTATCTCCAGTTTGCGTCCAGTGACAGGCTGTTTTATACTTTACACCCAATGTTTGTGCCAAAGTAACGCAATCTTCTCAACGATTGGCACATGCGACAACCCTCTCCTTGTCTTGTGCAGTATTTTTGTTGTATGATTTTCTGCAGCACTGCAGAGTCTACAATCACCGCATGGCAAATTGGGCAAAATGCTTCTCCATCATTTTGTAGAATTGGTTCGGCACACATTTGATGAATTATGTGATTACACGGCAGCACTTTAACTACGGTTACTGCAACTCGATTCATAGTAGCATGGCAAATGCCATATTTGGTCAGTATATTACCAGAATCTTAGAAGTTTAAATAATAAAATTAAAGACTGTTACACTGCGTTACTTGATGCTAATTATGATGTTGTATCCTTCACGGAGACTTGGCTGAACGACTCTGTGTATGATTCGGAGATTATCCCAGAGTGTCGTTGTGTTGTGCGAGGTGATAGAAATTATGAGGATGCCGACCGAGTCAGAGGAGGTGGAGTGTTGCTAGCAATGCGCCAGAGTTTGCAATGGTCTGAAATTGAACTAAATTCACTTAGAGACACGGTTAAGGCGGGTGATGTTGTTGGATGTAAGTTGGTGTTCTGCAATGTTGTCATATATGTAATTAATGTTTATATACCGCCTAGTATTAGCATTGCCGACTTTACCGCTTTTTTGGAAATGTTATCTTTATACGAGTATGTCTGCAATCACTCCGTCCTACTGTTGGGCGATTTCAATGTTCCGCATTTTGACAATGACGCTATCGGGTGTGCTACAGCCGGATATTTGCAAAAGTATATAAATTTATGTAGTGTGCGCCAATACAATTCTGTGGTGAATTCAAATGGTAGACTACTTGATATTACATTTTGTAACTCCGCTTGTGTTGTTACGGAAGACAGCAAACCACTTGTAAGGATTGACTGTCATCATCCGGCGTTATCGATAGATTTCCCTGTCGCCGGCACAAAACGTTCCAACTTTGTGCCAGATGTAACTGCGACCTTGACTTCCGTAGAGCTGACTTTATATCGTTATATCAGCACCTTGCACTGATTGACTGGACACCTCTTAATAATTTTAGTGATGTGAATGATGCTTGTGGTTACTTTTATAATACACTTAAATTTGTACTATCACTGTATGTACCCTTGCGTTCTCGTCGGTCAGTTACCTAGCTACTTAGCTACTTTCTGATACTAAATCGGAATACATGAATATCAACTGCTACTTTCTGATACTAAATCGGAATAGATGAATATCAGCTGCTACTTTCTGAAAATAAATCGGAATAGATGAATATCTGCTACTTTCTGAAAATAAAACAGAATAGATGAATATCATGTGTTCCTTTCTGAATATCAGTTGCTCCTTTCTGAATAACAGCAGGAAAAAGTGTAGTCTGTGTTCACATCTACTTTTGATTTCTTGACCGATCTAATAATCAGATATTTTATGAAACTTGTTGTGTATGGATAATGTTTGATTCTGAACAACTTTTCATAGTAAGTTTTATCCTATCGTCATAACAAAGCCAATTGCCGAAACAGTTATGATGACTAAACATCTGAATATTTCAATGAATTTGGAGTGTTTGGGTATTTTTTTAATTCTGAGCATCTTTTCTTATTAACTTCTTACTGCATCTTCATTCCAAAACAAATTATCGAAAATTTTCATCTTAAATAATCTCAGTCATCCCAGTAGGCCGCTATATTAATATTATTGAAATTAATTGGAACACATAAACTAGTGTGGTTTGGAGAGTTGTACAACCCTACAAATTTTAAATTAAAATCATAAGAGTCACTTTATTGGTGTGTCAGTTATGAACATATACAGAATGTTAGAATGAAGATACTTTCTTTTTTGCGAAAATGATTGCTCTTTGTGGACGTGTCAACCGAACAGTAGCATCATCTTTTCAGCACAGTTTTCTTTTCCTGTCACTACATTATCTCTATTATTAATTGATTCTTACGGTATTACGGCTGCAGTAATACTTAATCAATTAATTCTCTAATCAATTAACCGATTTTTATTATTCCATTGTTGGTTGACCCAGCAATAATACTGTTAATTTGAATAAATTTTGAATTCTATTTACTTTGAAAACATCGTACTTAACCACGTAGTGCTTCAAATGTTCGCAAGACAAAATATATTCTCGTTCTTACACCCTGTATATGTTAAAAACTAACTCCAATAAAAATTCTCCCTCAGCATTGCTTAGAAAGAATCACCAATCAACCAACAACGGAATAAAACAATAATGCAAATTGGAGTAAGGCAAAAGTGGTGACAAATTTTCAGATATTACCTAATTGTTGCATACAGGCTGTCCCATAAAGATTGTGACAAACTGATGGAGGTTGTAGGGGATACCTAAACAAGCATCTTTTGTCGATAAAGTCATGTCCGGGATAAAAATGCGTTTCGGCACTACGTTGAATCAAAAAGACATAGATTGAAATTTTTTTTTGCATATTGCACAAACAGTTCGGTCCAAGTTGTCAAGGAGATTTAGGGACGTTCGACCCCACCGAATAATACCATGAACACGTGTGCAAGCGGCCATCACTCTCTGCTGTTCTTTTGTGGATACGCCTCTTGTAGACCAGACTGTTTGCGTGCCCCCAGAAGAAAAAGTCAAGTGGATTTATACAGGGGATCGATAGGGCTAATGAACAGGCTATCCCGACCAACCATACGTTATTCAAATGTTCATTCAAGAACTGACCCACACACAATTTTTTTAAATCCAACCTAGTGCCTAAACGGCTGTTTTCCGGACATGACTTTATTGAAAAAAAAAATGCTTGTTTAGGTGTTACCCCTTTCAGTTTGTCGCAATGGGACACCATGTATGTGATTAATTTGAAAGTGTAAACAAATTATGTGCTAGCATCACCTTGTATAGCGTATATATTTTTTTACATCAGCATGAACCTATTGGTTATTATTTGACAACGTTTAATGACAATATTTCCATGGTGGTGGAAAATTTTAAATCTTCATAATTTCTACCAGTTGCCCCAGTTGCATGGGTCGATATATCAGTTTTCATGTGTGTGTCCTGTTTCTTAATTAGTGTCGTAACTATCGCCAACCTCGTGTTTTATTCCACAGAAGAATATTTTTCATTTGGCAAAGTCAATACTTAATTGTTTGTTTATTTTTATACTCCCCACATTTACTGTGGTGATGGTATATTAATTTTGCTACATTATTTATATACAGTGAGCGCGTAAAGTATGGAAACATGACAAAATCTCAAGAACGGTTTGCTATTTTAAAAAATCCTCGAACACGTCGATTTATAATTATCAAAATACAGCTTATGATATCAAATTAATTTTTTTACCTTCAATTGTTTTTAACAGATGACGTCATGGACTTTTTTTTTTAAATACAACCCTATACTTTTTTTAATGAATTTGACAGATCTTTTAATTGTCTTAATGGTAGGATAATATTTTTATGTCCTAAATGACAACCGTATATTTTTTTAATGAATTTGATATTTTAATTGTCTTAATGGTAGCATAATATTTTTATGACCTTACATAAGAACATTTTCAAGAAAAAGACAATTGAAGGTTATGAAATAAAACTGACAAAATCTCCGGAATGGCTCGACCGAATTTAACGAAATTTTGGAATTAAGTATTTTGCAATCATGTGAAGTCACTGGCGTTATTATCGTTGATGCAACGTTTACAGTTTGTGAGATATAACCTCAAACTTTAGAATTTGAAATAGAAACAAAAACATCTGGAAACTAACAAAAACCTTTATTACTTAGGTCTAAAAATTAACAAAGAAAAAATCGATAATAAAACATTATTACATTTTCTACTGCAACTACTCTAATTGGTTTATGAGGATTCTCAACCATTGACAAGAACACATTGTTTTAAATTTGATCGGTTTATTTTTTTGTTGTTGTTATTTTTTGTTATCAATTTTTTCTTTGTTAATTTTTAGACCTGAGTAATAAAGGTTTTTGTTAATTACTAGATGTTCTTGATATAATACTATAACAAGCGTAGTAACATTGAGTAGGTAATGGACGACTGTAACAGAAAATGTCAAAATATACAGGGTGATCTATTTCAAATTCAAAAGGTTATAATATATAATATAAGAAGTTATATCTCAGAAACTGTAAACGTTGCATCAGCGATAATAACGCCAGTGACTTCAGGTGATTGCAAAATACTTAAATCCAAAATTTCGTTCAATTCGGTCCAGCCGTTCCGGAGATTTTGTCACTTTTATTTCATAAACTTCAATTGTCTTTTTCTCGACAATTTTCTTATGTAAGGCCATAAAAATATTATGCTACCATTAAGATAATTAAAAGATCTGTCCAATTCATTAAAAAAGATATGGGGTTGTCATTTAAAAAAAATGTCGATGACGTCGACTGTTAAAAACAATTGAAAGTAAAAAAAATAATTTGATATCATAAGGTGTATTTTGATAATTATAAATCGACGTGTTCGGGGATTTTTTAAAATAGCAAACCGTTCTTGAGATTTTGTCATGTTTCCGTACTTTACGCGCTCACTGTATATATGTATTTGATCAGCATTGAAAGCTGAATCGATTTAGCTATGTCCGTCTGTCTGTCCGTCACTTAATTTCTAGACAATTGCGTACTGTATGACGTACTGTGCGACATACCATACCACGTACTTGTATCACAGTCTGTGGGCAAAATGTGCCACATTGTACTTGTATGACATACGTGTACGACGTACAAGTATCACCGTTTGTGGGCGGCGATAGGTAAAACCTTTCGATTTTTTATGTTTTACTTCGGAAAGACATTTTCATAAAAAATGGAATGTTTACTAAACAAAAATAAAATACGTTAATTACTTTTTTTATTACTTCTATAATACTTTCCGGTGTGCAATACTCAGGGTTGTTATATTTTAAAACAATGTTTTAATCATGTTTTAACAAATATTTTGTTGAAGACATGTTTTAAACAGTTTGTTTTTAAAGTTGTGTTTTAAACGTATTTAAACTGTCAAAATTTGAACAGAAATATTAATTATTTAATCAAGCTGTATGCTCGTCTTTAAGTTTCGTATACTTATATCAATTTAAAAATCAGATATAATTTAAATTTTGTGTTTTTTAAAGTTGTGTTTTAAACGTATTTAAACTGTCAAAATGTGAACAGAATTATTAATTATTTAATCAAGCTGTATGCTCGTCTTTAAGTTTCGTATACTTATATCAATTTAAAAATCAGATATAATTTAAATTTTGTATATATGTATTAGTCAAATAAAAAGTTTTTTTTATAAAATATAGTAGGTAATAGAATAACAGTGGAACAAGTAGTTAGGAATGAAACAATGCCGATCAAAATGCTTACAAATAAAATGATGGTGTTTTGCATGTTTTAAAGAAGTTTTATTCCTTGTTGAAATGATGTTTTTTTTGTGAGTGATTTAAAACTTGTTATATTTCTTGTTTAAAACATGTTTTTTTTTTGTAAAGTGTTTAAAAACATTGTTTTGTTTTAAAACATGTTTGTTTTGTTTAAAATAACGGAAACGTTTTTGTTATAACAACCCTACTACATTTAAAAGATACTCTACAAACTTCATATTCATTCAACGTGTATTAACACTAGGATTCCGAGACTACGAAATACTTCCGGTAGACTACATAGTTAAGGTATTTCAATTCAAGTTAACAGTTTTGTCTGAAATTTATGGCCAATGAAGTAGATACTTTTAGTGTACGTCATAATTTGTCCTTGTATGAGCCACCAAAAATGTACGAAGGTTGCCGACTGTAATAACAAAAATATACTAATACAGTTTCTATCGCTTCGCAGGAAATTTAAATTTACAATGCTGATAAACTCGTTGAAGGATGGTTATCAAACCAAAACATGACAAGTTTGCGGCATGATGATCAGATAAAACGCAAGATCTCAAAAAAGGATCGCTATCTTTACGAATGGTTTATTAATCGTAAATTATAGATAAAGTCAATCTTGTTATTGCCGTATCTGCAGCCACTGCAGTTTAATTGTTTGGATTGTTTAGAGCGGTGTATCAGTGAAGAGTATAATAGCCAACATGTTTGTTCGTCTGATGTGAATCATTCATCAACTATACCATGTTAGACCAGGCAATAGAGACTTTTTCGTGACAAAAATAGTATCACCAAGCCGCCGGTCCCAGGTCACGTGGAACAGTCCGTAGATGTATTGTGATGTGTTTTCGACTAGCAAATATCATTACTTAATTTGTTATAAACAAAAAACCTAAAAAAATCGTGCTTTTTTTCGTTGTTCGCTTGTAAAAGCTGAACCGATGGAGCAATCTTGATACTGTCAACAGACGAATTATAGAGAATGAAATGACGAAAGAAATGAACCTTACACGGACCCGATCGGATTAATATTAACGGAGGAAATTCGGAAGAACCGGAGAAATCACAATTGTATCACCAATTGTCACCATTTTCACAATAGGGTATTTGACTATTTTTGGAAAACCATCTTAATGTGTTTATTCCTTCACTCTACATTGTAAATGCATTATTTTTTGTAATTATTTCCTCAATATTTCATAAAAATCAGCGTTAAAAATTGAATCACAAAAAGTCCCGCCAAAACGATACTTTCTGTTGTGTGACGTCACCGGTTAGTGATGTCAAGATGTCAAGATGATGTGATGTCAAGATGTCAAATCGGCCCATATGGTCTGTCAGCATCGGCATCGTCGCCGTTTGGTAATTGTGTTGTATGATGTGTTGTTTTCACAATTTCTACATAAAAATGGGTTATAAATGGTGTATAAATCCACAATGCAGAGATACGTCAAGAAAAACTCCGGATAAACTATTTGTAGCTGTTCCGCAAGATTTGAAACTGCGAAGAAAGTGGTTGGCTCGTAGAAATCCAAATTAAATAAATAGCCGCCAATACAAGTGTTTTCTGTTGTGAAGATTACTTCGACATAAGTAAAACTGACTAGAATAAGCTATCTATCGTATTTTCGAAAGGTATTATCTGATCTGACAGCTGAAGGTTAGGGCTATCCTAACCTACAAAGTTATGCTTACGTGATGCTTTCGTGCTATTAAATTCAAACGGGAAAAGCATAAAAGCGCGTTCGGATAACCCGGTATTTTACGGTGAGAGTGACGCGCTGCATAATAGGCGGACTAACGTCATACGGCGTTTATCTGCATATAAGAGAGAGACGGCCGACCCAAGTTATCTGAGCATTGCTCTCCCCATACCATACCCTGACAAACCGAACGCGCTCTAAGGCGGACTAACGAATGACATCACTGGAGACTGACCCAATTACAGAGCGTTTTCAATCACGTGATAGGACGTGAATAAAATTCAATTTTAATTTTGGTTTTTCATAGAAATAAAGCATTTTTTTTTTGAAAAGTAATAACAAATAGTTTTCTTAAACTGTAATCTATTAGGATGACTATAATACATGCCATATTTTTAATACAGTCAAATACCCTATTGTAACGCAGGCTTTTCGCGAGAAAGTGGCGATTGATGGATACTTTAAGTGTGCATAACCCAGGCATTGTCCGATGATTAGTTTTTGCACAATTGCGATTTGAATTTTTTTTATGCAATATGGTTCGGCGAGCCTGGATGCGTCGGAGGTGGTCAGATTTTAATTTTTTTAACGTATTTCGAAAGTAGAAGTATTGTGCTACAAAACGTCTATTCTGATTTTGCGTTAAAATGTTGCGAAATAGGCGAAAAATGCTTGCAAACTTGACCGAAAGCTGCCGCGCGCTCAAACGCTGTCGAGTAGTATCTATAGTAATCCCAATGCGCGCGCGCTTCCCCGAGTCGGCCGCCTACCCCCACTACTCGACCGGATTGGAGCGCGCCGCATCATTTTTTTCGTCTTTTCATTCTCTACAATTCGTCTGTTGACAGTATCAAGATTGCTCCATCGGTTCAGCTATTACAAGCGAACAACGAAAAAAAGCACGATTTTTTTAGGTTTTTTGTTTATAACAAATTAAGTAATGATATGTATGTATGTAGAGTGTTGGGGGTCAAGGATAATCCTCGTAGCACCCAGGCCCCATTGGGCCCCTTGTGCCTCCCCCTGCGCTCACTCCAGCTATGTCAACCAGCCTAGGTTGTTAATGAAGGCTAGGACGCAGCTCAGAGGTGCGTTCCTGATTCCGTCCATGGTCGGCCATGGATCCCCCAGCAAGCGTTCCCTGTGTTCAACCAGGTCTGGGCATTCACATAAAATATGTTTTACCGTCTCATCCTCTAGAGAGTCTAGCTCACAAGCTCGGCATATAGACGTTTCAGCGAGATGCATCACGTGAAGATGCTTCCGTAAACCACAGTGACCCGTGCGTAAACCACAGTGACCCGCACGATTTTTTAGGTTTTTTGTTTATAACAAAAGTAATGATATTTGCTAGTCGAAACACATCACAATACATCTACGGACTGTTCCACGTGACCATGAACCGGCGGCTTGCTGATACTATTTTTGTCACGAAAGGGTCTCTATTGCCTGGTCTATGTAATAAAGGATAACTATTAACTAATTAACTATATAGGTATACAGTATACTAACTAGCTACTAATGAGAGTGCTGCATAGGTCACTGATGGCGTTACATTACATCGTTGCGTAGAGTGCCAAAAATTGAACTAGTTTTAAGTAAGTTTGAACTTAGAGTATTTTTTTACTTTATTATACAGTAGGATAGAGTATTGTAACCGTGCCGAAAAAAATTGGAGGAAATATGTCCTTTTCGGTCCCCTGAACATTTTTGACCAAGGTAGAGAAATTCCGGTGTGTGTGTGTGTGTGTGTGTGTGTGTGTGTGTGTGTGTGGTGTGTGTGTGTGTGTGTGTGTGTGTGTGTGTGTGTGTGTGTGTGTGTGTGTGTGTGTGTGTGTGTGTGTGTGTGTGTGTGTGTGTGTGTGTGTGTGTGTGTGGTGTGTGGTGTGTGGTGTGTGGTGTGTGGTGTGAGGTGTGAGGTGTGTGGTGTGTGGTGGGTGTGGGTGTGGGTGTGGGTGTGGGTGTGGGTGTGGGTGTGGGTGTGGGTGTAGGTGTGGGTGGGGGCGTGCGTGCGTGCGTGCGTGCGTGCGTGCGTGCGTGCGTGCGTGCGTGCGTGCGTGCGTGCGTGCGTGCGGGCGTGCGTGCGGGCGCGCGTGCGTGCGTGTCTGTGTGTGTGTGTGTGTGTGTGTGTGTGTGTGTGTGTGTGTGTGTGTGTGTGTGTGTGTGTGTGTGTGTGTGTGTGTGTGTGTGTGTGTGTGTGTGTGTGTGTGTGTGGGCGTGCGGGCGCGGGTGCGGGTGCGGGTGTGTGTGTGTGTAACCGTTTTTTTTTTGTGGCACGATTCCGGAGAAACTTCTAAAGGTATCGGGACGAAACTTCATATTTAGAAGTTTCATGACCACTTAAGCCAATATTACGCCAATGTTTATCATTGTCATCATTCTTAAAAATACCTGTTATAGGTATTTGAAAAAACTTTGCCTTTTTCGCAATTTTTCTTGGTGTTCATCGTCATCTGATTTTAGCTTTGAATATGTTTCTTCTTCTTGAAACGTTTCTTCATCACCGAATTCTTCAACTGGCACATTTCCTGGGCAAAGATGGAGCTGTTCCATTTCAGTGGAACTGTTTTCTAAATTATTTAAATCTAGCACTATTTTTTCAAGATTTGAACAATGTTCCTGACATTTTGTGGATTAGTCAGTACAGTACAGTTTATGTTTCCGAACCCGCATCGATGGTTTTCACAACTTCTTTCACAATGACAAACAATGGTTTTAAGCAAATCTTTAGGAAGGACTGAACCTTCTGTAAACCAAGGCATAAGTATTTTCGTATTATTGGCCAATAATTTTGTCATTTTTAGTTTTTTCAATCTGAGCATTTTGTTAAATAGGGACTATTATTTTTATTATTGTATCAATAAGTACATGTAAAAACATAAAAAAAATGAGCACAAGAAGAACGATGAGTTTTCACCACACTGATTTTGATTGGAAAAACTAAATATCTCAAAAACTTCTTGTTTTTTGCATATAAAAAATGTATGCTTATTTAAGACCTAAAAAGGCACTCTTTCGCAAAATGTCATCAAAATTGAATTATTGTTGCAATAATGAAAAAAAAAACAGGAAAATCATTTTGGATTGGAATCCGCATTTTTCTCGGAAATTTTCAAGTCATAGTAAGCAGTGAATCTTGTGAGTGAACCTTTGCACCTGCTTTCAACCCCCCCCCCCCCCCCCCGCCAAATGAACACTATACCACCATGAGCCCCTTAACGATTTCCAATGATAAAAGTCCTGTGTACAATTAATACCGGTTTTGGCTTCTAATCAGTTACTTTGCGTGCACTATTATATGGAGGGGATTTTAGAAAGGCGGATACAGCAAATATTTTTAATGAGGACTTCATCCAATTATACTCTCTAGTAATAACCTTGTCCATATGCGGAATTGTTAAAAAATTGCCAACTAGCTTCTTTTGCATAAAATACAATATCAAATATTTTGATCTTGCTTTAATAGGTTAACAATGGGTGTGGATTCAGTAATCTGTAACGAAACATGTAAAAGATCTAACCTGTAAGAATGCAAAACGAATAGCTGAAAAAACGTACTGCCAATAGCACACAGACAAGCAATCGATCACGCCCTATCCGCCGCACAAAACAATTATCTGATATAGTCCAGTCATTTGCTACTACTTTATTCGTACAAAAGGTTCGGAAGTTGTTTAAATTATGCGGGAGTGTAGACTTGGGGGTTCTAAGTATGACACCAAGTTTGTGACCTCGGTGGGTTATCGCAAATTGGACAAAATCTTGTGAATACGTGTGAATACAACAAGCAATTTTACAGTTGCACAATAGAAACCTGCGCTATAAAATTGGCCAAGTGTGCGAATACCTTCATACAACTTTAATCATTTATTTGCAGGAAGGTCAAGAAATACCCATGTGGATAACGACTGTGGAAGCAAGCGCCCTTGGTGCAGAGGAAGTCAGTTCGAAGTTGAGGGTTGAGGTACGACAGGGTTTAAGTTGGCAAGAAGCTAATTATAGGCGACAGTTGATAGGGTAAGTTTGTATCTAATAAGTGCGCATGTTCATATTGAGCGAAATAAAACTGTACGCATTTAAAATTTTAATATTTTAAACATATGTTTGCTTGTAGCCCTGGATTTCAGGCAGGGCCGGCTGGGCGATAGCCCAGGGACCCCCACCAAGTGGGAAATGAAACAAAACAAACAAAAATATCTATAGGTTAAAAATATGTATTTAAAATAATACTGTTCAGATTGCCACAAATAAAACGACAAACAAAAATAATTAAAATAGCTAATTGAATGTACTGTAATGGATATACACTGTGGGAAAAAATGGTATATATTTTCAATTACTCAGGTTTCCAATGAAATTCTGTAAATTCTTGCTTATATTGTGAAGATTGAAAACCAAATTAGCAATAAATGAACGTTTCAATACAATGTTATGATAGTGTATGTATGGGTATTGCAACATTTCTGATAATCAGACCAATTCTGTAACGCAGTTGTTACGTAGCAAGTGGTTAAATTCCTTAGCAACGTTGTTAAATATAAAATGGTATTCTGTAACATACCCAATAGTTTGCCACCAGTTGAATGGCGAACTGAGTGACTACGAAGTACGTATCAACCGATAGGAAGAGGGACGTGCTTCTAAGCACTCTTCAAGTCTTTAACCCTCAAATTAAAACGAATTGTATTGTTCATGGGATATGTATCGTAAATAAACAAGTGGTATATTAAATAGGAGATTTACATGAAAGGTGATTGATTTCGTTTTTACTATAAATAAGTATCATATATATTTTGATTTAATTTATATTTTTACTTTAAAGGTTACCTAACAATTGTCAGAAGGAACTTAGGGGACACTTCCTTTGGCTCTTACGTAGGAAGTATATCTATACAAGTAAAAAATCTGATGTGGCCAGGCACATGACTTTATCATACTATATATAAAATTAATAGTTTAGCTGCATGAGATATTATTTGATCGAGATCGGCTATGTCTGCATTAAAATAAAACTAGTAGAACTAGACAGATATGTCGATTAAAGCTGCGTTCGGATATTGTACTCCGTTGACACCGGGTACACCGTCCAAATGCCACGTGTTATTGGGTGTAGAAAGTGTGAAGGTGCGTTCCGATTGGTGGCAATGGTTGGTAATGGCGGCAATGGTTTCTAATAGCAAATTCTATTAGAAATACTATAATGGCGTCTACTACCACTGCCTTTAGCACTAATGAAAACGCACCTTAACGGCGTACAATATCCGAACGCAGCTTGTATTGACAGTAGTATTGTCAAAGCATTAGCGTTTGACACTATCTACACCGTCATTAACATCACATCTGACATTAATCTGACATATCCTGGCTACTAGTTTTAATGCAGTACGACCGATCTCGATGAAATAGAATTTGCTCATGCAGCTAAACTATTGATTGTACCAAAAAATGTCATAGTCATAAATTATTCAGAATTTCCTCTAGTTTAATTTATTATTTAACTATTTCGACGAAATTCCAGAAATGCCGGCTTATTTACAAAATCTTTCAAAAATGCTAAGACGAAACCTCCAGTTCCTTTGGACCCTTCTTAACAGAAAGCTTTTCAGCTCTAAGTTTGGCTATGAATTTTCTAAATATGAAGTTTCGTCCCGATACCTTTAGTAGTTTCTCCGGAATCGTCGCCACAAAAAACGGGTACACACACACACACACACACACACCCACATCCACACACACACACAGACATTTTTTTGTACCTTGGTCAAAAATGTTCAGGGGACCCAAAAAGACATATTTCCGCTAAAATTTCAAAAAATTTTTTTGGCACGATTACAATACTTTACATACTACGTATGATAAAGTAAAAAATAATGGTATAGTCAAATACAATTTTGTATTCGTCGACTATTAAAACGAGTTTGTTGTTGTATTTATTAAATGTACAGTGGAAAGATTACCACAGTTAAATTAAATGATCATTGTTAAAGAATAAAATTAGTATCCAATAAACCCGAAACCTTTAAAACTTTTAACTACAACTACTAGAATTTAACCAGTTGTCGTATTAATGAACCCATTCAATTGTGACTTGTGGTTATACATATCCGAATAACCAAACCTCACAATTCAGAAATGCACTCAGACGCGAAGTCTCGGAAGAATAAGAATGACAACTACTCATATTGATGAATGGATTCATTGACATGGCAATTTATGATAAGTAATACTAACCATTCCCCACACGCATGGCAAATATTTCATTCCTGGCTCCTCATACCTCGCGAGTCGTGAGAAATATTTCATTTCTCACGGCTCTAGAACCAATCACAGCTCTGGAGTTTTCATTTACATCGTGTTTTGATACATTGCTTAGCGACATTGTCAAGCCATTGACAACATCGGTAAGTGGCAAGCGCGCCAAACAATTTTAATCTGTCAAAATCCCATAAACCGTCATAGTGACATACAGTCGTCCCTATATGCAATAATTAATTTATAAAATTGTATTGCATGGTCGTAGAAAAACTAATGGCAATTTCTCGCTCGAACGTTTTGCGGCACTCGTGCTGCAAACTTCGTTCTCGTGAGAAATTGCTTACATTACTTGCTCATAGAATAATATACTATTACGCGATTACATTGAGAAGCTATTAGACCAGGCAATAGAGACTTTTTCGTGACAAAAATAGTATCAGCAAGCCGCCGGTCCCAGGTCACGTGGAACAGTCCGTAGATGTATTTTGATGTGTTTTCGGCTAGCAAATATCAATGCTTAATTTGTTATAAACAAAAAACCTAAAAAAATCGTGCTTTTTTCGTTGTTCACTTGTAATAGCTGAACAGATGGAGCAATCTTGATACTGTCAACAGACGAATTGTAGAGAATGAAAACACGAAAATTGAACCCTACACGGACCCGATCGGATTAATATTAACGGAGGAAATTCGGAAGAACCGGAGAAATCTGCATTTTTTTCAAAAATTCCTAACTCCGCTATTTTCAAAGTTGTAACGCAGGCTTTTCGCGAGAAAGTAGCGATTGATGGGTACTTTAAGTGTGCACAACCCAAGCGTTGTCCGATGATTAGTTTTTGCACAATTGCGATTTGAATCTTTTTTATGCAATATGGTTCGGCGAGCCTGGATGCTTCGGAGGTGGTCCGTTTTTAATTTTTTTTACGTATTTCGAAAGTAGAAGTATTGTGCTACAAAACGTCTATTCTGATTTTGCGTTAAAATGTTGCGAAATAGGCGAAAAATGCTTGCAAACTTGACCGAAAGCTGCCGCGCGCTCAAACGCTGTCGAGTAGTATCTATAGTAATCCCAATGCGCGCGCGCTTCCCCGAGTCGGCCGCCTACCCCCACTACTCGACCGGATTGGAGCGCGCCGCATCATTTTTTTCGTCTTTTCATTCTCTACAATTCGTCTGTTGACAGTATCAAGATTGCTCCATCGGTTCAGCTATTACAAGCGAACAACGAAAAAAAGCACGATTTTTTTAGGTTTTTTGTTTATAACAAATTAAGTAATGATATGTATGTATGTAGAGTGTTGGGGGTCAAGGATAATCCTCGTAGCACCCAGGCCCCATTGGGCCCCTTGTGCCTCCCCCTGCGCTCACTCCAGCTATGTCAACCAGCCTAGGTTGTTAATGAAGGCTAGGACGCAGCTCAGAGGTGCGTTCCTGATTCCGTCCATGGTCGGCCATGGATCCCCCAGCAAGCGTTCCCTGTGTTCAACCAGGTCTGGGCATTCACATAAAATATGTTTTACCGTCTCATCCTCTAGAGAGTCTAGCTCACAAGCTCGGCATATAGACGTTTCAGCGAGATGCATCACGTGAAGATGCTTCCGTAAACCACAGTGACCCGTGCGTAAACCACAGTGACCCGCACGATTTTTTAGGTTTTTTGTTTATAACAAATTAAGTAATGATATTTCAAGAATTCATATCTCTGCGATTTTCAAAGTTGTTGCCCAGGCTTTTTTTCGCGAGAAAGTAGCGATTGATGGGTACTTTGAGTGTGAGATGCGTCAGAGGTGGTCCGATTTTAACATTTTTAACGTATTTCGAAAGTAGATATCTTGTGCTACAAAACGTCTATTCTGATTTTGCGTTAAAATGTTGCGAAATGAGCGAAAAATGCTTGCAAACTTGACCGAAATCTGCGGCGCGCTCCAAACCG
The DNA here is from genome assembly GCA_963966075.1 of Aphodius sticticus. NCBI lineage: Eukaryota > Metazoa > Arthropoda > Insecta > Coleoptera > Scarabaeidae > Aphodius > Aphodius sticticus. The sequence continues at coordinate 63,941,952 of OZ014506.1, forward strand.
GTCGAGTAGTGGGGGTAGGCGGCCGACGCGGGGAAGCGCGTATCTATAGTAATCCCACTGCGCTGCGCGTTTCCCCGAGTCGGCCGCCTACCCCACTACTCGACAGCGTTTGAGCGCGCGGCAGATTTCGGTCAAGTTTGCAAGCATTTTTCGCCTATTTCGCAACTATTTAACGCAAAATCAGAATAGACGTTTTGTAGCACAATACTTCTACTTTCGAAATACGTTAAAAAAATTAAAATCGGACCACCTCCGACGCATCCAGGCTCGCCGAACCATATTGCATAAAAAAAATTAAAATCGCAATTGTGCAAAAACTAATCATCGGACAACGCCTGGGTTGTGCACACTTAAAGTACCCATCAGTCGCTACTTTCTCGCGAAAAGCCTGCGTTACAACTTTGAAAATGGCGGAGTTATGAATTTTTGAAAAAAATGCAGATTTCTCCGGTTCTTCCGAATTTCCTCCGTTAATATTAATCCGATCGGGTCCGTGTAGGGTTCATTTGTTTCGTCTTTTCATTCTCTACAATTCGTCTGTTGATAGTATCAAGACTGCCCCATCGGTTCAGCTTTTACAAGCGAACAACGAAAAAAAGCACGATTTTTTTAGGTTTTTTGTTTATAACAAATTAAGTAATGATATTTGCTAGTCGAAAACACATCACAATACATCTACGGACAGTTTCACGTGACCTGGGACCGGCGGCTTGCTGATACTATTTTTGTCACGAAAAAGTCTCTATTGCCTGGTCTATATCTTCTGTGGACCTTTCCACAAAGTTAATTTTTGACCAAGGTACAAACGTAGCTAGACATTTGAAACAAAAACATTCTACAGCGACTTCTGGATGTAAAATGCCGTTTACCAATAACGAAAAGGATTTATTATTGTTCTCATAGAAATGCCCAACCGTACAAAATTCCAAAATGTTAGGACATTGGACAGAAATTTAGCGGACCATGGATCGTTTAGTAAACCCCGCAATTCTTACAATCCTCATGGAAATGTTGAAAACGATCAAAGAAATATTTTGGAAATGGTAAACGTTAGATTACCATAATTTGCAATGCTTCAACTACTGGTTTAAAGATAAATAACGATTCTCGGATTTCTACGCGGGAAGTAGCCTCTAATTTTGAATTGCCGCAAACACGTGTTTGGAGAGCATTGCGAACAAAGAAATTGAAACCGTACAAACCCTAAGTCAAACTTTGCATATCTTCGTTAGCATTGATTTGACACGAGGGCACAGTTGGTTTTGCGAGTTTTATATTTATGATCTGTACACATTTTCAACAAACTACCCAGGTTATGAACAGCCTGAAGTTTTTTAAAACAAGGATTAGGATCTACCTATGTTTTCATACTTAAGAAGGGAAAGAATTTGACTTAGTTAGTTCGAAGGTGCCTAAGAAGGGCGAAACGCGTCACTAACGTAAATTTAAACAATAAAAGAACAGTGAAGAACAACCTCGAACCATTTTTATTTTTAAATTAGAAATATATATTTTTCATTGAACAAGTATTTTACTTTATCATACGCAGTATGTAAAGTATTGTAATCGTGCCAAAAAAATTTTTTGAGATTTTAGCGGAAATATGTCTTTTTGGGTCCCCTGAACATTTTTGACCAAGGTACAAAAAAATGTCTGTGTGTGTGTGTGTGTGTGTATGTGTGGATGTGTGTACCCGTTTTTGTGGCGACGATTCCGGAGAAACTAGTAAAGGTATCGGGACGAAACTTCATATTTAGAAGTTTCATAACCAAACTTAGAGCTGAAAAGCTTTCTGTTGAAAGTGGTCCAAAGGAACTGCAGGTTTAGTCTTAGCATTTTTTAAACATTTTGTAAATAAGCCGCCATTTCTGGAATTTCGTCGAAATAGTTAAATAATAAATTAAAGAAGATGAAATTCTGAATAATTTATCACTATGACATTTTTTGGTACAATCAATAGTTTAGCTGCATGAGCAAATTCTATTTCATCGAGATCGGTCGTACTCCTTTAAAACTAGTAGCCAGGATATGTCAGATTATATGTCAGATATGATTCTAATGACAGTACGTAGTATCAAACGCAAATGTTTTGACAACCTACTGTCAATATAAGCTGCGTTCGGATATAGTATACCGTACACTTTTTACACCCAATAACACGTAAGTGTCATTTGGACAGTGTACCCTGTGTCAGCGGAGTACAATATCCGACCGCAGCTTTATTCGACATATCTGTCTAGTTCTACTAGTTTTATTTTAATGCAGACATAGCCGATCTCGATCAAATAGAATCTCATGCAGCTAAACTATTAATTTTATATATAGTATGATAAAGTAATGTGCCTGGCCACATCAGATTATTATTTTAAGCTGCTCGTTATATTTTTATAGCGGTAACGATTGTATTGCACATTTATTTATTGAAGTGTACAAATATATAATGAAAGGAACATTCAAATATACAGTGACTGCCAAAACGTCGGCATCAAAAGGAACATTTTTTATTATGAATTTATCAGAAAATGTTAGTCTTCATAAAAGTTCTTGCTTCGTCCAAAACAAAAAATGCAATCATCAAATGTTCAATATTATGTATCATACAGGCTGTCTCACGGAACGTGATGTGCATGGGGATGTCGGCAACTGTAATACGTCTTCCAGAATCTCGCGAGACATAGCGAGAGACCGCGAATCGGGAGAGTGTGGATGCCACATTCACCCAAATCCGCTAACATTCGAATTGCCAGACGTCTCTACGGATGCAGATACTCGGATAAAAATCACGCGTTCGGCGAGTGGTTCGCTTCTTTTGTACACGCTCGCATCGTTCCATACCATGTGGATTTTTGACGCGGCTCAAGGCATTTTTTGTGTGTACCCGAAAGTATTATTTACGACAGGGGATTTATGACATCAAACACGTGCGGTGAAGGGGCTCTTCGAGCATCAATGCAACCCGAAAAGTAGGTAACGAATGCAATAAATTATTTACTATTGAAATAAAAAGATTAAAAAATATTGAATACAATAAATTTATCGCAAATATCATTACTTAATTTGTTATAAACAAAAACCCACAAAAAACGTGTTTTTTTTTTCGTTTTTCGCTTGTAAAAGCTGAACCGATGGAGCAATCTTGATGCTTTCAACAGACGAATTGTAGAGAATGAAAAGACGAAAAAAATATAAACCCTACACGGACTCGATCGCATTAAAATTAACGGAGGAACTTCGGAAAAACCGAAAAAATCTGCGTTTTTTTCAAGAATTCATATCTCTGCGATTTTCAAAGTGGTTGCCCAGGCTTTTTTTCGCGAGAAAGTAGCGATTGATGGGTACTTTGAGTGTGAGATGCGTCAGAGGTGGTCCGATTTTAACATTTTTAACGTATTTCGAAAGTAGATATCTTGTGCTACAAAACGTCTATTCTGATTTTGCGTTAAAATGTTGCGAAATAGGCGAAAAATGCTTGCAAACATGACCGAAAACTGCTGCGCGCTCCAAAGCCGCCGAGTAGAGGCGTTAGGCGGCCGACGCGGGGAAGCGCGTCGGCCGCCTACCCCCATAGTAATCCCAGCGCGCTGCGCACTTCCCCGAGTCGGCCGCCTACCCCACTACTCGATCGCTTTGGAGCGCACGGCAGTTTTCGGTCATGTTTGCAAGCATTTTTCGCCTATTTCGCAACATTTTAACGCAAAATCAGAATAGACGTTTTGTAGCACAATACTTCTACTTTCGAAATACGTTAAAAAAATTAAAATCGGACCACCTCTGACGCCGAACCATATTGCATAAAAAAAGTTCAAATGGCAATTGTGCAAAAACTAATCATCGGACAACGCCTGGGTTGTCCACACTCAAAGTACCCATCAATCGCTACTTTCTCGCGAAAAGCCTGGGCAACAACTTTGAAAATTTTTCCGGTTTTTCCGAATTTCCTCAGTTAATTTTAATGCGATCGAGTCCGTGTAGGGTTTATTTTTTTCGTCTTTTCATTCTCTACAATTCGTCAAGATTGCGTCTCTACAAAGCATCAAGATTGGTCCATCGGTTCAGCTTTTACAAGCGATAAACGAAAAAACGCACGATTTTTTGTGGTTTTGTGTTTATAACAAATTAAGTAATAATATTTGCGAGTCGAAAACACATCACAATTCATCTACGGACTGTTCCACGTGGCCTGGGACCGTCGGCTTGCTGATACTATTTTTGTCACGAAAAAATCTCTATTGCCTGGTCTATCAGGAGAAAATCACATACGCAAAGTTTAAATTGTAAATATACCAGATAATATTTACTTCTGTATTATTGACGAAATACAAATGCATATCAATAAATTAACCGTCCGTATTATAAGATTACTAATGAAAATGAAAATTAATAGCAATATTAAATCAATACTTAATTAATTAAAACTAAATAATTAATTATTTATCTCTTTCAAATAAATCTTATCAGTTCCAAGTTATTCCAGTCTTATTTTTCTACAATGTCTGAATGTATTGTATCCTTTTGGTGCAGCTCTTTGATTACTTGTGCCGGCTAAAAACTACCTGGTAGAGATGTTTTCAACTAAGAAGAGCAGCCCTATGCGCGGCGAGAAAAATCAGTTGACCTTGATAGCTCCATATATGGAAGTGCATTGGCGTCCCGTACCAAGAGGGGTGTAAAATAAATAAAGAACAGAAATACAGGTTACGGTAGATATTTTAAAGTTTAAACAAAAGGACATTCTTAAATATGATGTCCTAATGGATCTACTAACAATAGAATTGTAGTTTAACTTAGTTTCTGGATTAAGTTTAAGGTTAGAATTTCTTGACGTACATTTTTTTAAGTACACAAATTTCGGTTGTGGTAGTTATATATAATTTTTCTTACCAGTATTCATCTTACAACAATCAAATACAATACCGACTGCGTGGGTTGTCACGTTGTAAATATACAACATAACCTCACTCGCGAGAGACGTTCATGAGTGCATAATTTTATTATCATTATTCATTCGGATCACCTAAAAACGTTCAGAATTTTTGAATAATTTACTTTTTCGCTATTAATCATTGTAGACCTGTGAATTCCTGTCATCTCAGAACACATTTTAAGAATGCGTCCCAATCTCCCAAACTATCTACGCCACTGAATGCATGTTTATCCATTGCGCACCTTGGCGGGAGGTCACGCGGGGTGCTCTTCTTAGTTGAAATCATCTCTAAGTAGGTATTATTTTGAAAAAGACAATGTTACCAAATTTAGATAGTTTATTTAAACAAAAATTTGTTTCTTTGTTTACGGTTGGAGAATTATTTAGTTGTAATTTTGACTAACTCTGTATGAATATGCACTATAATATTTGATTTATACCGCAATATATTGTACAAAATAATAAAATAAAAGTTATGCAAATATTTAATTTTTGTTTATGGAAAATCGTATTACTAGGTCATATATTAGTATATGGCATCTAGTATGATCAGAATAATAAATCAATAGCAATTGAGACATTTTTCAAATATTTAATAAAATTTTTATTTGTTATTCATTTTTAATTAGTAATTAATAATAACCACAATTTCAATGAAAGTATGCATACACACTATACGCTGCGGCAGCGGCTACTTCAGCACGTCCATTCTCACTCACCCGCAGATGAACACTGAATGCACGTGCCGAACCCCGAGGAGGTGGATGGCTTTCTTACCGAGCCTCGCCGAACGTTTCGCCGATTTATTCGGGCTGAATCTGGAGCTAGCATAAGAGGTACGATATCGGTTAAATGGGACAAAAGTTGCGTAAATGTGGACCCTTTTCAAACGGTTTTAACTTTTCTAAAATTTTGCATGGATCACTAGATATTACGGAAAAAGTCAACACTGTCAATTTCTTTTTTCTTGAATAACTTCGTTATTACGATAAATAGAAAGTAGACATTTTGTATTCTTACATAACAGCATACTCTGAAGCCATTGTTATCAAGAACATGTTCTTGTCCATCAGCGTTACCTGGGCGATATTCAACTTATTTACTTCTTATGGACGCCATATTGAATTTTTACAGATTCAAATAGAATATTGATAGATCTGTACAACCATGTACAGATCGTGTGTAAAATTATCACAAAATACATTGAAGATTCCATTCGATGGCCCGCCAGATCACCCGACTTAACCCTCATGGATTTTCTTGTAGGGGCAGTAATTGTTAATTCTTGTTTAGAACAAATAATGGTCAACTAAATTAATTACCTACTTACTTAACAACAAAAATCATTAAGAGAAAGTATTTGATACATATTTTAAAATTTGGTCTTTATTTTAGATCTAATCTTAAATATTATTAGTTCTATTAGGTATCCCTAAAAGTCCTCTCCACTACTCCCTGAAGGTCCTGCACTGTATCATAGTTCCGTAGGTACACGTTTGCTTTCATAAAGCCCCATTAAAAATTCCATGGGCTTAAGTCGGGTGATCTGGCGGGACACCTGGCATTTTTGTGATAATTTCAATAATTTGTTATTAATGGTTGTAAAGCATTTTCAATATTCTATTTAAATCTGTAAAAAATCAATATGGCGTCCATAAGTAATAAAAAAAGTTGAATATCGCCAAGCTAAAGCGGATGTACAAAAACATTTTTTTGATAACAATGGCTTCAGAATATGCTCTTATTTAAAAAGACACATTTGCTACTTTCTATTTGTCGTAATAGCAAAGTTAATCACGAAAAAAGGAAATTGACCTTTTTTACTTTTTCCGTAGTATCTAGTAATTCATGCAACTCCATGCAAAGTAAAAACTGTTGTGAAAAGGGTCCACATTTACGTAACTTTGGTCCCATTTAACCGACATCGTAGCTCTTACAGTTTCCGAGTTCCACATGTACTAACATCATGTTCCGTGAGACAGTCTGTATACGGGGTAGTTCAGAAAATTTGAATTTGACATAAGAGTATAGTACACATTATCGAAAAATGTTATTTTGAAATATTATTTAGAATTAAATATTATATTTAAATTTGAAATCACAACCACCTATCATAAAAAATATGTTTTTTTTTTAACTTTCTCTTATAATAATTATCTATTATATTTCATCTATTGTTCGAAGATGTTGGCAATTTTTGTATGATTCGGGATTTTGATAAAATCTCCAACGATTTTTGGGAATTATCACAAAATTATTAATTTTTATGATGTAATGTTTTTGAGATGAAACATCATCACCATTAAGTTAATGAATAAAACGTAAATCACTCTAGCTTAGTTATTACTTGATATTAATTATATCTACAGGTTAAAATGCTATTAAAATCACGAATCATATGAAAAACTAAGGAAATCAAATTTAAAAAAAGTGCGTATAAACGACAGTTGTACTACATTTATTACATGTGGCTAATAAGTGTCGATATCAAAATTAAACATTATTTTTAAATCGACAATTTTAATGTATCTATCAATAATAATTAATAATACTATAAAAGTAAGTTGACTTAGTGGAGTCAAATTAGGTTATTAGCTCGACACTACAACAATTATGGCTTAAAAATTATTAAATTATTATTTATTTATTCAATAAATGTTGGCATTTCTTTATACAGGCTGTTTCTTAATAACATGCTAATATTTAAGGATGTTATTCATGGGTCTACTTAACAAACATGTTTCTTTCATTTCAGATATGGTTGTGGTGGATCAAAATTAGTCACAGTTATTGGCCACAATAAAAAATTCCAACTCGTTAATACACTTTATTATGTTCTACATATTTGACAGAAAAGATAAGTACTACATTAGTAAAGTGTTTGATAAAAAAAATAACATTTTCTGTTTTATTTTAAACCTACAATTTCGATCAAATTTCATTGACCGTCTATCTCGTAGGTAATTCACAAAACGTTGTTTTTTTATGGCAAAATTTTGTTGGTCTCTGAGCGCTAAACTTTATATTATCAAATTGTGGTTGTAGAAATTATTGTTTGTAGTGAATTTAAGAAGCGCTTCTTTACGTGAGGTTGAGGCCGGTGGCGCGAAATATGGCAAAATGATGGATCTACTACAGCGCTCGTTCCGGCTAATTAGCAACTTTTTAGAATATTGTTATTTTTATTGTGTTATATGTGCATTTATCAATAGTATAATATGTTTGTAACTATTATACGGTTTATATTTGTTGTAGATATAATGAATTCTCAGTGAAAGATGAAGAACCACCGTGGAAGAAATATCTGGAGCAGTTTAGAAACCCGCTTATTCTTCTACTGCTCGCTTCGGCTTTGGTTTCGGTCTTTATGCGTCAGTTCGATGATGCTATCAGTATTACAGTAGCCATAGTGATTGTCGTAACAGTCGCGTTCGTCCAAGAGTATAGATCCGAACAGTCGTTGGAGGAACTGACAAAACTCGTGCCACCGTCATGTCATTGGTAAGTGTTTTCACTGTCCAATCCATTGAATACACAGTCCACCCATAAAATCAAATCCAATCCAGCAAAACATTGAAGTCCACTATTTCTGGTATTTTCTGACTAAAAATACTAACATTTTTTCTTGGTCAATAATGCCAAGTAGTGCTGGTCGTTATGAGTAAGTATAGTGACCAACTTGCCAAAAGTTATGCAAATCTGATTCGCTCCGTACAGATCATATCACTCATTTCACTTCCTAGTTTTCGTCCTGGACCAACTCGAACGATTTGCTGACATATATGCTGCCTTATTGTGACAGCGCTAGGGGTAAGAATATAAAATAAAAATAAATAGGAAGAATACCTACCACCAAGTCTGGTACCGGTACTGCGTTATTATTATGGTAAAGTACTTCTCAAGTACTATGTTACAATGCTAAATCACAAGTTTCTTAGTTACCCACACAGTGTCGTAAACTTAGACCAGAAACATAATTTTGGTTTTCCCGGCATAATCAGCTGTAGCATTTTTTAAATTTATATATATACAGGTGTCCCACTTTTGTTCCCGCAAAAATTTTTTTTAGATACAACGTGTCATTCTGAATAAAAAGTTTCATATGAACTTAGGGGTTTTTTCAACTCCTTAACAAGTTACAGCTGGTCAAAATGAAAATCGCGCATTTTTTAAATAATGACAACTGACAAAAATTGTTTTCAAAATAATTCTGAGTTGGCTTTTAAATCTTATATTAACGCCATTCCATAGAAATCAGACGAATCATAAAATGGTCAATTATATTATTTGGGTACTTGGTGAATTCGTTATTGGTTGATGTTTTATGCTGCATTAAGAGGAATCACTAGAGGTAGTAGCGTACTACAAAACAACACAACATAAAACCAAACATCCTGAGCTTAATTGTGTGTCAATAATCACGTGTAATACATTAAATTATAGATAAAGGTGTATTACACCGGGTACGAATGCCACTTTTTTTCATTTGCGTTGTTGTTTTGATTTTTACCCTTGCTAAAGAAGCCAATAATTGGTAATTTTTGTTATTTTTTTTCCAAATCAGAACCAAATATCAAAAAAGCAATATTACAACATTTTGTATTGAGCCTTCATGAACTTGTGTACAAAAAATGACAACAAAATATGAATGTTGTAATGATTTAATCTTTGGTTTTTTGAACATGTGAATCAGACGAGAATAACATATTTTATCGTCGTACGGTGCAGCCATCTGTTGGATAAACACCACATCATTTTCTTCGACCAATCAAATTCAAATGGTACAGTCTGAAGCAGCAGCATGAATACGTAGCTAGGGGAATCACAAATATTGAGCAATTTCGGCCTACCAAAAATATTGATCGCATGTTGACACGTGAGGAGTAGCGGCGCCGCGCCCGGCAAACGAAAGCCATACGAAAAATAAATTTTACCGTGCTGGTGCTACGTAGATAGCAACGACTCGCTTATAAATTAGGACAGCATATTCTTGCGGAAGTGTATGTGATCAACATGAATTGTTGAATTTCGACCAAAATAGGCTAGAAACCGAATACGAGAAATAATTTTTTGCCGTCCTGATGACTCTACGCAGACCGCAAAGAGCGAGTTATAAATTAGGAGCGCATGTTCCCGCGAGTGTTTATAGTGCAGTCCCCCGTATATACGACACACGGAACGAAGAATAATCAACAACCGCAATACCTACTTACAATGTTACAACTACTAAATAACTACATATAATTAAGTACGAAGGCTAGAATCAATTAGAAAATAAAAAGGTCCGGGTTATGCCATGTGTGGAAATTCATAATTGCTAACGTTTCATGAACTTCAAACTTCAGAGCAAAATGAATATTAGTATGTATTCAGTATTCAATTCGCTCTCAAGAGAAGAGTGCATGAACAGTGGTTCGCGAAACGTCAGCAATTATGACTTTTGATGCAGGGCATAAGCTGAAACTACTTAATTTCTAAATATGTAAATAACTGGTTATTCTATTTTAATTTATATTTATTTTTAGATGCTATCGACGAAGTAGATGATATTTGTTATTTCTATTGTAAAATATTTGAACATGCGCCTATATAATATATAATAAATGACTTGTACATATACATAAAGCTGCCTGTTTTATCGAAATCGCTATTTTTTCTCGTACCTACAATTGAAATTGAAGTACGTATACTACCAAGTCTATACATAGCAATAATAATTTTGTGTAAAATTTCAAAATGCAGTATCCAACTGTATCTAGAATTTTTTATAGGAATATATTATTTACTAACACTTACTTGCGTCACCCGATAAAAATTTGAATTTTTATATGAGGTGTGTTTTACCTGAAAGTATCGATCTCTGCTTAGTACGAACGAGACATTCGAGATTATTGATGCACAAAGAAAACGTTAAATGGATTTAAATAAGTATCTGAGTACGAATGCTTTCACGGCGAGAGTCATTTAAATTTAGATGATAAATAGTTACCGGTTTATGCCGTGAGTAAAAAATCATAATTACTGTCTTCGCGAACCATGCTGTTTGCTTCTTCGGAGCTAACTGATAATTAGTTACTAATTCTAAAAATAAATGTAAAGCAATAAATGATTTATGTAAGAAAAGCTGTCTGTTTTACCAAAACTACAATTTTTTTCAACATACAAAAGGTAAAATGTTCAACCATAGTTAGTAGTAAAATAGGAATGTTATGATAAAGCAATTAATAAATTTATATCACTGTATTGTTTTGTGGAATTGTATTTGCATTTAAAATATACAAGAAAAGCATTTCAGAATATGCGATAGTCACATACACGAAATTATTAGGAAACAGTTCGGCGCCAGTCGACACCGCACGGCCCCTTTGATCTTTGCCGCCAAAGAACGATACCGCGCCGTTCCCCTCATCTAATCAGTGCGTTGCTTGCATTTTCTGCGGAGTGTACAGTGGGCGCGGCTTGTTCCCTCCTCTCGCGCCTCAGTTTCGTCGAACTTTTGGGGCCGGTGACTAACATTTACTCTTAATACTATACTAATCATACTGATATAATATTTCGGAACTATTAACAAAATTCATAAATAATAGGTAAGGTTGGCAACAACATTTAATATAAGTACCTACATAATTATTTAAAGTAACAACAGATATTATTCTTAAAAATTACAAAATAACTAATAAATAGCTTAACAATTTAAAAAACCAAATGCGTAGCAAATAAAATATCTAATATTATCTTAATAAATAAAGGGTATTGTTAACAAATAAATATATTTTTAATATTTTAAATATTTCAAAAATATACAGGGTGTCTCCCGGAACTGGTACATTAGAAGTTTCTCATGGTCTACTATTCCTGGAAACTTGAAATTTTGGAATTAGAATTTACTCGATCTGAGCTCTTCAGCTAAAATATTCTCAAGTTAACTGTGACGTCCGGTCACCGGAAGTCGGTATCAACTTTGTTATTTTAAATGGAATGATATAATTATATTTTATTTTTGGTTTCTACGTATGAAATCATTTTGGATAAGGTTACCCTATACCTAAATATCACCATTTTTGAGTTTTTTTGATTTTACTAATTTTTTGGTGATTTTCGCGGTTACGTTTAAAATTGAATATCTCGGTTATTATTGAAATTAGAAGTTTCATGATTGGTGTTCCAAAACTAGAAACATATGCAAATAAGACGATGTTTAGTTCATCACGATATCTTACACAGAGTGTTCAAAATTTACAACACAATAATTGAATTTTCAAACGTAAAAAACTCATTTTTTTTAAATGGAACAGCCTGTATACCGGTACGCCATTCGATAGGAAATCTTATTCCCTATCAATCAATATTAGGGTTCCCTATATTAATCTCTAATAGTTTTAGCGATATTGTCACTTTTTCTTTAAATCCATTTTGAATACTCCTGGGTTGTATAAGGAGGCCTTCATATTTTGGCAAATAAAGTGTTTCATTATCGATAGCATTTCACATCATTTTTATAAATTGGCATTACTAAGTGCAGTATTTAAACAATAAAATGTATTTAGATACAGATATTTTCATACTTTTCATATAATTTTTTGCACATTTGCAGTGCTCGGGATTTATTGTGTATGCCCGATGGTGGTCGCTGCTAATGCATTGTTACCTGAATTTTCATAAATTTTTACATTTGACAGATATGTTTGTATTGTTGTTCAACTATCGCTAATAATTGTGTATACAGTTGTATGTGGTTATTAGTTATTAGTTACGAAATGGAAAACGCTGACGGTTCTTCAAATAGTGATATTTTGAATTTATTCTTCATTCATGGAGAAAATTTTTGGAAAGGACATTCGTCCTATTTATAATCACAGATAATTAGACCTACCGCAATGACAACGTAAATTTAGGAAAATGGAATCAAACTTTTTGCGCTTTGGAAAAGTAGGAAAACAGAAAAATTTTGAAAGTCTTGTTACGGATAATGAAGGAAAAAAAATAAATGTTTTCGCTTATTTCATTGCTTTCTGGAATAGCTCCACGCGTGCTGCTTGTATTGATTTAGATATGGCTTATAATTAAAAGCCTTGCAGCGCAACTTTCTACATAAATTGTTTATATGATTTTTAGGTCTATCACGTGCATCCATCCACAGAATTCTTTTAAAACACAAAATGTATCCATATGCCTACAAAATTTTACAATTACTCTTTCCTGATGATTATGCAAGGAGAGCTGAATTTTGTGAATTTATGCTGGTAAAAATTGAGGAGGACCTGTTGTTTTTTATCAAAGATAATTTGGACTAACGAATCAAAATTTTCCAGGGATGGTCTTTATTAACCGACAAAATTTACACTATTAGGCCACCGAAAATCCCCATGTCATAATACAGGGAGATTTTCAACACAATTTTAGTTTTAATATTTGCGATACAAACAACCATATCTGTCAAATGTAAGGACCTATCCAGTCAGATAACAGTGCACTAGGAGCGATAAATACACGATAAATCCCGAGCACTGCAATTGTGCCAAAAATGATATGAAAAGTATGAAAATATCTGTATTCAAATACATTTCATTATTTAAATACTGCACTTAGGAATGCCAATTTATAAAAATGATGTTGTGAAAGGTTATAGATAATGAAATACTTTATCTGCCAAAATATGAAGGCTTCCTTATATAACCCAGGAGTATTCAAAATGGATTTAAAGAAAAAGTGACAATAATCTCAAAATCTATTAAAAATAGATATAGGGAACACTAACATTGATTGATAAGGAATAAGATTTCCTATCGATTGGGGTATCGGTATACAGGGTGTTCCATTTGAAAAAAATCAGTTTTACACGTTTGAAAATTCAATTATTGTGTTGTAAATTTTGAACACTCTGTATAAGATATCATGATGAACTAAACATCGTCTTATTTGCTTATGTTTCTAGTTTTGGAACACCAATCATGAAACTTCTAGTTTCAATAATAACCGAGATATTCAATTTTAAACGTAACCACGAAAATCACCAAAAAAATAGTAAAATCAAAATAACTCAAAAATGGTGATATTTAGGTATAGGGTAACCTTATATAATATGATGTATTTTGATACATAGAAACAAAAAATAAAATAAAAGTTATATCATTCCATTTAAAATAACAAAGTTGTTATCGACTTCCGGTGACCGGACGTGACAGTTAACTTGAGAATATTTTAGTTAAAGAGCTCAGATCGAGTAAATTCTAAATTCCAAAATTTCAAGTTTCCAAAAATAGTAGAACATGAGAAACTTCTAATGTACCAGTTCCGTGAGACACCCTGTATACATATGTCCTCTGAATATGTACTTATTAAATTTGTGGTGCAGTTTTTTGAGATGTTACTTTTAATAAACTGTAATTTCCTATTTCTTTTTCTAACGATTCCATATCATCAAAAAATACGATTATTCCCAATGCCTTCTGCTATATCAATTTTAACAAGAAGAAACGTAACGTGTCAATAGCTGGTCCTCAAAGTTTAGAAGAAAGTAACCAAACAAAAGGTTTAGGAAAAGACCTAAGTTAGAAACTTGAATGACTTTTGAATATACAGGGTTATGTATTTGTAAGAAGCAGACCAAATTTAATTTTTTAAATATAGAATCCTGTAATTTCTCGTGTTTTTTTTTACTCTTTTAAATTACAAATTGTACAGTGAAAACCGCATGTCCCTGGCGTCACTGGTGTAAAAGTAACAAGACGATTAAATGTTAAAAGAAAGCAATTAAAAAATGTTTAAAGATTTCTACTATGTCAATAGCTCGTCGTTTTTGAAAATGAGTTAAGTTATAAATACGAAATACTTTTAAATATAAAGTGTGTTGCATTTCTTAGCATTTCAAATTTGTAGCTTAAGCAATTTCGTAAAACTTTTATTGGAATCTTTGTCTTGTCAACTTTTTAGAAAGAAATATATTGAGTTGTTACGTTTCATTTTATACACTCTGTGTAATAATAAGGACTTTAAAAGATTACAGCATTTTGCCAATCCGAATTTTTATTTTACAAACTTTTAGAGCATTCATCTTTACAGAATAGAATTCAAAAATAGGAAAAGTGTTGACGAAAATCTTCGATGAATTCATACAGATGATCTCTTCTAAGTTAGTCTAGGGTTTCTCATTACTCTCGTACAGTATTAGATATAAATTCTTTTATTGCAAAAAGAAACATGAGTAACTGCTAAAACTCCGTCCACTCTCTTTGGGGCCCCATAGGCAAGACTACTCTAAAGTTCAATTTCATATTCTTACTACGGTAGTTTATTAATTACCTAATTAATTTATAGTTTATAAAAGATTGACTTTGGTTTCCAACCGGCAGGAGCGCAAATATAAAATTTACTATTCTTGAGACGGCAATAAATTAGTTAAAGATTAGTTGGGGCCTCGCTGAGAGGAGCCTAAATCTGCTTGCAACGTTAATGAGGACTGGCATGATGTGGTAGTCTATTACGGAAATGAGTTTCCAAAATACTGCTTTGGGGCCCCCTGTTATTGGGGGCCCAGGGCAATTGCCCATTTTGCCCATGGGATAACGCGCCACTGGTTTAAAGTAGAGAAAAAGTCAGAATTACATTACGAACACAAAAACGTCAGGTGTAAACAGGTATTACTCTGTTAAATTTATACATTCATATCGTATCTTCATAAATTATACAGGGTCTCCCACGACGAGCTGCCATTGGAAGTATATGGAGAACAAAATGAAATGAGAGATTGAAAATTTGTGGACTTAATAATTTATAAGGAGAACATGCAAGACAGAGTTCGACCTGCTTTCAGTGGGTTATGTGCTAACTCACTCAGGGACGCCGCCAACAATAATATGTTAAAAAGAATTGAAGCATGATTAGCGGAAAACGACAACGTTTGTGAACAGTTACTGAAATAGAATTAAGCAGTTTTTTAAAATTTACTTTACGAATTTATTTCATTTTTAATACTGTGTTTTATTGTAGGCTTATAATTTTATATATACTATATTAATTATAATGAAAAATGACCTAAAAGAACTTGTTTAATAAAGTTCTGTTCATTCCAAATTGTTCACTTGTTTTCAAACGCAAACTAGATTTGGCAATGTTTGCAATTTATACTGTGATGTGTAAAAATCGATTTCAGTAGGTACAAGTACATTTTAGGTATAGGGCATTGTACACAAATTTGATCTAAAATTTTCAATAAAATTGAAGAATGTAGTTAAGAAATATGTTAGGAGGGTTACCATTTGAAAAAATCAACTTTTAGTACTTTTCTGGAATTCAACATTGATCTTATAATTTGAACACCCTGTACAACTTTTAGAAGAATTCTACCGATGTGTCGATAATATGTTACCTTCACAACAATTTTGCCGTACAACTTTTTTCCAACGGTCACAGGGGATAACTTATAAGTAATTGAAAGTAACCGTGCAGCTGTCATTTTTTAATGAAAAAAATTAATATCTCAAAGATGACACATGTTAGGTAAGTATGGGGAATGTGTAACATAAAATTCCACAAATTTTCAATCTCTCATTTCATTTGGTTCTCCATATACTTCTAATGCTAGCTGGCCGTAGGAGACCCTGTATATCAAAATAATAGTATATTATTTGACGAGCACATAACTACGGATATAAATCGCGAGCATGAAGTTTATACGCGAGCCGTAGGCGAGCGTATATACATGCGAGCGATTTATATCAGTTGTGTGCGAGTCGAATACGACGTTTTATCTACGACTCATAAATTCCATTTTATATCATCAAATCTTTTAAATATTTTTGTCAATAGTGGCGAGGCGAAATGTCAAATAACTGCCATCCACGTAGGTTTAAACTGACTTTGACAGTACATTCGTATAATGATGACAGTTCCTTCAAATAATAAAGTCATTATTTGAACGAACTGTCATTATTATACAACGCTAGTGTCATTATAATCATTGGCGCGTATCATGATGGGGATTATATAGTCATAGATTCGTATGCAATGAACTTATTATATGTGAGTCGTAGATAAACCATTTTTTTTTCTACACGTTGGCATGCGGTTGCCTATGTAAAAGTTGCCGCAAATCGAGGTTGCTGCCTGTTAAAGTTAGATAAGAGCGAAATAGTGCGCATTATCGAATCCCATAAAGATTAATAATTCATCATAATTAGTTATATCAGAACTTTCAGATGACAGGTAGTTAACGTGACTGTACCGCATATTATTTACGTTGTTTGACCTGTTTAACTACACTTTATTTCACACAATCTGTCATTTCAGAAATACGTCTGCGTACGGTATTATTTGATAATGGAATATTATTTAATTTGACCGCTATAATTTTTGGTCAAATAATTCAATGTTTTGCGTACCAGTGGAAATCTCGCGCGTACGACCAGCTGAGAACACCTGCTCTAAGCGATACGGTACTGTCAGGTAAAAACATACCTTTACTATTAAACCTACCTATCAACAGAGAGCAAAATAAATTTGCAAACTGAAAGTGGTATAGAAACTATTTACGAGTCATCAATAGTAGACTTCTTTGACCCGTCAACTGATCGTACGGTACTCGGGCGTTGTGGTGAAATTCTGAAATATGTTACGTTCACAATGAATCACCTTGTATATTGTCAAGTTGCGCGGTAACAATTTTGACAATTTATTTTGCATGGTAGAGATCACAGAGTAGAGATAATATTTTACCACTTGGAGCAATTATTTTGGTGCCTGGTACCACACTCCTTCCTTACAACCGAACAAGGACAAAACAAATTAGGTAAATTTGCATACATATTCTAGAATTGGCGTTTGCCATTTAGTAAACAGCCAACCATGGTATACCAATCATTCAATGATTTTACAAATTTACGTAACTGTTTTTATATGGATTGTTTATATGTATTTATCATGGGTGCAAATGTCGGCTATAGGATTGTAGTCGTTTATTTCCATTATATGCTCAAGTCACAATATAGAATCTACTGCAAAAGGTGGCATGTCCAGCATTAATCTCCGACAAATGTTACTTACGTACACAGAGAGAGAGAGATGTCAATTTGAAGTCAATCATTTGAAACTTCTCAAAATGACACATGCCATCTTTTGCCGTAGAGCAAAAAAATAAAACTATATCCACGAAAATAGTTACAGTCCCGTAATTCGATGATAATGGGATTAACTACTGATTCTTGGGACCTATATAAGACGATTTATCCAAACTTATCCACTTCATTCTCATTTACTTGTAATACCGCATTTTTCAAAAACTTTTTTAAACGACTGCCTTCTGATTTTGTTCATATCTGGAACAATAAATTAGAAAGTTAGAACACACTTTCTCCGTGATAGGGTGTCGTTGTAGCTGTAGGCGCAAAGCATGGGTGTGTCTTAACCAGGCCCGCCGCCAGCCACTTGAGCGCCCGCGTGCATAACCAACTATGCCGCCCCCGTCTCAATCCTTTGCGCCATGTTTACACGAAAAACTGCACTAAAAATATCGTGTCATTATTTTCCACGAATATTGATTATTTTTGTACAAATTTTAGTTTCACTGCACAGAGGTGTGTCAAAAGCAAACAAATAATAATCAAAATCATTTTATGAACTTCACGACAGACTGACTGAACTTAACAATATATAAATAAATATGTACTATGAGCGCAAAAAAAAATCGTACAGCTAATTATTCCATCGTGTAATACTAGCTTGTTTTTATTTGTATATGTTTATTTGCTTGCTTCATACTTATAATAATTAATGTCAGAATGACAGACAGCGTATATGTTATGAAAGAACCAGTTACAAAGCTAAAACAAATATTTTCCGGATATTTGGTTGCATATGTGGTGTACGACTTTTTTTTGGCGCGCATGGTACATAGGAACACAAAAACAAAACAAAACGGAAACTGAACTTTCCTTGATTGATACTTGATCTGATACTTGCAAAATCTGCTACAAATTCTGATGTATCCAAGCTATTTAAGATTTCATGTTCTTTTGTGACAATAGATAAATTATTGAGCCCTATCTTGGTGCATAGTTGAGCTGTGATGTGGCCCGGGTAAATACCCGGCGGGTGGAAACCTATAAAATGGGTATTTACCCGGGTATTTACCCCTACTTAGGGTAAATACCTAAATTTTGGGTATTTATCCTTTTTATCCTTAAAACACCATTTAACAACATATCAGAGATATTTATACAGAGTGTAACACTTTTTTTCCCGCAAGAATTATTGGTAGATTGTAAATGTCATTCTGAGTATAACTTTTCGTATGGACCTAATTGTTTTCTCAACCTAAGTTACGCTTGAAACATTAACTAAATAAAGAAAAATAAACATTAAACTACATATCAAACAATGCTAAAACTAAGAAAGAGTACAATCAATACCCATAACAAAATTAAAAGTAAATAAATGTAAGTAAAAAATTCAAAATGTTAAAAATAAACTAAATAAACAAATTTACGAAAACAAAATACATATCAAACTTTTCTGTCATCTCTACAAATAATTGTCATTCTGAGTACAAAGTTTCTTTCATGCCGACTTATTGGGTTTATCAATTCCTAAAGAACTTAAGTCATTTCATATACAGTTTTGCAATTATTTTACAATTATTTCAAACGGTTGTAATTTTTCAAGGAATAGAGAAAACAAATAGGTCCATATGAAACTTTTTACTCAGTGTGGTATTTACTATCTGGAAAATTTATGCGGAAAAAAACGGGACACTCTGTAGATGTGTACTCTTGATTACAAATAATATAAATTATTTGAGTTATATAAGAACATTCAGTACATTTAGTTGGATTCATAGCAAAATAAGAAATTGATTAACAACGACAAAAGCCGCTATTATACTATACTTAACATAATATAATCATAAGTTTCTGCTAAATCTTCGGCGATAACAGAAATCAGAAAATATGGAAGATTCACACGATTATGGACGATGATGACAAGGAAATGTCTGCTCTTGATATATATCGTCAGATGAGACTAATATTTTTATTCTTTATTTTAAAAATGTTTTTATTTTTATAAGAATAACCTCTGTTTTGTGATAAGAGAATACCTTTTGATTTTGTGATAATAGAAAAACCTTTATTTAGTAATTAAGTACTTCCTTTTATTGCTATTTTTAATAACAATATTATATTTATAAATGCCCCTATAAATACCCACTTTGGGTAAATACCCGGGTATTTACCAGGGGTATTTACCCTTGATAATACATACCCGGATATTTAACATCACTGTAGTTGAGGGTAAATATTTTGTTATAATTTTCAACTTGGAAAAAGATCTTTCACCTGATGCCACCGAAATCGGCATAGTAAGCAATATTCCCAACTATTGATGTAAAATATTAAATGGAAAACTAGGCTGATAGAAAATGCTGCATTAATTTCATTATAAAAGTCGCCGCCGTGAATGTCTGCCTGATTTCTTGAATCATAAGAGATGATTAACAGACTTTGAGTTGCAAATCTTTGCAAAGATTTAGCATTCCTCGCTGGTATATAATTAAATAACCTATTGTCAAAAAACCCAAAGACTCATCACCAAGACATCATTCATCATGCTGTTCGTAATCAAAATGTTTTGGCCTTCCCTTTAGGCGCAATGTATTTATAGGTGAAAAATCTAGCGAATTAAGGAAATAATCAGTTTCTTTGCATACGAGATAACTTTGGGATTCCCAAGTATATAGAACGCAGCGCCGTATTTCACCCGCCATCTACTAGCCTCTACTGGACATATTTTCATCAATACAGTTAGAAGCCAATAGGTGGCTGTGTAGACTTATCATAAATTTATTGGGATTGTAGAAGAAGGCATAACTGAGGAAAAAATACATTTTATAAATGTAATGGTCTACTGAGAAATGAAAATGAGTTTGAAAATGACGAGATTTCTACGTTTGCCGCCCAATTGAAGGTGCCGCCCGCGTGCGGTGCACGCCTTGCACGCTCGCTTACGGCGGGCCTGGTCTTAACGGTAAGGTAAATAGTTCAGGTCCTTTCAAATTTGATAACGTTTGTGTTCTTGCAAGTTTTGATATCTGGTACGCAGTGGCGCGTTATCCCATGGGCAAAATGGGCATTTGCCCAGGGTCCCCAATCACAGAGGGCCCCCAAAGCAGTATTTTGGAAACTCTTCCGCAATAGACTACCACACCATGCCAGCCTTATTAACATTTCAAGGTGATTTAGACTCCACTCAGCGAGGCCCCAACTAATCTTTAACTAATTTATTGGTTGGGGACCAAAATCAATCTTTTATAAACTATACATTAATTAGGTATTTAATAAATTACCGTAGTGAGAATATCAAATTGAACTTTAGAGTAGTCTTGCCTATGGGGTCCCAAAGAGAGTGGAGGTAGTTTTATCAGTTAAATTCATGTTTTTTTTGCAATATCTAATACTGTACGAGACTAATGAGAAACCCTTGACTAAGTTAGAAGCGGAAAACTATGAATTCTTCGAAGATTTTCAGTCGACACTTCTCCTTTTGTTCTGGAATTCTATTCTGTAAAGATGAATGCTCCAAAATAGTGTAAAATGAAAATTCCGATCTGTAAAATGCTGTAAATCTTTCAAAGTCCTTATGATTACACAGTGTGTATAATAATTAATAAGAAACGTAACCACTCAATATATTTGTTTCTAAAAAGTTGTCAAGAAAAAGATTGAAATAAAAGGGATAGAAAATTGCTTGAGCTACAAATTTGAAATGCTTAGAAATGAAACACACTTTATATTTAAAAGTATTTTGTATTTATAATTTAAGTCATTTTCAAAAACGACGAGCTATTGACACGGTGGAAATTCTTTTAACATTGTTTAATTGCTTTCTTTTAACATTTTATCGTATTGTTACATTTACACCACTGACCTCAAGGACAGGCGGGTTTAACTATTCAATTTGTAATTAAAAAAGAAAACAGGAAAAGTATACAGGATGCTATATTAAAAAAATGGAATTTGGTCCGCTTCTTACAAATACATAACCTTGTATATTCAAAAGTCATTCAAGTTTCTAGCTTAAGTCATTTCCGAAACCATCTATTTGGTTACTTTCTTCTAAACTTTGAGGACCAGATATTGACCCGTTACGTTTATTCTTGTTAAAACTGATATAGCAGAAGGGATTCGGAATAATTGTATTTTTTGATGATATGAAATCGGAATCTTGGGTAATGTTAGAAAAAGAAATAGGAAATTACATTTTATTAAAAGTGACATCTGAAAAAAAACTATAAAACTGCACCACAAATTTAATAAGTACACGTTCAGAGGACATTATAATATACATATCTGATAACATAACACAAACGATTCGAAATTATATATTAAAAACAATAGTTAATTCAAACACCACGCATAGAATCAGTATTAGTAAAACTATAACTCCAATAATACATAAACCAATTCAAAATGATACCTAACAGGTACCTGGCTTCACCTTTTATCCAAGCATCGCACTAATAATATGCACTTCCCTACTATGCTGTGTGAATGTGCATTTGCAGTCCGTGCGTGCTTTTGTTATCGTCCGTGCTAAACGGTTTGTAGACCCCGTGACGTAATAAAATGTTAGCGTCTTCCAACCAATTTTTACGCGTCTCTCTATGTTTGCTATCAAAACTATCGGTGTATTGCTTTAAAAAACGTGATAAATGTGTGACATTCGGTATTAGTGGTGTTCCCGTTGACTTTTCGTCATTTTCGTCGTTTTCGTCAATTTTGAAGAGACAAATTGCCGGTATAAGGTAAGATGTTATTCTATAGCGTAATCTATAGCGTTGATCTTATTGGAATGCTGGCGTTTTAAAGTCGTTTTTGGCTTGATTTTGTATGATGTATTGATGTATTATTATTAAATTATTGCAACAAGAATATATGGATCGGTATGTGGAAGAACACTCAACAGAACTGATGTATATATTGATGATGGCGTATTTAAGAATGAACTATCGCAGTTTTTAAAATATTTAAAATATTAAAAACATATTTATTTGTAAGAATGCCCTTTATTTATTAACAAAATATATTTTACTTGCTACGAATTTTGATTTTTATATTATTAGATACTATTATTTGTAATTCTTAAGAATAATCTGTTGTTACTTTAAATAATTATGTAGGTACTTATATTAAATGTTGTTGCAAAAATACTTTACCTATTATTTATGATTTTTGTTAATTGTTCCGAAATGTTATATCAGTATTATTATATAGTATATATTATTTTTGTATAAAAAAACTAATTCTTCTTAATTCAACATTGTATATGGGGGCCCCCAAATTCAAAATTGCTCAGGGCCCCATGATGGCGATTAAGATACGATTAAGAGGACGAATAAATAAGAATGATTGGAAACTTCGCAAACTTACCGAAGAAATCAAACAGTAAACTATTGGTCGGTATTTGGAGGGGCTAAGCAATGACTCTGCTACGGACTACTCTCTATGGAAAACCACCAAAACATAAAGCGACCGATAATGCAAATTCCCCCGATAAGAAAGGAAGATCAATCTTGGGCCAGAAGTAACAAGGATAAGGCCGATCTCTTTGCCGATCACTTGGAAAAGACATTTACACCGAATGAAACTCATACCCCTGAACTTCCCGAGTCTATCACCTGGACAGCACTGGAGTCAAAGCCTATACCCCATATTTCACCAAACTAATGACCTAAATCAAAACCAACCTCAGTTCGAAAAAGGCACCGGGATTTGATCTGATATCAGGAGCCCTGCTGAAGCAGCTACCGAGAAAAGCCGTAATAAAATTGTTAAATTTGTTCAGCGCTGCACTTAGGTTAAGATATGTGCCCTCATTCTGGAAAGTGGCCGAGGTCATCATGATACCCAAACCCGGTAAACCGCCAAATGATGTAACGTCCTATAGACCTATATCTTTATTACCAACCATTTCAAAACTGTTTGAGAAATTACTTATCAAGAGAATATACCCAATTCTTGAGAAAAATCAATCTATTCCATGTCATCAATTCGGCTTTCGAGCTCGACATTCAACAATCGATCAGGTACACCGAATTACTGACGTTATAGAAAAGGCTCTTGAGGAAAAGAAAATTTGCTCAGCAATATTTTTAGACGTGGCTCAGGCTTTCGATAAGGTGTGGCATGATCGACTCTTTGAGAAACTGGAACAGCAGCTTCCTACTGAATATACAGAACTGTTAAAATCATATCTGAAGGACCGTCACTTCAGGGTGAAACAAGATGACGAATACTCCTCGCTACGCAATATCAATGCCGGAGTACCACAAGGAAGTGTATTGGGACCACTTTTGTACCTACTGTATACTTATGATATTCCTGTTCCGGGAGAAAGCACAGTGGCAACATTTGCAGACGACACGGCTATTTTGGCGATTAGTGACAGTGTCGAAGAAGCAACTGAAAAATTACAGATAGCTGCAAACAAAATCAACCTTTGGACAAAGAAATGGCGCATCAAACTAAATGAAGGAAAATCCACGCATGTAAACTACACCAATAAGAGAGTTAACTATATTCCAGCAACCATTAATGGGAACGATATTCCATACGCGGATACAGCGAAATACCTTGGCATGACACTGGATGCCAAGCTTAGTTGGAAGGGGACGAACTCGACCTAAAATTCCGCAAAATGTATTGGCTAATGGGACGGAGGTCAGCCCTGTCAGTGCAAAATAAGCTCCTACTATACAAGGAAATATTAAAGGCGAGTATGGGTGTATGGAATACAGTTATGGGGATGCACTAAGCAGTCCAATATGAACCTCATTCAGAGGTTCCAAAATGAAGTTCTAATGGCCATTGTTGGTGCACCATGGTATATCAAAAACACCAATCTTCATCGGGACCTTCGCATGGAGATGGTAACTAGCGAAATATCAAAATTTGCTAAGAAGCACGAGGATCGTCTACTCCACCACGACAACATTGAAGCCATCCAGCTGCTAGACAACAGTGCGCTAGTGCGTCGGCTGAAAAGAACTAAACCATTCGAACTAGTGCGGGAGTGACTAAAAGCAGAGCACCCGTAGTGTATTCACAGTGATAGTGTAGGTGAAAACAACCGCCGTCTACTTGAGTGGTAAAAACTGTCAGACTAAACAACTTGGGCCAATGGGCAAAATTGTAGAAACACTCATTATTTTATCAATTTAGGTTAAGTGAAAATAACTTGTTAATCATTGACTAGGTGTTATGCCACAAACACTCTGTGTTTCAACAAAATAAATAAAAAAAAAGGAGTAAGATCC
The DNA here is from genome assembly GCA_963966075.1 of Aphodius sticticus. Taxonomy (NCBI): domain Eukaryota; kingdom Metazoa; phylum Arthropoda; class Insecta; order Coleoptera; family Scarabaeidae; genus Aphodius; species Aphodius sticticus. The sequence continues at coordinate 63,967,181 of OZ014506.1, forward strand.
AGGATAAGCAAAAAAAAACACAATTTTTGATTTTGCAATATGTCGAAACCTCTATTGTTTCATCATCTGGCAATCAAACACTACAATTTAAGAAAAAGTCAGGTACAATAGACAAACACTGAACCTACTTACGTAGTTAGTGAAGTCGGCTAACATAATTACAGTAGACATTAACATTTTATATCAAATGCGGAACAACGTAGTGTTCGTAACATACTATGCGAAACGATATGGAAACGATTATATATGAAAACAAGTTTTTGATACCAAGGAAACGACAAAAATGCAACGGCCTCTATCTGTACTGAAGGTACTAAAGTTTGAATTGCAAAATTGTTGTCGGGATCTCATGATTGAATGATTAGATTTGCTGTTAGCGATGTTGAAAATATAACAGTAGATAGTACAAAGGTGACTCGTGTCCGTTTTGACCTAAAAATATATGAAATGGTTGAAAGAAAAATAGGTTTTTTTAGGCGGAAAATGTTACACAAGAGATAATTTAGAAATGGTATAAAAAATTGCAAGGCGCCAAAAATATCATATAAGAAAATATTAATTATATATGAGGAAAATCTGTACAGAAGCGCCTTTGTTATAACAAATAATTTCTTTTGAAAGTCAAAACTTTAAATCAGTAGGTATTTTTTTCTATAGCAAGGAAATGAGAATGGATTATGGATATCTTGGAGGGTGGGACAATTCCCACAGCACCTAGGCCTCATTAGGCCCCTTTTGCTAACCTCCGAGGGGTTCTTATTGCTTAGGCTGTGTCTACCTCGAGCCATCCTGCGGCCTTCGTGAAGGCGAGGACGTCGCTCGGCGGAACCCCTCTGATGGCGGATAAATCCAGCCATCTTTCACCTAGGAAACGTTCACGTAATGTCGAAAGTGACATTCGCACAGAAAGTGTTCTGCCGTGTCTTCCTCGCTTTCGCATCCTCTGCACATTTGGTCCTATAGGATTCCGATGCGGGTTAGATGCTTTTTTAGTCTGCAGTGCCCTGTATATATTCCGGAAGGAAATGAGAAATAATTTGAGTTAAATTCCAAAAGTTGGTGGTAGTGTTAGGAAAAAGTCGCCCTGGTCGACCCGGCCCGGTTTGGCCCAAAAGCCCGATTCGGCCCGAAAGCCCGACTCGGCCAAAAGCCCGACTCGTATCCAAAAGTCCGACTCGGCCCGAAAGCCCGACGCGGCCCGAAACCCGTTCTGGCCCGAAAGATCGTTTCGGCACGAAAACCCCACTGGGCCCGAAATTTCGGGAACATGGCTTCATGATTATATACATGGGCCAACCCATGTATATAAGTATGAACAGGGATGTTAAGTTATGGTAATCATTATACCCCCCCCCACATTTAATGTGGCGAGGGTATATTGAGTTTGATTCAACATTTGTGACACCCTTAAGTAGGCGTGGCAGACTCATATATATATATATATATATATATATATATATATATATGGATTTGATCAGATTAGTCTCAGAGGGAACATCTATCACCTGCTTTGCTGATGATACCAATCTAGTGGTGGCAGAAAGGGATGTCGATGAGTTGAGAGGGAAATGTGAGGAAATTTATAATAGAGCAGAATGTAGGTTCAAGACTAATAGTTTAAAAATAAATGATGATAAAACCAACATATTAATATTTAAAACCAGCAACAGAGGGGATAGTATAGCGAAAGTTGATCTGGGGGGGGATAGATAGAATTGGAAGTGGTAAAAAGGACCAAATTTCTGGGAGTAGTAATAGATGATTCTCTAAAATGGGATGGACACACGGAATATTTAAATAAAAAATTCAACAAAATTTGCTTTGCAATTAGAGTCACAAAAGATTATCTCGAACCGGAGGCCATAAGGACTCTTTACTTTGCTAACTTTGAATCTGTGTTTAGATACGGTGTAATTTTCTTTGGGGGTTGCTCCAGCGCATGTGCCTTATTTAGTGTACAGAAGAGAGTATTGAGAGTAATGCTGGGACAGAAATACAGGGAGAGATGTAGGGGAAGATTCAGAGAGCAAAAAATTTTAACCTTCTATGGCATACATATTAGAATGTCGTTTGTTTATACACAAACATAAACAGTTGTTTGTTCCTTTAAGCGACAGCACTAAGTGCATCACTAGAACGCGCGATTATCAATATCCGGTTCACAGACTTTCTGTGATGGAAAAGAACCCAATGGTACATGTGTGTTAAAATCTTTAATAATCTTCCCGAACACCTAAAACGCATGCAAGAATTCCAATCTTTCAAGAAAAAAACCAAAGAATTGTTATTAGACCTTGAACCATACAGTTTGAATGACTACTTTATGTAGAGATTTTTTGTTTGTGACGCATCTTCATTTCTGTGTATAGGACTGTTTGTAAACATTTTTGTGCCATATTATGAAATAAAGAATTTGTTATTGTTATTATTGTTATTGATTTGAAAACTGAATCGGTTTAGCTATGTCCGTCTGTCTGTCCGTCTGTGTACACGATAACTGCCGTAATTTTGAAGTAATTGATCTGAAATTTGGTATACAAGCTTATCTCTTAAAAAGTAAGGACTAGTTCCTGAATGGGCAAAATCGGTTCATTTGTACCATTTTGAATTTTCAATTACCCTGTAACTAAATCCAACATAATTAGCCATTTTTAATTTTTTAGTGCGTGGTTATTTAATATTTGAAATTAATAATTTTAATTTGAACGTTAATTACGAAAACAATTGATTACCGTAATTTAACATCCCTGTTCATAATTATATACATACATGAGTTTTGCCCATATATATAATTATGATGTCATGTTCCCCAGATTTCGGGCCCGACGGAGTTTTCAGGCCGAATCGCGCTTTCGCGCCTAGTTGGGCTTTCGGGCCGAGTCGGGCTTTCGGGCCGGGCCGGGCTCGGACTCGGGCCAAAATTCCCAACACCAGTTCGTAGTTAACCCATATCCATCGAATTACCGGACATGTGTATATAAATACCACTTATACTCACTGACCTGTAGTGCTAGTAGTGGAGGATAACATTTTTTATATTGCTATGTAGATTTTAGTAGACTCGAAAAAGATGGAAGATATTTCCGAATGGGATGACTACGATGTGTCTGATCAAGACGTATTGGATGCCTTGTATATTTGGAAAGAAACTGTAGAGGAAAGTATTGAAACTGTGAAGCATGGACTGGATGATACTCATATGGTGTCTAGTATTAGGAAAATAAGAAAGCCTGAACAGAAAAATACAAATGTGTATATCTGCTTGGCAACTTTGTGCTTTTTTTTAAATGTTTTTTACCATCTGTACCTAATTGGCACCTTCTTTTGAAAATGTCATATATAGTTGTATAAAATACATGTACTTTTATATTGGTATTGTCTTTATTGTAGATATATGTGATCAAATAAATAAAGAATATCTCTTTTATAATTACATACTGTTGTAGGAAGATACAGTGATGTGTTTTTAGTGGACACAAATAGTTGTGAATGACATATAAGAGCCGTTTTACACGACCGAGTTTTCTAACGAAAATAATAGCGAAAATTATCACTATAGTTTTGGTGAGAATTATTGACATTTGACACATATATAAAAAGCAATCAAGATCGCTATTAATTTCGTTGGAATTCTCAGTCGTGTAAAACGGCTCGTACACGTCCGATTATATTGTCAATACTTTTGGCTAATAATTTCGCTATTATTTTCGATAGAAAACTCGGTGGTGTAAAGAGGCTCTAAATAAATACATAAAATAAATAATGTAAATAGGAAAAATTAAGCATTAGTGAGCGCGTAAAGTATGGAATCATGACAAAATCTCAAGAACGGTTTGCTATTTTAATAAAACCTCGAACACGTCGATTTATAATTATCAAAATACACCTTATCATATCAAATTCATATTTTTACCTTCAGTTGTTTTTAACACATGAAGCCATCAACATTTTTTGGGCAGATCTTTTAATTGTCTTAATGGTAGGATAATATTTTTATGTCCTAAATGATCATAAAGTGACATTTTACATCTTAGTTACCGGGACGAGAACAGCTTCCTTTTGCGCCCCTGGGCAATAAAGATTCTTTTTGCGCCCTAGGGCACAAAGGATTGCCACGGTTATATGTCAAATATATCAAATATTTGTCATTCAAATTGTAAATTTTAAATCGTCAATGTCAATTATTGGCGTTTAAGGTTATGTTTGACAATTAATTGTCTGTAGTGTCACTCTTAGACCATCTATAACTAGACGGAGTACGGCCTATCCCAATGCATTGGCTTGTTTTGGCCTAACATACCTTGATCAATAAGGTCGAATTTCGTACAGATTCTCGTGCACATTGTGCACCATAGATAAGATACATATATACTAATATAGATAGCCCACTCAGACCATTTATTTTTTCATACAATTTTAGTTCAACTAGCCCCGCTACAGACGTTGGCGCTAGTGGTCTCATTGCCGCCTCTGCCGTAATTTAACAATAAAATTTGTTTGGAAATAATAAAATTATGATGTTACTGTTGAGAGCAATAACAAAATCACGTCTTCAAATTCATCATATTGTTCAATTTACTCAGAGCAGTAACATCCTAAGATTGTGGAAAAATTGATGTTATTAACGTTATAAATCATTAATAATGAGACTTAAAAAAGAAACTACTTTATTAAATTTATGAATAAAATAGGAAAATAAAGCAATGCAAACAAAAATGGTTACATGAAGATTTATTTTATCCAATTTCGAATGTTGATAACAAGTATGTTGAGAATAATAAAATGAAAAAACATGTAAGTTAAAGGTACAACATCAGCAGAAACTTCTTCCTTTGATTACTCATAACCAATTTGTAAGTGGTTTCGTTGAAGTTTTAATATAATCATTGCGAATAATATAATCAGTAGCAAACTTCATTGCTCTGGTTATCCTTTTCTTGTTTATCTTTTGTTTGTACCATTTGCCATTTGCTTGTACTGTAAAGCCATCCAATAGGATTTCTGCACCTTGGAAGATAAACATTTCTTACGTGTAGTAAGTATACGATTCAAAATATAATCTATAATAACGATAAATTCTACAATATTAGATTATATCATTTTAATTTTTATTTCCAAACAGATACTTAATAGTTCATTACTTAGTTGGAATTTATATATTTATATTATGAATATATCTATGTCAATGATTTATCCCATATTATGGTACAAAAATAATAATAGGATCCGGAGGAAACCAGGCCTTTGAGACTCAAGAGGTTAACAGGGGAGGTCGGTTACTTATTATTGCTGTACATAAATATAAATTTGATGTTAAATTAAACAAATTTTGTGATAGTTGTTAATGATAGTTAATGTGATTTAATTAAACTGAATAAATATTTCTTACTTCAAGTTAGTAATAATGTTGCATTGATTACCATTGAGCCAGAACTACCAGAGTACCAACTATATCTTTCCTTGAACTTTAGTAGTGAACATTTAGTAATTAAAGTTCTATATTCGTTAAATAAAGAATAATAAAATAATAAACCGGGTCAACAATGTCAACAATCTGGCGTAAATCATACTAATTTTTTCATATTTTCACCTATCTGTATTTGAGAAGTACCATAATTTATGTGACCAGTCCGGGAGAGTCCTGGTAAATGAATGTCTACTTTTTTGGCCATTGGTACATCTGCAGTCTCATCTGCGGACCCAGGCAAGGAAAGGAATGAGTTTCCGGCATTGGTTTTGTTCTTTATCAACGAGTACAAAATCTTCCTCGCTGTATTAAAAAAATCTCTTGGGCACTGAATAATTATTTTGTTGTTGTGCTTTTATTAACTACTAGCAACTAACTGCTAAAAACTACTACGTACTACTAAATTTTACCAATGGCTACCTATAAAAAAATACTTCAAAAGTATATAAAAATACTTCCACTTACAGTTTAAACGTAAATTGCAAACCGACATCCTCCTTTTGCCAAAGAAATCGTTTCTGCTAATATCTTTACCGTATCTTCCATATCTATACTAAAATATTTGTAATTGAATGGTAATTACCTCCAGATCATTAGCAAACACATGCATAACACACTTTTCCCCACTGATGGACAATTTAGTAGGGAACATGTGTATACCATATTGATGTAAGCACTACAAAAGTAACAAACTCGTATACGCAAAAACTGCTCTTCGAAGGGTACGCGGCTGGCGGAAGCCGGAAAATAAAATGATTAAGTGCGCAAGACAGCGCCTGTGCAAGAGCTATGAAGCATATGAAGTATGATATGAAGTAAGTCATATTAAACGTCAATGTGACTTACCTTATTGTTGGTATAGTAGCGCGCGTGATTTTGCCTCCAGCGCTTTTGCAGGGTTAGTCGAACTAAATTTGGCTACTAAAGACATGCGTATGCAAAGTGCGCGTAGCATGCTAGATACCGCCATTATTTTGAACATTTGTTTACATCGAGGTGTGATCGTCGATCGAGGTTATGAGTTTGTTTACCTATGGAGATGTATGCAGATGCATGTAGATAGTAACCTTGGATGGTTAAGAGGCAAAAAATGGGGCGAAACTGCTGCTTTTGTAAAAAGGCAGCATCAAAAAATATAACGTGGCACAGGTATGACCTTTATTACCGCAATACAGTAATATTAAATTATAATATATACCTTCTCGTAGATTTCCAGCAGTTCAGGACTCAAAACAAGCGGACACAGATAGTATAAGTGATGCAGAAGATGCAGCTGTAGCAGAAACTAGTGGACACACAGAGTCAACAATCACTGCCACGAGTACGAGGTTTGAGTGTCACACAGCGCAACACCAACGGAACACTCTTCAGCACCGTCAAGAAAATGAGAAAATTTATGTAATATGTACTTTAATTGTTTTAGGTATATTTTAACGTTATTTTATTGTAGGTACAATCCTCGATATATGGGTGATATACATAGTTCAGACTTATCTTCGTCTCCTCAAGCACGGGCAGTTTTAGCATTAGCAAGAACTACTATAAGCAAGAAAACTGCTCGAATTCGCCAATTGTCTCGTTACAAGATGCGATTAAGACAAAAACTGTGCAATTTATCAACATTAATGGAGCATTATTTGTGTAATACCATGTTATTAGAATCAGAAAAAAAGAGTTCAAATTTTTTACACCAACACCATTTTGTTTAAAAACCAGTAGTTAAATTTGGTTCAAATAAAATATTTTCCTATTATAAGTTGCATTTTGCTTGTAGTTTATTCCCCATATTCCTATTAAAGAAAATAAACAAACATGTACAGAAAGAAATAAAATCTTATACGCGAGAATACATTTTGTCCAAACCTATAAAAAAAGTGGATTCTGTTGCTACTATATAAAAGTTGAACAAATGTCACTCAAAAAGATTATTGCAGAGATCTGGAATAGCGAATTAATTGCTCTTGGATGGCTTAATTGCTTTTTTTTTATACAAATGTCACAATTATAACAGGTACTACAAATTTATGTACATTCAAAAGGATTTTTATTTTGTAAGGTTAGATCTACACTACACCATTCACGCCATACGCGGCTGCCTAACTCAAATTTGACATATAGCCGCCAGTTTAATCTGACCGCTCATTGGTGCGTTACATTGGGAACGAGACTATGTACGACTTTCGACCTTATTATCTTTGGCCACAAACAAAGCCCGGCACGCTCCCTCTAGTCATATAAGCTCGATGGTGTCACTCATCAATGTCAATTATTGGCGATTAAGGTTATAAGTTTGGCAATTAATTGTCTGTATTGTCACTCAACTCCGAATTGTTTGTATTGTTGTTCAACTTCGTAGATACGCATGTCACTTGAGAACATCAAAATATTTAGTAATATTATTCAAACGGAGGAACAAAACCATTGTAGGACATAAAATTTTGTATGTACCTCGGGCATTACTCGATGTTTATACCCTCGGGCGACTTAAAAAGCCTCGCGCTTATTAAACTGTCACCCTCGGGGCATAAACATCTGTCTAAAGGAGGATTCACAGCAGTTCACAGTGCATCCGATATACGAATCGGACAATTTCTTCGTACGTTGGAAAACCAGTTCACAGTACATACGAATTGTCGGACGTTTTAGGAAAAAAATTAGTGAAATTTAGTAAATTTGTGGTAGTTGTGGCAGTTGGTAGGGCCGTACATAGTTGTATATTGGTAACCGTAGTCCACCTAACGGCATGCTAACCAATAAAACATAACTAATGGGTGTGTTCTGCCACTTTAAGCGTTTGAGCTCAGCGGACGGCAGCAACAACATGAACACGATTGCTTATTGAAACCGCTAGAACTCGGCTTCAAGCGGAAATACACGTGATCATACCGATCAGCCACCGCGGGTGCTTAGTCTCGGCGTCGACAGCGCAAGCAGCTTTGGCTGGAACCGGCTGAACGCACCGATTGATTCAAACTGATTCTGGTATTCTGTGGGTATTCTATGGTTCATCTGGTTCTAACCTAGTTTGGACCGCAGCATTGCACGTGTTTAGAATTTTTTTAGAATTTGTTGAATTGTTTCTTTCGACATTCTCAAATAATTAAAACGATTTTCGGGTTCATTCAACCGCAATCCTTGAATTAGGTTATGGTATGCTTACTGCGTTCTCCTTTTTTTAAAAATTTCATAACCCAATACCATCGAGTTTGTAACATTTATTGTCTATTAGCTCTTGCTCGGACTCGAAGCAAAAGCGCCAACAAAAGAATATTATTCATCTGCCTTCGATAATTATCCATAATTGGATCTACGAAAACTCAATAAACGTAAACGTCAAAACAATTATTGAGTGAGGTTAGGTGATCACGTATCACGTGACTCCGACATCGGAAAAAGTTAAAATAAATTTAACTCTGTCCGACGTCGGATGAAGTTGAGTTCTTCTCCGTACCGATACGCAGATCTACGCGCGCAAATCATTTCAAAGGATCCAGCCAATAGGAACGTTTTCGTATCGTCGGATATCGGACGTCGGATGGCTTGTGCATTCGCCTAAAGGAGGAATCACAGTGCATCCGACATCCGATATACGAATCGGACAAATTGCTTCGTACGTTTGAAAACTAGTTCACAGTACATACGAATTGTCGGACGTTTTAGTAATAAATTTAGTAAATTTGTGGTAGTCCAGTTGGTAGCGCCGTACAGTTGTATTGGCAAGCGTCACCGTAAAACGTCAAAAGCCACACTGAAGCAAAAGCCGTCAAACTGATTCTATTCGTTCTATTCTAACCTAACCTCGTTTTGGAGCGAAGCGCACGTGTTTAGAATTTGTTGTTGAGTTTTTAAAAGTGAGCAAGGCGTAAAGGGATTATGGATGAAAATTCAAACATTCTCAAATAATTAAAATGATTTTCGGGGTCATTCAGCCGCATTTCTTGTATTAGGTTATGGTATGCTCCCTGCGTTCTCCTTTTTTTAAAAATATCTCGTACCCAATACCGCCGGGTTTGTAACACTTTATTTCTATTAGCTCTTGCGCGGATTCGAAGCAAAAGCGATAACAAGAGAATATTATTCGTCTGCCGTCGATAATTATCCATAATTGGATCTACGAATCGAATGTTCAATAAACGTAAACGTCAAAACAATTATTGAGTGAGGTTAGGTGATCTCGTATCACGTGACTCCGACATCGGAAAAAGTTAAAATAAATTTAACTCTGTCCGACGTCGGATGAAATTGAGTTCTTGTCGTACCAATACGCATATTTACGCGCGCAAATCATTTCAAATGATCCAGCCAATAGGAACGCTTTCGTATCGTCGGATATCGGACGTCGGATGGCCTGTGCATTCGCCTTTAAGGCCCTTGGCAAATATACCCCAATTACCCCGTGATATGTTATAGCCATCGAGATAGTATAGAAAGGAGACGCTATGCCCTTGGTACATAAATAACTATTATGGCCTTACATAAGAAAATTTTCGAGAAAAGGACAATTGAAGGTTACGAAATAAAAGTGACTATAATCATCACAAAAAAAGTCGGGAGGCATATCCCCGTAAAGTGATTAACGCCAAATATTAATTATAGTCATAAAAAGTGACAAAATCTCCGGAACGGGTCGACCGAATTTAACGAAATATTGGAATGTGAAGTCACTACCGTTATTATGGTTGATGCAGCTACAGTTTCTGAGATATAACCTCAAACTTTTGAATTTGAAATAGAGCTCCCTGTATATTTTGACATTTTCTGTTATAGTCTTCATTAGTATATCAAAAACATGTAGAAATTACCAAAAACCTTTATTACTTAGGTCTAAAAATTAACAAAAGCAAATTGATAACAAAACATTATTACATTTGCTACTGCAACTACTCTAGTTGGTTTATGAGGATTCTCAACCATTGACAAGAACACATTGTTTTAAATTTCATCGGTTTATTTTTTGCTATCAATTTTTTCTTTGTTAATTTTTAAACCTAAGTAATAAAGGCTTTTGTGAATTTCTAGATGTTTTTGATATCATACTGTAACAAGCGTAGTAACATTCAATGGGCAATGGAAGACTGTAGCAGAAAATGTCAAAATATACAAGGTGTTATATTTCAAAATCAAAATCGAAAGTTTGCGGTTATATCTCAGAAATTGTACACATTGCATCAACGATAATAACGCCAGTGACTTCACATGGTTGCAAAATACTTCATTCCAAAATTTCGTTAAATTCGGTCGAGCCGTTCCGGAGATTTTGTCGCTTTTATTTCATAACCTTCCATTGTCTTTTTCTCGAAAATTTTCGTATGTAAGGCCATAAAAATATTATGCTACTATTAAGAGCTAAAATATCAAATTCATTTAAAAAAATCTGATGTGGCCAGGCACATGACTTTATCATGCCATATATAAAATTAATAGTTTAGCTGCATGAGAATCTATTTGATCGTTATCGGCCATGTCTGCATTAAAATAAAATTAGTAGAACTAGACAGATATGTCGATTAAAGCTGCGTTCGGATATTGTACTCCGTTGACGCCGGGTACACCGTCCAAATGACACTTACGTGTTATTGGGTGTAAAAAGTGTAATACAATATCCGAACGCAGCTTATATTGACAGAAGTTATTGTCAAAACATTAGCGTTTGACACTACCTACTGTCATTAGAATCAAAAGATCTGACAGATCCTGGCTACTAGTTTTTTACTACTCATGCAGCTAAACTATTGATTGTACCAAAAAATGTCATAGTCATAAATTATTCAGAATTTCCTCTTCTTTAATTTATTATTTAACTATTTCGACGAAATTCCAGAAATGGCGGCTTATTTGCAAAATCTTTCAAAAATGCTAAGACTAAACCTCCAGTTCCTTTGAACCCTTTTCAACAGAAAGCTTTTCAGCTCTAAGTTTGGTTATGAAACTTCTAAATATGAAGTTTCGTCCCGATACCTTTAGTAGTTTCTCCGGAATCGTCGCCACAAAAAACGGGTACACACACACACACACACACAGACTTTTTTTGTACCTTCGTTAAAAATGTTCAGGGGACCCAAAAAGACATATTTCCGCAAAAATTTTTTTTTGGCACGATTGCAATACTTTACATACTGCGTATGATAAAGTAAAAATATACGGTTGTCATTTTAAAAAAAATTGCGATGACGTCAATTGTAAACGACATGTTAACGTCATTGTTAACGTTAAAAGCGATTGAAGGTAAAAAAAAATATTTGATAACATAAGGTTGTATTTTGATAATTATAAATCGACGTGTTCGAGGTTTTTTTTCGAGGTTCTTTGCGACACAAAGAAGCATTTCTCGTAACCTATAAATATCGCATTGTAACTCAACCAACAACTTCGTGAATTTAAAAAATGATAATTCTTTCACTCAACACAATCATAATTATTTGAACTAAATAAATCTAATCTCGTTCGTTATAATATACAAATTGTAAATTTTAACTGAAAACATAAGTTGTTTGCTCTTTCTACCAAGCAAGTATTTCAAACAAATGCGTTTTTATCCGTAAATAAATATTTCATTGCCTCTATTGAAACACCAGATATCTTTGAGTCAATGCATATTTATTTGAATTAAACAAAGTATTCTATCTCTGTAGGATGAAATTGTGCTTCCTAACCTAACCTAAAATTTTGACCATTTCGGTAGATATAAATTTAATATTTTACTTTTTTTCCGACCTACTACGTCTTGCCTTAACTACAACTATGATGAATTGCGCCACCTAAAAAATTAAGCAAGATACAAAATTTAACAATTCCTGGCTAACCACCAAAAGTTGGCTTCAAAAAGTCGTCGAGTTTAAAGCCTTCTGCACATTATGCTAAGTTGAAATTTCGGTAGCAAAATTTCGGTTTACATGGTAGTTTTTGAGAATAAACCTAAATATTATTTTTATGTGATATTACCACAGCAAAGTATTATTTTTGCATATTTAATGAAGTAATGTAACATTTGTTTTTTGTTATATTTCAAGAATAGTTTGTTTTATTATTTGATTGTTTTATGTGACAGTATGATGTGGACATATTGGATATGACATAATATTTTCACCCACTTATGTCCTCGTGAACAATTAGAAAAAGGTGGCAAGCCTGGTCTGTATGTCTGTGTGTGTACCCGTTTTATGTGGCGACGATTCCAGAGAAACTACTCAAGGTATCAAGGTCGAAACTTCATATTTAGGAGTTGAAAAGCTTTTTGTTCAAAAGTGTCAAAAGGAGCTAGATGTTTACACTTAGCATTTTTTTAACGATTTTGCAAATGAGACGCCATTTCTGTAATTTCGTCAAAATAGTTAAATAATAAATTAAAGAGATAGATGCATGACCAAATTCTATTTCATCGAGATCGCTCGTACTGCATTAAAACTAGTTAGCCAGGATTAGACCGATATTTTAATTCTATTGACAGCATTGTCAGCACATCAGCGTGTACACTGCTGTATAGTTAAAGTCATGTCTCTGGCCATGTCTGGTCATGTGCCTGTTTTTCGTTTATTTTAAATTAAATTTTGACAAAAAACATTTAAACAGACAAGCAAACTATACTTAATTGTATGAACTATAATACAGTTGATTAAATAGTGACCTCACATTCGTTTGTTTTTAAAAGTAAAAGCTCGCGAGCCGCGGGTCAGTTGTTGATTTATCCAAATGTTTGAAGAGATGAAGCAGTTTATTTATTAAGTGTAGTAAGCAAATAAACGATTACCGGAGCTTTTTCATTTGTACTACTAAAAGCCATATCAGACCATCTTTTCTTGCCAGTATTGGTCACCGTGCCATCTCAGCCAACTGCATTTTTTTTCCGAATCCACAAGTTGTCATTAAAAAAAATTCTTCCGGAAACCCCAGAAGAATGTCAGTTTGTCGTAAGCGCTTAACGAAAATAAAGTTCAAACATATTGTAGTTGCTGAATGTCCCACTGCTTCTCTTTTTAAAATATTTCGTGTACTTAAACAAAATTTCATCAAAATTGAATATTTTTTATTATTGTGAGATCACGAAGATAATCGTAAAGGATAACGAAGAAAGATCGTTTTTGCAATGGAATTCGCATTTTTCTCGGAAATTTTGAGGTCGTAATAAAAAGTGACCCGTATGAATGTGGTAGATTTGTCTTTGTATAGGACATTCTTGGATAAAACATATTGTTTCGCCGGAAAGCGCAATAATATATGTCCCAAATTGCAAATTGGTAGTACCAGATTTTACAAGGCACACCCTTTGCGGGGGTATTGCTGCATCTCAACCCAATTTGGAAAATCAGTGCAATTTAGTCCTTGCATCGTTCCCTTGCAAATGAAGGGAAGACTGCTGATAACCTTGTCAGCATGGTAGCCTTTTATTCGTATTATCACGTATTAAATTGAGGTTATCATTATAATTGTTATTAGTATTACTTTTTTCTTTCTAGTTTGCGTGAAGGAATACCCGACACGTTTCTGGCGAGAGAACTTGTTCCAGGAGATGTGGTTTTACTGAATATTGGTGATAGAGTTCCCGCTGACCTCCGTCTCTTCGAGTCTGTGGATTTGGCCATTGATGAGAGCAGCTTCACGGGGGAAACGGAACCCGCACAGAAAAACACAACTCCAATACTTAGGCCAAATGGATCACAATCCTCTAAGACAAATATTGCGTTCTTGGGAACATTGGTCCGATGTGGAAGTGGTAAGGTAAGTGCAAAATCTATGCTAGAAATAAAATAAATGGACATAAATGGACATGATCATAAGAAAACTAAAAATTGGCATGGTTTCTCTGCCATCTCAATTCAAGTAGGTGCGCCATTGGAATCCTCATTGTAGCCTTAGGATTTTGAAAAAAATATTAATAACAAAATTTCAGTTGTTTATCCCTACTATATACTAAAAGTCTAACACAGTCCGCGCAAGAAGTTTACGAAAATCGGTGAATCGGGGGAAGGGTCTGCTTCTCGGAGAAGCGCCTAAAATTGGATTGTACAGCGGTTAGGCTTTCGATTTCGTCCAATTTCCGGCCAGTTCCCGTTATTTTTTACCTCGATTCGGCTAAATTTATGGATTATCCTTTCGACTGTACACGCCAGCGCGTCGTCATGCCAATCGATCGAGGTTGCTAGGCAACGGCCGCGCGCTTCGCGACGCGGTCACCAGACGGCGACACATCATGTCGCTGTTGAAGTTACGCTACGAAGCAATAGATGGCGCCCCGTAACCGCACTGAACGTACGAGCATAATCACGTCGCGCGTGTAAGAGCATCCGGGCTTTTTGTCTCTCTCTCTTAACGCTTCGGCGATCTACCTAGGTCGACTAGCAGGCCTATTAGGCCTGCACATTCTCCTAGTCTGTTACTAAAAAATAATTTGCACTTAAACAGCACCTCCGGTTGCAATTGCAGCATATGCCCATAGTCTTCGTAAATAAACATCAAGTCTAGATACTCACTACTTGTGTTGTATAATTATTCATTTTCATCCCACAAAATAACAAATCTCACGTTCAGCCAGGAACGGAAACAAACTTCTCACACGGGACTTGAGGCTCTGCTGATCGCGGAATCGGTCAACTACTTTCCTAAAAAAGTGACATGTTAAATTCTGCATTTTTTATAATTAATTACTGAAAACTGGCGCCAGATGAAAACTATTTGAATTTTTTACGCCATCTTCAAGATCTGTAACCCCTAGAAATTATTGCACTACTTCGTATACCTCCCATGGGCGTAGCCATGGGGAGGGTTTTGGGGGTCAAGCCCCCCCCCGATAAGTTAAGATATTAATTTTTTTATATCTTTAATATTTTCCTTATGTACTTCTGTCGTTTTATTTGCTTGACCCCCCCCCCCCCCCCCCCCCCGATACTACAACCTGGCTATGCCCGTGATACCTCCTGTATACTATTCCATTTGAAATAATATTTTTTGTAAAAAAGCAGCGTTTGTCAAGCTGGGGGCTACCATCCATCATGCCAATTTGAATGAACTAGAAAACCTTTTAGCCCTATTATCCCAAAAACAATTATTCATTATAATATAGTATGTTCACATGATTGTACAACTCTTTAAAACACATCCATTTTTATAGGGTATTGTAGTTAGTACTGGAGTAAACAGTGAATTTGGATCAGTGTTTCGTATGATGTTGGAAGAAGAAGCTCCAAAAACACCATTACAAAAATCGATGGACAGCCTTGGCGCTCAGTTGTCTATTTACTCATTTGCAATCATTGGATTAATAATGTTAGTTGGTTGGTTGCAAGGAAAACAAACTTTAGAGATGTTTACGATAGGTGTAAGTTTAGCTGTAGCCGCCATTCCAGAAGGTACATATTACCAAATTAATCTCATTAAAATTCTTACCATGACACTTTGCAGGATTGCCAATTGTGGTAACTGTAACTCTTGCCTTGGGCGTCATGAGGATGGCCAAGAGAAATGCCATCGTCAAGAAGTTGCCGACTGTGGAAACCTTGGGATGCGTTAACATTATATGTTCAGACAAAACAGGAACAATTACAAGAAACGAAATGACTGTTACAATTTTGGTTACCTCTGATAAATATTTGGCTGAAGTCACAGGCGCAGGGTATAATGACCATGGACAAGTTATTCTACACAAATGTGAACATCCAGATTATGCTAGAGAAAGTGTGACTAAACTATTAGAGGTAAGAGTTACTTAAAATTTAATTATAGATTGTTTTTATTTGTAATAATATTAATGTGCATTAATATTAATTAACTAAATTGGAATTAGTCTTAATTTTCTAATATTGATGTTGTGAGTTGTAGGTGGGTGTGGTATGTAATAACGCAATAATAAATAATGAAACTCTTCTTGGGCAACCAACAGAAGGAGCACTACTGGCTGCCGCAATGAAGCACGGAATGTACAATGCAGCAGATCGGTACATTCGTCTTCAGGAATATCCCTTTTCTTCAGAGCAGAAGATGATGGTTGTGAAGTGTGTGCCCAAGTATGATAATGATAAGCGAGAGTTATTTTTTGTGAAGGGCGCGATAGAGAAAGTATTACCAAAATGTACTCTGTATTCATACAATGGCACTGTTCAAAAGTTAACAGGAAAAAAGGAGCAAGAGTTTATGGCAGATGCTCACGAAATAGGCAGAAAGGGATTGCGAGTAATTGCTCTTGCTAAAAGTACCTCCCTGCAGGAGTTGATTTACGTAGGAATGGTTGGTATATGCGACCCACCAAGACAGTATGTTAGAGAATCAATAACTACACTATTACATTCTGGAGTTCAAGTAAAAATGGTAACTGGTGACGCTATGGATACAGCAATTGCAATCGGTAAGCATTGTTAAGATGCATGGACATGGAATACCTTTCCTATATATAATTTTTTTTTAAAGCGCAAATGATTGGTCTAGATACATTGCATTCCCAAGTATTGTCGGGAGATCAGCTAGACAACTTTAGTGAGACTGAATTGGATGCAGCGGTTCCTCATGCTAACGTATTCTATAGGGTAACACCAAAAAATAAATTGAGCATTGTGAAATCTTTGCAAAGGACTGGCCACATTGTTGGAATGACAGGAGATGGGGTCAATGATGGTGTTGCTCTGAAAAAAGCAGACATTGGTATTGCAATGGGAAAGAACGGGACGGATGTTTGCAAGGAAGCAGCTGACATGATTTTAGTTGATGATGACTTTCATACGATAATGTAGGATATACTTGAACATCGTTAGTTTCTTTCTAAAATTAATTATATTTATGATTGTTGATAGATCTGCGATAGAAGAGGGAAAGAGCATATTCTACAATATAAGGAATTTTGTGAGATTCCAGTTGTCCACATCAATTGCTGCCTTATCTTTAATTGCCCTGGCTACTTTAATTGGCATCCCAAATCCTCTAAATGCCATGCAGGTTTGTAGTACTGATATTGTGGCAAAAAGAATAGCTTTGTACCTTTTCTACAATTTTTAAAACTAAAAACATTAAGATATTCTATTCCTAGATACTTTGGATAAATATTATAATGGATGGGCCACCAGCTCAAAGCTTGGGTGTAGAACCTGTAGAAAAGGACGTGATTAGACAGAAGCCAAGGAATACAAAGGAACCAATGATAACCAGATCATTGATTGTAAACGTCCTTATTTCAGCATTAGTCATCATTTCAGGCACCTTATGGGTGTTTAAGAAAGAGGTAAGTTTATTAACCCATAATTTAAAAATTTTGGTTATGTTTTCATTTTCAGTTAAGTTCGGAAGGTATTACGGCTAGAGATACGACAATGACATTCACTTGTTTTGTATTCTTTGATATGTGGAATGCACTTTCCTGCCGATCTCAAACAAAAAGTGTATTCTCCATTGGTTTATTCTCGAATAAGATGTTCCTGATAGCTGTCACCTTGTCCGTTATTGGTCAAATGATGGTGGTTTACTTTCCTCCATTGCAGAGCGTTTTCCAAACTGAAGCATTGACGGTGTGGGGTATGCTTTTATTTTATTAATTTATGATAATATGAAACTGATGATCGCAATGTTATCAAGTGTCTACTAATGGCACAATTACAAAAAAAAAAACAAGACTTAAAGCTGTTTTACACTGTTCAAAATATTGGCTCAGTTATTATTTAATATTAGTACCAATATAAATTGTATAGTATCAAAGAGATCAAACAGGAAATCAGCTTGAATAGCGGCCAACTTCTCAAATTGGCCACAAATTAGCAACGTGGTCCAAATTCCATCCAATATCCTAGCCAGTTTCTTCTGACCTGCGCACAATGGCTCCGTGAGCTCATTATACATACACAAACGTCATTAATCTGTGTATGCAGGGATGTTAAATTACGGTCATTATTTTTTGTAAATTACCGTTGCAATTAAAATTATTAATTTCAAATATTAAATTACCACAAAATTAAAAATGGTAAATTATGTTGGCTTAAATTACTGGGTAAATAAAAATTCAAAATGGTAAATTGCGCTGGTTTAAATTACAGGTTAATTAAAAATTCAAAATGGTTAAGAAATGGTGTTAATACCAATCACTGTAAGTTATGGTTGCTACTTATGTTAATAAAAATGTTTGGTAAATAAAAGTTATTATTTTGTAGATAACTAGCAATCTGACTAGGGATGTTAAATTTTGGTAATTAATTCTTCCGGTAAATTACTGGTTATTATATAAAAATTATTACTTTAAAATATTAAATTACCACGTAATTAAATATCTAAAATAGTATATTATATTTTCCTTAATTACGGGGTAATTCAAAATGAAAATTTACCGATGACAGTAAGTTATGATCAATGTACGTGGTCTATACATACTACGTATAACTGGAGGGGACCGGCGCTTTATATTGGCTGCCGAGGCAGGCGCAAGCAAAAGAGACAAAGCGATGACGTGGGCTATGTGTCACTCTCTGACTACCGTAGGTAGATAGCGGAAGGCAGTAATCTTTCGCTTTTTTATTTTATTCCATTGCCCTAGAAACGTCAAAATGGTCTCATAGTAAACCTAAATCTTTGTACTTTTTTCTGAAATTCCAAAAATGTGTTCCCAAATGTTTTTGACGCATTTACAGTGATTCTTTAATTGGGGTGCAGACGGCTTCATAAAAAAGGTAAAAAAACGCAATAACCTGACGAGATATGCTCCTTTTGAAACCGCCTATTCGCTTACTATAAACAAAAAGTTGTCAATATAACCCTAAGTTTCAACTGTCTTTTTCTCGAGGTTTTTTTTTAATGTAACGATGTTTTGTGAATTATCTTTACGACAATTAACAGATCTATAAATATCAGTACAGAGAAATATGAGATTGCCATTTAGAAAGTGTCGATGACGTCATAAGTCGAAAACAATTGAAACTCGGAAATTAAATTTGATGTAAATATGTATAATTTGATAATTAAAAATCGACGTAATTTTTCAAATAACAAACCGTTTCAGACATTGTGTCATGTTTCCTTACTTTACACGCTTAATGTATACATATTTCAAATAAATACAAATTTTAAAATGTGAAAAATAATTTATAAGTATTAATATTATTGAATAAATATAATCAGCATCATGTGGACTACTTTTAATGTCAGAATGCGTTTCCTTAATTCAGTAAAACAAAGAGCATTTAGTTATTGGACTGCAAATGTTTCAAATTAAGGAACAACTACTAATATATAATTTCAGAGTACCATCGCGAGTATAAAAAACGTGGACATCAAAGTGAAATTAGGCACTTATATTCTCAACAATTTTAGTTGTGTAACAGTTACTTTGACAGTATTTGTTAACCTATGACGTCTAAACTCTGACAGTATTTGTCAACCTACAAATTTGTTCCGGTTTCATCAATTTTATTCTCCGCGGTATTCTTGCCGGCACTTAGAGCGCGTTCGGTTTGTTAGGGTAGGGTATGGGGAGAGCACTGCTCAGATAACCTGGGTCGGCTGTCTCTCTCTTATATGCAGATAAACTCTCCAAAGATTCGAAATAAAAACATCACCAGTTGTAGATGGCACTATGATAACCATGTCTGTTTTTATTTTGTATTTATTACATTTGACGTATGGTATAACGGTACTTACGTATTTGACGTATGGTATAAATAAATGTACTGTTCGTGTCAGATAAGTTGAGCGGTCTAAGGAATGTAACATTGTCCACCTATGCTATGAAGCGGCATTTTTTTCTATACATCTTAGAACAATAATAGAAAGAGTACAAACGATTCCGCTCACTCCTGCTAGTGAACGTCCAATTATTCATACAAGTTCGAATGTATGACTATACCGAGATGTTATATGCTTAGCTTTATTGGGCAATTGTGATTTATTTTGACATACGTCAAAATAAATCATCGAGAACTGTCACTCACCACAGTAGCGGCACGGCGGTAATAATGCCAAGAAAATGGGGTCAAATTCTCCGTAGCTGTGCCCGTGAAATTATATCAAATGTAGCAACTTTGGGTTCATGAGTTCATGGTTGCAAAAGATGCATGTTCCTCACGATCTATCCTTAAGGAAGACTGAATTGATGGCCAAAATAAATTCGCATGCGGACCAGTCAGGATATAGAAAAACACTATAAAATTGATGAGATTAAAGAAACGAAGGGCACGTTCCTCTACGATTACCGCCATGTGTGAATTAAATCCGGATGAACTTGCCTGGGCGGACGTAAAGCGTTATATTCGGGACCATAACACGACTGGCGAGTTATCCATAACAGCCTTAAAAGATCTAACTTATTATGCCACTGCCACAATTACGCCTGAAAAGTGGAAGGGGTACGTGAAACGTGATTGCTATTGAAAATGTATACTGGGAAAAAGATAATGTTGTCGAAGTATTGAGATGAACCGTTTTGGACATCCTCTTCCTACCAAGATTCTTTGCAGGACTCCGACCTTGAAGTCCCGTGAAGAGATATATTGAAAATAAGTTTTATTAATCATTTAAGCGTTTGTATTGTTGGTATACAGGGTGAGTCACTAGAGTCGCGGTGGTAGATACAGCAATTATCTTTAGAGATGGAAAAAAATATTTAATACAAAAGTTGTTTGGCATATCATTTTCTACAACGTAAAATTATTTTCATTTATACTGGGTGTTGCATTTAGGCGTAGCAGAAAATAAATTAACTTTTTTAAATGGAATGCCCTGTATATTATAACATATTATGATTGCGAAGAAAATTGTCTTACTAATTGTATCAGCTGATATTGACGTAAAGCTAATAGTTTCTGCAATATTCAATTTTTTATTAAAAAAATGGCCGTTGCAGGCCTTTTCCGAAAACTACGTAATAGCGTCATTTTTGCAGATATTTTCTTACAACTTTGTCAGAAAATAACCAATACTAATAGGGAGGTGATAGTGCCCAAAGAAATTTGATGCGCTATACAGGGTGTTCCTAGCACCTAATCAATGTTGGTATTTTTCAAATGGCTTTTTCTTGAGTTTTTTAAATGGAACGCCCTGTATATTATTTGCTGGTTGCATTTCCCATTAAGTTGTCTTTAATTTATATTAAGTGTGGCATATACATATTTGTACCCGTTTTCGTGATATTTGGAATTTAAAGAAAATGTGTAATAAAGTATACCAATACAGTGCTTTAATATTACACCCTGTATAATTGAGTTAGTTTTTTTCATGTATTTTGTTATAATATAAATAAATTATAAAGATACATTTAAATAGCAGAGTTACGCTAATATTTTAAGTTAGCTTAGATTTACTTAACCTCGTTGTCATGGAAACAAAAACAAATAACAGACGTGTTGTTATTGCTGTCAACAGACTTAATATAGCTAACCAACATTTGTAATCTCTGTTAACAATGAATTTTAATTATACTAAAGAGGAACTGATAAATATTATTTACATCTATGGAGAAGCCGGCAAAAACGCTCTACTGGCCTCAAGAATTTACGCTCAGCGATATCCCGAAAGACGGCATCCCGAGGCAAGAACAATTAATAGAGTTCGGGAACGTTTTGAATCAACAGGTACTATTACTTACAAAAAAAGAAAAAGAACAAAAGCGGCGACACATGAAGAGAATGAATTTCTGGTAGTTGCTAGTGTGGTAGAAAATCCATACTCTAGTGCTTGAGGATAAGACAAATAGACAAATAAGAAATCAAGGAATAACCCAATCATCTGTGTCCAGAATAATACGGCGACACAAGTATCATCCATATCATGTGCAACATATACAGGAATTGAGCGAAAACGATTTAGAAAAGAGATTAAATTTTTGTAATTGGGCAGCTGCTAAAATTCAACAACAAGCAAATTTTTTTGACTTTCTTCTTTTTACTGATGAAGCTACGTTTCATAAAAATGCGTATGTAAACCAACATAACTTCCATTTTTATGCAACAGAAAATCCTCGCGTTATCAGGCCTTTGGACCATCAACATAGATGGTCACTCAATGTATGGGGTGGAATAGTAGGTACAAATTTGCTAGGGCCTTACTTTTTTGAGGGTTCCGTAAATGGTCAAAGGTACTTACATTTTCTTAACAACCATCTACATGAATATTTAGATGATTTGCCGCTTAATATTCGCCAAAACTTAATTTTCCATCACGACGGAGCCCCACCCCACTTTAGTCTGAACGTAAGACAATTTTTGAACAACCAATACCCCAACAAATGGATTGGAAGAGGAGGCCCTACGTTATGGCCGCCAAGATCTCCTGATCTAAATAATTTGGATTTTTTTTTATGGGGTCATGTTAAGGAATTAGTATACCAGACACCACCTACCACACAAGACGATATGAAGATTAGAATAAGAAATGTTTTTGCTGACATCAGAGAAAATAAGAGAGAGATGTTAAGAAATACTTCGAGATCTTTTACCCATCGGATTAATGCTTGTAGAAGACAAAATGGAGGGCATTTTGAACACCTACCAAATCAATAACTACTTGTTGTTTTATCTTTAATTGTTATAGTTTTTTACTAGTTTTATGTTAATGCTTATCAAGTTTAAAAAATAGTTTAATAAATATTATTAGTTGTGGTTTCTCTTAATTATTTGTTTTTATTTAATTTTTAGTTGTCTCAAATTATATTAATTTTTCATATTGAGTAACTAAATGGTAATTCCATGTACTTTTCAATTTATTTTGAGCAATTCTGTCAGCTTTTTAATTCAACAAAAGTATATTTTTCCTTTCTATGTTCTCTTTACAAAAAAAAAATCATTAAAAAAGAACCATGTTATGCAGGGTGTAATATTAAAGCACTGTATTGGTATACTTTATTACACATTTTCTTTAAATTCCAAATATCACGAAAACGGGTACAAATATGTATATGCCACACTTAATATAAATTAAAGGCAACTTAATGGGAAATGCAACCAGCAAATAATGTACAGGGCGTTCCATTTAAAAAACTCAAGAAAAAGCCATTTGAAAAATATCAAAATTGATTAGGTGCTAGGAACACCCTGTATAGCGCATCAAATTTCTTTGGGCACTATCACCTCCCTATTAGTATTGGTTATTTTCTGACAAAGTTGTAAGAAAATATCTGCAAAAATGACGCTATTACGTAGTTTTCGGAAAAGGCCTGCAACGGGCATTTTTTTAATAAAAAATTGAATATTGCAGAAACTATTAGCTTTACGTCAATATCACCTGATACAATTAGTAAGACAATTTTCTTCGCAATCATAATATGTTATAATATACAGGGCATTCCATTTAAAAAAGTTAATTTATTTTCTGCTACGCCTAAATGCAACACCCAGTATAAATGAAAATAATTTTACGTTGTAGAAAATGATATGCCAAACAACTTTTGTATTAAATATTTTTTTCCATCTCTAAAGATAATTGCTATATCTACCACCGCGACTCTAGTGACTCACCCTGTATATTTTCTATTACTGTTATAATATGCGACCTGAATCGGAGAAACCGCCCGTGATAAAAAACGATTTTTTGATTTTGTCTGCATCGCTTTGCCAATAGGAAGAGCTACCTGATTCCCTCAAAATCGTTTTTTGTTATTACTACGGCGGTTTGTCCGTTTCTGGTCACATACGTATTCGTTTTTAATAACAAATGTTGTGTTGAGTATGTATTTTTATTTATTTAACATCAAACTGTCATTTTGACTTTGACATTTAAATATTTTTTTATGTACTATAAATCTGCAAATACTGTTTTTAAATGTTTTAGATTTCTATTTAACAATAGAGTATTGACATAATTCGAGAACCATAGATTTTGTCTGTTTATAATTGACTTAAATTTTACCGGTACCCATCACAAAATTATACGGCGCGCCTATGGATTTGACGCCACCGCGAATGTATGCCCCACCCCAGACCGCTCAACTTAACTGAAACGAACAGTATTGCTTTCTATTTGTACAAATATTCAAAGTGGACTGTGTTTGACTTTTCTAGTCGATGATATAGTACTTTCACAATCGTCGCTATTGTAAACATGGTTGTAACAATGTAACCTCACTACAATCACGCACTACAATACTCCAGAGTGCAAGTCTAGAGAAGTTCAAAGTTCACAAAAAAATAACTTGTGCTCTTATAGTTAACATTTAGTTATATTTTATAATGTATTACAGCAGACAATAATCAGACGCAACTGCTATCGCAACTGCTATAATTTTCATAAATATTGAAATTCCTTTCCGATGGCAGTTGCACAAGGGCCTTCAGAATCGAATGGTAGCGATCATTTCACGATTGGCGCAATAATTATGACGTGGGTTATTTTCGCGTTTTGGGGTTCAGAGACGGGAGCTTTAAAGGGCTTAATTGGAACTTTGCCTAAAATTGAGTAAAATAAATTTTTAAATCTTTGTCAGGCTATATCTACATGTGAAAACTGAAATGTAAATCCGATTGTTATATCATCTGTAAATATTTGTTAAAAGAAGGGTTACTCCTACCTAATTAAAACTCATTTTTGTCGATTTCTACTTTGTTCTACTTGTTCTACTTTGCAAATACAAATATTGTTTAGAACTAACAAGGCAGTGTAGATCAGGCAAAGTTGCTTTCTCACATCTTATGAAGAGCATTTGGCGATCATGATACCTGTCTGGAATTACAACAACAGCACAAGAAAAAGGGTAACACTATAATAAATTAGATAACCTTTTTTGTAGAAAATAGTCAGATCAACAATTTTTATAATACCTACATAATTATTTTTACAAGCTATAGATATTATTATAGTATTACTACTAGGACGTAAAGGTTCTGAGAACTCTACAGATCCATTAGTCATGATTTTATAGTAATGGAATTAATTAAACTGTATATTTTCCAGATATGATATTCTTAACATTGCTTACATCATCAGTATGGGTAATATCAGAGATCAAGAAACTGTGCGAGAGGCTCCTGGAACAACGAGGGAAAGGTAAACGCTCTCCTTTGGAGTACGTATGACATCAAAGGGGGCCTGGGGCTAAATCCCACCGTGATTAGCTGCTCTTTAAAACTTTCGCCCCCGAGTTCTTAAGGCCCCCTTGGAATGTGCAAATGAGTAATAGTCCACCCACATATCCATTAATAAAAGAATCTTATAAAAATGTTACCTTATGTAAGATCTAAAGCATTATTTTTTTGTGATTTGGTTGCGTTCCAATTATGTCATATAATAAGTGTACCAAAAATATGTTTCTGTCAGATGTAAATTATTTGTTTTTGATAAATTGATAAAACGTTGGTGTTTTCAAAACCTATCTGCATTATTTGTATTTAATGTTCTTTATGTATAGATTTTCTGTTTGCATGAAGTTTTTGTTATTGAGATAAGCCATAATGACTTCTGCCTATATTGCACATTTTAAGTTTTCCATTTTAAGCAGCTAAAAAAACAATTTTTGAGCATTTGAGTATTTTTGTTAATTTTGTAAATCTCGGGCACCCTTTTTTATTTATAACAATTTTGTGTACTTGAAAGTGAATTTCTTTAATTTATTATTGTGTTTGTCTTTATAGTCAATTGTACATTTTAAATTTTTACAATATACTCTGTTATATATATATTTTTCTTTGTTTTTCCTTTTGTTAGTCCCACCTGATTGGTAAGAAGCCGCGATAAATGTGTGTTCCGTCGGTTTCAATCAATTATATCATTTTGTACAGTTATTCTGTAAACTTTCACATTTGTATTATCCAGATTATTGATAATTATATGTATATTATAAACGGAGATACATACTAGCGCTAACTGCCTCCGGGCACTAGACGTTTCTGGTCACAATGACCATAAAATACATTGATATCTATGGTAGCATCGCTCATTTGACTATCAAATGATAAAATAGTGGCATTTTTGTGATAAAACCAAGCCAAACACTGAAATTATTGCAACAGTCGAAAATCGACATTTAGTTCAGAAAGATTAGATTTTTATTTTGTCAAAATTCCGGCATAAGTAACTTTGCGGAAAACTGTTGTAAAAACTGTTTTTGTACTTAACTTTTCTAACATAAAAAATTCGTACATTATGTTTTCATTGGATATGATTTGACGTGCAAGTTTTATTTTATTAAAAATACAAAAATTTATTGGTGATATTATAGTCAAACCAATATTAGTAGAGCGCTGAGAGCTAGAGATAGTGACGTTCCGTATTTTACAGCAATTTACGTCTATAGGGTACGTGCAACAAGTTTTTACTGGTGAAAACTAAGTTGCATAGAATTCAGCGCCTGAAAAGAGCCGCCGTGGTTAGGTTCATGTTCAAAATAAACTATTTAATTTAGCAATCACTTCTTTACTCGGTTTTCGAAGGTCTCGCGGTCTCTTGGTGATCATATCTCGTATAATGTTTGACCTTGCGTCAAACCACAAAATTCAACCTTACAAAATAAAAATTATATAAATATGCATATTTATTCTAAGTCTTTTGCAGGAATTATCTGGAAATATAAGGCACCATTATATATCAATTAAAGACGCATACTTTGGGCACATTACTGCTTTATTTGCATTTTCTTACATTGTTTTTAATTTATCTGAAGTTGGTAATGAAAGCATGGTACATTTAAATAGCTATATTCCCAAGTTGGCTCGACTCACGGTTGCTAGACTAGAGCGGTTATCTTTTGCACCACCTTTAAGCTACGTTTACATTAGGATAGGCGGTAGGGTTAGTCGGTAGTCCACACCATAGTCCGCACTCTACTCTACTCCAACTCTACCGGTGTAAATAGCAGTGCGCGGTAGAGTAGAAATAGTTGCCGGTTATTAACATTTAATTTTTTAAACTGTTTGTTCTATAAAACCTACACATGAAATCTTGTTTGTAAAAATAAATTAAATGTTTCATTCTTAAATTCTCTATCTGTACTCTACTCTACCAAATATTATTTTGTGTGTAAACGGTTACTCTACCGAACACGGTAGAGTAGAGTAACTTGGATAAATAGTAGGTAAGTGTACTCTACTACTTACTACCTTATTGTAAACGGCCCTTTATGGCGAAGTGGAGCGCGGGGGGAAGGGTCAAAAAGCATACAATGGCGTTACAGCCCTCGTGGTCAGTTATAAACACGCGCTAGGCATCGCTAGGCGCCAGCCAATAGACACCGTATAGACAGATTCACGTTTACGACAAGCTGTTAATGTTGTCTGTAGCGTTGTTGGGGCACACAAAAGTAAAAATATTGCCAACTTGTAATTTGAACGTTGTTAAAATATTACAACAAATGTTGCTAATCTGTCATTTAAATGTTGTTGAAATAAATACAAAAAATGTTGCCAACTGGTAATATAAACTTTGGAAAACGATTACAAAAATTGTTACATACATGTAACAAATTGGAATGTTATATATCCGCGGTAGGACATAAGAAGTTGTATAAATATAACAGTTATATTACTTAAGTAATAATTATTATATAACATTACATGTAACAAAGTTACAAAAAGATGTTGTATAAGTATTACAGTTATATTTCGTTGTTTAGTGGGTTGTTACATGTAATGTTATATAACAAGTAATATAACTGTTATATTATACAACTTCTTATCTCCTACCGCGGATTTCCAATTTGTTACATGTTTGTAACAATTTTTGTAATATTTTACAACGTTTATATTACAAGTTGGCAACATTTTTTGTAATATTTCAACAACATTTAAATGACAGATTAGCAACATTTGTAGTAATATTTTAACAACGTTCAAATTACAAGTTGGCAACATTTTTATTTTTTGCGTACTCCCGGATTACGCAGGGCGTAAGAGTCATTAAAATCCGTTCTAAAGTCGTAACGGAAGAAGGATACGTTTTTCTCGTAGTCGGAATGCACAGGAGACACCAGTGCACAATTGATAGTAATTACGTACGCAGAGGTCAATTGCGCACTCCGACAACGACAAACGTTGTCGGAACTGCACTTATCAAAGATAGAACTGAAGCTATCATTAGCCCGAGAACAACACTGCCAATACTGATTTTAGCTTGAGTATTTATACCGAAAGGTGATGTGAATTGAGATTAGCACTTACCCGCACCATCTAACAGTCGCTAGGCGTACTACCTAACTGATGCACTTATGTGGATAAACGGTTCTCAATGAAATGTGTTATTGATGTTGTAAAAGTATGTTGTATTAATGTATATAAACTGTTGCCAATAAAACATTGTGTTGCGAATGTTTCAACAATGTTGTAATAACATAACAAAAATATGATGCAAAAGTTACTTTCATATAATGTTATCGCAATATAACATGTTTAGCGGGAAGGAGGTACATAAAATGCTTCTTGATGGACTCTAAGAAAATTTGACCATTTCCGACTGAAGATGATGCCTAGGCATCGAAACATGTCTCGATAAAAGAAAAACTTTGCAAAGAAGAAGAGTTCGTTTTATTTCAAAATTAAAATAATGGTTTCATTTGTTGTCACGTCACCATGCGTCAACTTACAATCGGTGCTGACATCGTCAGTCAACCACCTGGATGACACCTGTCCTAAAACCTGCGTAACGCCAGAAAACATAAATCACTTACTTATACCAAGTCTAAACATGGTATAATCGAGCACGCTTCGCGCCATCTCCGAGCGTTTACTCTTGTCGTTTCTGAACGTCGCGTCAGGGAGTAACTGCTCTGTTTGAAATTTTGGCGTTTCTGAACGAAAGTGGAGGAACAAGACCGCGGGCCCATCGCGGGCCGTCTACTCGGAGCGTTCTTCTTGAACGCAGTCCTGTATTAGGTTATATGGACAATTTGACAATGACAAAAAATTGAAAACACGAACTTAGTTAGGTTAGGAACGTGCGGTTGTGACGTCATTGTATGCCTGCCGTTCATTGGTGGATGAGGCATGAGATAACCGCTCTAGTCTAGCAACCGTGGGCTCGACTATAGTATCTGAATGTGAAATTTTTTTGAATTGATGGTATTGCTATGACAATGTTTCATTGTATGTTAAAAACTTTGTATAGAAACAATAATTATTGTTAATTGCACTTGATTTTGATAGCTTGAAATCGCAACTTATTATTTATTAGCTTTGTTCGCTGAGTGCGTTCGGAACGTGTTCGGGACGTAATTTATATTGGACCGGATATGTTAGTGTGATGATGGTAGGGGAACCATAGCATTACATCGCATTGGTCTAATATAAAAAGATGCCTGAACTAGTTCGGAATTTGCTCAGCGAACAAAGCTATTAATTAACTTTTAGTTTCAAATTACAATTTAAAGGATTTTTTTTTTCCAAATATAAAAAAAGGTGTGCAACTGCAAAAAATATCACGAACATGACGTACATCGTGGCCATATATTATGTCCCCTCTTTTGACGTCGATCTCTCGCAAGTCTACGGGCGAAAAAATTTGAAAAAATTCTGATGGTGTCCTTGATTAATACTCTACCACTCATAAAAATTAGAAAGTTGTATATGTTGGCGTTTTCCCGATTTTTCCAAATTAAGAAGAATTGGCACTGTTTTTGGCCCGTAAATTTCATTCGTTTAACTTTAGCAATTAATTACTCCGGAAATAATCCATAGATTTCAACAAATTAAAAAGTTAAATCACCCGCGGAATGTTCGCTTTCAATGTGCATTTTTGTAAAATGATTGGGTTAGGGTTTGACGCCAAAAAGATATATTATGCAATGCCAGCAATTCCGTTATTAGAAAAGGTAGAATAATGAAATATAGACTATAGGCTACCCAATAATTCATAGGTTTAAAGTTTATTACATAATCATTGTTTATCTTGAATTTTCCATACAAAAGATCGTGCTGAGACGTCGCGTGAATTCCGACGCTCTACGGTCTTTGGTGTGATGCGGAGAAGGCAGTCGTTAGCGATGCTGTCGACAGTGAGAGAACGGCGGACAGCTGATTACCAATACACAAAAAGAACGATAACTTGTCAAGGTAGTAATTTTAACTAACAGAATAGCTGAGATTAGACCTTGAACCGGGGTTTCTAAAACTCTTACCAAGAGAAGTTAGCGGCGAAACTTGGTAACCTAATAAAACTAAAAGCACCATAAGTGCCACCAAATTCCCTCTTTTTAAAGAAGAAGAAGTCTATGAATTGAAATGTAAACATCAGACATAACCTAATTAATTATAGTACGATTTCCTGCACGGGCTGCTATTTCATCTATTTTTTAACACGCTATGTCATCGCCCTATTTTCTTAGCTAATAATAATTTTGGTTATAATCCGACAGCGGAATTTAATCTACCTGCAATCGTCCATATGTAAGAGCAGAATTATTTATTTATGTATTGTTAAAACGGCGGTTAGTTTTTTATTGTTTATTTCTTTAGTTTATACTTTGAATATGTATTATATGTATACATAATCAATGGTTTATATTTATGTTCTTTGTTCGTGATAACTAGTTTTTGTTTGTAGCTATGTTTATAAAAAACTTTTATATTCACCTCTACTGTGAAGTACGCATCATTCATTTAGAAACGATACTAGACACAAACAACACCGCTCTTACAAATGTAGGATGCAGGTAGATTAATTTTGCAATTTGATTATAACCAGAATTGAATGTATGAGAAGAAGAACAGTAATATCCCAAAAACATCTTTTTCGGTAAATAAGAAAAAACTGTATACCTAAGAAGTTTTACAAAAAAACGGACTATTGCAAATGTGTAGATCTATGGGCACTAAATATTATCTCAAAATGGGAAATGACACGCATTATTAGTTTTGTAGATATTTACTATAATGTGTCATGGAATATTATCTTTCTTCCACTCAAAGTTGTTCTCTTGCTCATTTTTTACCTCCTTCGCTTCAAACTTTGGGTGAGTTTTCTTGGCGTTTGCGATGAAGTCTTCATACTCTTTAGGTATGTAAATGCGGTCTAGCCGCCGAACCACACGCTTTTATTATAGCCTCCTTCTCCTCACCAGTTAAACCTCCCATACACTGTTTCTTGCAACCACAGTCTGGCCTAGGGGTGGGCGCTCTTGGAAATTTGTGATCGATTTCGAACACTATTTAAGATCCATCTGATCGATCAAATCGATCAGATCGATCATGATCGAGCGATAGATCATGATGGGCTGGGCAAAAAAATCGATCGATCGATCGTTCGATCATCTTATTTGAAAGATCGATCTGATCGATCGGCTCGATCTGATCGATCGGCTCGATCTGATCGATCGGCTCGATCTGATCAATCGGATCGATCATGATCGAGCGATAGATCATGATGGGCGGGGCAAAAAAACCGATCGATCGATCTGATCGATCGTTCGATCATCTTATTTGAAAGATCGATCTGACCGATGAATTGAATGACAAACCGTGAAGGAAATCATACTATAATTAATTAGGTTATGTATCTGTGGGTTATGTTTACCACAATATTTACATATTTACATTTTGTCATCGATTTCTTAAAAACAGGGGGTTTGGTCTTTGGTGATGCTGTTTGCGCTTTAGTTTTATTGGTACCAAGTTTCGCCGCTAACTTCTCTTGGTAAGAGTTTTAGAATCCCCGGTTCAAGGCCTAATCTCCGCTATCGCCTTGCGCTATCGCGGCTATCATGAGATGCAAGATAAACAATGGTTCTGTAATAATGTTTACACATTTGATTTATTAAGTAGCCTATGATCGATACTTCATCATCCTAGCTCTTCTAATAACGGAATTGCTGGCATTGCATATCATAGCTTTTTGTAGGTCTAATCCGATCATTTTATAAAATTGCACATTAAAAGCTACCATTCCGCAGGTGATTTTACGTTTTAATTCGTTGAAATCTATGGTTTATTTCCGGAGTAATTAATTGCGAAAGTTAAACGAATGAAATTTATGGGACAAAAACAGCGCCAATTCTTCTTAATTTGGAAAAATCGGGTAAACGCCAACATATACAGCTTTCTAATTTTTATGACTTGTAGCATATTAATCAAGGACAGTATCAAATTTTTTTCAATATTTTTGGCCCTAGATTGGCGAGAAAATCGACGCCAAAAGAGGGGACATAATATGTGGCCACGATAGTACATATATATATTTACTAGAAAAAATCTGATGTGGCCAGGCACATGACTTTATCATACTATGTATAAAATTAATTTTTTAGCTGCATGAGATTCTATTTGATCGAGATCGGCCATGTCTGCATTAAAATAAAACTAGTAGAACTAGACACATATGTCTAATAAAGCTGCGTTCGGATATTGTACTCCGTTGACATCGGGTACACCGTCAAAATGATACTTAGGTGTTATTGGGTGTAAAAAGTGTAACGGTGTGCAATATCCGAACGCAGCCTATATTGACAGTAGTATTTTCAAAACATTAGCGTTTGACACTAGCTACTGTCATTAGAATCAAAAAATCTGACATATCCTGGCTACTAGTTTCAAAGCAGTACGACCGATCTCGATGAAATAGAATTTGCTCATTCAGCGAAACTATAAATTCTACCAAAAAATGTCATAAACATAAATTATAGAAAATTACCTCTCCTTTAATTTATTATTTAACTATTTTGACGACATTACACAAATAGCGGCTCATTTACAAAATCTTCGAAAAATGCTAAGAGTAAACCACCAGTTCCTTTGGACCCTTTTCAACAGAAAGCTTTTCAGCTCTAAGTTTGAATACCCAATAATTCATAGGTTTAAAGTTTATTACATAATCATTGTTTATATTGAATTTTCCATACAAAAGATCGTGCTGAGACGTCGCGTGAATTCCGACGCTCTACGGTCTTTGGTGTGATGCGGAGAAGGCAGTCGTTAGCGAATGTCATATACATAAATTATAGAAAATTACCTCTCCTTTAATTTATTATTTAACTATTTTGACGACATTACACAAATAGCGGCTCATTTACAAAATCTTCGAAAAATGCTAAGAGTAAACCACCAGTTCCTTTGGACCCTTTTCAACAGAAAGCTTTTCAGCTCTAAGTTTGGTTATGAAACTTCTAAATATGAAGTTTTGTCCCGATACCTTTAGTAGTTTCTCCGGAATCGTCGCCACAAAAAAACGGGTACACACACACATACACACACACACACAGACATTTTTTTGAACCTTGGTCAAAAATGTTCAGGGGACTCAAAAAGACATATTTCCGCTAAAATCTCAAAAAATTTTTTTGGCATGATTACAATACTTTACATACTGCGTATGATAAAGTAAAAACCTATGCATTCTTGGCATAAACTATAAAATTAAAAATGGCGTTAAACCTCCAATATTTTCTGGAACGATAGTTGGTTATATGTACATAGCTTATCGCACCTAAACAAAAAGTCGTGTTGCGAGTGTCCGTCAGTTGTCCAATTTGTCCATGTTAGCGACTACAAATTTCGACACTTATTCAAGTGCGAAAAATACGTAGCATTTAAAAATTTAGTATAGTGTTGTCAGTTTCTTGTTTATTGTTTAATATGGCGGCATCACCCACAAGTTCGGTAAAAATTTTAATAATAAGACGTTTACTGTATTCTGTTAAATACTGTGTTGTTATATTTTTCTTTTGATTAAAACGATTTAAAAAATACATGAAATTACATACCTCTGATATTTGGATATTTGTCTGTGTAATAATTGTTCTTGAAGAAACATAAAGAATTAGGTACCCCTTTTGAAGTTACGGCATGTTTTGTGATAAATGTTAATCGTGTAATTTGACACTTTGAGGCTTTGATGTTGAATAACTTTTGTAATCTTTTACCGATTTTAATCATTCTTTTGGGGAATAGTAAACAAATTCATCATGATTATCACCCGCCTTCGGAATTTTGTAAAAGTAACTTCTTACAGTTGCTACACCGGGAGAGTCAACGTCATGTTTTGGTTGTAAGTTGGTGTGTAAGAAACCCTGTGGGTAAAAAACATCCCTATTAGGTTTCTAAGTAGACTGTTAAAAAGCTGTATCAATTCCCAAATTCTTTTGTTTTTGATTCATTCCAATATCTGAATTTTGTAAAAACAACTTTAGCAGTAAAACAATAAACACAATTTTAGTTGGAATGCAAACATTTTTTTAGAGGAAAAGACAACACGGATACAAACACACTAGACAAGCAAGGAAATAAAGCGACTCAACTTAAAGTCACGCACCTAAATACACAATCAATAACAAACAAAATAACGACACGAGAAAATTGTACATGATGAGCACATCGACATAGTTGTCTGTGAGTGAACACTGGATGCATGACTTAGATATGTTAGCTACAATATCAAGAACTTCCAAAATGTCTCAATTTTCTATAGGAAGCGTTACATCCATGACGGAATATGCATATATGCACACAGTACCCTAGTGTGCGAGCAAATTGATAATATTCAAAACCTATCTGTTGAAAAAACTTGTGAGTTGGCTGCCATATATATCAAGCAACATAATTTGATAGTAATAACAGATCACAACAGCAGATCTAGGAGCTTATTTGTCGATAATTGATGACGTGTTGGAGCATACTCTTACTCGGTACCATGTGTCGATAAATATAGTGCTTTGTGAAGACTTTAATGTTGATTTAAGTGTGCCCAGCAGACAAGCGGCGGATCTCATAACTACTTTAAAGATGTTTTCTATGGAGAGAAAAATTTTCGAACAACCAACAACAGGTCAACAGCACGACACATGCGTAGATAAAATATTTTACCTACGACCGTATGTGTAAATGTCCCTTACGTCACGGACTACATAGCTCGTATATCGCTTATAACATACGTGTGCCTTTGGGTGTGCGTTTGTGTTTTTAACGCACGACCTAATGTCATAATGACAGATGTCGCGCGAATATTTTGATTATTTATTTGTCATTTCTGATACAATTTATATTTATTGAAATTTTCGGTCGTAAGTAAGTGCAATACTCGAGCTGTAACATATTATTACTAGCACGTGATAATTTATGTTGAATTTGTACTGGAATTTTTGATCGACACTCAGACAAAGTTCTCCGTAGTTGCAATAGATGTCGCGCGAATACATTGATTGGTTAACCGTCAAATATTCTTACCTGTATTTGTTTGTCATTTTTGATACAATTTATTGAAATTGTCCGTCGTAGGTAAAATTATGTACAATACTCGAGCTGTCACGCATATTACATACTCGTGGAAAATAACAAAACTCGCCGCTTCGCGGCTCGTATGTTAAATTTCCACTCGTACGTAATATGCTAGTTACAGCTCTTGTAATGTAATATACTATACCAACATACCTCACTCCCGTGGTCAGATATTGGAGACTGCCATTTCTGACCATTTTGCTCAGATTCGAGGAATTGACATTACCCGACGACCCGACCTAAGGTCAAATCATAAAATGATACGGAAATTTACACCGTCAAATAAAGAATCCTTTCTAATGGCTCTTCTACAAGAATCGTGGGAGGAGGTATATTCGGCAGCCGGTTTTTGAAGCTGCTTTCCTATTGCGAATAACAAGGAATGTGACAAGAGGGTGGACAATAATATCAAATGCTTCTCGCCAAAAAAAGGAAACGTTGGACCTTCTATACAACGAAGGTATATAAGATGACAAGTGAAAATTAGCTGTTTGAACTGTACAAAGATTATAAAGAACACTACCTACAACATCTACAAGCTGAAAAAAGAAATGATCTAAATTACAAAATAGAAACATCTACAAACAGAACGAAGGAATTATGGAACACAATAAACCATGAAACTGATAGCAGCAGGTAAAGCTTATCCACAAATAACACACCCACTTGTGCGGAATTCAATGAGTTCTTTTTTGCCATATAGGCGAAACTGTAAAGCTGGTGAAGACAAGTGGTTCGGGTTCGTTTCAGAGACCAGTAACTTCCACCGATATAAAAGGTGTGATAAATGAGATGAAGCCAAAATTGTCAAAACATATCTACGGTTTTGATTCGACGTTGATCATATATGTAGCACATGCGATACTAAAGCCATTGACAGACATAACCAATACATCTTTGAGTTCCGGAGTATTTCCTGATAGAATGAAGATGGCTAGGGTCATACCAATACACAAAAAAAGGTAATCCATCAGTTGCATCAAATTACCAGACCTAGGTGCGCCGTGCCGTCCTCAACGAAGGGCCATCCGCCGGCCCTGCATTGGGCCTTGCTGAACACGAGCTAGAAATTCTTATAGGAAATTAACAACAATTACTCTTCGCTACAATATTTTCGAAAATTTAAAAAAAAATAATAAATGCTAGGATAAGAGTTCAATGATTACGAACTAAAATATATTTCCAAAGAAATAGTAATAAAAACTGTTAATTACACATTAATAAACGATATTAAGGCAGCAAAATTACTTGAAATTTATTTAATATCAATATATAATAGGTAACAGGCATACAATAGGTCTGTAAGTGTAGTCGAGCTTACAGGGGTGACGACCGTGGCTAATAGCATAAGATAATGTATAAAAAATGTAACTACCATAAAAGCGATAGAGATTTTAACGAAAAATCAGAATAGACGTTTTGTAGCACAATACTTCTACTTTTGAAATACGTTAAAAAATTTAAAATCTCCGACGCATCCAGGCTCGCCGAACCAAATTGCATAAAAAAATTCCAATCGCAATTCTGCAAAAACTAATCATCGGACAAAGCCTGGGTTGTGCACACTCAAAGTACCCACCAATCGGTACTTTGTCGCGAAAAGCCTGCACGACTTGAACTTGAAAATGGCGGAGTTATGAATTTTTTAAGAAACGCAGATTTTTCCGGTTTTTATTTACTCCGTTAATTTTAATGCGATCGAGTTCGTGTAGGGTTTGTTTTTTTCGTCTTTTCATTCTCTGTTGAAATCATCAAGATTGCTCCATCGGTTTAGCTTTTATAAGCGAAAATCGAAAAAAAGCACGATTTTTTGAGATTTTTTGTTTATAGCAAATTAAGTAATGATATTTGCGAGTCGAAAACACATCACAATACTGTAATACATCTACGGACTGTTCTACGTGACCTGGGACCATCGGCTTGCTGATACTATTTTTGTCACGAAAAAATCTATATTGCCTGGTCTATTTGAAATAATAGCAAAACTGTATTTTACTGCTCTACTACTTCTTTAAAAATTGAAAACCCAATAAGTCGACATTTACAGAATGACATTTACTTGTAGAAGAAATAAATGTCTAAGAAGTTGCATATGTATTTTGCTTCTTTCTTCATTAATGTTGTGAATTTTTTACTTACCTACATTTATTTACGTTTATTGTTCTTGTGGATATTGATTGTGTTCTTTCTTTGTTTTCGCATTGTTTGATATGTGTTTTATTGTTTACTTGTCTTTATTTTGTTAATATTTCAAGCTACTCTAACTTTAAGGATTTGAAAAATCAATTGGGCCCATATGAAAAGTTTTACACCGAATGACATTGACTTTCTAAAAATAATTTTTGCGGGAAGAAAGTAGGACACCTGTATGTTTTTTAATTTTTTTTTTAATATTCGTGTTTGTAGTGTCTTATTTTAGAATAGTAACTAAAATAACTTAAATAAGCTGTATGTCGCTTATACTCGTCATTTACAACAAATAACAAGACGAAAATGCTACAAAATAGTTAATAACAGTCATTAATTCTAAGTTACAAAAACAAAAATGCCAAAATTCCCTATAGGGGGAACCATACCGTACTGATGAGGACTAATAGTCCGAAACACGTGTATACGGTTGCTTCTTCGATCTTCGTATGACGGAATTTCCCGACAAATACCTTTCTCCTTTATATCTTACCGTCGATTCACCAGCTTTCCTTTTATATATATATATATATATATATATATATATATATATATATATATATATATATATATATATATATATATATATATATATATATTCACAAGGAGTCACTGTCGTCCATTAAAATTGAAGATATTCTCGATAAGGGGAATTCGACGGGAGATAATAACTCTACTACTCTTTTCTCATTTAGCCAAGCTTTCGCACACACATGTCATGAAATGGAGTTTGCTGGTGTGTGTTCGGAATC
Source organism: Aphodius sticticus (assembly GCA_963966075.1). Classification (NCBI taxonomy): domain Eukaryota; kingdom Metazoa; phylum Arthropoda; class Insecta; order Coleoptera; family Scarabaeidae; genus Aphodius; species Aphodius sticticus. The sequence goes on from OZ014506.1 coordinate 64,005,664, forward strand.
CGAATTATTATTAAACAATTAACAGGATTACCAAAAGAGTTTTAATGATTGTAATAGTGTGGTTATGTTAGTGTGGTTGAGACGATGCACAATTATTTGTACCTCATATCATTGCCCTGATGAAGGCGGTAGAAATAAAATACCCCGAAAGCTTGGCTAAATGAGAAAAGAGTAGTAGAGTTATTATCTCCCGTCGAATTCCCCTTATCGAGAATATCTTCAATATATATATATATATATATATATATATATATATATATATATAAAACTTTGAAATAGTTAATACAAGATGGCGGTAATTTTTTAAGTTAAAAAACTACAGCCACGCCTGGGATTCGAACCCAGATATACGGATTGCCGGTCCGTATATCTGGGTTCGAATCCCAGGCGTGGCTGTAGTTTTTTAACTTAAAAAATTACCGCCATCTTGTATTAACTATTTCAAAGTTTCATATCAATATATGCAGGTTTCTGCAAAGAATTAACATCCATTATATATATATATATATATATATATATATATATATATATATATATATATATATATATATATATATATATATATATATAATGCACTGCTCAAGTCTGTTAGCAGTTAAGCTACGGGCACATATTCACACGTGACGTGTTAACTCGTGTTAATACGTCACATCATATTACGGCCACCATATTCAACACCTGTTGAATATTGGTGTTAGTTAGCCATTACGGCCAACACCTGACGTGTTGGCTCGTGTTAACACGGGCTAACACGTCAGGTGTGAATATGGTGGCCGTAATTTTGATGTGATGTGACGTGTCATGAGGGTTGAATATGACCTGACGTGTTAACACAATAATGTATCCGTAGCTGAAATTTGCAGACTTGAGCAGTGCGTAGAAAATGGAGGTCATCATTTGAGTGATGTCATTTTTTCTTCATAATGGTTTTCCGATTTTTTTTTTGTATAGATCTTAAACTTCCACTCTTTCTTTTTTAAATAAAAAATATAGTAAAATATCTTGAATTATTACATTTCAAAAACCGTCAGGTTTTACTGCCGGACCCTGTATTATTATTATTAGCACGCTGAATATTACATGTTTAACTCTGGCTTAGATTTGGTGTAGGATCTTGTTTTTTCTTTGTGTGACGGGTAAAATACAGGTTTGATTCTAAATTATATGCCAATATTCTAATTCCTTTGTCCGACCTGACTTCTCAGAACTCTAGTGGTAAGTTTTTTCACTGGTTGTTATCACCACTTTGTAGAAGCCTGCAAATTTGTGCTTTTAGCCTGTTTCTGATGACGCTTTTATAATAAAGCAAAAATTAGAACTAAGAAAAAAGAGTTTTATTAGAGCTTTATTTCGCTCTTGGACCTAAAATTCCTAAGATTTGAACTCAGTTTTATATACAGGCCTACCTTTTGCCCACAAACATTGTTTTTAGAAAGTGTACTCGGTGTCGTCTATACAAGTACCAGTATTTTAAAGGCCAAGAGAAGGGACTACATTAGATCCTTGACTTTTGATAAGTAAACATATTTCGGACCATTCTGAAGCTACAGATCGTTAAAGCGAGTTGGAACATGGTACCAACTTTTAAACATTAATTAACGCTCTAACGGCAGTCTCTAACCGGCACGTTCCCGAAATTGTTCTCCTTATCAAAAGTTGTATGACCCCTCTGCATACTCCTAAAATAGAGGCAGCTTTTTGTTTGCGGTGTATATCACCGGATAATTTTTAGATCTGTTGGTTGATAAGTGAATTGGATTTTTTCGAGATCTTATGCTTGAATATTGAACTCAAATTGATCCAGGACTTTTGTCAAGAATACATTTTTTTGGAAATTAATAATAAACTAGAAATGCTTTCCATATGTAGCTTCTTCTTCTTTCTTTTACTTCTTCGGAAATTTTACATTCGTGGATATTTGTATACAGTGTATATATTTCATTGTCAGTGTATGTGTTACGGTTAAAGTGACAAATGCGGTTTGTATTAATAATTACCGGCTATTATTAATAATAACCGCATCATTCGGTCAATGTGATTAGAAACACTTAAATAATCACATGAACCGGCTATTATTAATAATATCCTAACGGGCTCGGTAAAAGTGATAAAAACGTTACTTTTTACAAAAGATCTTTTGTATACAGTCTTAAAATAAGTTAGCTAAGTTATTTTGATTACTATGTAAGCTATTACAGTATAACTTCAACAGTCCGGACACATATCGTTCGGGGCCATGTCCGGACTATCGAGGTATCCGGATTACTGAAGGTTTTAATCTTTTTTTTTTGTTTGTAGGGGTAATTTTTTATTATATATATGAAAACAACTCGGAATATTTAAAAGGTATAGTTTATTGTACGTACATAGCATACATATAAACTAAACATATATTTAAATAAAAACTAAAATCTGAACATAAATGAAAGCATAACAAAAACACTATTTTTAAAAAAAATGTATCAATCTTTGTTAGTACTCTTTTGGATATATGTAGCTACATTAGTTGCTTTTGCTTTGAGCCTTTTGAGAAGCAATATCTTCCATGGGAAGATTATCAAGACAATCGAGTGATTTGGATTTTTCAGAAAGAGTAAGTTTCTGTGCGCTCTCTTGCACGGCGCCATTATCGCTTAGCGATCTATTGCGCTTGGGAAGCTAAAGCTGAATGATAGAGACCTCTCATTTGCTCAGACGGTAAATTTCTTGTTTTGTTTTAACTGCGAAATAGATTTTGTGTCCGGACTACAGAGGTCAAATTTTTAAATTGTTCGGTTTTCAAGAGTGTTCGGATTACTGGAGTATCCGTACTAGAGAGTGTCCGAACTATCGAAGTTGTACTGTATATTTATTTACTCGACGCAAATCATCAGTACGGCTAGCCCAATGACCAAAATTACTAGTAATACAAAACATTAATAATACAGAATGTTTTCTTTTGTCTCCCTTGTACTTTAGAAACTACTGGATATAATTGGTAATGATATTTGGTATACACCCAAGGACGGCTCAAAGACGAAAACATAAAAAGAACATTTTATACAGAGTGTTCAAAAAAGTTAACCATTTTATTATCGATAGCACTCATTTTTAATGCATGTGGGTAGCTTTTTGTAAATGTACAATTACAATTTATTAAGTAAATTCTCAAATCCCAATTATCAATATTATGCGCATTTAATAATAATTTTTTCAATATTGTATTTTCATGCAAATACATGCAAGAATAGGCGAGACTAGTTTACATAGATGTTTTTACATAAATTGCACCGCACAAATGATGCAAACATTTTTGTATGGTTCTGTTCCTAACACGGTATTTTTACTTTTGGTGTTTGACAATAAAGTACTATTTTATAAATAAAAGATTAAACATTGTAACAACTTGCCCCAATCTTCCCTACATTAGGTTATCCATTACCTATGCCTACCGTAAGCATATCTAATATCTGACGGATACAATCTGTTTTATAAGGCGGGTATTATAAAAATGTTTATCACCAACAAAAAAGAGACTTTTAAATACATTTTTTATTTAGATATATGAAAAAATATAACAATAACAAAAACAAAATAATTCTCAAGTCCAGGAATCAGTTTAAAAATAAAATTAACACTAGGTAACTCAAATAAAATCTGTATCACATTTGTGCACTTACAAATCAAAAATAAACAATATTCATAGTAAATAATAAAATAAAAATAAAATACAGGTACAGTTCACATTTGTGAACAAAACAAAAGAAGATGACGTCCTATTGTTACAAACTTTATCTTGCTTTATTTTTACAATATAAATGGTGTAATTGTTGTACTACCACAAAAAGAAACGGTCTAGAAGGACTTTTGTATTCAAAATTAAATATAAAGCATTTTTTTTTAAGTTTTGTATGAAAAAGACAATAAATAATAAGTTATAAATAAGAATAATTTTTCTTGCCACGAATTGCAAAATACAAAAGCACTATGTACGTATGCACTGGCAGAATAATACAAACCAAGTTTCTAATTTATTACTGAAGCCTCAATTACATTTAGCGAGTTTACACGCTGCTAGTTGGCGAATTCACTAGTTGCTAGTAAACTCGCCCAGTGTCATCATGTTCACAACGTTACTCGCAGCTTGTAAACTATCTGCGAACATGATGACACTGGGCGAGTTTACTAGCAACTAGTGAATTCGCCAACTAGCAGCGTGTAAACTCGCTCAATGTAATTGAGGCTTTACTTAGCTTTTAAGAATTGCGCAAATAAGCATGCCCCAAAGAGTTACACACTCGTGCATGCAATTTGTATGGATTGGCATTTTTTAGTCTCGATTTGATAATCTTCCTTATTATAGTCATGAGTAGTAACTAAATAAGTTAGTCAGGACTAACGTCACTAAAGGCCCAACACTGAAAACCCAGTGAATAGATTCGTTGTGCGGCGATTATGTAGATACTAACAGAATTCCAAATCTGGTGTTCTATTATATTGTATCATCACCTTAATGCAATATCGAATTGAAATATATCACATTGACCACAGCATGCTGGAAATTATTAATAATAGCCGGTTCATGTGATAAATTCTTCACTTTAACCTCGCCACTTGGCTATTATTAATAATAACCGGTAATTATTAATAATAACCTATTTATCACTATGACCGTAACATATGCATATAGATTTGATCAAAACAAAACGTTCTCTCTGTGTGTATATGGATAGTGTTATTACTAAGGATCACAGTGGGGAAAATTCTACTTATGAGTATTGAGTAGATTAGTAGTAGACCTACGCAATTTTCATTTTTAATTTTGTGTACTGAGTAGATACTCAACAGTCATTTTGATAGTTGAGTATTCAGTATGTACTCAATAGTCAAATTTGTAAATTTTGAGTACTGAGTAGATACTCAATACTTAGTTTTTTCCGGTTAGTATTGAGAATCTACCCGCTAAACCAGCAATATCGCGACAACTTTCTGAAATATTGTAAGAAGGTAACTTGTGTAAATGTAATCATGTTATGTTATTACAATGTTTGTCTAACATTATAACACAATATTTCAATGACAACATTTTAGCTATATATATGCAACATATTTCTACAATCTTGAGACAACATTTCATTGACAACATTTTATCTACATAAATACAGCATATGTTTACAATATGTACATAACATTACACTGAAACATTTTATCTACATAAATACATCATATTTATACAATCTCAAAACAACATTGTATTGACAACATTTTACTACATAAGTGCATCATATTTTTAAAAACTCGAGACAACATTTCATTGAAACATTTTATCTACATAAATACATCATGTTTGTACAATTTCATGACAACATTTTATTGACAATATTTTATCTACATAAGTACATCAGTTAGGTAGTACGCCTAGCGTCTGCTAGATGGCGCTAGTAAATGCTAATCTCAATTCACCTCATCTTTCAGTATAAATAGTGAACCCTGTACGAGGAGGACATTTACGTATTGCAGATGATTCGACTTTCGTCCTGACCACCGGCTGATATTAATTTACTGGCGTTTGTTGTCGGCTTAATGTCTGATACCGTCATACGCCCTGCGTAATCCGGGGGAGTATGCTAAAATATTATAAAAATTTTGCATTCTTGTTATACCTGCTATACCTATAGTGTTGTTCAAATATTGCGCAAAATGATGCTGCATTTCAATATAACTGACCAAAATATTACAAATAATATTTATTGCTTGTAATTAAAATGATGTTTAATATTACAAAAGATGTTACTGACGTATCACTGTGATGTTGAAATAATGTTTTTATAATATTTCAACAACGTTATAAATACAAATTTACAACATTATTTGTAATTTTTAAACAACGTTATAACGTTGTTGAGTATCTACTCAATACTAGAATTGAGTATTGAGTATCTACATTTTGGCTACATTTTGATTAAAAATATTATGTATTTAAATAAAATAAAGAATGTTTGTTGTACCTATATAACGTAGAAATTATAATTGATATTAGATTTTAAAACTTCTTAAATCATGGTAAAAAAACGTTTATACGACAAGCATATTTACTGTGTTGCAACGCACAAATGAAAGAACAAGTAAATCAGTTAGTTTTGCATTATTTGTTTACGATTACGAGAAATATACAAAAAATGCGTTGAAACGGCTTTTAACGAAGCACACGCCAAAGTATGTGCTATGTATGCATTCACGCAGTAAGCCGAAACACAGTACTCAGAATACGCAATACTCAAAACGGTATGAGTAGATGTAGTACTCAGAGTAAAATACTCAAATCGTTTTGGGTAAATGCGTACTCTGAGTAAATCTACTCAATCATTTTGAATAGATGTAGTACTCGGATTAAAATACTCAAAACTGTTTGAGTAGATGTAGTACTATGAGTAAAATACTCAAATCGGTTTGAGTAGTGTACTCAAGAGTATATAGTATTACTCATGTAAGTAAAGCAATTTGGCTCAGTACTCACGTACTCAATACTCAAATTTATTAAATCTACTCAAGTAGTGCCCCACTCTGCTAAGGATCCAATATTGTACACATTGATATTCTTTTTAACTTGAACATTGTAATAATGAATTGTACAATTTTGTTTGGAAGTGTGTATTTCTTGTGAGGATTAATAGTATTGTGATACACACACAAACATTGTAATAAACATTTCTGTATGATGCACATCTTGCTTATAAATAAAAATCTTTCTGAAAGTAATGCTGTTCGTTGTAATTTATCATTTATCATATCCTATTTTACAATAGAAGTTTTCTTTGTCAGGTTGATTTGGAATAATATGGAATAGAATTTTTATTCACTTTACTACAAGCGCAAGGCAGCAGACTTCCACAGAAAATCTTTGCACGAAATCGAAACAAGAAGCGAATGAATTGAAAACGCAGAATAAATTAAGAACCGTAAAACAATATTCAGAAAATCCAATTATTTTCTAAAATCTGAATTCTCAACCACCAACGCATATGTTCTTCTTTTTGTGGGTCGAGAGCACTAGCTGAGGGTTAGTGATGCGCTGGCACTGCAGCCGTGTGTCTTATTGTACTGCCACATGTCTTAATCGAAGATCTTCGTAGCACACCTAGATTAATAAACAAAAAAGTTCCTTTTTCGTTGCCTTGATGATAAAAATTGACAATCGATGTTCTTGTGTTCAGAATGTCATCCTTATGAAAATAGAACACAAATAATATAGGGTGAAATTTAAAATTTCACTGATGACGTTAATTCCGGAAAAACCGGAAGTCATACTAACCTCAAGAGTATCCCAAAAAATCTATCTTTTGTCTATTATCACTTCTCAAAATTTTGTTTGTCCTGCGTCATAAATAAAAAAATAAACATCAGTACCTACCTATGGCGTGGGTCACCCGGTATAATAAGTGCAGGGATTCAAAGTTACTGCACTTATCATCATCTAGCAAGAGACAAAAATAGCTACAGACAAAACAAACGGTGTACCACAAATTGGTCTTAACGTTATTTAATGAACAGCACCAGGGACCCTAGTCTCGTCATCTTTTTGAAGCGAAAGTGAGTCTTTTCGAATGGTTAGGTGGAAGGAGTGGGGATATCAGCGGTTTCCCTCTGGAACGTATCTATGAGCAAATTTACTTGTCGCTAACAACAATAACTCATGCGCCACGCCCATACGAACGTATCTATGGCAAGTTTGCTTGTTGCTAAGAACAATAACGCACGCCCATACGTTCCAAACACATGGCAACCGCCGATATCCCCACTCTCACCTAACCATTCGAAAAGACTCACTTTCGCTTCAAAAAGATGACGAGAATAGGGTCCCTGGTCTTGTAGTCATGTCAACGATAAAAGTTAGGGAACGGAAGAAGCTTAAAACTGGAGGTGAATCGACTTCAACCAATACAGATGAAGATGAACTAGGCAACGCAATGCAGATGATATCATTTCAAAACCATAGCTGTTTCGAATATGCTGTAGAAAATTTCTGTGCCAGAGGCGAAGACATCCAGGAGCCCATCAAAAAACCGACAATGTCACCATACTCCAGTGTCGCCGTACAACACGCTCTAGGCATTTTATTTTTGTATTTTCTTGTCAAATAGGTGCCTATATGCGAAAGTAACAATATTTGACATACATTAAAGTAATGAGTAATATTAGCAGTATAAATACAGGTAAAATGAAGCAAAATCAGACATAGTGGGGCTCTCATCATAGATCATCATAGAGAGGTGGGTTTTGTAGTCCCCGGTAGGGGTCACCTGACTAAAGTTTTTACATTCCAGTTGCTCGTTCCTCCACATAATGAAGTATGTTTTGAATTGCATTTGTTTTTGCTATTTTTTGTGTATAATAATTGTAAATGTAAAAACACCTTTATTAATGTTTGCCTTGCATTTGATCGCTCAACCCTCGCTTTTATTCGTTGTTTTTTTGTGACTTACTTTAGAGGTAAAGCATATTCAGCTTCATTTTCAAAGTTTCTGAGGAAGTACCCATTATCATGGAGGATTATCCTACGTTTAGGTCGGCGGAAACCGCGCGGTTCTTTTGTCGGCAGCAGGCAGCGGTCGATGCTGACAAAGAAGATCCACGCGGTTTCCGCCGACCTAAACATACGCTACCATTTTTGGCAAATTTTCACTTTATTGAAATTGTCCTTACCTCAGTTGGCACTGGTTTCTCCGCCATATTTAAAGATAACTCAAGTACGCAATTGGATTTGTCGTACCTGTGGAACATTATCGTTGTAAACATCCAACTCCACTGCTTTTTCTCAGTAAAAACTGTAAAAAACGATGTTTCGAAATTTTACCCTGTATACTACAAAAAATCATTCTGTATACGATGCTATAAAATCTCTACTATTCTTTTTGACCAAAAGCAAAGAAATGTCATTACCTACCTTATTTTAATATCCTTTACATTTCACATTAAATAGACCCGACATCATCAGAAATGTTGCATTTCCATACATTGTATTGTATTGTATCATAACATTGTATTGAACATTCATTTATTGCGAATATGGTTTTCAATCTTTACAATATAAGGAATTATTCTTTTTTAAGAAATGCTTGAATTAATTAAATATAATTTGAAAACAGAGTAACTGAAAATTTGTACCGTTTTTTTTGCCCACAGTGTAGTACATTCCAGTACAGTACATTCAATGATATTTTATTTATTTTATTGTTTCATTTGTGGCCATCCTAACAGTATTATTTTAAATTTGATTTCTTTCGTTTCATTTTGGAGGTGGCCTCTGGGCTGCCGCCCAGCCTGCCCTCCCTTAAATCCAGAGCTGCTTCATGAGTAACAAATTTTGACAAAATAAAGAAAGTTCCAGTTATAAAATCAAGTTGACAGCTTGAGAAGTCACATGTGAATAAGAACATTTTTTTTTTGACACAGAACGTGTCTATAGGTAGGATTTGTAGGAATACGTAGAAAGCATATAGCACTCATGAGTCAATATAATAATAATAATCCACGTCTTACATCCCCCAACAGCTTTCGCCACTACGGGGGTATCGGCAGGATCAAATTATCATTATTATGGCCCGCGTCTATGGCACATCTTAAGTTGTTTGGCATTCAGCATTCGCCATGGAGTAAAGGGAAACCACAGAAAAACCTTTACTCTAAAAGCAGGGCATGAGACTCAAACTCACGCTCCCCAGACTGATACCTAAGCGCTCTACTGCTGGGCCACAGTCTGGCTCAATATGCACGAAATGAGTTTTCTACCAAGACAATTGATAAGATACTTCAGAAATATACTCGGCAAACTGCATATCCGCATGGAGTACCTACTTACCCGCAAGTGCTAGCAAATAAGTTTTCAATATGTACCCATTTTTGATTCTAAAGTATCATATTTGTATGGTTCTTAATTCCTAAGAAAATCTAGGAGCCTTTCACCTTGATTCCATATGCAGGAACTATTTTAACTAGAACCATTCAAGTTTTGTATGTGAACCATAATTGTTATCTGTGTTAACAATTTTTTGCATACCTGACTATAATCAAATAAATCTTCATGACAATATATAATTTATTAACAGAACTAATATCGCACTCAGACACAACTAAAAACTTTATTCTTGGTTTAACTAAAAAACAATAAAATAAAACGAATAAAAAAAAAAGGAGTGTTAACAAATTTCCTTTAGGCAATGCAATATAATCATTATAACTTTCACACTCCAAGCTCTACCAAGTAAAGCTTGTCTGCCAGTGGATGACAATTTTCCAGCCTTTGTATAGTTATTAGGGAAACCATAAATGCGTTCCAGTTCTCTTATATCTACATTATCTTGCATACCGTCCGAACTTAAAACTGGCAGTTTCTTTTTAGGTCCTGAAAGTATAATCATATATTAATAGTACATTATATCCATATATGTTAGAAACCAGCAAAGATTTGCTAGTTTCTTGGTCAGATTTATAAGAACTTCCTCCTATTTCACAACCTATGCAAAATCAACCTTGGACTGTAAACAACTCAAATGATTATAGTCCTACCATAAACCTTATCTTTATCCACATTTTTTCAAAATGACCTACAGAAAATGACAAGAATAGTGCATAGATATCGACTATCCATTCATCACAGAATGAACAACACACAATTTATGCATTTATCAACAAAAACCTTGTTGATATAGATATAATAGATACGATAAAATAACATACTTTTTCCGTCGATCGTTTATTTATGAGTACTTTTAGCGAATACAAAATCATTCATTAAACAGTTCCATAAATGCACGATTTCTATTAATGCATGATTTGTTATAGCCAATCACACGACGTAAAGACGTCGTTTGATTGGCCAATCGAACATATTTGAAATGAAACCTTCCAATCAAAACATACCGCCCTCTAGAACTGTCAGTGTCAAATTGTCATATAACCTAAAAAGACATTGGCGAAGAAAATGTAGACGACGCTAGAAGAATACGATCGACGAAAAAATTTTGTAACCAACTCGAATATTAAACGGCGATTAATGATCTCGACAATTAACGCTCTCGCTGCGCTCGAGCGTTTAACAGACCTCGATCATTAATCGCTCTATTTAATATACTTGTTGGTTAAATAACTATTTCCGTCGATCGTTTATTTATGAGTCAGTTTAGTGAATAGGAAATCGTTTATTAAACAACTCTATTAATGCATGATTTGTTATAGCCAATCACACGACGTAAAGACGTCGTTTCATTGGCCAGTCAAACATATGTGAAATGAAACCTTCCAATCAAAACATACCGCCTCTAGAACTGCCAGTGTCACATTACTTAAATGGTCATATAACCTCAAACGACATCGACGAATAAAATCTATGTAGACGCCGCCAGAAGAATACGTTCGACGGAAAAATTTTGTAACCAACTCGAATATTAAACGGCGATTAATGATCTCGACAATTAACGCTCTCGCTGGGCTCGACCATTAAACAGTCTCGATCATTAATCGCTCTTTTTAATATACTTGTTGGTTAAATAACTATTATTGAATTTTAGTTAAACAGATGTTAATAATCGAATTACCTACATCTGCCAAATTTGTAGATCTTTTAAATGTGAATTATATTCCGTTAACGGCGGGAGGGGGTGGGGTTTGGATGTTAAATTTTAAAAAATCAATCATCTGGATATATTAAACATTATATTTTTTTCTGTTTTCCAAAAAACATGTCACCTAAACTCAATCCACACTTATATGTACGAATAACTAAAATACTGGAAGGTGCCACTTCATGATTTTTTTGCACATTTCCAGGTAATTACCATTTTAAGTAAGAAATCTCAAGTGGACTTATTTCTATTTTCATTGGAAATGACAACCACTTTCTAAAAAAACGCGGGAAAAAAAAGAGCAAAATGTTTCATATTAACTTATTTGCTTGTTATCTTTCTATTAGGGATGAGTCGTTCGCGAACGAACCGTTCAAAATGAACGGGTCAACTGTGTGAACCGCTCGATCCGGTTCAACCCTGGCAAACTGACCCGTTCAGTAGGAGATCCGGTTCAGTAGCTCGTTCGTTTACGGTGTTTACGCTCTCGGCTCATTTCTGCTCACAGCATAGACGGCTCAAAAAAGACCGGCGCGGCGCGGCGGCGTCTTTGATGCGTGTTCATTTGTTTGCAGTGCCGCGTAAAGTACATAATATGTATATACATTATACATATATAAAATATTTTCGTTCGTTTATTTCTGGTTTGATTGATGCATAAAGATTCGTCAACATATTATGAACAGCCCGAACATTTTCTTTGCGTTTTAAAATTGTTGAGATCCGTATATCTGCACTGTATTTGTTTTAAATATTTTTGGGATATTATATTGAGTCGGAAGTTGATAATGAAGACCATTAATTTTAATAAATATAATTTATTAAACAAAGTGAAAGTTTGAGAATATATAAGGAAAAATATAAAAAGCATAAAAGGCAGAATGAAAGATATGAGATTTTTGCGGTAAAATTGAACGATTTGATTAGTTAACCATACAGAACTTATTGAAAAGTTTTGTATAAATTCCGTAAAATCAGCTTTCGAAAATCGCTAAAAGATCAAAATTAGATTTAATTAATTTAAATTATATATATATATATATATATGCAAATACCATTGACTTATTAGCCTTAGTAGCATTTTTATAGGATCTATTTTGTTTTTGTTACTGAATGGAGGTAATTTCTATCAGCATAAATTACAAGAAAAACTAAGTTAAATCAGAAAATTCCAGTTCTGACAAAGAAAAACAATACTCGCAGTAGTTAGGCCGTCGCGAGTCGGTATATTCGTAAACTACATAGGGCCGCTGCGATGGCTGAACGAAGATACCAGCAATGCGCGCGTCGTGTCCTCGTTCTTTTGAACGGTTCAAATGTCTGAACCGTTTGGAGGTTTGATCCGACTCACGAGTGGCAAAGTGAACGGGTGGCTCGAACGGGTCGGGTCAGATTCGTTCGTTTACGGCGTTTATGCACTCGGCTCTTTTCTGCATAAGATCGATAGACGGCTCAAGGCGGTCACAGGCCAGTTTTTTTGCGACGGCCGGCGCTGGCGCGGCGGCGGCGGCGGCGGCGTCTTTGATGCACGTGTGTTCGTTTGTTTCCAGTGCCGCGTAAAGTATTATGAAAAAAATATTTTATTATGGCTCTCCCCAAATATTTTCGTTGCCTTTTAAAATTGTTGAGATCCGTATATCTACACTGTAATTACTTTTAAATATTTTTGGAATATTATAGTCGGCAGTAGATAATGTAAACCATTAGTTGCAATAAATATAATTTATTAAACAAAATAAAAGTTTTAAACTATATAAAGTAAAATAAATATGAACAATAAAAAATAACTAAATATTCATTCATTGACTCAGAACTGGAACGTTATAATTTACTAAATAAAAATAATATATGTAATATATAATACACATAATACAACATAATATATATGTTGCCAAACTCCTCTAATCTCAAAAAATATAAAATGCATATAGAAGTATAACTCATCACATTACCTATTGTAAATTGCTATTTAAAAATAGCAATTGTGACACTTTTGTAGAACTTATTCTGTTTCGGCTTTCCGTTAGCGTGAGCCCTGCTTTTGTTCGACTGAACCGGCTCACTGAAATGACCGAGAATGCCCATCCCTACTTTCTATTCAGTTATTTTTATTATTAGTAATTTTGTTAGTTATTAGTTCATTTTTTTAATTTTAATTATTGTAATGGGTATTATTTTCATCCTTCGTTTTCACTCAAAACAATGGATATTACGGGAACGGTCTGAGTAAAATCAATGAAACACTTGATTCACTTGAAGCCATTAGGTCAAGTCCTTTCAAACCCAAGCACTGGGTCAGATATGTCGACGATCCTTTGTGGTTTGGCCACACGGTAGAGATAGACTTACTGCGTTCCTTAACCACCTGAGCAATGTTAGTCCTTCCATCAAATTCACGATGGAAATAGAAGAGGATAATCAGCTGCCTTTCTTGGATGTGCTGGTATACAGAACGTCAACGGGTAGACTTGGACATACAGTCTACCGTAAGAAGACACATACCGATCGGTACTTGAACGCCAAATCACACCACCACCCCCAACAGAAGAGAAGTGTTATTAACACTTTGTTCAACAGAGCCGAGAAGGTATGCGACTCTAGCACCTTGGACGACGAACGAAAACACTTGGAGTGGGCCCTACGTCAGAATGGATACACCAAGTCTGACATACAGGGTGTCACACAAAGAAAACCGCAAGTCTCAGAGGAACCGCAAGAGTCAAAGGGGTTCGCTTGCTTACCATACGTAAGTGGGGTATCAGAGAGAATCGGTAGAGTACTGAAGAAATTGGGTATCACGGTAAGGTACAGAGCACCAGCTAAGGTAAAGGATCTTTTGCCTAACCCAAAGGATATCACACCACTCCTGAAGAACGAAGGGGTATACAAGATAACATGTGAGTGCGGAACATGTTATGTAGGACGGACAGGACGAAGCATCGAATGTCGAATCAAGGAGCACAGTAGGGACACCCGGCTAGGCAAGATTCAACAGTCCGCTGTTGCTCAACACTGCCACGACTCGGGACACACAATGGATTTCGATGACGCGAAGATGTTGGCAAGGGTGGGTAATTATCATCGAAGGCTTATTAGAGAAGCCATCGAAATTTACAAACATCCTGACAACATCAATCGCGAGGACGGTACTGACATTAGTAGGGTCTGGAAATCGATCCTAACGCGGTCAGGTGGAAAACCACGTGGAGCGGTAGCTCCAGATGTGCGCAGTGAGGTGTATATTCAGGTATATAAGGGAGCCTTTCTTGGTAGGTCTTCAGTATTCAATTAGCTTTGAAGAAGCGAGCAACATGGTTCGCGAAACGTCAGCATTAACAAATCTTGACACACGGCATAACCCGGAAGCAGTTTATTTTCTAAATGATTCTGGCCGTGAAAGCCTACGTACTTACTATATATATATATATAATGGATGTTAATTCTTGCAGAAACCTGCATATATTGATATAAAAATTTGAAATAGTTAAATAGTTAAAGATGGCGGTAATTTTATCTTGTATTAACAATTTTAAATTTATATATATATATATTACGTATCAACGTACCAACCATACATATATATATATATATATGTGTGATATTCCATACTTGCAAGTAAATTTCAATTTAAATAGAAGAAAAGAAACCTCTTATTGATTTGCAAGAATATTTATTTATATATATATATAGGAGACATGTTTCGGCAGTTACGCCATTATCGATCCTAAATTGTCGTGTGGGAGATTCAGAAGTTGATCGGTTTGTACAAATGATATCTTACAAATGATACAAACCGATCAACTTCTGAATCTCCCACACGACAATTTAGGATCGATAATGGCGTAACTGCCGAAACATGTCTCCTATATATATATAAATAAATATTCTTGCAAATCAATAAGAGGTTTCTTTTCTTCTATTTAAATTGATATATATATATATATGTATGATTGGTACGTTGAGGGCTCCAACGCGTATGACAGAGTGTACGTTGTCACCTCATATATAACGTTGATGGCTCCAAAATCGGAGGTGACAACGTATCGCCTTGTTTTCAACGGAAATGTGGTCTAGGTGGCTCAGGGAGCTCAAATCCAAAAATTTCGTCGGAGCCGATAACGTCCATTATATATGTACGGACAAGTCATGTTAGTTCAAGCGTAGATCACGAGCGCTAGTGTCGCCCATACAAGATACGGCCGCTACGAAGTCACCTCCGCATATATGACTCCGTGTTTTGTATCATACAATACACGCTGTGACATCCGAAAAACGCTGGCAACGTTGTGGAGGTGACAGCGCAAGAAACATATGTTACATAAGTATTTTCGTATTTATTTCTGCCCTCGGACGCAGTTGGGTTGTGAATTTTACGCGAGATACAAAGGTTTTTGGTTCAAATCCAGGTTGTGGCTGCATTTTTTATTTCAAAGTTACATCCCGCATGTTGTTATCGTTTGTTAATTATTTTGAATGGCATAGGCTGCTTACATTGCAATTATTATTTAATGCAATAAAACTAAACAAATTATTTGCGGTGCTATTACATCAATAAATTCTATAAATTCCACATACCTTTTCCTTTGTTCACCACAAATCCCATTGAATCAAGTACTCAAGTAGAAATATTAAAAAGGTGATGCGGAAAATTTTAGTTAACAACTCCACAATTAGTAATCGAGTCAAGTAAATGTTGGGTATAAATTGTTGGACCTTTCCGATTGTAGAAATCCATTTGGATCAGCAATATTTATTTTAAAAGATAAGTTTTCACATTTTAATACTACGCATATTCAATCTAATTAAGGGAAAGTGCGTACCTTGTAATATTATGGACAACGGTGTCTATTAAGATTCTAGGGCATCGACCAATTTTTACATATGTTGCGCTATTAATGCAAATTAATTAAAATTAAATTCTTCTGGTGTTCTGATAATTACACAAAAAAAGTTAATTGATTTGGTTATTAAATTAGTAGGTAATTTAGGTATTCAGATTAGTTAATGTTGTGGAGGTGACAGCGCAAGAAATATATATCTTATATGAGTATTTTCGTATTTATTTCTGCTCTCGGACGCAGTTGGTTTTGGTTCAAATCCAGGCCGTAGCTGCATTTATTGTATTTCACAATTATATCCCGCATGTTTTTATCGTTTGTTAATTATTTTGAATGGCATAGTCTGCTCTTTGTCAACTATTCTAGTGTCCGCAAATATCATTTAATGAAATAAAATTAAATAAATTATTTGCGGTGCTATTACACCAATCAATTCTATAAATTCCACATACCCTTTCCTTTGTTCACCACAAATCCTAGTGAATCAAGTACTCAACCAGAAATATTAAAAAGGTGATGCGAGAAATTTTAGTTAACAACTCCACAATAAGCAATCTAGTCAAGTAAATGTTAGGTATAAATTATTACAATTATTGTTGGACCATTCCGATTGTAGAAATCAATGTTGATCAGCCATATTTATTTTATAAGATAAGTTTAATACTACGCATATTCAATCTAATGAAGGGAAAGTGCGTACCTTGTAATATTATGGACAACGGTGTCTATTAAGATTCTAAGGCATCGACCAGTTTTTACGTATGTTGCGACATTAATGGAAATTAATTAAAATTAAATCCTTCTGCTGTTCTGAGATTTACACAAAAAAGGTAATTGGTTTGCTTATTAAGTTAGTAGGTAATTTAGGTATTTAGATTAGTTGTAGTTATTTTTACATACCTTTGACTGCCGGTAGCGACTGCTTAATATTGTTTTAAAATTATAAAAATGAAAATATAATTTAACAATTTTAGCAAAGTATACCCAGTTTACGGTAAATGTCATGTGGGTATACTTTGTTTTAATTTATCCCGCTTTCGTTTATAATAAATGCGCATTTTTAAGGAGAATAAATACATACCTCAGCGAACGGTTTTTTGACTAAACTGAATTGAACTTATGTGCTAACTGAAACTAAATGAATTTAAATAACTATTTCGAATTATATCCGATTCTATAGTGATCCTCTTATTAACACTTATTGTATTCTTTATATGTTGTGCAACCAAAATATGCAATAAAAAAACAATTAATTTTTGAATATGTTACACCAGAATGTACCCTTAACATTCTGGTGCAACATATTCATAAATTAATTTTTTTTTATTGCATATTTTGGTTGCACAACATTTAAAGAATGCATACACCGTAAAACAACAGAAAATAATTCGAAAAATTAACAATTCCACAGTCAAAAATCGAGCGGCCCGTCGAAGGCGATTGTATCTCAATTATCGGAAACTTTTTAACCACCTTCCATACGAACATCTTTCAATATTTTTCAGAAATTCTTTTCTGTAGTGTACCCACAGTTCTCCTTTTTAAAATGACATATCATTGCTTAGTAGGTAATTTTTCAAATATTTTTGTGACAAAATCAATTTTGTTTTGTTGAATTAAGGGGCTGATCGATCACGTCTCGTGTTTCTTGCTTTTCTGTTGTGTGAGTTATGTTTTGAGCCTTCAGCTATTTATTTTTACTGTTAGTGATGTGTTTGACGGTGTGTTTTGACTCTGAGGACATGTCTCTATTGGCGAACTTCGTTAACTCTATGATCTCGTTCCTGATGAAGTTTTAAATATAAAACGAAAATTTCAACCAAGACAAAAGGAGTTTCCTTTAATCTACTACGCCCACTGACCGAGGTTCCCACGTTAATTTTTTCTATATATATATATAATAAGCAAAACATTGGCCCTATCGATGATGTTGCAGTACGATCAAAATTCAAATCATACTTCTGAAAATACAGTGGTGACTTGTATTTAAGTCACACAGTATAAGTTCTTACCTTGACGCAAAGAATTTCTATTTGTGGTTACAGTTTGCAACTTATCAACGAGAGCTTTTCTACCTGGTAACAAATCATCTTGCAAACTATGATCACTTTCAGCAAAAGACTGACATTGCAAGCTAGGTAAGTTTCCCCAAAACAACCTAGGTCTATACATCGAAGACACACAAGCAGCATCTATCAGAACTGGCTCACACTGAAGAAATCTGTAAAAAAAATAATTATTTATTTGTTATACTGTTACGAAGTATAGTTTAATTGCATTGTACAATTGAGGTCAGGTCATCCAACTCAACCTGCAGACAGTTGCTTGTCCAGAAATGCAGACGTCAGCCTTTTCATATCGGAACAAAGACATTCCTTTGTGGCAAGCGTGCAAATTAACTATGATTTATATCAAAGGCCGTGTGCAACCAAAAATCCTAACTCAGGATTTTTGGGGGCTCAAAACAGGTCATGACGTCTTGCCAAATTCAATATAAAAGCCACGGCAAAGGATGGGAACGGGATCAGTAGTTTGCAGCACCTACTTGTAGTGTAGCGCGACTATTGCATTTTAGATATCAGCTGTAGTATTGGAATTCTGCATGGTCAGCAATACACGAACAATGTAAACAACACTGCGAATTTTATTTATACATCTCCATCCTGACCTAGAGCCGTCCCCATTTAAGAGCTACGTAACAATACGCCCACTTGAAGTGGACTCAACTCAATACTGTTTTATAGTTTTCATTTCAAAGTTTTGGGTTTTCTACAACTCTCCAAGCACACTATAATGAGTCCTTACATCAATTTTACATTAATTAAACAGCCAGCTGTGAATATAATCATAAATAATAATAGTTAAATTTTGTACTCTGAACAACTTTTCTTGATAACTTTTACAACCAAACTAAATTACTGAAAATTATGTTTGTGCGATGGTACAATTGAATCAATCTAACTTTGCGTGTTGTCAAAAGTCACATGAAGTGACATGATTAAATGCATTCCCATTCTTTCTACGGCATGCTAAACTATTGACACTAACGTTTGACGTATGTCTCGGCTGTCTAAGACATCCAATCTCGGATGCTAATATGTATACTAGTGCGCAGAAGAAAGACAGAACTACAGTATGTCGGTCATTGGGTAGTTCGGATCTCCAGCGGCGTCACTGACAGGAGATTCAGGGTAACTGTCAGTTGTGCTGGTATCACACTTTAAATAGCCGGGAAAATATTTAAATCCTCAAACGAAACAGTTTGTGGCCAATCTTATAGACTATTTTACAGCGGAAAAGGAAAATATGGGTACCCTAATTTCCCTTAATGCAATGCAGCAGGTATTAATTATTGTCCATTCGTCCTGATGCGAACATTGTTACATTATTTCTTAGAGAGTTGTGGATGCATTAAAAATAAGTCTAAGGACAGTATCTAATATTAAAAATGCCAGGGAGGCAAACGAGTCATTTTCTACCAGAAGAAAACCTCGAACTCGGAGGAAACTAAAAACCGAAGACGTTGATGAGGGTGCAAAAATGCACGTTCGCAACACATTGTATAACCTTTACGCTGCAAGTAGGCTATTGCATTACCATATTCTTCCTGTAGACAACGTTTAGCAATATTTAATTCTAGGAAAACATGTTACCATTACATCCTTAAAGGAAGAGCTGCGTGAAAAGTCTCATTTGAATTTTAGTTATGGCTCCCTACGAACACTTCTTTTCCACCTTGGATTTAAGTTCAAGAATGACGATAACCGAAGGGCATTAATGGAGACACCCGCCATAGCATCTATGAGACCGGAATTTCTTAGAATGTATATGAAAAAAAAGTTCTCCATTTAGCCGCACTCTTGTGTTTCTGGATGAAACATTGATTTTTTCAAAGGGTGATCGAAGTGAGTTGTGGCAGGATGTTCGGAAATCTGAGGGATTTGACGGGAAATGATTTATTGTTTTACATGCTGGACGCAAGAGTGGTTTTGTAGAAAATGCAAGTTTAATATACACTACAAAATCGAATTTGTTGGACTATCATGATGATAGGAATGCGGAAATGTTTTCTAAGTGGGTGGAAGACAAATCAATTACAAATTTAGAAAAGCCTAGTTTAATTGTTATGGACAACGCATCATACCACAGTGTTCTAGTAGAAAAACATCCGAGTTCATCATGGGATAAAGCCAAAATATGTGAGTGGTTAGATACAAATAAAATTGCGTATGATAAACCAATGTTTAATGCCGAAGTTCTGAACCTTTCCAATCTTAATAGGAAACCAAAAGCATAGAAAATAGATCAACTACTACAAGAACATTGACATGAAGTTCTAAGATTGCCACCATACCACTGTTCAATTCAATGCAATTTAAATGATCTGGGCACATGCTAAAACCTATTACGATAAGCACATTGGGGAAGATGGATACGGACACCAAAGTGGTACAAATGTGGGACAAGGCACTGCAGAAATGTACACCACAAATATGGAATGAAACAGTATGTCACACGGAAAAAATAATCCAGCAATGGCAATAGCTTTGGCAAAATTTATTCCACTGACCGAATGACAACAGTCGATTGCACCAGAGGACTGTCACTTTTGACAACACGCAAAGTTAAATTGATTCAACTATAGACTGGTATATAAATAAGTTTTATATATTAATTAAAAATTGATTCGTGCACAACATAGAGTGTGTTGTGCAGTTGTATGACATCCAAATATTTAGAATTGAGTCCATGTCAAGTGGGACACAATGACATATGTAAGGATCATTATAAATGATTGTAGTCGAAGTATGCCATGATATCAAATGTAAAGATTTCTGGTTGCCGCTCTACTTGAATGGAATACCGCTGTTTCCCACGCAAAAGTTAAATTAGTTGCATAAGCTACTTCATGTTTGACAGTTGTTTGTGGATAGCAGCAAACATTTTCTAACATGGGCATGGCCTACTTCGACTACAATAATTTATAATGACCTGTATATTTTATACATTAAAATAGGAAATTACCTTGTCATTGACTGTTTTATATTATGTGACATTGCAGCAACGTTTTCAAATAACCAGTATAGGCGATGATTGTTATAAGTCTGTATAGTTTTCAAAATTCTGTAGTAGTCAAAAAATAAAATTCCTGTTCCTCTTGCATCTGAAATTCCTTTTTAAAGTTCTCAAATAATGTTTGTTTGGATGTGTACCGTATAATCCTTTCCGTGCTGGATTCACTAAACTTAGATCATTGCATGGAGATCCTCCCAACAACAGGTCTATCGGAAGTATGCTTTTTATGTCTTCATCTGATAATTTTTTGATGTCTCCCAAGAATGTTACTCCAGATGGGTAATGTTTTTTGACAACAGACATGCTCAAAGTATCAATTTCGGAAGAATAGTATGCTTCTATGGGAATGTTCAAATTTACTAGGGCTGTCAATCCTATAAGAAAAAATGATTACGTAATTATTATTATACAGTATATAATTAAGTATTATACAGTATATGTTCATGTACACACCCTTAAAGAAACGTCTATGCTTTAAGAGTAATTGTAAATAAATGTTTAAAGATTTTAACTACAATTTTGATATGACCAAAACACTGTCCTATATGGCACAGCGTCATTGTGTAACAACAATATACTTTGATCTATCCAACGCCTTCGACACTGTGAACCACATGAGTCTGTTGACAAAGTTGCGATATTCTGGAGTGAACGGCATTGTGTTGGATCTCTTGGGTCGTACCTAGAGGGTAGACAGCAGACGGTGTGCATAAACAGTACTCAAAACTCACATTCTTGCGTTTTAAGGTCGGGGGTCCACAGGGATTAACGTTGGGTCCTTTACTGGTTCTGGTTTACACCAACTATTTGTGTGAGTCTCTAAACACTGAAGATCTGTATAAATTTGCTGACGATACTACGGTATTGTGTCTCTTGGGACCAAGGCAGTTGAGAGTGCGATTCAATTGTGCAGATCCAACAGCTTGATTTTAAATTCCAACAAGACAGTCCAGTTTTCATTGGATACTCCTAGTCGATCGGTTCTCGTAAGCACTCTCAATACCTCTGTACCATTGAGTGACTGCGTAAAGTTTTTGGGGGTTTTTCTACAGAGGTATTTGCGGTAGGACACATTTCACACATTTCTTACACTCATTTGAAGTTACCCTGAGTTTACTACGCCATGCCCAAGCGAAAGAGTGTTGTGGAGATACTACTTTGCTTGCCTGACTTTTCCTGACCTATGAAAACATTTTGTGGAGGATCCTCTTCCCATCTAGCCATGCTGTTTGAAGTTCAAAAAAGATTCTGGTGTATGCTGTACAAGGGCTACTGGCAGCCATGCACACCGTTTTTCAAGCTGTCGGCCATTTGAACACTTTCATCCCTGTATATTTATCACCTGGCTCCATATTGTAGACAGAATTTGCGCTCCTACAATAGCGAGATCTCAGTCTATGCATACCCGTGACGCCTCATGCGATGTGGTGCGAGGGGCTTATCAAAACCTACATACCTCAAATACAGAACGAGACCAGCTTCAAGTTATTTCGAATGCAAGTACAACGTCACCTACTTACATGTACGTATTATTATGTTGATGAATTTGTGAATGCACCGAGTCGTTTAAATCAAATTCACGTTTAATTACCATCAAAAATAGTGTCGATTAGAGAGACAGAAAAAGTTTATTTCCAAACTAATTATAATATATAGTTCTGTTATATTATGTATCATGCGCGCCAAAAAAAAGTCGTACACGTTGTAGTTTTGTGAATGGTCCTTTTATAACCTATTCGCTGTCATTCTGACATTAATCATAGGTATGAAACATGCACTAACTGTCAAGTTGACAAGCCAGAATTACATGATCTCAAACTTAGCTGTACGACTTTTTTTTGGCGCGGATAGTATATATCATTTTCTATATACTTCGCCTGGAAACGGTCATCGACAGAAGTCCTTCAGCGAGGGTCTTGCATTTGGTATGGTACTTAAATATTTTGAAGGTGTTTTATTATGTCGTATATGGTTTTCTTCTGTTCATTCTGGTGGGTCTGAAGATTGTTTCTTATAAAGAATAGGTGAGATATTTCTGGTGGGAATTTTTTTGCAATTTTTATGGATAGGGTTTTTAGTCTGTTGGAAATGGGGATGATGTTTGTGGTTTCGTACAGGAATGTATTGGATGGGTTGTGGAGCGAATTGTTGGGGTGACGTATTCTGGTTATGTTATGCAGGGCACTTCTCTCTCGAACCTCGATGTTTTTTATCACTGATGTTTTGTTAAGTATAATAGTGACCCGTACTCAAGCACAGGTTGTCATATTACCTTGTAAATGCGCACGGCTCCTCTTGTGCTAATACCTCTATGTCAAGCTTCTGAATGTTGTTGCTCTTGCCTTCACGTTCATTTTGGTCTTTTTGGTATGGGCAGTGAACTTTAGCTAGGGATCTAGCTGTATTCCTCGGTACTTGCAGCTTCGGGAAAGGGATATGGGCGTATTAACGATGTAGTCTACCGGAAGTGTACCGTAGGTTCGGAATCCCAGAGTTAATACGCGTTGTAGAGATATGAAATTTTTACAGTGGTTTTCTGCTGTAGTATTGCATATTGTAGTTTGGTTTGCATATTGTAGTCAGGTATGAGATTTTGAATACGGAAAGTGAGATTGAGAATTTGTGGATTATTGTACCCTTTCATAAGCGGAAGGTTGCGTTCGGAGTCATTTATAGGCCCCCTGTCACTTAGTATTATGCAGTTTTTGGACGGGCTCGAAACTGTTATATCAAATGTGATACCGATTTGTGATGACTTTGTTTGTATGGGTGATGTAAACATAAATTTCCTTGATGTTGCAGCGAGTGCCACTGCGGCATTTGTCGATTTTCTCGATGCTTTCGGGTTTTTTCAGCTTATAGAGAGTCCGACACGCACTACGGAGACAACTTCGTCACTCATTGACATAATGTTCACTAATAATAAAGAACTAATAGCATTGGCTGGGGTATCCGAGGTTTATGGGGTTGCGGATCACGACTTAGTTTATTGTAATTTACAATGTAGGATACCCGATAGTATACCTGTAGTGAAGAGCTACCGTTCATTCAAACATTTTGATTATGGTGGTTTTTGTGAACAACTGCGGAGTATTCCCTGGAGAAATATTTACGACATCGAGAGCGTGAATGATAAGGTCGCCTTTCTCAATAGTAATATTAAAGTGTTGCTGGACATTCATGCTCCTTATACGGTCTCTAGATTTACTAAGCGACCTTCTCCGTGGCTCACTGATGACGTTAAGTTCCTGATGAACTAGAGAAAGCATGCGTTAACGAGATTTAAGCGTACCCGCTCACCTGAGGACTGGGATCAATATAGGGCATTGCGTAATCATGTCAACGCAACCGTGATTAGGGCAAAACGATTTTTCTTTCGAAACTGTTTTCGGGGCTCGGGTTATACTAGCATGTGGCGCGATTTAAGAAAATATAATATGATATCTGGGGGTGCGACTACTGCTCTTCCACCAAACCTTAAAGATCCTGGGGTAATAAATGATTTTTTCTTGAACAGCACTATGCAGAGGGTTCCTGACGGGACCACTTTAAAGAACTACACAGGTGGCACATTGTCTGGTATGGGTTCATATTTGGAATTTCATACAGTCAGTGAAGCGGATATTTTAATGATCATAAATGGCATAAAGACTAACGCAGTGGGTCACGACGGAATCAGCATAAAGATTATTCATTTGTGTATTCCCTATTTACTGCCTTACATAACCAACATTATCAACACTTGCATATCTATGTCTGTTTTCCCGGATGCATGGAAACAAGCACTGGTGACACCTCTACCAAAGACATCCGCGCCCAAGGAATTAAGTGATTTGCGACCAATTAGTATTCTGTCGGTATTGTCAAAAGTACTGGAGAAGGTTTTAGAAAAGCAGTTGCGTTATCACCTAAACAAAAATGCAATTCTACCAGACGTCCAGTCTGGTTTCCGATCGGGGCATGGATGTGAAACGGCACTGCTGAAAGTGACCGGTGACATAGTGGAGGCTACTGACCGCAAATTGTTGACGGTATTAGTTTTATTAGATTATTCTAAGGCATTCGACACGGTCGACCACGGTACACTCATTGCGGCATTGCATTACATTGGCCTTCTGCCTTCAGCCTTAGCATTAATGGCCAGTTTTTTGGATAGTAGAAGGCAGGCGGTCTGTTGCGGTGACCAGGTGTCTGATTGGGCTGGTGTGCCCGGGGGGGTGGGTCAGGGAACAATTTTAGCTCCGATATTGTTCAGTATCCATACGTCTCAACTGTGCAAATCTGTTCACAGCTGTTCTGTTCACATGTATGCAGATGAGACACAGATTTATTTCTCCTTTCCAGCGGAATCGGTGAATAATGCATGTCAACTAATCAATGAAGATTTGCAAAGACTTCTAGTATTTTCCGAGGCACATTGTTTGTGTTTGAATCCGATTAGGTCGGCAGTAATGGTGTTTGGCAGAAAGATAGATAGGGAAAGGGTTGTGAATCGCATATCAGTCAGTATTAATAATACCGAAATTCCAGTGCAGGAGAGTTTCAAAAATCCGGGACTGACTATTGACAATACATTTCGCTATAAGAAATATATATCGTTTTGTCTACAGCGTGGGTATTGTTCACTAAAACAAATATACTCAATTAGACATGTACTGGACAGGAAGTCGAGAACGTTACTCTGTGATTCGTTGGTGCTGTCTAGAATGAACTTTTGTAGTGCTATTTATGGACCGTGTCTGGATTTTCGCGACAAGCAGAGGATTCAAAAGTTGCAGAATTCCTGTTTGCGTTTGATATATGGGGTAAGGAGGCGCGAACGCATATCACATAAGCTTAAAGAAGCTGGGTGGCTAAATATGTCAAATAGACGGTTCTTAAACTCAACATTGTTTCATAGAATAATAAAGCATAAGTCACCCACCTATTTATTCCAAAAGATTGCTTTTCACACCGACGTACGCAATCTCAATTTGCGATACAGGGGTGGACTCACTCCGCCCATGCATTCAACTGAATTCTTTAAACGAGGTTTTGCCTACTGTATCGCAAAAAATTTTAATAGTCTGCCGCCATGTTTCCGAACTATGAGCAACTCCAGTTTCAAACGCAAGTTATTTAAGAAACTTTTTCTTGAGCAGTGAGCGACTGTGCTTTGTGCATGTGACATCAGTGGAAATACTACTTTAGTCCCGGTTCGTCTTTTGTTTTGCACGTGGTAGATGGAATAGAGAGAATTAGGTTAAGACAATTAGGTTAAGTTGAGCAGGCAACACTTTTGTGTTGACCTGGACTTCGCCTACTCCATTGTATTTTGTAACTAACATTATTGTTTTTGTTTTTGGAGAAATAAAGACGTTTACTATTATTATTATTGGAAAGTATATAAAAGTAATAAAATATTAAATAACGACATTATTTTTTTTTGCTATACATTATTATTTTATAAAAATGACTTTCCAAAATAGAACATTCAAAAATAGAAAGGTTTTACCTATGAACTTAGTTTGAATTATTTATCGTTTTTACGTGATTTCGAACCCGCGATTTAGAAACAAATTGGTTTTTCTCAGACACCCTTGAGTTTACCGTTTGTTTCATGTGTTTTTTTACGTCCTATATCACCTGTGGTTAGTTTCCACTGCAAATAGTTTCTCTCTAAGCACTAACAAAAATTTTCATTAGTGGGGTATACTTACTCCTTAATAATTATGGATAGAGAGTTTTCATGGATACGGTGGAAGCGGATACGGAATTAGGTTTTCCTTGGGTTAATGGTAATTCTCCATCTACGGGACCAGGAGAGCATTTTTTCTAGGATTGTAGGTGACTGGTGGCATTAATGAGGGAATTGGTGTGGGATACTAGGTCTGTATCATCAGCAAATAGAAGGGCGTAAAGATTAGGATTGTAAATGTTCGGATTGGGATCATAGTTGTCATGGCAGAAAATATTGTACAAGAGGCAAAATTGCTGAACCTTGTGACATTCCTGGTTTGCTGGAAAGTGTGGGATAGGGAAGCAAAGTATTTAACCTGGGAGGATCTGTGTTTCAGGAATTGACGAATAATTGCTACATTTTCCGGTGTGAGTACAGGGCAATCAAAAAATGTGTCATACCAATTGTTGACGGGCATCAGTTGGGTTGAGTCATATTCTGGGTCTTCGTTAAAACTAAATGTTTTCTGCAGATACCTAGCATCCACGTTGGATATTTCTTGATGGTCGGTGTATGAAATCTGGGTGTCGGGGTCTGTAAGTTCTTGCGCAACCACTGATTATTAGGATTTGGACAGTTTTTTAACTTCCTGCAAAAACTTTTTTCCCTTTGACTCTTCAATTTTGTTGCACGCAATCATGTATTTATCGTATTTATAATCTGCTATGAGTTTTTGTATATGTTTAATGATTAAGTTAAAATTGTTCTTAAGGTGTGGCTTGAAGGTGTTGGCTTGAAGGTGTTGGTTTGAAATTCTCTGACCAGCTTTCTTTTTTCTTTGATTAGGCGCAGGATAAAGGGACCTTCTGAAAGTCACAGCGATGGAAATTGGTTATGTATTTGGGATCGTTTTTTGTTGCGTTTTCGGATCCGTGTATTTGGAATTCAATTGCGAGGTGATCAGAACACACGTCAGCGAGACCTTTTATAGAATGTATCTGGGACAATAGGTCGGGAGAGCAGAAAATGAGATCAGGGGTATTGCTAGGGTTATTTTCCATAATAAAGGTTGGACGGGTTTTTATTTAGGAGAATTTGGATAGGTTTAGGAATTGGGAGATATGTCTAGATTTGGTTTTGTTTGGGTTGAAGTCGCCTATTATTATAACATTGTCGTATAGAGATGCCTTGACAAAAATTGTGTCATCGATATTGGAGAATGGGTGGATATTAACCAGAAATATATGTATCTTTTGTGTAGCATAGGGAAGTGAAAATGCAGACTTTTGTTAGTCGCTGGGGGGTTTTCTTTTCCAAGTTGTAACGAAGGATGTGTCATAGCAATAGTGCTCCACCAATATTTTGATTTCTGATTATGCCTGGGTTATGTAGTTTTGTCCTCGGTGTTGTCCAAAACACAACACCGAGGTGTTTTTGAATTATTAACGCGCAGGTTTTCCTTGAACTATGAACATATAATTGGTGACAGATGATACAGAATTATATACTTTCCCTAACTACATTTATATTTTTTTCATTATTAAATTTACTATCTCAACATCCCCCTGCTGTAGATTTATAAATCCTTAACTATAAGTTTTTCAAACTTATTGCGGTCCAACTTTAAGTCTCGCCTTATATGTCTGATCGCCCTTAATTCTGAACACCCATTTATTATTTAATATTTTCTTTCCCACATTCTTCATTCACAAACTCCCAGTCGCTTTGCTCTGCTTTGCCATTTAATTGGGGAGTGTGTATTACTGTATTATCCATTACAATTCCCTTTTTTCGACAAAATACCTTGGTTTCATTATTAATATATTCTTTACCATTGTCGCTTCTTAACTTTGACACTCGTTGTCCAATGTATCATTCCATTTCTTCTACATAATCTTTTATACATTCTAACGCTTCATTTTTAATTTTCATTATGTAAACCACGGTATAATGGGTATAATCATCAAGCATTGTTAAGAAGTACCTTTTATTGTCCCATGTCATTGGTTCTATGGGTCCTGCTACATCAGTATGCACTATTTACAGCGGTCTAGTAGCTCTCTTTCTTATGGAGTTAAATGGAATTCTTGTTTGTTTGGCTTTTAGACATATTTCACAGAAAATTTCGTCACTGCAATCCTTCTTGTTTATGTCTAAACCAGTTACCATATCCTTATCAATCATTTGTTTTAATTTCTTAATTGGTGTATGTCCCATTTTCTTGTACCAATCCAAAAGTTTTGTCTCTACCTTTGCAGTTTGCGGTAAGCAAACTTTCTTCATTCGGTTTCATGATGTTTACTGTATAGGTCCCATTATCTTCTTTATTTCCTTCCAAAACCATTTTATTGTTCTTCGTTATAAGCACACTATTGTCGGTAAATGTTACTGTTCCTCCTTTTTCAGTTATGAGCTGACTGATATTAAGTTTTTACGTAATTCTGGCACAAATAACATTTTTTCTAAGACACAATTATTTCCTTCGATTGAATCCTGTCCTTTTGACTCCATCGATTGATTCTTCTTAGCAACACAAATCTCAGTATTTGTCTTTTTGAGATGTTTGAATAACTTTACACTGTCATATGTGAAGAAGAACCAGAGTCAATTACGTTCTTATCTTTCAGTTGTATTTTCATCTTTGGTTAAAAATGCAACCCTTTTTCCCTGTTTAATGATTCCATCTTTGTTTCTGAAATAACAATCCTTCTCAGAGTGATTATTTGTTTTGCATATTTTACATTCTTTGAATTCGTTTGCTGGGCGATTTCTAGCAATGTGTCCTATTTTACTGCATTTGTAGCATGTTATATCTTGATTTGGTTTTGATTTCATTCTGCAAAACTTCTCAATATGTCTTTCTTTCTTGCATTTATAACAAACTTTATTTTTAGTGTTGAATGCGACTGGTTTCTCAGTTATGTTGTTTATGATGATTGCTTCTTCTGCTACAAGTCTGGATGTTAAATTTGTTAGGGTACGGTCATTTAGTGGTGTTAATAACCAAGCTGTACGAAAATGTTTGTACGTATCGGGTAATGTGCTTAAAATTTTCGAAATAATCATCTCATCATCAATAGTGTTAACAATAGCCTTGGAACTCATAACACATTTATTAAAAGTACATACAATCGCTTACAATGACATATCATTAGTTAATTATCAGTAATCATATTATTATGGTTACTACGATGGTTGTGGATTATGCTCGTTGTGTTACCAAAGTCTTAGACGTTGGACGTTTAGAAGAATTCTCTTCCGACTACACACATTTCTATTGTAATTTTCACAATGATTTATGTGTAATTTTACAGCCATTTTTCTCAGTGTACGAATGCCATCCGCCACACTGTTCTACTATTGCGTTTGAGAATATTTCTTGGCGATCGTGTAGGGACATCGTCGCTCATTAGCCTCTAACGTTTAGATGCTGTCTTATTGACGTTGACATTCTTCCAAGATGGCGTATGTGATATATCAAATTCGACTCTTTTTATAATCCCTTTGCTTCCATTTACTTCTTTGCGACATCTTCTGCTTGATTTGACATCTGGCCAGCACAAACATCCGACGTAATCGCTGGTGACATCCCATATTGGTAAACTCGGTGGCAAACTACGCGAAGACACGTAAGCCAATCCCACTGCTGCTCTGTTAACAATAGCCTTGGAACTCGTAACACATTTATTAAAAGTAGATACAATCGCTTACAATGACATATCATTAGTTAATTATCAGTAATCATATTATTATGGTAACTACGATGGTAACCAAACCGTCCAAGGCCACCTTTGACATCCTTCTGTCCAAGCAACCCTTGACGACCCACGCTCGCACTCCTGACGTCATGACTCGCACTGCGGCGTTGTTCACAATCGTTTGTCTCAATGTTCTTAATCTGAACGCCAACTTCTCCAATTTACTTATGTAAAGTGAGATGTCACTACTTCTATCGTACGTAAAATTAAAGAATTCCTGCAATAACGTACATATTTGTTGTCTGTATCTGTTTGATAAATGTTGCATAACTTTTTGTACATTTCTGCTGAGGTTTGACAGGTTATTATATGCATCAATACCTTTTTATCGATAGAACCAACTATCACGCTCTGTGCTCTTGCATCCTTTTTCTTCCAATTCAGTTTTTCATTATCCTTT
This sequence comes from Aphodius sticticus, assembly GCA_963966075.1. Classification (NCBI taxonomy): domain Eukaryota; kingdom Metazoa; phylum Arthropoda; class Insecta; order Coleoptera; family Scarabaeidae; genus Aphodius; species Aphodius sticticus. The sequence continues at coordinate 64,036,995 of OZ014506.1, forward strand.
TCTGAGTCTTCAAATTTTACTTCTTCTGTCACCACTTCGTAAAATCCTTGTGCCTTGAATAATATTCAAATTTGAAAATTCCAAAGTTGAAACAATTCTGCATCTCTTAATTTTTCAATTTGCGAGGTCTCTTCATAAGTTATGCCCCTTGACGCCATTTTTATTTCTTTACTTTTTCTTTCTGTTTTTCACTGGTTTTTACTTTTATCTGGGCCCATAACCTGTTGTGTTTTTGAATTATTAACGCGCAAGCTTTTTTTTGAACTATGAACATATATTTGGTGACAGATGATACAGAATTATATGCTTGTCCTCAACTAAACAAACTACGTTTCCCTAACTACATTTATATTTTTTCATTATTAAATTTACCATTATTAACCACATTATTAAATTTTTTATTATCTTAACACTCGGAATGATATAGACGATTTTGTTTTTGTTTCGACCATAGCTACGCAGTGAATGTTGTTTTCTTCGATATATCTACTATCTACTATCTACTAGTTGTGATCTTCGATTGTAGCTATTAATGTTATTCATAATGCTGCTGGGTAATTGATGCTTGATGTCTGTGGATAGGCTCTGGTGGCGATAGAATATTGATATTTTGTAAATCAATCATGATTATGTACATATAGGTGCCCGAAAATGAGACAATGGTATCTAACTGATATGTTTCAATGAATTTAGTTTTTAGTTTGCTAATAAGATTTTGTCTATTCTGATTTTCGGAAGCGTTGATTTTTTCGCGCTCCTGCGCCCCCCCCCCACCCTCTGTATCCGTCACTGTTTATGGGCAGTATCTTCGTAATTTAAATAAAAAAAAATATTTATTCTCCTAAAACAATAGTTTATTTAAATTAGTTCCCACCATATAACTTATTGTATTGAGTTTTACAGCCTGTTAAAATTAGATGCTGCGAATTATTAATACAGAATGCTGATGAATTAAACAAAAATTTATTAACTTATATTACTTACTTTATAACTTATATTTGCAAAATATTTGACATTTGGCAAATATTTGATATTTGCATACGTATTAGGGATTATACGAAGCTTGTCCTATAGCGCCAAGGTATAGTCTTGGTCCCAACAATGTGACGGAGATATATATTTTGTCTTTCAATGTGGTGCCCGGGATCAAACTGTGCATGTAGTTATTAGTAGTTATTAGGATCGTCGACAGATGGCGATATTGTAGCTTAAAGTGCGCGGTAGGTATTATCGCGGCCGTCAGCCGGTAATATTCAGCATCACTAATGCCCATTGGCAGCCCATAGATAACCTTATACATGTGGCAGCTGGTGGCAGCACTGTGGCAGCCTATGCATCCAATCCAGCCAATCAAATCGACGAACTTGACGCATGCAAGTGTGTCCAGTGGCACTACGTTGGATAAGATAGAGGTATATGTCGCAACGCTAGTGTTGGAACAGCCTGCTGTTAGAAACATTCTTTATATCATTTAGTATTTATATGGATATTTGCAAGTATATGAATCTGAAGCCCCGACTTTAGATGAGCAGAAAACAAATAAATAGGTCCTGTTTCACTTGCGTAATTTACCTGTTGCTATACCATCAAACAATGACAGTACTCTTAAAGGCCTTTGATGTCGAATTTCTGAGGAAATGTAATTGCCACAATCATATAAGATCAAAATCTGAAACAAACATGAAAATAATTTAAATTTTTTTGATAATATATACTAATTACATGACTTACATTTTGCCTCCAGTCTTTCCGAAAATGCAACAACGCATTAAATTTTGATTCCTTATCACAAGCAAAGCAATGCCAGCCATCTATTTTTAGTATTTCTTCTCGGGCACCAGCTTTAGCCAAATAATCAATGCACTTATAGCAGTACACTCTGGAATAGGACGAAATTATGATATGTATTATTGCAGTTTATAAAATTTACAAAATTTGGTATGAGAACTGAATTGTGTAAGCCGTGTATCATCTGATTATATTACGGAATTCCAAACTAAGAATGAAATATTTGATATATAATGCAATGTAATAGGTACTTAATAAAATAAAACTCAATTCGACTACAAAAACATACAATACTATAATGTGTTAAAGCAGTAAAAATATTTATTGTGATAGTAAGACTGTACAGTAAGACTGTACAGTAAGACGTACAGTAAGTCATAACGCCACGAGTTTTTAGCTTCAAAATAATAATTGAATGAAGAAAGGCATACCTACTTTTTAAACAATTGATGTGTAATTTATTGACTTATATTAAAAAGTAGATAAGTAATTTTATCTGATATTAGCTATGCTCCAAACAGACTGTCATAAAAAATTAATAGAATAATACCTGGGTTAGTCCTTAGGATGCGTTCCTAGACGATAGCGCGCTAAATGATATAGCGTTAAACGAGGCCATTAACACATACTAGATGGGAGAAGGGGAGCAAAGACCAATAAATGAACAATTTTTCCTTTAATTTAAAGCTATGTTTATATTAGTTTGCATAATAATATAGGTTACATAACATGTAAGCATAAGCACAAAGACATATAAAGTTTATTTTTGTGATGAAGGTCCTGGTTCTACTGAAATTCTCAATTTTTACTTTATCATACATAGTATGATAAAGTATTGTAATCGTGCGGAAAAAAAAATTGAGATTTTAGCAGAAATAGGTCCTATTGGGTCCCCTGAACAGTTTTGACGAAGGTGTGTGTATGTGTGTGTGTGTGTGTGTATGTGTGTATGTGTGTATGTGTGTATGTGTGTATGTGTGTGTGTGTGTGTGTGTGTGTGTGTACCTGTTTTTGTGGCGACGATTTCGGAGAAACTACTAAAGGTATCAGTACGAAACTTCATATTTAGAAGCTTCATGACCAAACTTAGAGCTGAAAAGGTTTTGGTTCAAAAGGGTCCAAAGGAACTGGATGTTTACTCAAAGCATTTTTCAAGGATTTTGCAAATAAGCCGCCATTTCTGTAATTTCAGCTAAATAGTTAAATAATAAATTGAAGTAGAGGAAATTTTGTGTAATTTATGTCTATGACATTTGTTGGTAAAATTAATAGCTTAGTTGCATGAGCAAATTCTATTTGATCGAGATCGGTCGTGTCTGCATGAATATAAAACTCGTTAGCCAGGGTTTGACAGATATTTTCATTATAATGACAGTAGGTAGTGTCAAACGTTCATGTTTTGACAATACCTACTGTCAATAGAATCAAAACATCTGTCAAATCCTGGCTAACTAGTTCTATTTCGACTTGACGTTCACCGTTTTGCAATCGCCTCAGCACCTGAATTTTAATGTTGACAGCTTTTTTGTGGTTTTTGTTTTACCATCACTCATTTTGAATATTCTAATACATTATATTAATGATAAATCTTTAATTTTTTTTTAATAGCATAATATGCTTAACATATTGAAACTTGTCTAAAAGATTAACCATAAATTTAAATCTGAATTCTTAAAACTAGGTACTTGTCTCTAATAGGCTATCCACTGATGTCCTATATTTACTTTGTCCTAAACAAGAAGCACTAACACTTCACTCACTGTGATTCTGGTTGTCCAGTAGCTGCGGGCCCTCTACTTTGACGTGATGGCTTAGGCGAGATTCATGCTTAGTGGCAAATTTTTTTATTCCTTGGATGACATCCAAGGAGCGTTAACCATGTTCCTTAGTACTTTATTATGGAAAATCTGGATTCCTTGTATATAGGAGTTTTTCGCGCAACCCCAAAGCTGGATGCCGTATAACCAAATCGGTTTTAATACTTGGTTGTAAACTTGTAGTTTATTCTGTACTGACAACTGAGAGTTTCTTCCCAGATGCGAGGACAGTTCACTGTATTTGAGGACAAGCTGTACTCTTTTCTTCTTAACGTGTTCTTTCCACCTTAGTTTTGTATCCAGAGTCATACCCAAATACTTTGCAGTGTTCGCATATGGAACTATGGCGTCGTTAATCTTGACATGAGGTATGTCCTCGATTCTTTTGTTTGTAAAGTTAATGTGGACAGCTTTCAGTTCGTTGAGGTTGGTCTTCCATTTTTTGGTCCATTTATATATTTTATTACTAGCTTGTTGAAGATTCCTAGTAGATTCTCCAAGAGTTGAGCCATTAGAGCCGTGGCGACTGTTACATTTTGTGGCGACTGTTACATTTTCCAGCTGTGGTAGGTCACTTGTATATAGTAGATACAGAATACACCACCCAATACACTAACCTGGGGTACCCCAGCTTTTACTTCTTTTAGTTCCGAGTATCAAAGCTGGGCACAAAAGCGTTTATCCGTTAATCGTTAATTAACGAAGTTAAATTTTTCGTTAACGAATTAACTTTTAAGTTAACTTTCAAAACCATTAACGGACTCATTAACTTCCGCTACATTCATCATCAGTTAATTCAAGTCCGTTAAATCGAAAATATCGTAAGTAAACATTTCAAATTGCTATGGGTATTGTGTGCAGTTTCGGACTTGGTTTTGTTTGCATGCATGTGACGCAACTATGGGTGTCACAGCGTCCGTATATGTAATGCATGCGCGTGAAGTGGGTTGTTTTTAGGATGTCTTTTGTTAGTTCACAGTATGTTTCCCAGTGGTTCCCGGTCGTACGAAAACAGTACAAAAAAGGCTTCGCTTAGTGAAGATCAGGAGCCTATTATTGTAATAATAAATATTTCGTTTTTTTTAATATTGTGTACCTTGTACCACACCTATTGTTTCGATAAACTAAAAACGGCAACCTTCTGAAAATGCTAACTTCTAACTCCAACCACCTTATCTTTTCAATATCTTTTGTAAATCTTGCATCTTGCAATGTATTTTATTTTATGTTTTATGCAAGGTATTTTAGTTACCTTTGGTGACTTTGGCCATTGTTAGAAATTCGTTTGCTTTGTTGAGATTTTGTCGATATTTCAAACATTGAGTGTATGTTGGTTGTTATTTTATTATTGTTTTAGATACTATATATACTGTATACAAATGTCCTTAATGTAGGATTTTTTTTGGAATATTGCCATGTGCACAAAGCCAGTCTGTGCGGCAGTCGGGGAGACGGAGTATTTCAAAAATCCCCTGCCTAACCTGGGCTTGAACCCTGGACTTCCTAGTGGAAGGCATTTGCCTTATCCACTCGGCCACCTTCGCCCCTAAAGGTTAGATGATAATTTATAAGTATGGCAAAAGCCACCCAAGTTTACCGGATTGAAAAATTCCTAAGGTAATTTTAACTTATGCAACTGAAAGGTCCGCAGTTATTTGGGTTGCATACTCACCGGCAGATCGGCAATCAACAAAACATATTTGTTAGTGTAAAAAGTTAACGATTAACGGTTAACTTTAACTTCCGTTATATATATAACAAATTAACGGACTATCGGTTAACGAAGTTAGCATTTTCGTTAACGGACTAACGATTAACGAAGTTAACTTGCTCATTAACTTTGCCCAGCTTTGCCGAGTATTCATCGATCTGTTTTATTCTGAATGGTCTATCAGATATATAGGATGTTAGCAGCTCGACGTATTGTAAAGGTAGCATACTCTTTAGTTTGTGTATCAATCCTTCGTGCCAAACCTTATCGAAAGCTTGTGTCACATCAAGAAAGATTGTTGAGCAAATAAGCTTTCCTTCTAATGCCTTATCTATGATATCTGTTATTCTATGGAGTTGATCTATAGTTCTATAGCTTTTGTCTAAAACCACACTGGTGATTACGAATTAGTTCCTTTCTCTCAATAATCTCTCATTGTCTTTGGAAGCAGCTTTTCTTTAATGAAAAAATAGTATTTTTATTCCAATTTCTTACGCAGTAATGTTCTACGCAGTACTCCAAATCAAAATGATAATGTGGACACTGTTTAACAGCTAATGTATACGAACCACGACAATAAACATATCAAACAATCGAGAAAGAGTTAAACGTGGTCTTACTAAATACTGTACCTAAGTTTGGCAAATAATACCTTAGTTATACCATAAATAAAAAAAAATACTGCTGCTAATTCATCGAATACAGGGCGGGCCCTTCCCCAAGGCGAGGTAATCTTCGCATAGTTCATCTCATTTCCATACTAAAAATTAACGAATAACCCAAATGTTATTGTATTCAATGGATGCTTATATTATGCATAGTAAATAAGGATTGTTTAAGTGAAACCTGCGTTGTCCTACTATCTTTGTTTCTGAGATATACGCGTTTTTAAAAAGCTCACACACACACGCACGCACGCACGCATGCACGCACGCACGCACGCACGCACGCACGCACGCACGCACGCACGCACGCACGCACGCACGCACGCACGCACGCACGCACGCACGCACGCACGCACGCACGCACGCACGCATACACATTATTTGTACATAGGTCAAAAATGTTCAGGGGGCCCAATAGGACATATTCCCGCTTAGGGTTGCCAACATGGTCATTTTGACCCGGAGACTTCGGGTTTGGCGACCATTCTCCGGGCTACGGGTTTTAAAGTTAAATTCTCCGGGTTAACTAAACATAATCATAGATCTTTTGAGAAACTGTAGCGACCCCTAAATATTTTTTAAAATTTATTATAATATAGTAATTGTTATTCTAATCATACAGTTTGCAGCGATTTCCATTAAAAAAAACGATTTTTTCTCAAAATAAGAAGTACCCTATTACTTAATCTTCACAACAATTTAATTTTACTTCTTGAGAGCATGTGAGAAACTATGAAAGTAGCAATTGTAGCATTTTTAGACTTTGTCATATGTCTAGTGAATACAGTAGGAATTCTGTAGCGGTACGACGAACGCAGAAGATTGTATCCTGCCTCGATGATCATAAACAAATATAATATCGAAAATGGCTTTCAAAGAGACGGGTATTATTTAAAGGTAGGAATTTTGCTTGTGAGAAATCAACATTCAATATTGATACATTAATTAACAAAATATGTTTTGAACTTTCGTTCATGTATATATAAGATGATAAGAAATGTCCCAACAACATGTTTGAGTTTGTCCAAGGCAGTTCACAGAATAGTATCATAGTGGTCTGCCATAAAACAGTATTTTTTAAATCATGGAGATGACGATAGCGATACCGCTATTTGAAAATTTTATTATTAGTTAGACACATTGAGACACATTTGTTATGGGGGTTTACAAAACGACAATATTGTCGGAAGAAAATGAAAATTTAACATTAGTTAGGGAACGTCTAGATAATTACTTCAAGCAAAAACACATGATCCGTTACAGAAATGCTCTCAGTACATCAAAATTATGCTTGGTTTAGGTGGTAATACTGGCATTTTGTCTCATGTGGGTTGTGTAAAAAAATTGACAATAAGAGGCAGAAATGAAAAGCGGGAAAACTAGTAGACATTAATTGAAATAAATTAATTTACTTAGTAATTAGCATCTAGATCTCATCGTTTTTTACACTACCTATATCCAAATTTCACACCAACGCGTTACTAAAAAGTATGTGTCAAAAGGCGGCTGTTATTATTTTAAACTTATGTTCCATATTATAATTATTTTTCTACGGGTCAGCATAGGCGCAATGTTGGCAACCCAATAATTTTTTCGACGCGATTACAATACTTTATCATATGTATGGTAAAGTAAAAATTGAGAATGTCAGAAGAACCAGGACCTTCACCACAAAAATAACCTTTGTCTTTGTGCCTATGCTTACATGTTATGTATCATATATTATTATGCAAACTAATATAAACATAGCTTTAAATTAAAGTAAAAATTGTTCATTTATTGGTCTTTGCTCCCCTTTCGCTATCTAGGGGAAGGTCAAAACTGTACAATTCTGACTAAACCATAAATAAACGTTAAACAAATTTAGAATTGTGTTATTAATTATAAAAAATAATAGTATGCAAATCTTTCGGCGAATGAAATATACAAACTGATTCATAACTAGAGGCAAAAGTGAAAACGGTACATCAAATGATAAAATACGAAATAACGGGCTTTTCTCTATCGGTCTTTGTTCCCGAGATTTCACACTTCAACGTTTTGTGAAAACGGCTAATTCAAATTTTATGAATAATATATATAAATGAATACTTACAAATTACATCCTTTTCGCTCACACAGAATAAGATCTCCCGAACATGCGCATACTACACAAAAATACTATAACAGAAATGAAAACACTGGTTTTAAGCACTGAATACAAAAACACTTGTCTTTAAAGCCATACTTTAATTCCATCATAACCAGTAGCAAAATAACTTTGTTTAAATTTTCCCTAAAACAAAAATAGCTCCAATAAGAAAATAAAAGAAAAAAAAAACCCGTACTGACTTTACAAGGGTGGCAGATAAATCCATCAAATAAAGGATGTTTATCAACAACATCATTCGAGTAACATCCTAGACAGATATTCAAAGGAACACCATCTTTATATTTTGATAGTAGGACGTCTACATCATGTTCGGCTGTTTTCTTCGAATGGTCGATATTATCATTGTTAGCGTTGCAGATTAGATGAAGTTTGTCTTTGACAAATGCGCTGAAACCTATCACAAAAAAGAAATTGTTACATATTTTCTCCTGAGAGTCTACAGCACCCAAATATTTTGGTGAAGTATTGTTCAGAAAAAAATATGAAATTTGTTAGTTACTTATATTGAATATTTAGACATATTGTAAATTTGTATTTGTATAATATTGTAATTAAATTAGAAAAAAATAAAAAATATAATGGAAAGTGTTGATAAATAACACACATACTTTATTTGTTAAATAATTACTTGCAGGATGTCCACACTACCCCTAACTTTTTGATTTACTAAAGAGTTTTACTAGCGAATGGCCACAGATTAGGGAATGGCAGTTGAATATAGTAAGTACTTTCTTTTTTACACATGAGGCGTCAATACTGGCTGGTCACAAAAACGTAAATAATGCAACGTATAATACCAAGTATGTGTCTGTCAATGATCTGTCAAACAATGGGTTACGTCCAGTATCGATAGTAGTCTTGCTTGCGCTTTTCTATTCCTACTACAAGCTGTTATGACGGCTTCCAAAATCCCGAGAGAAAACCTTTTTAACAAAGATTTATTTTTGAAAGTTAAAACAATTTTGGAAAAGAGCAATATACTTAAAACTCTCTTGTGCTAAAGCATCGTAAATATTGATAATTATTCCACATTTTATTATTTTTTTATGTAAAGCCAGTCTTAACATTGTTGAATTCAGAAAAAAATCCTCTATACAATTTCAGAGGTAAAGTATTTCATTTCATTTGGAGAAACAAAGTTGGTTAAGTTGCTTAAGACAAAACAAGAATGGTAAAACTTCCTGCAAGATTTTGCCGCTGCAAGAGTTAACCCATGTTGATGTAAAACTACAGTTAAAAACTTTGTAACAATTACTCCTTACTTTATTTACAATCTGTATGTACAGTCGAAGAAAAAGGAAAGTATCACTCAAAAATGTATTTGTTATGTAAAAATGTCAGTTTTATGTTTGTATGAGACACAAAAGGAGCTACTATTACATGGCTAGGCACAAAAGTAGTTTGTACATGTATATGCTTTACAGCAAAAGGTGGCATGTCCAGCATCTAATCACCAACAAATGTAGTTGTGAAACTACTATTAAAATTCGTTGGATAGTTTTGTGTTATATTTCGACAAAAAATATACAATTGATACTTTTTTTCCTTTGACGTACGTACCATCCCTCTGAAGATTTTTATCTGCGTATCTAAATTGATATATAATGTTTCTAATGATCACCGACAATATTTATAATTATAGACTTCACAATTTCCTCCTGTAATTTTTCATCTAGACACATCTATGACGACAAACTTTATCCGTGGGGGCCCATTGCCTTTGCACGCACAGGTGCCAATTTCCTTCTTACCACTCACTTTTAAATTTCAGATGATATTCTGTATCTTCAGACACATTACAGAGAAATGATAGAGGCCTTATCTGCCTACCAAAAAGAAAGGATTCTAATCTCAAAACTTGCTTGCTGTAACTGGCACTGCACGGTATAAATAAAGTACATTTTGTACTAGATAGATCATACCTGAGAATACTGCTTGTTTTTTAGGTATATTTTCTTTGGCCCAATATAGTAACTGATCTTCGTCAAACTCTTCAGTGTGAGCGAGTCCAAATTCCTGCAAGCAGATTAATTAGTATATCACTTAATTATTTATTGGGGGTAATCTAACACGTATTGCTTCTAAAACTCCTGCCATCCAAGATTTACCCATGCGTTTGCGATGACCATCAAAAATGTTTAAGAAATTGTCCGTAAAATTGAGGATATTACTTTTGCTAATCTTAAAATCAGAGTTAATTAAGAATAAACAAAAAAGAATAGTTTACGATTGGGTTACCTCAGATATTCTATAGTCGCCAAACCAAAATACCAGCAAATTGTTTCTTTTGGGTTCCTTAAAATTAATATACATGTGATTGATAAGCAGACCTGGCCAATAATTTTTCTTTGTACGCGCCCAAACGATCAAGCCACTACTATCGTCGTTACCCTCAGAGCACATCTAGAATTAATCAAAAATTGAAAACAGTAAAAACGGAATATTTTATTTGTGGACCTTCAAAGCACAACGCAAAAACAATAGGCTCCAAATACGACTTGGTTTGCGACTGGTCTGGACTCTGGAGTTGGCGATTGGTTGCGTAACAGGCCGTAACAGCCAACAGGTAGCCACAGGTGATGCACAGGTGGCGTGGTAGCGACCAGTGTTGCCAAATTCAACGGATGCTTATCCACTAAAACGCCTTTGCCTTCTTCTACTAAAATTCCACTAGATTTTCATTACTTCCACTAAAATCTTCTACTAGATTTTAATAGTGGACGAAAACTTCGAATTTCGTTATATAATAATTCAAAATATTTTTTTATTTGTAATTTTAATATTTCAGTTTATTATTATACTTTCACTTGACTGAATTCAGCTGGATACTTTTTATTATTAGCACTTTAGTTTGAAAGCAAAAACTTAAACGTTCAGGTATGACAGCCGATTGAAAATATTAATCACATTTCTATTTAAACGCCACCTTAAGAGGCTGGTTCAGCCTAACTTCAGGTCTGTTCTGCTCAGCTCTGGTGGTCCCCTATTGGTCCAATTATTCAAACAGTTCAATGCTCCTGTGGGTTAATTATTGAATAATGATAGCATCTTATAAGATTACAACAATTTGAATTAACTATTCTAGTGGGCCACATCTCCATATTTATTATACCCATGCCCAATTTTAAACAATTGCTGCTCAAAGATAGACGTATAATTGGAGGACGGGTGATATCCTGATTTCAGGAATAACAATTCAATTATGTATTTTTGCGACGCGCCGCAGTAGTTCCACTTTATGTCAATGTACAATTTGAAAAAAATTCAATAAATGAAAAGAAATAAAGCCACACCTTTGACGAATCGGCGTCGTATTTTCCCAATTTTTCCATCCATGTTCGAGTCTGAACAGTGTGTCCATCTACGATGTTCTCGAGAACTAGTCGTCATTAGACGAAGATAATAGTAATGGGTCTATCTCTATCTACCATATACCACAAAAAAGGCTGTTACTCGCTAAAATTCACATTTATATTTACTGGGACAGATTTCGAGAGTTCTAACCTACAAATCCGATATAATCTGAAAATGTAGAAAACTTGGGGACACTGCACAAAGAAGTATTCTAATCGAAATTAGGAGATTACATAAAAATTCTACTATTATATCAGACTTCAATCAGGTTTGTGCCTAAAGAAGTATACTATTGTTTTTTAAAATTTCCTTTTCAATTGATAGGTTAGTTAGCAGAATATACATATAAACAGTGCTGTTTTATCCATTCTACTACCAGAGAATTCAAGCTCCAAGTATGGTATGATGCAGAAGATCATTACGGGTTTTGTAATTGTATTCAAATCACATTACGAGGAATCAAAATCCTTACGTACTATTTTGTTGATCGAAGAGGATTTCTAGACAAGAGATGTGATTACTAATTTTCATAATTTCCATGAACTGACAATAAAATTATCGAGGTATGCTGAAGATTACCGATTTTTTATCAAATTTTTTGGTAATATTACTGGAAGACGTCTATAACATTACTATATGAGAAATGTATAATGGGACATAGTCGACTTATCAACCACTGACTCCAGATGTTTTTCTTCTCAAGTGCAAAGTGTATGGAGGATTACGTTTAACACAACAAACCGCAGATAGTATTGCAATTAGCCCCGAAGAACCGAACAAGCATTACGACCCGTATGCGTGTGGTCTCATGATAGCGAGGATCAACATTTTTGTGATTTTGATATTATAATATTAATAAAGCTTATGTTGTCTATTTGTCTTTTATAAATCATATATGAATTACAAATTGGTAAATAAAGAATAACTTATTAACTGTTTTGTTTTTCTTATACGTCATCAGATCCCTGTGCTGTGGATGTACATACGTATGTAATATCGACCCGTGCAACAAAGACTATAATAACTACATTTAGTTTGTTAGTTACGATAGTCTACGTTGCATGGGTCGATATGTATTTGTTTTTCAGTAGCTAGGCATAAGTGTATTATCGGCTGAGAAATGAGTGCATAATCTATCGTACCAAGAGTAAGTAATCTGTGACCAAAGTTATTGGTACGGGGTTTGTTTTTTAGGAGGTATAAATGTATATGGGCGCATAATCTCAATACACTTTCAAATATTCCACATATTCAGTACGTGTGCGTGTATTCATAGTAAGTGTTTTGGCATATATCACTTCATAAACCGTAGACAAATGTTGAAGTTATTTATCATATAAATATATGATAAATATCTCACATACTCCACATAGGTTATGTCACGGTTATGTCAACAATTTATCACAGTAATTTTTAGATCTACCATGTTATGTTGGTAACCGTTGTAAAATCACTAGACAGCCTGCTTACGTGTGCAAAAATAAATTGAAACAGCGTTAAAGACGTTAGATCATATAATGTTGACCGCACGTCGGCAAAGTCTATCTTGTTCCAAAGTAGCTTTAGCGAAAACGTCGACATCCCCACGCAAAGACCAATTCTCGACTGATTTTTCTAAACTTATCAAAAACAGCCAAGCCTCTGTCGATCAGCTGTTGGACAGGCCACTTAACGACCTTAACGGTCGGCAACCGATTAAGCTGACCACACAGAAATCATGTAAAATAAAAAAGTACAAGGCGGTCGTAAGAGACAATTAAATTAATATCTGAATTGGCAATTTTCAATTATCTCTATTTATTGATGATTTTTAAGTATCAAATAACCGCATAAAACAGATACAATGGAGATAAAATAGAGATTTTAACACCCATGCTCTCCTAAACCGAATGGTATATACAACCATACTAAAATAAATTGTAATTAACGCGTCTTGTACTTTAATCACATAAATAATGTACTGTAATCTGCTTGTTGACACTTGGCGCCATCTCGTCGTGCAAATAGTCACTACAAATTGGTTCTGTATTGACAGTTTAGATAGGTTCTGTCTGTTGTGATCTTCTTCGTTTTTGTTTCATTACGTGAATACAAAAGATTTGGGAATAAACAATTACAATGAACGATAAAAAGTGAAGATAATCGTTTCAAGGTCGCCGTGGATAGTGCAGTTGGTAGTATATTACCAACTTCTTAAAAACGCGTTTTTTTCGTTTCGCACCGACCCTTATCTTGTAGACGTGGACGAAAATGTCTCGCTTAACGTCTCGCTTAACGTGTTTAGGTAATTAGAGGCAAGGGAAGAGACCCTTTTTGCCTCGACAAAATAATTTTTTACGCTTACCTTACTGCGTAACGAATTGTGTTTGGGAACAGATAAAAATAAATGTGAAGACCTGCGTTAAAACGCGATTTACAAACTTAAAAAATACATGCCCGCTGAGGGGATTGAACTCGGGTCGGCCAGTCAAGAGGCGAGCACTGCTACCCACTAGACCGATCGAGGCCTGCACTCGAGTTTATGGGAATGTGGTATAAAACGACGGATACACTGGCGCAGCTGGTCCGGTTTCTACTGGGTCTTTGAACTCTAGCACGAGTTCGTATCAACCAAACAGCTGACGCAGAAAAACAACTAAAACATTACGAAAATATGAATGACTATAGAGATATAAAACATGGATAAACACGAGAGTAAAAAGACAGCACGGCAGCAATAGGGCTGCGGAATGACTAGAATTTTATGACTAACTAAAATAATAAATTAAATTGAATAAATAGGACATGACATACGGGAAACGAATAGCCTGGGCAAAATTTTTGCGGACATAATACGGGTTTTCACCGATGTTATGGCACCAGAGGCGGCAGAAGAACCGTCTTGGGGCGGTTTGTGCGCGTTCTCGCAACTGCCTGATACTCGAGGGCCTGCGTAACCAAGGGGTTGCTATGGTCCTCGGCGCTTTGGAGGCGCTTGGTGGCGGATTTACTGAGGAAATCGGAGATAGTTTCGACGCCGGTTTCCTCGTGTACTCTGGCCATGTTCGTGCGCCAGGGGGCGTTCACGGAGATACGCAGATAGCGGTTTTGCTGCACCTGCAGTTTGTGAATGTGGGATAGCCTCGTGGATAGCCTCAACCAAACGGAGAAGTTGCAGTTCAGTTCCGTGAGAGCTACGGAAACCGAACTGCTCCTGGGGAATGATATTGAGCTCCTCGCATTGCTCGGAAAGCCGAGCGAGTATAACTCGCTCGGTAAGTTTCCCGAGCGTTGGGAGGAGACTTATTGGACGGTAGCTGTTCGGGTCCGACCTGGGCTTTTGTGGCTTGGCGATAAGAATGATTTTCGCTCGTTTCCAGGCGTCGGGGAAACGACGCGTAGCCAGTATGTCGTTGATAATATCGACTAGAGCGAATAGGACCGGTTCCGGAAGACTTTGGGTCATCACGTTCGTGATGCCTTCAAGGCCCGGAGCCTTTTTGCGCCGAAGGGCTTGAATTAGGGATTTAACCTCATCGGGGGTGGTTGGATCTATTTCAGTTCCCGGTCGTAGACGATTTCGCTCGAGGCGTCGGAGTATTGAACGGTGCTTTTCCTCGTCGGGAATGTCGTTATTGAAGACAGAGTATAGCGTATCGGCGAATAACTCGGCCTTTTCGTCGTCCGAATTGGCCACTCTGCCTTTATGACGAAGAGCGCCGATACCCGAGCGACGACCGCGAAGGGACCTCCCCAGAGACCAGAGAGAACCGTCCCCCGGTTCCAGGCCCTCCAGCTTACGCTGCCAGTTGGCATTGGAGTGCGCCTGCATGGCCACACGGACTTGCTGGTTTAGTCGATTTCTAAGAACTTTATCTTGCGGGGAGAGTGTCATATTATATATTTTTGTCGCTCTGCGGCGTGCCTGAATCAGAGCGACTGTTTCTTGGGGGACTTCCACATACTTTTCAGACACATATCTGGTTGTAGTGGCTGACTGGTATGCCTTTTGTATTTTATCCTCGAGAAATACTACTCGGTCTTCGAGGCTGGACAAATGCCGTGGAATTGCGAAAGCAGACAGTTCCTCCTGGAATGTCTTCCAGGAGGTTTTGCTCAGTGGTCTTCTGAGGTCGTTTGGGCCTGCTCCCCAGGAGAAGAGGATGGGCATGTGGTCCGAAGACAATTCATGCACCACCTCTATCTCTTCGCCTAGAACGACGTTCTTGACCACCACGATGTCGAGCACGTCGGCATTATGGTCGTCGCGAAAAGGGAATCGGGTGGGGCTCAGAGGCGCCCTTACGAAGAGGTCGAGGTCGGTCGCAAAGGTGTGCAGGCGCCGACCATTTGCGTTCGTGGCGATGGAATGCCAGGAATCGTGTTTGCTATTCAAGTCGCCGGCCAGAATGACTTTTTGGCCAAGATCGAAGATGTTGGCAATCTCTTCGCGCAGAATTTGCTTATGCGGGGGATTGTATCCAACGGCCAACACGAGGCTCCCCCCATTGGTGGAGACCTTGATGACAGTGGCCTCCAGATGGGTGAGAGCTGGCAGAGATACCTCATGGTGGTCGATGGATTTTTTAATGTAGATGGCGGTGCCTCCGCAGCGGCCGTCCTGTCTGTCGCTACGGTAGCAGCTGTAGTTTGCGATATTTGCTCGGTGGGATGGCTTAAGGTGGGACTCGCTGACAAGAGCGACGTCCACACGGAGGAGGGTAAGAAATTCACGGAACTCCAGCAACTTGCCAGGGAGACCGTTCGCATTTCAAGCAACCATACGCAGAGACTGCGGTTGACATTTGGCGTGCGGAGGCATTAGAAGGTATTAAAAGCCTGGCACATGTTATTAAACATAGTTGCCATAGTGTCCATAGCGAGCCTGAACTGCCCAATGGCGGTCGCCATGTCCTGGTGGGAGAGGTTGGCTGGAATGGGCATCTGCTTGGCAGCGCCTCTCTGAACAACTTGCGCCATTGTGGCGCGTGAAGTGGACGCTTGCGTCGCAGACACTGGCTGCTGCTTTAGGACAGCCGCTTTTTCTAACCGCGGCGCGGCCTTGACTGGTGCTTGAGGATGCACCGTGGTTTTTCTCGGCTTAGGAGCACGTTTGCAGCCTCTATAGCTACCTTTGTGCGCTTCATGGCAGTTGGCGCACTCGAAAGGAGCATCTGGCGGGGCATTGCACTTACGAGAGTTAAATAATAAATAAATAATAAATAAATAATAAATAAATAATAAATAAATAATAAATAAATAATAAATAAATAATAAATAAATAATAAATAAATAATAAATAATAAATAAATAATAAATAAATAATAAATAAATAATAAATAAATAATAAATAAATAATAAATAAATAATAAATAAATAATAAATAAATAATAAATAGATAATAAATAAATAATAAATAAATAATAAATAAATAATAAATAAATAATAAATAAATAATAAATAAATAATAAATAAATAATAAATAAATAATAAATAAATAATAAATAAATAATAAATAAATAATAAATAAATAATAAATAAATAATAAATAAATAATAAATAAATAATAAATAAATAATAAATAAATAATAAATAAATAATAAATAAATAATAAATAAATAATAAATAAATAATAAATAAATAATAAATAAATAATAAATAAATAATAAATAAATAATAAATAAATAATAAATAAATAATAAATAAATAA